>CM055119.1:20576746-21219246 GCA_029206835.1 Rana muscosa | reverse complement strand
ATCTCAGGCAAAGCAAATAAAAAATATGGAGAAAACCATGTGATAAGGATAAAGAATTACCCCAGCGGCCAAAGTTAATCATGATATCGGCATCTCCATCCTTTAGTCGATTGAACTTCAGAGGTGTTACATCACTCCAGACTTGAAATGCCCGATCAAATGCATCATCCACAGTTTCAGAATCCAGATCAGTAGTGTACCCTAGAATCCTAAATAGAACTATGAACTATTTAGTGCAAAATATAAACTGTACACATCTAAGCAGTTTTACTATCCAAATTCTTCATACTAATAAACATTATTTATTATAGGAAATTACAAGACACTTGGATTGTGGGCTTCCATGAGCACACAAGGGCATTGCCTGAAAATATCTAGCAAATCTTACTCTGGTGTTCAATGTGTAGCTAGCTTGCTACACACATTGCACATCCAAATTGTGTTTTCTTTTATGATTTCTGTTTTAAAAAAAATGCACAAAGGAATGTGTGTCAACAAATGTGACCAGTACAATAGGAAATGAAATGGGCATGTAAAAAAAATACCCTACAATGTTATGTTGGAAAGCCATTAAGAGACTTTAGTGTATGAAATTGTGTACATGCCATAGCTAAAGTAGTCATGTGTAATCATTTTTTTTTTTACTTCACCTTTAACCGGTTCCCAACTGGCTCACGCAGATTTATTGCAGCAGAATGGCTCTCCTGGGCGAAATCCCGTACATATACGGCTTTGCCCAGGAGAGCCACCAGAGGGCACGTGCACGCCCGCTGCACAGCAGGGAAGCCGATCGCAAGCACGAGCGGGAGCACGGGGGTTTGTGTGTGTAAACACACAAATCCCCATGCTGTCAGAGAAGAGAAGACAGATTGTGTGTTTCTACTAAGTAGAAACCACGATCTGTCATCTCTCCTAGTTAGTCCCATCCCTCCACAGTTAGAACACACAAATAGGGAACACAGTTAGCCCGTTGATCGCCCCCTAGTGTTAACCCCTTCCCTGCCAGTGACATTTACATAGTAATCAGTGCATTTTAATAGCACTGATCGTTCTGTAGATGTCAATGGTCCCAAAAATGTGTCAAAAGTGTCCGACCTGTCCGCCGCAACGTCGCAATACCACTAAAAATCTCAGATCACCGCCATTACTAGTAAAATAATAAAAATAATAAAAACGCCATATAAATGCAATAGTTTGTAGACGCTATAACTTTTGCGCAAACCAATCAATATACGCTTATTGCATTTTTTTACCAAAAATATGTAGAAGAATACATATCGGCCTAAACTTAGGAAAAAAATCTTTTTTTTTTTTTTTAAATTGCGATATTTACTATAGCAAAAAGTAAAAGATAGTGTTTTTTTCTAAATTGTCGCTCTTTTTTTTATAGAGCAAACAATAAAAAACACAGAGGTGATCAAATAGCACCAAAAGAAAGCTCTATTAGTGGGAAAAAGAGGACATCAATTTTGTTTGGGTACAACATCGCATGTCCGCACAATTGTCAGTTAAAGTGACACAGTGCCGTATCGCAAAAAATGGCCCGGTCATTGAGCAGCCAAATCTTCCGGGGCTTAAGTGGTTAATGATATCATGTGTTTTATTTTCTCATAAAAGATGCACATGTAATATCTCTTACAATGCTTAAAATAACCCAAACTATTAGAAAAAAAAAAAAAACATTTTAATTTTAGGAATGCCACCACTTGTCATGTGCCAATGTACAGTCAAAAGATGGAACATACGTACACAGTAAAACAAACCATACTTATTATTAGTACATTTAGCGTAGCGTATGTACACCACAACATTGCAAGCCCAGAATAAATAGGATGCAATTTGCCTGCCCATGCATGATCAATGTGCTGATCCACACACATAAGCTTTAATAAATCAGGACCATTAGATCAGATCTTCACCTGTATGTGATATGGTTCTTTTCCCATTTTGGTTTCCTTGGGAAGAACTGGTAATTGGACACATCAGGGTTACCACACCTTGGCTTTTTCATGGTTTCAATAGTCTTTTGATCGATCTCTCCTGTCTCAGAAATATGGAAAAATTTCTGCATTTTCTTCAGTGTGTCTTTCAGTACCATAATGCAACCATCTTTAGGGCAACCATAGTACTTCAACAGGTATTGCTGCAGGTAAAAAAAATGGGCTCATTCAAAACTGAAATAAATAAATACATTCAAAGCCCAATTCTGTTCACAGAGATTTTCCTAAGTTTTGATGTGTAAGCAAATTTTACCTCTCCTTAATTGTAATACATTGTCTAATTGCTGCACAATACTTTAAAGCCAATACAGTAAAGTCAAGTACAGCTTCCACTTGGATACTACCCTTATCTGAATATGAGCACTGTAGGCCTCATGGACCAAAGCAATAGTGTCCTTTCTCTGCACCCTCTCCCCTTGGTCATTCACAAAACACAGAGCTGCGGGTTGCATTGTGTGAATGGCTAAGGGAAGAGAAGTTGGAGAAATAACATCATCAGTGCTACACATCAAATATAAACAAAATCTCTGTGCCTGGAGTTGGGCTTTAATTCAGAATTTCTTTAAAAATAAAGATTATTCTGGCTTATGCACAATTTTTTTTTTATTATTTGTATAGGTCATGATGAATTACTGAATAACGAGATATTTTTAAATGTGGATCAGTAAAAAGAAATAAATACAAAATAACACCATCACCTGTTTTACTTAAATTGAAATTGAAGAAGTTGGTGCCCAGACTCAAGCAACATATACAGATTCAAAAGTTGCCAGAAGAGTGTGACCATGAGTAACACTGTATGAGCCAGGTTAATCAAGCGATAACAGTATTTATTGTATGTTTAAAGTGTACTGGTAAAAATGATTAAGTGATAAATGTCACTGCCATTAATTAATCAAATATTGAAAAGTTGTAGGCAGGTCCCCACAAAAGTGATACCCCATCCGAAACACTGGTCCTTAACTCTGTTGCTCATGTCATGTGCCAACATAAGAGGGTTTAGGTGCAAACTACCAGCCTCTACAGCAGAGGGAAGTATGTTACAAGCCGCTTACACTTTAACTACAGCATGTGTCTCCGTCCCACCCGTGAAACGTAAGGTGGGATACGTGAAGGCTTCCCGCGGCCCAGGCCTACCCTAGTGTTTACCGGAAGCGGATCCCGTGAGCGATGATATTCCCGGGTCGTCCACGTCAGGAGCTGGTAAGAAAAATTATTTACCGGCAGAAGAGTTAGCAGACTCTGATCTAGACTCTTTGTCAGATGCTGGTGATGACTATTTATTTGAGCCAAAGCCTAGAGAATTGCTATGGAACAACATGGGAGATGTTGCTTCAACCCATAGCTGTTCAGAGTGGGCAGATATGGACTCCGGGGAAACTACCCCCAGGGAGGGAACCCCGGACATTGCTAAAGTGACTTTGCCTGTAAAGAGGACTGTTCTTAAACCTACAAAGTCTATGGTGAACAAGTCACCGGATTTGTGTGTGTTGCCCGGGATGGGGAGTTCTCGGACATTGCCTAGACTCGCCCATCTACAACGAGTGTTAATGAAAAGGGTAGCCACGGAGTACGGTTTGGAGTTCCCATACGTGCCTAAACATATAATGCAGGAGATCGAGGCAAAAAGGGAACAGTGGTGCAGTGAAGCTATTTGGGACTACTTAGAAGTACCGAAGCCATTCCGGAATATGGACTATTCATTTATCATGACTAATTGGTTCCAGGGGTGCCAGTTGGATTGGAGCTACGGGCGGCATATCCACGCCGATCGAGTAGTCATTTGCAGACCAGGGAAGGACAATGTCACTTATTTTATCACCACCCTGGACAAGCAAGAAAAACCTCTGACTTTGCCGGACCCCAGGTTTTACCTATGAGGATTCAAAGTAACTCTTTTGTCTTTGATTACATTTTTTCTTTGGTCAAGAAAAAAACTTTCAACTGAGAAGGATTTTTGTTGCCTTCTCATTTTTCATGCTAACTGGACTTTGGGGAAGTTAGACAGTTAGGAATAGGGTTGCTGAGGACGTCAGGATCAAGATGTCAACTGTTACAGCACCTGCTTAAAGAACTTGTGTGTTGCCGCTGACACTAGGTGGCAGTGGTCGATAGAGTAAGGAAAGACTTTTCTACGTTTATATGCTTTAAAATTCAAGAAGGAAAGTTCCACCTCTGAGGGAGGTGTAGCTCTGCTTCTATAGAAATATTTTAGGATAGTTACAGTTATTTGGCTGTATATATTTGTGTTTTGTCTTCTCTTTTAGGTACCCAGATCGTCAGTCAAGACCTCCGGAGAATGGGGAGGGTTAGATAGGTAGTGATGGGTGGCAATGTGTAATATATAATGTATATTGTGCTCTTATCTTATTGAAATTTTATGTCATAGTCATATCTTGTCTCTTTCCTTTCTCTCCTTCCCCGTCCAAGTTTTTTTTTTGGTTCAGGTACCAAACCCTCAGGCCTGAGGTGTTGTTTTTTTTCCAGACACTGGGGACAGTGTCTTTATGTGGCAGGGGGAGTATGTAGCGCCCTGCTCCCAATGAATGGGCGCTATGTTAAATTTAGAGGGTATCTGAGCCAATAGTTGGGCTCACATGTAAATAATTAATGTTAAATTGCCTCTGTTCCTGCTATGGCTGTTGGAAAACTTCCCACTGTTGCCTGTAGGTGGCGTTACCCCCTCAGACCAATGTGGAAGATTGACAGGCCAGAGTGTATTGGGTACCTTCCCCCGGGAACAGTTCAGTGGGCGTGGTCTACCCACTGAGAATGCTGGGGAAGGGTACTTAAGGGGCAGACACCATCTTGTGGGGTCCTTCGTCCCCCCGCGGCCCTCCTGGCGCAAGGAGTGTATTGTGTGATTCTGGCCTCGGAACCATGCTGGTCCGAGGCTGCAACTCTACCAGGTAGGCCCAGTTATGCTGACTGGGTCTACACCTTGAAGGTGATCCTGTGCTGTCCGTCCTGCGGGAGGAAGCCACTCAATGGAGGAAACCAGGGGATGACCTGTCCTGGAAAAGATCAAACGGAAGGCTGGTGTCTTGAGGAGGGCCTGGTAATTCTAATGGAGGATGCATCGCAGTTAAAATTCACCTTACAGTCTGCCGGGTTGGCTTAAAGGCTCTTGACTGTTTGGCTGGAAGTTCGGGCATTAAATCCTGTGGCAGAGGACCCCGGATTATCCAATATTATCCACAACCGGTCTGTGGCAGAGACTGGTCCTGATCATAGTTTGTGCATCATCCCGGCTGCTAGGCCAGGTGAGAGGGGCCTATCCGGGTGAGCAATACCCACTGAGGGAGGAGTGGTGACTAACCTAAGTGGATATACATTTTATGTCTTTTATGAATATGTACAGAATACAAATATTGTTCTAGACCAGATATTTTCTTTGACTATATACTGTATTTGATGCATGTGATTGTAACCCAAAAGAAGGGCGAACTATGCAATTCTTGAAATGCAAAGTTTTGTTGTATATAAATAAAGTGTAATTTGGACTTCTGCTAGTGAAGCGGCACTTTCAATGTCTAACTAGGGATGGGCCGAACACCCCCGGTTTGGTTCGCACCAGAACACCGCGAACATGCAGAACCTATTAAAGTCTATGAGACATGAACATGAAAAATCAAAAGTGCTAATTTTAAAGGTTTATATGCAAGTTATTGCCATAAAAAGTGTATAGGGACCCGGGTACTGCCCCAGGGGACATGTATCAATGCAAAAAAAAGTTTTTAACGTAATAGTTTTTTCAGGAGCAGTTATTTTAATAATGCTTAGTGAAACAATAAAAAGTGAAACAATAAAAATGAAATATTCCTTTAACCACTTGCCGACCAGCCGCTGCAGTTTTACTGTGGCAGCATGGCTCGGCTGGGCGAAACAACGTTATGTTACGTCACTTCGCCCCCTGGGGCCACTAGGGGCGCGCGCGCTGCAGGAGGCACGTGCCCGCTGCTCGCCCCCAGAGCCGATGTGAGTGACCGGCTGGTGCGATGACCGCCGGGCACCCACGATCGCTCGTGACAGAGCGAGAACCAGATCCCGGTTCTCTTAGGGGAGAAATGACTGATCGTCTGTTCATACAATGTAAGTCCCACCCCCCCTTCAGTTAGAACATACAGAGAGAACAGAGGTATCCCCTTGTTCGCCCCCCTAGTTAACCCCTTCCCTGCCAGTGACATTTTTACAATAATCAGTGCATTTTTATAGCACTAATCGTTGTAAAATTGTCAATGGTCCCAAAAGTGTCCGATCTGTCGGCCATAATATCGCAGTCCCGATAAAAATCGCAGATCGCCGCCATTACTAGTAAAAAAAATAATAATAAAAATGCCATAATTCTATCCCCTATTTTGTAGACGCTATAACTTTTGCGCAATCCAATCAATATAATCTTATTGCGTTTTTTTTTTACCAAAAATATGTAGAAGAATATTGGCCTAAACAATGTGTTTTTTTTGAAAAAAAAAGTGGGGGAAAGTAAAAGATAGTGTTTTTTTTCAAAATTGTCGCTGTTTTTTTGTTTATAGCGCAAAAAATAAAAACCGCAGAGGTGATCAAATACCACCAAAAGAAAGCTCTATTTGTGGGAAAAAAGGACGCAAATTTTGTTTGGGTACAGCGTTGCAGGACCGCGCAATTGTCAGTTAAAGCGACGCAGTGCCGAATTGTAAAAAGTGCTCTGGTCGGAAAGGGGGGTAAAACCTTCCCGGGCTGAAGTGGTTAACCACTTCCATACCGGGTCATTGTACGTCCTGGGCTTGAGGGAGGATATCTGAATGATGCCTGCAGCTAGAGGCATCATTCAGATATCCTTGTCTTCAGCCGGCGATTCTGCGCACCATAAGAATGATCATAGTGGTGGTTCCGCCGCTTGATCGTTCTTATAGGTGGCGGGAGGGGACATCACCCCCCTCCCGCCGCCATCCAGGACTTCTCCGGGCTCTCCCGTGCCATCGGGGGCCCGGAGAAAGAATCGTCCGGCGCCGGTGGTCACATGACGAGGAGAATAGAGATGACTAGTGACCAGATGGTCACCAGTCATCTCTATGACCGTCGGAGGCCCGGGCGCGATGTGATGACGTCACGCCTGGGTCCTCGGAAGTAAACAAAGCCGCCATTGCGGCTAGTAAGCATGAGATCGGTGAAATTAGTTTCACGATCTCATGCTTTCCAGCCTGGAGGAGAGATGTGGGGTCTTATTGACCCCGCATCTCTCCATAACGAGGACCTGTCACACACACTCCTATTACCAGGGATGTTTCCATTCCTGGTAATAGGAATAAAAGTGATAAAAAAAAAAAAAAGTGTAAAATAAAAATAAATTTTTTTTTTTTTTTTTAAAAACGCCCCTGTCCCCAATAGCTTGTGCTCAGAAGCGAACACACACGTAAGTCCCACCCACATATGTAAACGCCGTTTAAACCACATATGTGAGGTATCACCGCGTGCGTTAGAGCGCGTGCAACAATTCTAGCACTAGACCTCCTCTGTAACTCTAACCTGGTAACCTGTAAAGATTTTCAAAGCGTCGCCTATGGAGATTTTTAAGTACCGAAGTTTGGCACCATTCCATGAGTGTGCGCAATTTTAAAGCGTGACATGTTAGGTATCTATTTACTCGGCGTAACAATCTTTCATATTTTACAAAAAAATTGGGCTAACTTTACTGTTTTGTTCTTTTTTAAATTCATGAAACCATTTTTTTCCCCAAAAAAGGCGTTTGAAAAATGATTGCGCAAATACTGTGCAAGATAAAAAGTTGCAACAACCGTCATTTTATTCCCTAGGTTGTCTGCTAAAAAAACATATATAATGTTTGGGTGTTCTGAGTAATTTTCTAGCAAAAGAATGATGATTTGTACATGTAGGAGAGAAGTGCCAGAATAGGCCCGGTATGGAAGTGGTATAAAAAGCCCTGTATGGAAAGGGTTAAATATCGTGCCTGGGGGGTCCCCTTAGTCTGCCTGTAAAGTGGTGCATATGTGTGATGTGTAGAACATGCCGCAGCAATAATGACAGTGAAAAAAAATTGGAGTGGGGTCCCCCCACAATCCATACCAGACCCTTATCTGAGCATGCAGCCTGGTAGGTCAGGATGGGGAGGGGACGAGCGAGTGCCCCCCCTTCTGAACCATACCAGGCCACATGCCCTCAACATGGGGTGGGCTCTGCGCCTCCACCCCAAATCAACTTGTCCCCATGTTGATGAGGACAAGAGCCTCTTCCCGACAACCCTGGCCATTGGTTGTCGGGGTCTGGGGCGGGGGGCTTAATGGAAACTGGAAGCCCCCATTAACAAGGGGACCCCCAGATCCCCCCCAGCCATGTGAATGGGTATCGGGTACATTGTACCCCTACCCATTCACCCAAAAAAGTGTCAAAAAGTAGAAACCACAAGAGACAGTTTTTGACAATTCCTTATTAAAAAAGAAAAAAGTGTCCCGCAATGTACATCCATCGTCAATTACGCCGCCCATCGGACCCAAAAAATAGAAAAAAACTCTGCCTCTATGGGAGGCCACCCGGCGACTGCTGTCTTTTCGCTTTGACAGCTCATATATAGGCACGGGCGGGGCCACCCACTGACGTAGCCGGATGACCCTGCCCTTGCCTATATAACAGCTGTTAAAGCCAAGAGACAGCAGTCGCCGGGAGGCCTCCCATTGAGGCAGAGCTTTTTTGTTTTGTTTTTCGGGTCCATTGGGCGGCGTGATTTAAGATGGATTGACATCGTGGCACACTTTTTTTTTCTTTTTTAACCTCCCTGGCGGTATGATTATGTCAGATTTTTGATGCTGAAAGCGGTACAATTATTTTGCATGGAAATTTGGCATTTTATATTGTAGGCCTGTAATTCTTAGTAATAACACACTTAAATCTGTCCAAACAAGAGTCTAGTAGACATCCTGGGTATGATAAAGTTTGAAACACAAAATCATAAAATTATAATATAATAAATAACTATAAATAAATATAACAAATAATAATATAATAATAAAAATTATTCAATAATGTAATCAAATCAAAAACACTGAAATTTGCTCAGTTGCAAAATTGTTGCTGTCATTAGTGGGAATGCTCTCCAAGCATTCCCAGTATTGTTATTGTTTTTTTTATTTATTTTTAATTTTAAATGTATTATTCCGTACGTTTTTTGGCTCTACTATGTATACTTTTTAAAATATTAAGCTTTATAACACTTTTTTTAACATTGAAGTCAATGAGAGCATGCTTCAAATCCTTAAAATCTTCTTCCGCTCCCAAAAGTTTCAGCTCCTTCATACTTTTACCTACAGACGCCAAACAAACTTTAAAATGTTCACAAAATATTCAGCTATCCAATTATATCTTTTCAGTTTGATATCTTTTACAGTTTTAGTGATCATTTCAGTAAATTTTATCGATTACACAGAGTGTGTATTGGGCTGCTTAGAGTGGATGATGTCACAGCTAGAGCACAGAGCCTTAAAAAAATTAACTTAGTTCCTTCTCTATAAATTGCTCTCACGCCCACAAGATCTACTTGTCATACACAATTTATACATCAAAACGTAGGTATTTTTGTCTAGTTTCAGGCAATTTCGTTTTGAGATACGCCTTTTTTACTTTTGGCTGGTTGAGCTTCCAAATGACAAGAGTTCTACGCTTTCTTCCATTGACTGTCCTGTATAAAAAAAAAATGTTGAAATTTTTTTTTTTTTTTAAAAAGTAATTTTTGAAAAAAATAAAAGAATAATTTTTTTTTAAACAAACATTTAAAAAAAACATTTTTGAAAAAACAATTCAGTTTAGTGTCAGCTTTCCAAAAACCCTTTAAATATTCCACATCTTTCATACATTAGTGGTGGTGTTAAACTTTTTAAATAAAATTCATGTTTATTTTAAAACGATTCCTACTTTTCCAACTATTCTCACTTCAACTTTTTCTTGCAGATTTAAAGGGGTTGTTTTTTTTTTTCTAAATGGGTTCCTTTAAGCTAGTGCATTGTTGGTTCACTTACCTTTTCCTTATATTTCCCTTCTAAATGTTTTTATTCTTTGTTTTCTTTGTCTGAATTTCTCACTTCCTGTTCCTCCTCAGTAAGCTGTTCAGTAAGCTGTTCTGGCTGACTCCACACCACTCGGATGATGGTGTGAAGTTTAGTGAGGAGAAACAGGAAGTGAGAAATTCAGACAAAGAAAAAAAACATTTAGAAGGTAAATAGAAGGAAAAGGTAAGGGCGCATTCGCGGCGCGGAGCTGGAAGGTCGCAGCTAAGCAGAGCTCCGTACACCGCGGGGACACTGATACCTTCCCTGGGGCCATTAAGCTTCCAAATCAGGCTGATTTTTACCTGCACCCCCGGGGGAAAGAACGGTGCATGCCGTCCTCAAAGTCGCGCCGCGGAAAACCAGCGCAGAAGACCCTAACGAATTATCTCCTCAGAGTCCGGGAGATGTCGGGGAAGAACCAAGATGACGCTGTACCACGCTGTGATCTGCAGGCGGCTCATAGCCCGGCGGCCTCCCCAGCGCATTCGGCCATGGACGGTGAGTACAGTTTGCAGCTCACCAAGGCAGATCTAGATGATAGTCTGGCTGCCATGTACACCAAGCTGGCGGAAAAATTCCAGACCGAGCTCCATAAGTCCACGCACACTCTGCAGCAGGAGATGGCGGCCCTGGGGGGGAGGACGGATCTCCTGGAGACTAAACATAATGAGCTGCAACTAGCATATTCGGACCTCCGTAAGGATCATGAAATGCTTAATGTCTCGGTGATCCAGCTCCAATCCCATTTAGAGGACCTGGACAACAGAAACAGGAGGAGCAACCTGAGGGTCAGAGGGGTCCCGGAGGGGGTCACGGAGCTCATCCCCGCCATCCATAAGCTGTTTCAGTCCCTGCTCCCTACATCCCCGGTGACGGCTTTTGCATGCGATCGGATTCATAGAGCCTTGCGCCCTAAACCGCCGAATGACAAACCCCCCAGGGACATTGTTTTATGCCTTAAAGACTACCTAATAAAGGAGGAGATCCTGAGAGCCTCCCGCAATACTCCAAACATTGTGCTGGACGGTACTGAGATACAAATATTTCCAGATATATCCCCGGCCACGCTGGACAAACGCAGGGGATTCAAAGAAATCACAATGCCTTTGCAGGAAGCCGGTATTCGGTACAGATAGGGATTCCCCTTTAAGCTACAGGTCCCACATCAGGGGACCACACACACCGTGGTCACTATTCAAGAGGGGAAGGAACTCCTGGTCAAGCTTGGCCTTCTAGCAAAAGAGGATCTTCCTAGGATGCCCTCCACCCCTCGGCCATCTGGTCCACCCCATTACCACACAGGGACCGCAGGAACCGGAGCCAAGACCTACGGGAGTGTCTGAATTGAGAGTGGGCATTTTTCTTCGCGTCTAGGCGCTCCAGACTGGTGGCAGCTTGAATCTCTCACTGTTACAGGTTCCTTATTTTTTCTCCTTGGTTTTTTCCTCCACACCCCCTATGGTTGAGGGTCTCCCTGGGACGACTGCGGAATGATTCTTACAAGCCAGGGGGAATGGGTCTCTATTTATGTCATACCTATTTACACCACTACCTCGCGGACTCTTCCCCCCTACCCTCTGCGTGGCTTACTCCTCATTGCACCATATTTAGCCTGAACTGTTCCCCGCGGTGCAGACCTGCAGCGGTGCCCGCTTGGTTGTCCCCCCACTCTAGTGGTTACCACCTTTCTAACAGGTTGTTAAGAGTGTTGGACGTTTTAGTCCTATTGGTCAGGAAGTTTGTAGCCTGACAAGTTATTACTTTATCTTGTCGGCATGGGCTATCCCCTCCTGACCCCCATGGTTTATGTGTGTTTCCTACTCTTTTTTATTCTTTTTTATTTTTTGGTTTCAAGATATGGGACTTTTTTTGCTGACTCAATTTTTAATGTGCCTTATTTGTATGCTCTCAGTATATGTGTTACTTCCAGGTGCGTGTTAATATGTTCTATTGCATGGGTAAGCCCCGCCTCAATAATAAACGGGATCGAGATGGCAAGCTCCTCTGGACCCACCCACAAGGTGCTAGCCCTTTATACCCCCACAATTAAGAAATGGGTATTAGATTAATCTCCCACAACACTAGGGGATTTAATTCCCCCCAAAAACGGAGGAAGGCATTTACTGCCTATAAACGCCTGAGGGCAGACATTGTGTTACTGCAGGAGACCCATTTCTCAGAGGGCAATCACCCTACATATTTTGATAAATCTTTCGGCCCTGGATACTTTACAACTTTTGGGTCTAGGTCCAGAGGAGTAGCGATATTTCTGAAAAAAGGTTTAATGTTTGAGGTTGAACATGTTTACAAAGATCCTGCCAGTAGATTTCTGATTTTACAAGGCTCACTGCAAGGGAAAAAGTTAACAATAGCTAATGTATATGCTCCCAATGATTCCCAAGCATCTTTTTTTAGGATTTTTTTTCACGTTTTAGATAAATATAGCTCCCCACATCTGTTGTTGGGAGGGGACTTCAATTTGGTGGCACACTCCGCTCTGGACAGAAGCAGGCCTGGTAGCGCTTCTAGTGCTTTCCCCAAAACACTGAAGTCGATGCTACATGTCACAATCTGGTGGACTCGTGGAGAGTGCACAACGTGGGGGCCCGGGAATACACATTTTATTCCCACCCCCACGATAGCTACTCCAGGATAGATTACCTGTTCTGCTCCCATATATTGCTAGCGAATTCCACTTCTGCGACTATTCATCCGTGCCCTTGGTCAGACCACCAGATGGTGTCTTTAGACGTCTCCCACCTAGGCCTTAGACCCACTGTCGCAGGATAGAGACTGAATGAATCTCTCCTCACGGACCCTATAGTGGTATCACAATTGGCTAAACATATGGCGGACTATTTTGCCACCAATGACACGGGTGAGGTCTCCCCCCCCGATCCTTTGGGTGGCCCATAAGGTGGTGCTTAGAGGCCACCTTATTCAAATTGCAGCAGAAAGAAAGAAACAGGGGCTAATAGATATTACTAGGCTCACTAAGGACCTAGATAGGCTATACCATGCACATTCACAAAACCACGCCCCAGACCTTGTGAGTAAAATACAAGAATGTAGACTGGAGCTTGACAAGATTCTCTCTGAACAGACTGAGAGGTCCTTGAGGTGGTCAGGAGCCAAGTTCCTGTTGCACAGTAACTCTGCCTCGACCATGTTCGCACGGAAGCTGAACCGCTCAATACAACCTCCCCACACGTACAAATTAAGGAACACTACAGGGGGTCTAGTTTCCCACCCTACAGAGGTATTGAATTTTTTTTCTAAATTTTACACAGAGCTTCTTTCTCCCCCCTCTGCGCCCCCAGATCCTACTCTCAAATCCTGGTTGGACGACCTGCCTCTCCCTGCACTGACACAGGAGCATCTAGCGGAACTGAATGCTCCTCGCTCAGAACTGGAGATTGCAACGATTATCAAGTCACTAAAGCCCTCCAAGGCCCCGGGTCCTGACGGGTTCTCGGCCCCATATTATAAAAAATTTAGAGACACTCTGGTTAGACGACTGAAATCCCTCTTTGACCATATCCTTGAAGGTAATGTTTTTCCAGATGACATGCTCCTTGCGAACATGTCGCTTATCACGAAGCCCAATAGAGATCATACCCTGCCCCAAAATTATAGACCCATTTCGGTCATTAATAACGACTTGAAGATTTTCGGTCGGATATTAGCGGACCGACTATCGAAGATTATTACTTCCCTTATCTCCCCAGATCAGACGGGTTTTATCCCGTCTAGACAAATTACGGACAATATTAGGCTGGCCTCTAACATTATACAGGATGCAGACTTACACGCACGCAGGGTGCTACTCCTTGGCCTTGATATTCACAAGGCTTTCGATAGTGTGCTGTGGCCGTATCTTGAAATGACCTTAGAGAGATTTGGCTTCTCGGGGGCCTTTGTACATGGATTTAGGGCACTTTATAACCACCCTCGCACCCGTATTAAACTCCCGGGTTGTAATTCTGATTACTTTAAGTTGGGTAGGGGTACGAGACAAGGGTGTCCATTATCCCCACTTTTGTTCGCACTCGCAATAGAACCTTGGGCCAGAGCAATTAGCCTGGACCCTAACATACAGGGATATACTAAAGGGGATCGGGAGTTTAAACTCAGCCTATACGCGGACGATGTCCTTTTATTTCTACCAGACCCTATGGTTTGGATTCCCAACCTCATATCTACCCTGAGCACCTTCCAGAGACTGTCAGGTTTAGGGGTTAACCTCTCTAAATGCTCCGCCCTCCCTATTAACCTCCCAAGCCATACTATTACCTCCCTCCAATGTAATTTTAATTTCTTGATGGAAACTCAAACGTTATCGTATTTAGGGATTAAATTAGCCCCCTCACTTTGTAAGATGTATCTGGCCAATTACCCACTGTTTTTTCCCGTATTAAGCAATTGCTACTGACCTGGAGCCAGTACCATATCAGGTTCCTGGGACGGATACAAGCAGTGAAAATGTCTATTCTCCCAAAACTTTTTTTTTTTTTTTTTAGAGCCCTCCCCCTCTATGTCCCCCCGCCAAACGATTGAACTGTTACAAAGAGATGTGAACAAATTTGTGTGGCGTAATAAGACACCTAGGCTAGGGAAGCAGATGGTTTACAGACCCAGGGTAAAGGGGGGGTCTGGGCTTACCACACCTTTGGCTTTATTATGTGTCCTCCAGACTGCTGCAACTAGCACAATGGCATTCCCCCCCTTGTGGGATCCCTTGGCTGCACTTTGAGCGGGCATCCATGGTCCCATATTATCTCCCGGGTCTGCTCTGGGCGAGGGCTATTGGCCCAGGTGAGGTGTCCGCTTTAAATTTAGTGGTGGGACAGTCTCTACGCCTTTGGTCCATATATAAGTCAAGACTCTCCCTGCTGCCCTCCAGGCCCAGATTGGCCTCCTTCATTGGAGACCCCTCCTTCCCGGCGGCTTTTCCTGATAGAACTAATTTCACCAGGTGGATTGAGGGGGATTTGATTACCTTGGACTCACTTCAGAAAGATGGGGATTTTTGCTCTTTCCAAGACCTACAATCCTCTCATGCCTTCCCCAGGTCGGAATTTTACAAATATTTACAAGTTAGGCATTTTTTTTCCTCGCACGGCTCGAGAGCAACTCCTAATCACACCAATGCGTTTGAGAAGCTCTGTGGCCCTACGTCAAGGGACAGGGGGACCATCTCACATTTATACAATTTTCTGGGAGGTCTAGGCCTTTCTGAGAAGTCTACTGCAATGCTAGGGTGGGAAAGGGAGACAGGAGACGTGGCTACCCCAGAGAAATGGAGTAATAGGATTTTGAATATGCACAAATGCACAAAGTCGGTGGCGGTTAAGGAGACAGTGGTGAAGCTACATACCAGGTGGTACTATACCCCTGCTAAGCTACATAGATTCTTCCCGGCTGTCTCCGAGAACTGCTTCAGAGGATGTCCAGAGGCTGGGACTCACTTACATATCTTCTGGAGTTGTGCAGCCTTAAGGGACATATGGGGAAAAGTTACGGATAGGGTGGCGGGGATCACGGGGGGTCTTCCTACCCTGACGTATCAGATGTGCCTACTCTTTGCAGACATCCCCGGCTCCACCCCACCGGAACAGAAATTGGCGCACACACTCTTTAGTGCAGTACAATGGGCTATGGCCCTATTTTGGCGCACTCCGGGGGTCCCGTGGGACCAGGTTCTTAAACGTATGGGGGCTATACAGATTATGGAAAGGGTATTCCACACCATCGTGGATACTATGCCTATTTATGATTTGAAATGGAAACAGTGGGCCTCATAAAGACCTTCCCCATATATAGGCAACATTTCATAATTATCCTCACGCTAGGAAGACATATAGTTAACACCTTCGACGAAGGCCTCCCATATCGAGTCAGGTTTTTCATTTGTTGTTATGGGTACCATTTGTATCTCTCTCTTGGTTTCTCCTGTTCTCAGTTTTATGTGATCAGAAAGATTTTTTCATTCTTTGCAATAGAGAGAACAGTAAGCACTTACGCAAACATGGTTATTTCTTAGAAATGATTCCTCTATCGCATTAAGTCTTTGTATTATATTATCACAGAATACTGAGGTAACCCAAGATGCACTGGATTTATGTATTAATACCATTCGGGGGACCACCTCAACAGAATGTTGATCGATGTTTGCTTGCTTTTATATAATAACTGCTTGATAACAAATGTATGTACCTTTATTTTCTCAATAAAAGATCGTTTGTATGAAAGAAGGAAAAGGTAAGTGAACCAACAATGCACTAGCTTAAAGGAACCTATTTGGAAAATAAAAAATGAACCTTTACAACCCCTTTAAGCTATTCATCCAGTTAGCGTTAGCAATTCATGTATTCAGCATTCCCACGCATTTTCTAGTTAGATTTAGTGTTTGATGACGAATTTCCCCACAAATCGCTATCGCTCAATTCTGCAAGTGATTCTAATTTATTATCAATATTTTCTAGCTGGTCTAAAACCACTTTTGACATAAAGGGACACTTTTTGGTTGCTATGGACAATCTCAAGTTTCCAGGCAGAAAAAAACTGTATTTATAATATAAAACTGCATGCAGGGCACTGGACAAACCACTAGGGATGTGTCATTATTTTATACAGTACTGTAATCTGTAAGATTACAGTGTACTGTATGTGTTTTTACTTTTTTGAATTAGGCGCCGATCTCCGCCCCCCGTGCGCCGCAACGTCGCAGGGAACGGAGCTTGGCGGCACTCGGGCACTGTGTGAATCGAGCGAGATGACAGCTCGCTCACACAGCGGGGAGACATCGCAGGATCCAGGGAACAAGGTAAGTAACTTTCCCTGTATCCTGCGATGCAATCCCGAGTCTGGCTCGGGGTTACCGCTAATGGTACTGAAATTCCACCCCGAGCTAGACTCGAGAATCCTGCCAGGGAGGTTAATAAAGGAATTGTCAAATTGTCAAAAACTGTCTATTGTGGTTTTTACTTTTTGACACTTTTTTTGGTGAATGGGTAAAATGTACCCGATACCCATTCACATGGGGGGTTGGGATCTGGGGGTCCCCTTGTTAAAGGGGGCTTCCAGATTCTGATAAGCCTCTTGCCCGCAGACCCCGACAACCACCGGTCACGGTTGTTTGGAAGAGGCCCTTGTCCTCATCAACATGGGGACAAGGTGATTTGGGGTGTTGAGGGCATGTGGCCTGGCATGGTTCAGAAGGGGGTCACTCGCTTGTCCCCTCCCCATCCTGACCTGCCAGGCTGCATGCTTGGATATGGGTCTGGTATGGATTGTGGGGGGACCCAACGCTGTTTTTTTTTACATTTTGGTGTGGAGTTCCCCTTAAAATCTATACCAGACCCAAAGGGCCTGGTATAGATTTTGAGGGGGACCCCACACCGTTTTTTTCCTAATTCTGTCAATACAATGTATTATATACTCTGCACTGCACTATATACCCTGCACTATATTATATATACACCACACTGACTGCACTATATATTCTCCAATGTATTATATATACTACACTGACTGCCTGTTATTGAAAGTGTGCAGCTAAAGTATTTGTAGCTGCTGAATCTAAACTTTTTTTTTCCTATAGCCTGAAGATTCTCTTTAAAGTGGTTGTAAACCTTCCTTTTTTTTAAATAAATATAACAAACTTTCCCATACTTACCTGCTCTGTGCAATGGTTTTGCACAGAGCAGCCCCAATCCTCCTCTTCTGGGGTCCCTCACTGGCGCTCCAGGCTCCTCCTCTTCATCGGGTGCCCCCATGGAAAGCCCCTTTCACTGGGGGCACCAGTGCGAGCTCGCTCCCAAGTCCCACTGCTGCGTCCATTAACACAGAGAGCGTTTGGGCCGTGAATCGCCGTAGGTGTACGTCGCTTTATGCAATAGATACAGTGGGCGGCCCCGGAGCCGATTTCGCGTGGCCAGCGGCCGCGATGTCTGCCTGTCACCCGCGATCGTGTAAAAAATAACGGTGCAGCGCAACCAATGTCAATAAACGGATGAACTAAAGATGCATAATAAGGAAATCTTCATGCAATAGATGACTTGTCCACCCAAAGTAAGGATAATCTGCTTACCAGAAATGTTGGACCTATTGAGTGAACAAAAGGTCAAAAGTGCTTGTTTCCACCATGAGGGGAAGAAGATTTCCAATGAAGAGGATCCACAGATGTATTAGGCTCAGCATCAGATGCAGATATGATGAAGAAAAAAGAGGAATCTAAGTGTAGACTGCTTATTATTGCTCCAAAAACATAATACAAAAGTTGAATGAATAAAAATAAAAACGAAGATGCAGTAACACTGACTGCTGGAAAACTATGACAAGTTCAGGTAAGATGATAAAGCAGCTGCTGATCCAAACAAGAGGTGTAGCTGAGTGGCGTACACAGCTCTCCCTGGAGAGTGTGTGTAAAGTACAGCCTGCTCAGACACTGGCAGTCCTGCTAGGTGATGATGTGCAGAGGCTGGCACAAATTGAAAGCAGATAAATGCAGCCCAAAATATATGTTATAAAGGTCCAGGTAGTGAGAGGACAGCGGTAGTAGACCGCAATTCAGGCATGAGAAACAGACGCGGGTGATGTCACGGCAAGCTCCTCCCCCGTACGTACGTTGCGTCCAATGGGACTTCGTCAGCGGTGGGTGGAGCTACGACGTCACCCCTCGTCTTAAGTAAAGCCCGCGATCGCTCCACAGAGAGCCAGAACGGCGATCTGTCAATGTAAACAAACAGATCCCCGTTCTGTCAGGGGAGTAGAGTGATCACCTGTTCCTAGTCAGTCTACTCCCCCCACAGTTAGAAACACTTCCCAGGGAACACACTTGATCTCCCCCTAGTGTTAACCCCTTCCCTGCCAGTGTCATTTATACAGTAATCAGTGCATTTTTATAGCACTGATCGCTGTATAAATGTCACTGGTCCCAAAAAAAAATCAAAAATGTCCGATCTGTCCGCCGCAATGTCGCAGTCCCACTAAAAATTGCTGATCACCACAATCACTAGTAAAAAAAATATTATCATAAAAATGGCATAAATCAATCAATATACGCTTATTGCGATTTCTTTTACCAAAAATATGTAAAAGAATACATATTGGCCTAAACTGATGAAAACAAAATGTTTTTTTACATTTTTGGGGGGGATATTTATTTTAGCAAAATGTAAAAAATAGTTTTGCCAATATTTTTTTGTTTATAGTGCAAAAAATAAAAACCGCAGAGGTGATCAAATACCACCAAAAGAAAGCTCTGTTTATGGAAAAAAAAGGGACATAAATTTTGTTTGGGTACAATATTGCACGACCACGCAATTGTCAGTTAAAGCTACGCAGTGCCGTATTGCAAAAAATGGCCTGGTCATTAATGGGGTAAATTCTTCCGGGGCTGAAGTGGTGCATATGCATTAAGATAAAAAAAAATCTTCTGTGTGCAGCAAGCAGCCCCCCTCAGCCTCCCTAATACTTACCTGAACCCATCTTTATCTAGCGATGTTGCAGGAGTATCTAAGCTGCCCGGGACTCCCCTCCTTATTGGCTGATACAGCAGTGCAGCGCGATTGGCTCCAACTGCTGTTAATTAAAAACATTTGGGCCAATCAGGAGAGAGAGGGGCGGGGCCGGGTCATGGCTCTGTGTTTGAATGGACACAGGGAACTGTGACTCGGTTCTGGTGCCCCTATAGCAAGCTGCTTGCTGTGGGGGAACTAAACAGGAGAGAAGGGCCACAAACACAGAAGAGGGACCCGAGAAGAGGAGGATCTGGGCTGCTCTGTGCAAAACCAACTGCATAGAGAAGGTAGGTATAACATGTTTGTTTTTTGTTTGTTTTTTAAAACACAAGACTTTACATAAAATGCATTAAGGTGAAAAACCTTAAGACTTTAGAACCATTTTAAGTCTAACATAATCCATAGAATCAATGGAAATTATCATACCCAGGTAACAAACAATTCAAATTTGCTCGGCTCAGTCAGAGATTGAGTGTTGAATTGAGTCAAGAGGTATTTACTAAAAGGTACAGATCATAGCCGTAATATTCTCAAATAAGATTAATTTGTCTCCCAGGAATAGGAGGGCATAACTGACACACATTGGGGTTGATTTACTAAAACTCGAGAGTGCAAAATTCAGCTTCTAACTTCAGTTTGTTCAATTAAGCTTTGACAATAAAGCCTGGAAGCTGATTGATTTTTATGCAGAGCTGCACCAGATTTTGCACTTTCCAGTTTTAGTAAATCAACCCATTTGTGTCAATTATGCCCTCTTCTATTATTCTATTTCCCCCATCATGACTAATGAATCCTGTGATATTAGGATTTACCTAATAGTTGTAGCGAGGTACTCAATTTCCAGTGCAAATAATACATGCGAGAACAAACAGCCCGGTCTAGTGCCTTTTCCCAGTGGTATAAATTGTGCAAGAGAATTATGTGTAGCGGTTGTTTGCTACTAGTTACAAACATCCACCAAATCACCCTGCTGCTAGACCCCCATATATCACTTCTGAGACAATGAGCAGTCATTTGCGTAGTTTTGTTTCGTTTATTGCGGGATACAACTTGGTTAGGGTAAAGGAAGATATGGGATGCCCATAGCACTTATTGAATTTCCATCACATTTGTAGAACATTGGTTAGTAGATTTAGCCCTGAAAATGATGCACTTCTAACATTCACAGTCTCTTCCCGTGCAGACTATTGCTCCTCCTCCTCCTCTGCACTAGCTTCTGCAGAATGTCACTCCCTTGAACTCCTCTTCTCCTGTACAAATCCTTTACTGCAAAACTGTTAGATTCCTGTCGCTTCACTTCCAGTAAGACAAAAGGGGATCACTCTGAATAACCCCAGCTTGCTGGCTGTAATTACGGTAAGTACTGTAATAAAGTCTCTTGAATGGTGTTGCTTGAACGAATCACTAAGCCAGGAGTATACAGTACCTCTCCCCGGCGGCTCAGTAATTCTTGGTAGGTACACAGTCTCTTGGATGATATTATCTGAGTGCTTTACTAGGCCAGAGATACTCGGTACCTCTCCCCGACAGCTCAGTAATTTGGCAGCACATGGCAATAAACGGACTACTGCTCCCAGCCAGTCCAAACTGCAATTACTGCGCTCCCCGGCTGCAGCAATCTGCACTACTCTCCACTGTCTTCCTCTTGCTCCAGTTCTCCACTGTAGTATACACACTGACCTTCTCCTGCCCCAAGTCCATGGTAGCAAACTTTTTCCGGATACACATCCTAACAGCTCCTCCGGCCCTCCTCCGCGTTTGGCGCATCCCCCACGTGGGGATGCCCTGCAGCAGCTGCCTAAAACTCCATTCTCACTTCTCCTGCCCCGACAGAATCCCCCCCAGCAGCATGTGACCTCAGCTTATATGAGAGGCCTGCCCCCTGCCAATACCAAATGGGGATTGGTCAGGGCTCCTCACATGAGCTGCCTGCCACTCCAACCTCAGGTCCGACCTCTGTTCCAGAACAATCTTCCTGGAAGCAGGGGAGGCACCTCAGAACCAGAAGACAAGTGATCACACCCACTGCTACACTAATCACTCCCAGCCCAAGATCAAAACAAACAGGCCTAGCCAAGAGCACAGGCCTGCCTAAATTTGCCTGCACTGATAGCTTAACCCAGAAAAATCCTATTCTAACACCTACCTAAAAGGTAGAGGGTGCTACATATGGATTAGTATTTCAGCTTCAGAGAGATGTAGGTGATTAGTGTCTATTTAACAAACTATGAGCCTATCTCAATCAAATGCAGCACCTTCCACGTGAAATTCTATTTAACGTTGTCAAAACCTTTAGCAGCGGAGGGCGTGTCCGGATGCGAGCCGGGAAGGACGTGCTATTGTGGAGCTCCACTGACCCTTCTGGAATGCACTGCCATCCTGAGCCAGCGCTTTTAAAAATAGCCACCAAACCATCCATCCTGGCTCCTAGGTGTCCCCTGAGCAGACCCCAACTTGAATTGAGGATCCCGGCCGGCAGTTCGCTCTGTTACCCGGCCCACTGCTGGCTTCATACAGTATAGACTCGCCGCCATCTTGAGGCCTATGAGGCCTCCGCATCCTCCGCGCTTGGGTGACGCGATCCGCGGGACGGGCGGCAGCCCCATCCTAGTGCACCTTTGGCAGCTTCCTCGGACCGGGAGGACAATATTTGTGAAATTTGAAGGCCGCTGGCCTTACCCTGCTGGAGGACGGCGCTTCAGGGAAAAAGGTGAGAGGCGGCCATCTTGCTACACCTCAGGCCCACCAGTAGCTTCCTCGTCCCCCTTGAGCCCGATCCAAGCCCCACGGCACTACAGTAACACCCCTCCCGCAAGGGGGTTGACCCGGGTGGGGGATTAAAGGGACTTCCTTGTTAGAGACGGCCCTGGAGACAGCCGAGGCTCTGTCCCCACATCCACGGGCAGCGGCCATCTTGCTACACCCACCGGCAGTGTGGCTGGGGCTGCTCTGACCCTCACAACCCAGACTGGCTTTCTGCAGAGAGGCTGGAACTGCCCAGCTGTTTAGACTGCCTCTTATAGTCCTTATATAAAGGTCCCCCTCACTGCTTCAGGAGGTGCTTCTCTCTGCATCACAATCAGGAGAAGCCATTTTGCTACACCTCATAAACTCGTTCTCCCAAACCCCTATGCGTTTGATCCTCACCCTAACCGGGCCCGTAGCCTCCTCATCAGGCGGCATGTAGCCCCACAACAGATTTGGAGCGAGTTATTAACCTGGGATAAAGGAGACAGGATGAGCTAAAGGACACAATCACAACTAAGTGGGGACGCATGCGAGGCGCGATGCAGATCACCATCTTTAATTAAGAGCTCCATCAGATCAGCGAGGATTTACCCACACTGTAAGGAATAATCACCTCAAATAGCTATATTTTTTTATAAACATCCCTGCAGTTCACACTAGTGCATGCCGTCGGGCAAGAAGGCGTACAATCGCTGTGCGCAACAGCACTCTTTGATCACATACCCACTGTGCAATAAGGAGCAGAAGAAAATGGTTTAAAAAGGCTCTGGTTCACCGCCTGTACAGGCTCCTATAGCTGCCAGTGGCCCTCCGCAGGTGTCTGCTTCCACACAAAATAACAGTTCTCCTCTCAGATCACAAAAGCTGATTTGGACTCCAGCTTAACCAAGATTTACAAAAAACTTGTTGACAAAATTCAGTATGAACTCCAAAAAAACAACAAAGCACACTCACACAGGAAATAGCAACCCTGGGGGGACACACAAATGTTCTAGAAACCAAACACGATGAGCTATCACTTGCGCATAATGATCTTAGAAAAGACTTTGAACTTTTAGCTGAAAACTACTCATATTTACAATCACAAGTGGAAGAGTTGGACAATCGAAACCGCAGGAACAACCTAAGGATTCGTGGTATTCCAGAGTGAGTCACCGATCTGATGCCTGCGGTTTCCAAACTGTTCCACAATCTCCTTCCTGAATTACCTCCATCCTCATTTGCGTGTGACAGAATTCATAGGGCCCTGCGTCCTAAACCACCCCCAGACAAACCTTCACGTGACATCATTCTATGCATGAAAGATTTCATCACAAAAGAAAGCATATTAAGAGCATCTAGCAATATGCATAACATTGAATTGGATGGCACAAAAATTCAAATATTTCCAGACATCTCACAAGCTACCCTGGAAAGGAGACGCAAATTGAAGGAGATAACTTCGGTATTACAATCAGCTCATATTAGATACCGGTGGGGTTTTCCATTTAAATTAACAGTGCCACACAATGGCACCACCTACACAGTCTTCAACGTCTCGGAAGGTAAGGATCTCCTTGTAAAATTGGGTCTTTTGGATCAGGGTTCAGTTGCAAGACCTCCTACCACTCCTCATACTTCACCTATCTGGGCCACCCCAGCCACACGTCGGGATCAAAGAAGATGGCGAAAATCATCCAGAAATTTGGGCGCCTGAAGATAAAGTGGACTCATACCTGCGGCTAAAAGTTTTCCCTTCTTCTTTTAGAAAATTTTTTTCCTTTTTTTTTTTTTTTTTTGCAAGGTTCAAAAAAAGTTATTACAGTTTTGAAAATGTTGCAAGTTTGACTGTGCAAAGTAAACAGCTGATCTACACCTTTTGGTTGGTATATCATAGTTCCTTCTATTCAAACTTATACATATACTTTTTTTTTTCCATTTCTTTGTTGTTTTTTCCTCCAATTTTTTCAATATATGTTACAGCATGCACTTACATTTCTGTTTATAGAATCCTCACCGAGGCTGATCTGCTCCGCTTCCGCTAGTTTGTTCCCCTACTCACAAAGGACTCCAAAACCATGGTTCAACTAGTGGAAACTCTTCTACGACTGATCCTGCTATCTATTGTTTTAATGGAGGAGGCTCCATTTGTCAGGAATGGACAGTATGGTCCACATCAATATTATTTTTGGTCAGGTAGTGCTTCTCACCCTGACCCCCAAGCTATACTTAATATTTCTCATAGTTATACTAAAATACTCTATGTATACAAAATTTTGAAAAGGTCGAACAAAAATTCTCTATCTTACTTAATGTGTTGTGTTGGAGCAGCGTTTTGCAGTGCAGCACTGTTATTTTCTATAAGTTTATCATTTCTAGTATTCTACTGTTCAGGTACCCTATTCTCCATTTTTCATGAGTTTAAGAACAATATGGGTAATTACTTTGGTTATATGTTTATAGTTTTTTCAACCCCTATGGTAGTAAACATCACATACTATCATATCAGACCAATATACATCTTTGATAACTAAAATGGGGATTCAAGTAATTTCGCACAATGTTCAAGGTTTTAATTCGCCTAATAAACGTAAAAAAGTATTCCGTCATTATAAAAGGTTAGGAGCGGATATTATATTAATGCAGGAAACCCACTTTGCAACCAATAATCACCCACAATATTTTGACAGGTCTTATAACCAACACTATTGTACAGACTATATTTCCAAGACTCGTGGAACAGCTATCTTTAAAAGGAGATCACTAGTCATGGAAATTCTAAACATATACAAAGACCCAGAAAGCAGATTCCTGATCCTGAAAGGCATCCTCAATGGTCATCAAATCACTATTGCCTCAATTTATGCCCCCAATGAGGCACAATCTACATTTAAAAAAAAAATTGATATCCTAGACAGATATCACTCCCCCCACCTAATTGTGGGAGGAGACTTTAATGTAGCAGCAAATTCGGTCCTTGATAGAAGTAGAGTTGTCCCCTCGTCTAAGGCATTTCCGAAATCTCTTACCAGCTCCCTTCATAACCTTCAATTTATAGATACATGGAGAGATCACAATGTTGGTATTAGGGGTTATACTTTTTATTCTCATCCACATGAAAGCTATGCAAGATTATATTATATTTTTGGAACCCCGATTCTTTTAGCTAATTCATCTAATGCTGACATTCATACATGCCCCTGGTCTGACCATCACATTGTTGCTTTCACTACTTCTCACATAGGCATGGCCCCTACCCCATATAAATGGAGAATTAATGACTCTCTTTTAACAGACCCAACTATTTCCCAACAACTTTTAACACAATTATCAGAATACTTTATATATAATGAATCTGACATTCCTTCTACCACATTATGGACAGCACACAAGGCAGTTATGAGAGGCCACCTAATTAATACCGCTTCAGCCAAAAATAAATCAAAATTAAATGGATATTAATACCTTAACTAGAGAATTAGACAAATTATATTACAAGCATTTCCAATCCCCATCAAATGAATTATATAATCAAATCCAATATAAAAGAAGTACTCTTAACCAGGGCTTTTTTTCTCAAACAATAGGTGCTGGAACTCAACCACGACCCCCCAAAACCCTTCCACCCAGACACACCCTCCAAATCACATCAAATAGTGGGTGTGGTCAGTCAAATTTCACAAACAGTAGGAGGGTCTTAAAGGGGCATTAAATACCAGGACTGCATTACATACAGAGTGCAGAGCTTTTACTTGTAAACACAGAAACGGGACTTCTGTGTTTACAAGTGATTGTGGTGAGCAGCCCCCCCCCCCCCCAAGGGTCTGAGCCAGAGGTGGTGGAACTGAGTTCCACCAAGTTCCCCCTGAAAAAAAGCCCTGCTCTTAAAACACTGTTGGCTGTGGACAATGAAAAGACCTTGAGATGGTCCAAAGCAAAATTCCTATTATAAAGCAATTCTGCATCGACAATGTTTGCTAGAAAGCTTAAACAATTTACTAACCCACCACATATATACAAATTATGCAATTTTAACGGGAATTTAGTCTCTCACCCTAAAGAAGTTATAGAGATCTTCTCTGATTTCTATAAAAACTTGCTATCTGCCCCTCATTCTTCACCAAAACAATCTTCTCAAGATTGGCTTGGAGATATATTGCTTCCCACTTTGTCTGCAACAAATTCAAAAACTGAACGCACCATGCACCACTATAGAAATAACTGAGATTATTAAGTCCCTAAAAACTTCCACAGCTCCAGGTCCAGACGGTTATTCTACCCTCTATTATAAAAAAATTCTCCCATATTCTGGCCCCACACTTATCCAAATTATGCAATTATATTTTATAAGGCAATAAGTTCCCAGAGGAAATGCTTCTAGCCAACATGTGTCTACTACCTAAGCCCCATAAAGATCACACCTCCCCACAGAACTACCGCCCAATATCACTTATAAATAATGACCTCAAAATTTTCGGCCGCTTGCTAGCGGACAGAATGGCGACGGTCATCACATCAATTATCCACCCAGACCAAACAGGGTTTATTCCAGGCAGACAGATCACTTAAGGCTGGTCACAAATATAATACAGGATGAAAACTTACACGCAAACCCAGTGGTTATTCTTAGCCTTGATATTCACAAGGCCTTTGATAGTGTCAGCTGGTCATACCTGGAACTTTTACTTCCCAAATACGGTCTTTGCAATGAATTCATGCATGGCTTTAGAGCTTTGTACCAGAATCCTCAAACCAGAATTAGACTCCCTGGGGAAAACTCAGAGTTCTTTACTTTGGGTAGAGGAACTAGACAAGGGTGCCCCCCATAGGTGTGCGCAGCCTATTGCATTAGGGTGTGCACCCCAAAGTTCAAACACATCCTACCGATTGCTCACGATGTTCATTCAGAAAAGGGAAGGGAACGGTAAATTACAAATTTAATGGCCCCTTCCCTCATTCATCCTAAAACATCCCTGCAGCAACAGCCAGTGGGAAAAGAGAGGAGGGAAGCCAGCAGTGCCGTGGGAGGAGGCAGGGGGAGCCAAGGCAGTAGGGCAAATCTGCGCTGCATAGGGTGATTAGGGTGTGCCTGGGCACACCTGGCACACCCTGTGCGCACGCCTATGGTGCCCCCTATCCCCTCTCCTTTTTGCCCTTGCTATAGAACACTTTGCATGTGCCATACGAAATAATGTCAATATCAAGGGTTATTCCAAAGGCCAAATGGACTTCAAATTGAGCCTCTACGCCGATGACGTGTTGCTATTCCTTTCAGATCCCTTCGTTTCCCTTCCTAACCTTATCAAAGTACTAGACACATTTTCGGGATCTCACCGGCCTAGGGGTTAATTTATCCAAATACACTGTAATGCCTATAAATATTCCACCTCTGTTGTCGAGATCTCTACAAGAAAGATTCCCCTTCACCTGGACCTCACATTCATTTAAGTATTTGGGCATCCTCCTTACCCCATTTTATAATACTCTCTATCAAACCAATTACCCACCACTATTCACAAACATTAAAACACTTCTAAAAGTATCATATCTCTTTTTGGGGGAGAATAACTGCAGTTAAAATGGCGATTTTACCTAAATTACTATTTTATTTTAGAGCCCTTCCCATACGGATCCCTAAAAATACGCTAGACTCCCTAGGAAGAGAAATCAACAAATTTATATGGCTCAACAAAAAACTGAGGCTCGGTTACTCTCTTATGCACAGATCCCAATCCAACGGTGGCTTGAGCCTTCCCAACTTATGGTATTATTATCTAGCTACAAGATTTACACAATTGGCTCAATGGTTTGCTCCTTCAAATCAAGTTGCGTGGTTACACTTTGAAGAACAATCTATTATACCATTCCATCTTCAAGGATTATTATGGTCCAAGTCGATTCTTCCCAGAGAGATCTTTCCCTTAAATAAGGTGGTGGCCTACTCATATCAGTTATGGCAACGTTACAAAGATAAATTTAGAAATAATAGTACTTTCGGTATATGGAAACTATGTAACCTAACAACTTTGAAATCCCTATCCAGAAATAACAAATTTCGCCCTTTTTCAGAACTGTGTGAACAATATAATCTCCCAAGTTCTGAATTATCCAATTATACTCAAATTGAAAAATTCTACCAAAAATTATTTTCTCTAACATTACATACCCCTTATTCTCAATTTAAACAAATCTGCATATCCTCACCAAGAGATAAGGGCTTGATCTTTCGTATTTACCGCTGTTTGAATGAATTTTCTCTCTCAGAAAAATCAAAACCAATGCTACAGTGGGAAATTGACTTGGACCAATCATTTACACCACCAGAGTGGACCACTATGATACAAAACCTACTAAAACGTACTCGCTCAATCTCGGTGCAAGAATCAGCCATAAAAATCCACACCAGATGGTGTGCTCCCCCTTGTTTTAAGGGATGTCCAGATCAAGGCACCATCTAACATACCTTCTGGAACTGCAAAATTCTTAACCCTATATGGTCACAAGCAGCAGCCAAGATTGAACATATTATAGGCAAAAAAATTCCCCTCACTCCTAAGATGTGTTTATTGTTTGCATCTATACCAAATATACCCACACAGCATACTAGATTAATTAATTAACACACTCTTCAATTCTGTCCACTGGATGATAGCATTTAACTGGCACTCTTTAACAGTCCCCTGGTCCCAAGTTTTGAGTAGAATGGAACAAATGAAACTCTCAGAGCAGATCCATCATACTCTTTGATACAATGCATATTTAAAAAAAAAAAAAAAGGTCCCTGTGGGATATACCACAACCCTAAATATCTTCTAACATAGACCAATAATAAATATCAAAATAAAATATAACTATAATGAAACGGAAATAACCTTGTTTGAATAACGAATTCTTTGATATCACTACTATTGTTGATGCGTTGTATAGCTTTGTTCTTCTTTGTATATGACATTTATCTCATGTTAAGTACACACTTGAAAAGTTTTGAATGTACATATGTTTCTGTTATAAATTTATGTCAAACTATGACCTTTTGATATAATAAAAATCGTTTGTAAACAAAAACCTTTAGCAGCATAAAGTGACAGTATCCCTCTATTTTCCATATTTTGCAAGATAGATTGCATGTTAAATGGACAGCTAGAGTTTTAGCAAGTACTTTAATGTATGCAAATAGTAACAAAATGGGCAGGTAGGGGTCCGGTTTGGAGGGGTCCTGGGATGACCAGTATCATAGCTTCATACATAGAAGTTAAAAGGGTGCCTAGTGCAAATGTTTCCTCAAGTGTTATAGGAAATGTGACAGTAGAATAAAAATCTATTTTATATATATATATCTCTACTGGGAGACATCCACATCAGGAGCCTCGTTCACAGGTGATGAAACTAAGGCCTCTGTTAATGCGTTAGGTGTAAGATTCCTTTCTTCCAATTTAATCAATACCATTATACGAGGGGTATTCAAAAAAGTTTCTGCACTTTTTTATATTTAATAGAGGATTTGAAGAATCCTCATATTTTATAGGACAAATTATGTCACATTTACATTAGGACCTTAAACAATATACTAGGAAGGGGATCACAGGAAGGTTACACATATCTGACCTCATTACTGGTATCCTCTCCAAGATATTGGGAATGCCAATGTGCAAAGACCTGCCAAAAGTTTGTTTAAAATCTATGTTCAGCACTTCCAGACTGAAAACAAATTGTGCTTTAACCACTTGACAACTGGGCACTTAAATCCCCTTAATAACCAGACCAATTTTCAGCTTTTGGTGCTCTCACATTTTGAATGACAATTACTCAGTCATGCAACACTGTACCCATATGAAATTTCCGTCCTTTTTTTCACACAAATAGAGCTTTTATTTGGTGGTATTTGATCACCTCTGCGGTTTTTATTTTTTCCGCTATAAATGAAAAAAGACCGAAAATTTTGGAAAAAATGCATTTTTCTTCATTTCTATTATAAAATTTTGCAAATAAGTAATTTTTCCTCATAAATTTGGCCAAATATTTATATTGCTACATATATTTGGTAAAAATAACCCAAATTAGTGGATATTATTTAGTCTGGGTGAAAGTTATAGGGTCTACAAGCTATGGTGCCAATTACTGAAAATTGATCAATTTGATCACACCTGATGTACTGACAGCCTATCTCATTTCTTGAGACCCTAACAAGCCAGTAAAGTACAAATACCCCCCAAATGACCCCTTTTTGGAAAGTAGACATTCCAAGGTAGTTAGTAAGAGGCATAGTTAGTTTTTTGAAGTTGTCATTTTTTCCCACAATTCTTTGCAAAATTAAGATGATTATTATTTTTTATTTTTTTCACACCAAATTGTCATTATAACAGGTTACTTCTCTCACATGGCATGTACATTCCACGATTGACACCCCAAAATATATTCTGCTGCTCCCCCCGAGTATGGCGATACCACATGTGTGAGACTTTTATACAGCCTGCCCACATACAGAGGTCCAACACTGAAGTAGCAACTTCAGGCGTTCTAGGAGCATAAATTACACATCTAATCTCTCAACCACCTATTACACTTTTGAAGGCCCTGGAGCACCAGGACAATGGAAACGCCCACAAAGTGACCCCATTTTGGAAAGCTAACACCCCAACGTATAATCTATGAGGCATAATGAGTCTTTTGAACGGTTCATTTTTTTCCAGAAGTTTTTGGAAAATGTGGAAAAAAAATGAAAACGCTATTTTTTTACACAAAGTTGTCCATTTATAGGATATTTCCAACACATAGCATGTACACAGCAAAAAATGACACCCCAAAATATATTCTGCTGCTCCTCCTGAGTATGACAATACCAAATGTGTGAGACTTTTATACAGCCTGGCCACATACAGAGGTCCAACACTGAAGTAGCAACTTCAGGCGTTCTAGGAGCATAAATTACACATCTAATCTCTCAACCACCTATTACACTTTTGAAGGCCCTGGAGCACCAGGACAATGGAAACGCCCACAAAGTGACCCCATTTTGGAAAGCTAACACCCCAACGTATAATCTATGAGGCATAATGAGTCTTTTGAACGGGTCATTTTTTTCCAGAAGTTTTTGGAAAATGTGGAAAAAAAATGAAAACGCAATTTTTTTACACAAAGTTGTCCATTTATAGGATATTTCCAACACATAGCATGCACACATCAAAAATGACACCCCAAAATATATTCTGCTGTTCCTCCTGAGTATGACGATACCAAATGTGTGAGACTTTTATACAGCCTGGCCACATACAGAGGTCCAACACTGAAGTAGCAACTTCAGGCGTTCTAGGAGCATAAATTACACATCTAATCTCTCAACCACCTATTACACTTTTGAAGGCCCTGGAGCACCAGGACAATGGAAACGCCCAAAAAGTGACCCCATTTTGGAAAGCTAACACCCCAACGTATAATCTATGAGGCATAATGAGTCTTTTGAACGGTTCATTTTTTTCCAGAAGTTTTTGGAAAATGTGGAAAAAAAATGAAAACGCAATTTTTTTACACAAAGTTGTCCATTTATAGGATATTTCCAACACATAGCATGTACACAGCAAAAATGACACCCCAAAATATATTCTGCTGCTCCTCCTGAGTATGACGATACCAAATGTGTGAGACTTTTATACAGCCTGGCCACATACAGAGGTCCAACACTGAAGTAGCAACTTCAGGCGTTCTAGGAGCATAAATTACACATCTAATCTCTCAACCACCTATTACAATTTTGAAGGCCCTGGAGCACCAGGACAAGGGAAACGCCCAAAAAGTGACCCCATTTTGGAAAGCTAACACCCCAACGTATAATCTATGAGGCATAATGAGTCTTTTGAACGGTTCATTTTTTTCCAGAAGTTTTTGGAAAATGTGGAAAAAAAATGAAAACGCAATTTTTTTACACAAAGTTGTCCATTTATAGGATATTTTCAACACATAGCATGTACATAGCAAAAATGACACCCCAAAATATTTTCTGCTACTCCTCCTGAGTATGGCGATGCCACATGTGTGAGCTTTTTTAACAGCCTGGCCACATAGAGGCCCAACATCCAAGAAGCACCATCAGGTGTTCTAGGGACATAAATTACACATCCAATTTCCTTACAATATATCACATTTTTGAAGGCCCTTCATATTTCTAACACAGCATGTACATACCAAGAATTACACCCTAAAATACATTCTGCTGAGTAAACGGTAAAAAAAAGATTACCTGTGGTTTTGGTAGTGCAATTGTCCACAGAAGGAGAGCCCTGATCCAGGCAGCAGGCAGGGACGTGGTCAGTGACAGTGAATTGAATTGTCCAGGCAGCAGACAGGAATATTCTCCATAGTCACTACAGGCAGGAATACTGTCCATATACAGTCCAGGGTCAGTGTAAGTAGAGACATTGCCAGCAGTGCCAAAATATTGGTCCTGGTAATCAGCAGGAACATGGTCCAAGTAGCAGGCCAGGAAAGAATGGGGACAGGGGTAGGGGCTTCTCCCACCCAAATCTCTTTGAAGCCCCCGAGTCTCCAGACCCTAATCCGGGAATGAGAAAACTAAAAAATAGTTTTCTTCATCCAGAAAAACAATTCTGGAGCCCCTCACATATGTGAGACCCCTGTGTTCCCACTAGCATAGCAGGGTAAAAGATCAATCCAAGAGGCAGGCAAAAAACGTGGTCAAACAGTCCAGGGTCAGTTCCAGAGCAGGCAGAGGTAGGTACAGTTAAGCGTTAGGCAGAAGAGTGGTCGTATAACAGGCCAGGGTCAGTTCCGGAGCAGGCAGAGGTAGGTACAGTTTAGCGTTAGGCAGAAGAGTGGTCGTATAACAGGCCAGGGTCAGTTCCGGAGAAAGCAGAGGTATGTTTAGCGTTAGGCAAAAGCGTGGTCGTATAACAGTCCAAGGTCGGTTCCGGAGAAGGCAGAGGTATGTACAGTTCAGTGCAGTGGCATAAGGGGTGTGGAGGAAAATGACAGGAAATGAGAATTGCATTTACCATACTTCCCTAATAGTGTAGAAACGTATGGTAACGGCGGAAACATTCGCCTATACAGAGGCCTGGTTGGGAAGGACAATCGGGACAATAATACATGGTGTCTCTTCGAATTCCTCCTCTGGAGCACACCCGGCATCTCTTCTGACGTCTGTAGCCTGTTTCGCGGGGGGCGGCTTTCTCAGGAAAGTGGCGCTCGTGGAGTCTGCTCACGGAATCAGAGCGAATAGTTTCTGGTGGGCTTTCAGGGTACAAAAGGGCGGAGATAACTTCTTCTTGGTAGAGTAGATAGGATACGGGGTTCTCTGTTGATTTTTTGTAAATAACATAAGTGTTATACATGGCCAAACTAAAAAAATAAAGGGACACTTTCTTATACCAGTGGCGGGATTTTCTTGTGGGAAGATAGGGTTCAATCATCTGATCGTTAAAGTCCACTCCCCCCATAAACAAATTATAATCGTAGACACAAGCTGGTTTCTGGATTGTGCCGTTTCTTTTGGGGACTTCCACGTAGGTGTCGTTGTGGATTGATGTGAGCATGTGGACGTTTCGTTTGTCCCTCCACCTGACAGCCAATATCTCCTGGTTCCTCAATGATGCCGCCTCCCCTCGTCGTAGCTTTTCATTGGCGAGTTTTTGTGGGAAGCCTTTTCTATTGGCTCTTATTGTGCCACATGCTGGGGTGTCCCTCCGGTAAAGATTGCGGAACAGGGGCAAGCTGGTATAAAAATTATCCACATAAAGGTGGTATCCCTTTCCAAGGAGTGGATAGATAAGCTCCCAGACCACTTTTCCGCTGACACCGATGTACTCTGGGCATTCAGGGGGATGCAGTTGGGAGTCCTTCCCTTCGTACACCAGAAAGGCGTAGATGTACCCCGTGGCTCGGTCACAAAGTTTGTACATTTTAACCCCATATCGGGCCCTTTTGCTGGGGATAAACTGTTTAATGCTCAGCCTGCCTGAGAATTTTATGAGGGACTCATCCACGGAGATATTCTGTTCAGGGATATATAACTGGGAAAAATTTTCAGAGAAAAAATTTAGGAGTGGCCGAATTTTATATAGTTTGTCAAAAGCTGGGTCATTTCGGGGAGGGCACTGGGTGTTGTCATTATAGTGGAGGAACCGCATAATCATTAGGTATCGGGATCTTGGCATAAGGGATGAAAAGAGTGGCATGTGGTGGATGGGTTTGGTAGACCAGTAGGAGTACAATTGGGGTTTTTTTGAGAGTCCCATACTAAAAGTTAGGCCTAGGAAAATTTTGAATTCCTCTACGGTAAGTTCTCTCCACTCAAAGGGACGGGCGTAACTAGACCCAGGGTTGCTTGCTATGTACTGCTGTGCATAGAGGTTGCACTGGGCCACAATGGAGGATAGTAAGTCTTCAGTGAATACTAAATTGAAAAAATCGAGCATGGAAAATTCATCGGTGTTCACCTGGACACCTGGCTGGGCGGTGAAAGGGGGGATATTTGCTGCTCCGGAATTAGGGGGAAGCCACAGGGGGTTTTGAAGGCCATAGGGAAGGCTGGCATGGCCCCTATCCCTTTGGGGCTGAGATGACACCCTACTGGTGCCTGGCCTTTGTTGCAGTGGCACTGCGCTTGGGGTGGACGGCACTGCGCTTGGGGTGGACGGCACTGCGCTTGGGGTGGACGGCACTGCGCTTGAGGTGGACGGCACTGCGCTTGAGGTGGACGGCACTGCGCTTGAGGTGGACGGTACTGCGCTTGAGGTGGACGGCACTGCGCTTGAGGTGGACGGCACTGTGTTGCTGGTAGTAGGCCGCTTCTCCACGCCAGAACCCCTTGTTTTCACGGGCACACATTCCTCTTCTGATTCTGTATCAGACCCACTGTCTGTAACGGGTTCATAGGCCGAATCCGAATCAGACTGAGACTCCTCGCTGCTCTCATCGGTCATGATTAGACGCTGGTAGGCCTCCTCACAAGTAAAGAATTTTCTTGCCATGTTGGTGGCTGGTGAGGCTGCACTGCAGAGCACTGTGGTGGCACTGGTGGACACTGGCGGGCACAGGCGGCACTGATGTGGCACAGGTAGCACTGGTGTGGCTCTGGTTGCACTGGTGTGGCTCTGGTTGCACTGGTGTGGCTCTGGTGGCACACAGGCGGCGCAGGCGGCACTGGTGGGCACAGGCGGCACTGGTGGGCACAGGCGGCACTGGTGGGCACAGGCGGCACTGGTGGGGACAGGCGGCACTGGTGGGGACAGGCGGCACTGATGTGGCACTGCAGTGGCGCTGATGGGCACAGGTGGCACTGGGCACAGGTGGCACTGGTGGGCGAAGGCGGCACTGATGGGCACAGGTGGCACTGATGGACACAGGTGGCACTGATGGGCACAGGTGGCTCTGGTGGGCACTAGTGTGGCTCTGGTGGGCACTGGTGTGGCTCTGGTGGGCACTGGTGGCACTGGTGGGCACAGGCGGCACTGGTGGGCACAGGCGGCACTGGTGGCACTGGTGGGCACAGGCGGCACTGATGTGGCACTGCAGTGGCGCAGATGAGCACTGATGGGCACAGGTGGCACTGATGGGCACAGGTGGCACTGATGGGCACAGGTGGCACTAGTGTGGCACTGATGTGGCACTGGTGTGGCACTGATGTGGCACTGGTGTGGCACTGGTGACACTGATGTGGCTCTGGTGGCACTGGTGTGGCTCTGGTGGCACTGGTGTGGCACAGGTGGCACAGGTGGCACAGGTGGCACAGATGTGGCACAGATGTGGCACAGATGGCACTTTTTGCACTTTTGGGGCACTTTTGGGGCACTGTTGGGCACTGCTGGGCACAGCTGGGCACAGCTAAAAGTAGTAAAAACTCACTGTGTGGCACAGGGTTGCACTGATGTCTCTCCTCTCCTCTCACGCTGCATCGGTGTGAGGTGAGGAGAGAGATGAACTGCTGCTGACCCTGGTTTGTTTACATTGTGATCGCGCCGTCATTGGACGGCGCGATCACGTGGTAAAAGGCCGCTGTCATTGGCCATTCACCCCGATCTGTGTTGCTACGGGTCCGGTGGACCCGGCGAGCACAGTCCTTTGCGTGTGCGCGCCCGCGGGCGCGCGCAGGAACGATTCTAAGGGAGGACGTTATATAACGTCCTCCCAGAGTTAAGCAACCACCTTGCCGCCGTTATTCGGCGGCAGGTGGTTGTTAAGTGGTTAAAGAGGACGTAAACCCTAATGGCTTGACTTTCATAACAGAAATCTTGGGTGCAAGGTGTGCTGAAATGTTGGTATGGGAAAAAAAACTGGCATGCATATATTGAAGGAATAGGCCCTTCCATGTGCTCCTTGCTGTTATAGGTCCAAACAAAAAAATGAATGAAGTGGAGATATACAATAAATACAATTTACATACTCTGGTTGAGAGCACACATGACATCATACAGCATCACTTAGGGCAAAGAACATCCCAGATAAAAACATGGTTTGCCAATTAAAATATACAATATTGATATCCAAAGAATACCCCAATGCATTTCGACCATTAATTTTTTCAGTCTTCAGGGGGTTTTACGTTCTAGGGGAATATATCAGAACATCAAAAATAAGACATTTGACAGTATACAGAACATCGTTAAAACATTCCGAATTGTGCAAAATTATATTCATGTTCACAAGGTGTATTTACCATTAAGTGGATGAAAGAATGAGGGTGTGTTGCAAAAACCAGATGGCTGTGGGTGCCTTCACCCTGGTAGATCCGGGGGGGACATGCGGCCACAGTGGATCTACCAGGGTGAAGGCACCCACAGCCATCTGGTTTTTGCAACACACCCTCATGTAAACACAGAAGTGCCAGTAATCGCCTTTCCTCACCTCTCACCGACAGAGTGTGAGGAAAGGACAGATGTTCAGCAGCATATCCTCGCAGGGGAGACCTGTACAGATAATCAGGGCACGGATCAGCAGTGCCCTGATGATCAGTGCAGCCCCAGCAGTGCCCAGCAGTGATTCCAATCAGTTACCATCTGTCATGCCAATCTGTGCCCATCAGTGACATCAATTTGTGCCCAGTGATGCCCATGTGTGCCCATCAGTGATGCCAATCTGTGCCCATCAGTGATGCCAGCCAGTGCTGCCTTTCAGTGCCCATCAGTGCCTACTCATCGGTGCCGCCCATCAGTGCCACCTATCCATGCTGTGTATAATTGCCCATAAGTGTCGCCCATCAGTGTCCATCATTGTCACCTATCAGTGCCCAGCAGTGCTGCCTATCAGTGCTCATCAGTGCCACATATCAGTGTCCATCAGTGCAGCATATTAGTGCCGCCCATCAGTGCCCATCAGTGACGCCTATCCGTGCCCATCATTGCCACCTATCAATGCCCAGCAGTGCTGCCTCTCAGTGCTCATCAGTGCTGCATTTCAGTGCCACCTATCAGTGCCCATCAGTGCGGCATATTAGTGCCTCCTTATCAATGCCATCTCAACAGTGCCCTTTAGTGTCTGTCGTCTCAAAAGTGGCCATAAGTGCCGCCTCATCAGTGCCCATCAGTGCAGCATATCAGTGCCCATCAGTACCGCCTCATCAACGCACATCAGTGAAGAAGAAAAATTACTTATTTACAAAACTTGACAGAAACTAAGAAAAATGTTTTGTTTCAAAATTTTCGGTCTTTTTTCCAAACAATAAAAAACCCAGCGATGATTACATACCACCAAATAAGAAAAGCTATTTGTGTGAAAGAAATTATAAAAATTAGGGTTGCACCGATACCAGTTTTTTTAAGACTGAGTACAAGTACCGATACTTTTCTTCAAGTACTCGCCGATACCGATTACCGATACCTATTTTTACATTTATCTTTTTATTTACATTTTTTTTAACACTACTTGTTAAAAAAAATGGTGGAGAGGTGGGGAGGGGGGTTATTGTTTAGGGTTAAGAAGTGGGGAGGGGGTTATTGTTTAGGGTGGAGGGGTGGGGAGGGGGGTGCTTAGGGTGGAGAGGTGGGAATGGGGTTATTGTTTAAGGTGGGGAGGGGGTTATTGTTTAGGGTGGAGAGGTGGGGAGAGGGTTATTGTTTAGGGTAGAGAGGTGGGGAGGGAGTTATTGTTTAGGGTGGGGAGGGGGTTGTTTAGGGTGGGGAGGGGTGTTATTGGTAAGGGTGGAGGGGTGGGAAGGAGGTTATTGTTTAGGGTGGGGAGGGGGTAATTTTTTAGGGTGGAGAAGTGTTATTGTTTGTAAATGCGGGAAGGGAGGGGGAGGGGAAAGGCAGGAAGGTAGGGGGGAGGGGGAGGGGGTATTTGTGAACACTACAGCTGCCAATCATTGCACTACAGCACCCAGCAGACCTGCCGTCCCCCTCCAAGAAGTTCTGCAGCAGCTGAGATGGGAAAAGGAAAGCCTGGCTCAGTGCAGGACACACTATTTACCAGGCTGATTAGTCACCTGGCAGCTGCCTGCAGAGGAGCCTGAAGGAGAAGTACACCCCCGGAGGACACAAAAAACTGAGCTAAGGGGAGGGGCATGGCCAGCGCGGGACGGGGTGCGGCCAGCATGGGAGTGGGTGGGGGCGGTTCCACAGTCGGGAAGGGAAATCCCCAATGACAGCTGAAATGTCATTGGTTGATAAGGAAGCGGCAGTCCCTCTCCTTAACAACCGATAATTGCCTGCATTCGTTTGTAAACATTTCGGGGAATCCCGCTGACAGATGAAAGAACCAAACCTGAAGTTATCGGTTTCAGGTATCGCCGCATTTGCACGAGTACGGATACTCATGCAAATGCTTAGTATCGGCACCGATACCAGTATCCGTATCGGTGCAACCCTAATAAAAATGTAATTTGGGTACAGTGTTGCATTTCCACGCAATTGTCAAAGTGTGACAGCGCTGAAAATTGGCCTGGGCAGGAAGGGGGTAAAAGTGCCCAGTATTGAAGCGGTTAAGGTGGAGTGGGCTCCCTCCAGGCAAACCTGCCCTTAATCTTTCCATTACTCCAATGGTCGCCCTTCCATGTGCTCCTTGCTGTTAACCCGCCTAGCGGTATTCCCGAGTCTGGCTCGGGGTAAGATTTCAGTACCTAAAGCGGTAACCCTGAGCCAGACTCGGGATCGCATGAGGATACAGGGGAGGATACAGATTTAAGTGAGTTATTCCTAAGAATTACAGGCCTACAATATAAAACGCCAAATTTCCATGCAAAATAAGGGTACCGCTTTCAGCACCTAAAATCTGACAGAATCATACCGCCAGGGAGGTTAAGGCCAGTTATAGGTTGGGGCAGTTCCGTTTGTTTGTATCAATATTTAGATAACCAGTTTCAACTGAAAATGATCACAGCAGCTCAATTCTTTAAGAAAAAAATTGAACACAAAGAAAGTGCTGCACACAAAGTCACTTTACAAATTATATTGGAACAAAAATGTAACTTCTTAAAAATTGTCTCACACGAAAGAAATTAACATATGAAATAAATTTGCAGGATTTAAATGGCATTAATATAGAGAGCATTCTTCACGCAAATTCCTGCATTGTTGCAGAAATCCACATTGTTGTTGTAAGTTATAGGGCAGGGGTAGGCAACCCCCGGCACTGGTGCTGCAAGTGGCACATCAAGCCTCTTTTGCCGGCACTCGACTCCCTCCCCAGTAGCAGAGCAGCGCAGGGAAGTGTCAGCGAGACACTACTGCATTCCAATTTCAGAATTCCCCACACCACACCTGCACTGAGGGGGAGGCACTGTGCCCTCACACATTGTAAAAGATGGGAAACATTGTTTGATTCTCTAACTTTGCTGTAGCTGCGATCGTCAGCTTTTGTGATGGGGTAGCCCCGTCCACCATCTGGAGGAAGATGACTCGCTTGGTTGCCACTACCAATCTCAGAAATAAGGGATTTCACTGTGATTGATAAAATCTCAATCAGGTGACAGTTTGTGGAATTACTGTTGAGCTTCTGGGAACTTTGTTGAAATTATTCCTGAACCTTTGCGTCACTTACTAGTGATACCCTCTGCACTCTGTGTCTCTTTAAGCCCAGGCCAGTATTCAGCGCAATTAAAATCACACCCAATCGCTTTTTCTCAGCTGCGGGGGCCCAACTTATGATCCTGCATACAGGTCAACTGCTTTCAGAAAATGCCTCTTATCTGAGCTCATCATTGCGCATCCATTCCATATGCTCGTATGTGACATCACATACATCACATACATCACATGCATCTCATACATCACATACAAGCATGTGGGCTGAATGCGAGAGGTGGATCAGCAGGATGAGTGTGCCAGGACAGGTAGATCTGTCTCATCTCTGCTTCCTTTCACCACTCTGCATATCACTCATATCATAGATGAGGGTACAGCGGTGGAGCAGATGAGCAGGGAGGTACAGCTTCAGGGAAAATGAGCAGGAGGGGTTCAGAGGTGGAACAGAAGAGCAGGTGGGGCAGATGTGCAGGGAGGTACAGTGGTGGAAGAGATGAGAAGGGGGTTCAGCATTGGGCCAGATGAGCAAGAGGGGTTCAGTGTTGGGCTAGGTGAGCAGGAAGGTTCAGTGATGGGGCAGAAAAGCAGGGGGTAGAGCAGTGGGGCAGATGTGAAAGGAGGTGTATTGGTGGGGCATATGTGTAGGGTAGTACAGTGTTGGGGCAGATGTGCAGGGGGTTACAGTGTTGGGGCAGATGTGCAGGGGTGAAACAGATTTGCATGGGGGACAGTGATCTGAGGTGTAAACGTGCAGGAATTGGGGCTGATCTGAGGCGTGAGAGTGCCGGATGTTAATTTCTCACTACTCAAGTAGTTTACAGCATTTACTTTATAAAAAAACAAGGGGTTAATCAAGCGCACTCTGGATACGGGTGTATAGAATAACTGATATATAGAGGGGGATTGGAATGAATGATCAGAGGAAAAATATAATATGTGTAATACATTTTAGTCCATGACAATTAGTCCATATGTTGGCTCAAAGACTAGCTTGTCCGCAGAGATGGCAGCCAGCTTGCAGATAGAAGAGATCTGAAATGTAGCAGGAGGGAAAAAAGCAGCGCCTTCTAAGCATAGCAGTGAAACTGATTTTATTAAAATGACACAAATGTAGGAGATACACTCACAAACGAGCAAGGTTAAGGGGCTTATCTGTAAATAAGATCATCCGCTCATCCCGGGGGCTGCTTGTCCTGATGTTTAGGGGACGAAGTCTCTGGATGTCCTTTCAAATGTCGGCAGCGGTGGTGGAACCCAGCACTCACAGCAAGCGGGGACGGGAGACAGTATTTCCTGGAACACAGCTGCAGATGTCGTCACTTCCGCGTTGTGGGGTCAGCGGGGAGGTGTGCGTGTTCGAAGCATGCGTTTTTCTTCCTCAGGCTCTATGGGGCCATCTTGAACTAGGGCAATTTATACCAAACTGAATGATACCTTATTGGCTAACCCTATCACCATGGACACTAGTACAAACCGTGGCAGCTGACTCAACATAATAAAAATATCCTAGCACTGACAATGATGATACATATAAATGGATAAAAATGGTATATAATGGTATATGAAGAAGAATTAAAAACGGGGATCATTATAGATCAACATAATACTGACATAAAATTGTATATATATTATAATAGAAAGGGGGGGGGGGACAAAGGTACTCACACAAATAGGATTAATCAGTATATGGAAGACCAATCAAAAATGTCTATGGGAAAATTTGGTTAAAAAATGAATTACATTTTTTTTTTATTAAAAAATGAATTAAAAAATGGAGCATATAAATGCCAACCAGCACACATGTAATTAACAATGGTGCCATATAAAAGTACTGTATAGAAGTAGAGCAAACATACATATACGCATGCGCACATGTATACACAAATGCGCGCGCCTACACACATGCATAGATGTACAAGCATATAATGTATTGTAATAATTAATACAATTTATGGTGATAATGAAAATGTGTAATACCAACAGGTATATGCGTGGAAGACTATACACGCTGTAATGTTGGGGGCTGTTTAGCTCAAGTGTAGCACCCACTAGCGAGAACAGTCCCACACAAATGTTTCCTTTTGAGGGCTTGTTGGCCCACTTTTATTAAAGAAAATCAAACAATGTTCCAGAAATGAAAACAAATGTGGTTTCCCTCACAGGGGGTTTTCATCATCAACATTAAACGGTTGTATGTTCAGCCTCCTGGCTCACACATGCAAAAGTGCAAATGAAAATACCGAGCAGCCTGGCTCTCTTCAGCAGCAGCACCACTGCTCAGGCTCCCGCATGGAGCCCTCCTGACTCCTGTCAGCAACCTCAGACTCAGGTCTCTGGGTTTCACAGTGCAGCCTGCACTCTCGAGCTACTCCAGCTTCTCTAGCTACTCCAGTGCACACCTGCACACTCTGGGTTCTCCCTTGCAAGCCTGATCTCCTCAGGAGGGTGGAGCCCAGAACCATGGTCAGGTGTCTACAAATAGGCCAGCACACACCTGACCAGTCAGTGTGCTGGTAAATCTCAAAATCTGGACCCAGGACTGGGGATTTCATCCCACCCGGATCTAAGAAATCCCCGGGCTCCAGGTCCCAAAGTGGACTTTATTAAAGAATGAGGAAACTGAAATGCCAGTTTCCTCTGTACATTATAAACTCCCTGGAGCCCCTCAACCCGTCCAGTTGAGAATTCTGGGTCACTACACTGGTGGGATACCACACTACCACAATGCATATAAACACACGCTAACAAAGAAATTGGTCTAAAGGAGGAGCACGCATGAAGATTATGCTCACAACCTGGCTAAAAGAGAAACAAAAACCACAAAACTTGATGGTGCCAAAACATAAGGTTACCAATACATTATGTATCTTGTATGTTAAAGGGACTGTATGTTTATGTGTCAAGACAAAGAAACAAATAGAGAAAATTATAAGAGGATATTGATTTCAATGCCCTCGTTTAGGCCCCCTGGCGAGAGACTATCAAGGGTATAAATCCAGTAGTTTTCTCTTTCACACAACCTCTTATAGCGTTCTGCTTTGGGCAAATGTTTGGAGATGGCCTCTTTGACCCAAACACGTAGCACCAAAGAGGACTGCTGATGGAATTCTTTGAAATGCCTAGCGACACTATATTTGTCGCGGCCTTTCTCTACAAAATTGCGATGTTACCCAAACCTTTTTCGAAGGGTACGAATGGTGCGGCCAACATAAAGTAGGCCGCAAGGACACGTCAAGCAATAAACCACATACTCGGAAGAGCATGTGAAAAAATCAGGTATGGTATATTGCTTGCCTTTACACATGAAATCTTTTTGTCTGTGGGTGACATGTTTGCACGTAAGGCATAAAGTTTTCTTACATTGACATTCTTCAACGTGAAGGGAATGTACCAAAGAAGCACTGGCAGTGGACCCTGATGATTTAATTTTACTTGGGGCTATTTGGGCCTTAATATTTTTGGCTTTTCTATAACTATTGGTCGATCGGTGAGTGTTGGTTTGAGGTGGGGATCCTCACTCAGTATGGACCAATGTTTTAGCAGGATCCTTTCCCTTTTCCTAAATTGGCTGTGGAATTGGGTAACGAAGAGAACTGGTTGCATATTGTCGTCTGTTCTTGTGGTTCTGTCACTCCTGACATCAGGTTGAGTTGAGATAGTGTTGGTAGGCTCCCTCTACTAGCTCATCAGGGTAACCCTTCTCTAGAAATTTAGTTTTAAGTGTTAGGCCATGGACGGTGTAATCTTGTAACCAAGTACAGTTGTGTCAGAGTCTACAGAACTGGCTCTTAGGTATATTGTTCACCCAACGTGGGTGGTGGCAGCTCCCATAATGTAAAAAATAATTGCCCGAGGTGGGCTTGATGTAATTTTGAGCACATATAATGTGATCATCATGGAACAGTTCCGAATCCAAGAAAGCAAGTGTGTTCTCATCTGTTACTGCAGTGAAAGACAGACCCATAGTATTGGAGTTACAATATTGCAGAAATCCTAAAATTAAGGTGTCGGGCCTATCCCAAATGATAACTACATCATCTATGTAGCGGCCGTAAAATACCAAATGGGAGGCGTAGGGGTTATTCTGCCAAATGTGGAGATGTTCCCAGTAACCCATTGTGAGGTTCGCGTAACTGGGGGCAAAATTGGCCCCCATAGCTGTACCCTGAATTTGAATGTAAAACTCACCATTAGTTTCAAAATAATTGTGAGTAAGACAGTATTCTAACATATCTAAAAGAAAATGTACTTGCGGGGTATTAAGTACTGGATCCTCATTGAGGTAGTATTGTGTGGCTTGTAGGCCTACTTTATGGGGAATTGATGTATAGAGGGAGACCAAGTCTAGCGAGAGCCAACAGTATGAGGTAACATTTTAAGTAGTTGTATACTGTCTTTAATGTGCGAAGGGAGATTGTTGACTAGAGGCTGTAGGAAGTGATCAATGTAAATGGAAAAATAACTGGTGGCACTTTCCATGGCCACCGCGATGGGTCTCCCTGGTGGATTGACCAAGTCTTTATGGACTTTTGGAAGGTGGTAGAAGTATGGTCTCTTATAGAAATCATGCAGGAGGAATGCAACCTCTGTTTTAGTGACAAGACCCTCAATTTTGGCTTTATTAATGAGATCATGAGCTTCCTTAGAGAACATAGGTAATGGGTCACAGTTGAGTTTTTGGTATGTAGTGCCATCGGAAAGCAGCCAAGAACTTTCCAATTGGTAGTCTACAAAATTTTGAACTACTATACCTCCCCCTTTTTCAGCTGATCTAATGATGAGTTGTCTATTATCTCTAAGCTGTTTTAGAGCAATGGTTTCAGCTGTCAAGAGATTGGATGATGACTTATGTATAGGGGTTTGTTGACACATACGTAGGATTTCTGCATAGACTACCTGGTAAAAGCTTTGAATATAAGGCCCTTTGGCAAAGGTGGGGTAAAATATAGACTTGGGTCTGAATTTAGTCTGCTGAATGGGTGGAGAGGTAGACAGATGTTGAGTGAGTAGCTCAATGAAATCGTCAGAATCTTCGGTGTATAAAAGCTCTAGATGATCCAGGGCCATGTGTTCTGGAACACTGCAATCTTGGAAATTGTCTGTTAGTGGGCAAGTGTCAACAAGACTATCGACTAAGTCTTCCTCGACAATCGAATCTTTATTAGCTTTGATATTGAAATACGGCTTTACAGTGATATTTCTAATAAATCTGTTCAGATCTAAAAATAAAGTGAATGGATTTGGGGGTGCTGTGGGAGCAAAAGGAAGACCTTGAGCAAGGAGCGACTCCTCTGGTTTGGACAATATGTGGTTGGTTGGATAGATTGAAAATCTTTACAGTCTGCGTAGTTTCCCCCTCCTTTCTGTGTCTGCCTCATCCCCCTCTCCTGTCTCTGTGACAAGCTTTCTTTTTGGGCAGGAGAGGGGGGCGACCACTAAAAAAAGAAGGAGGGAGAAAGAGAACTGGAAGGTACTGATCCATCCGTGTGCGTTCTAATAGTCGCATTGACAGATGGTAACGATGGAGCCAATACGGTAACTGACGTACTCGGGGTGACTGTGGGGCCATTAGACATCTCCAAAGGATAATGGGGTGTCTCGGATGGAGCGATATTATCAAAGTCAGGGTTAGGGGACGGAAGACAAGATGCAGTAGTTGTACTACTGGGTACCATATTAGGGAGTATAGTAGAAATGGGGGTAAGTGAAGGTATGGGAGGTATGATATTAATTTTCTTACTGGTTAATAAGACTAAAAGGTTCAGTTTGAGATGGATCATTGATGGATGCATGAGCAACTGGGTTGTTATTCTCATTTCTCACGATACAACGTGATATGAGCCTAGGGGGTGGGGGTGAGGTCCATATTTAATCATGGGGGGGGGCAAGGTGGATTGGGAAGTGGTCTAATGTTGGGCCTGGGTAAAACACTCCATAAGGGGTGTAGGGCCATCAGACCTAACCTGACCAAGGTCTTCATCATTAGGGCTAGGGGGATGTGTGTGAGAGGTTCTGGGTTTTTTCCAACAGAAGACTCGGTTGGTGTTATAGTCATCAAAATCTCTTCAAATTTTATGTAGTGTGATTCCAATAAGGGAATCTTCATGAAACTTGGTATTTAATTTTAATTTTCTCAACTATGAGATGGGTAATGATGTAGTATGTGATTGAAGGGATAGAATAAGGTCTGTTATTTTTGAAAGACAGAGTGTATTGGATGTCCCTCTGGCGACAATTTCCATCCATTTTTGGATGCAAAACTCAGAGATGTTGGCCTATTCAAGGGTTAGGTCTGCACCCAGAAAGGAAAATGTTTTTATGTTTCTGAGCCCTCTAGGGGAGATTTTATATTTGAGATATTGGTCCAGAAAAAAAAACTTATCCCACCACTGTTGGTTGGCTGCTATAATATTATCTTCTATTTTACGGAATTTAGCACATATTAATCTATAGATGGATCTGGGAACTGATGTGGAGGCCAGAAAGAAATTGTCAGGAAACATAGCATATATTTCATCAAGATTGACATATTTAGCGGACCATGGTATCACGAGTATACTGGAGCAGAAAACACTATTAAAGTTCACAAGTGTACAGAGTTATGACAACAATGGTGATTTAGTACACATGTTAATAAATGACAGGGTATAAGAAGATCAAAACACCAATGTCCAGCAGCTGCTCAATAAAATACTTAAAAAACAAATGAATCCATGCTGTCTGTTGCTTAAATTTTTTTTTTCCCAGCAAGAACTCGTCTATGTGGTCTTTTATTAATCTCTCCAGTATCTTCCCAACTATAGAAGTTAAATATTGTACACGGAAGGGACTTATTGATCAGGATTGAGAAATGCCTTTTTGGACCCAGTGTCTTGTTAAAGACATAATTATGCTGCCCGTCAGATCCTGTACTAACAAAATGTGAGGGGTCTGTATTTTGACATATGGAAACATTAGTGCCCTTTTTTTTTTTTTTGTAAAATATTTATTGGGTTTTGCACAATACAGTGGTATGAAACATAATGGCTGCAAAGCATACACACGTAAATTCTCTATTCAACATAAGAGGTTTAAACCGGAGTAGGGGGGTAAGGAAAAGGGTAGGGAACCCGGTAAATCACGTTTACCATCATGTCAGAAATATGACAATGTGATGCTTATATAGGCTGCACCTTACACCTTATTACCTTCAGGAGTGGAAGCAACGTTTGGATACGTCTAACTAGTGATCTCGTAAGTTGGTCTAGACATAACAGTAATACCAAGTGATGATACAGTACTGAGTTTAGAAAGAAAAAAGAGTCATGGATGTCAAAGGGCATCATGATATTGCAGTTGTCCTATGGCGGTAAAAAGGTAGAGGGGTCAGAAACGGTGGATATCTTGAGTGCCCTTTTGAATTTAGAGTTAAGCCCCCTGATGTTCCATAACATAACCCTAAAGGTGCTCAAGAGCTTTCTTAGCCAAATGGAAGAATAAAAGAGAGCCAAAAAAGGGCTGCACCCCAAAACTGAGAAAGGGAGAACCTGAAGGGCAGCAAAATGTGTTTGAGCCAACACACGGTTTCAACTTTCAATAGCAAAATACCCCATAACAAAAAGGAAAACACCCTGTCCATACACTGCATAGTGGAAAAAGCACCAGGCAGTTAAAAGCTTCATCCCAAAAAGGTAAACCAAGGAGTATACGTTAGCTCCCAGCAATTAAATAGAAAAACAGTGTGTGACCTGTTTGATTGCTTTTGGAGCCGCTCAAAGTAGATGTGAAAGCATATCCCTGTGTCCCAGAACATGGGGCGCAAGCTTGAATAGCAATCTAGGAGCTTAGTAAATGTAAGGAGGAAAGGATTGCAGCTACTCCCGACCAGCCCAGGTGAATAAAAGATAAAGAGTGGCCTCAGTCTACATGTCTACACCAAGTACACACTCTGATGCATTTCGCCCTGCCCACCAGCTGAGGCCGCTCTTTATCATTTATTCACCTGGGCTGGTCGCGAGTAGCTGTGATCCTTTCCTCTTTACTAGTGATGAGCCGAACACCCCCGGGTTCGGTTCGCACCAGAACCCGCGAACGGACCGAAAGTTCGAACGAACATTAGAACCCTATTAAATACAATGGATGCGAACGTTCGAATTCTAAAGTGCTAATTATAACAACTATTATGCATGTTATTGTCCTAAAAAGGGTTTGGGAACCCGGGTTCTGCACCAGGGGACATGTATCAATGCAAAAAGAAGTTTTAAAAACGGTCGTTTTTCGGGAGCAGTCATTTTAATGATGCATAAAGTGAAAAAAAAAAAGTCAAATATTCCTTTAAATATCGTACCTGGGGGGTGTCTAAAGTATGCCTGTGAAGTGCCACGTGTTTCCCGTGTTTAGAACTGTCCCTGCACAAAATGACACTTCTAAAGGAAAAAAAAGCCATTTAAAACTGCTTGCGGCTTTAATGTAATGTCTGGTCCCGGTAATATGGATGAAATTCTTTAAGAAAAATGGCATAGCTACCCCATGACCCCCCCCCCTACCCCAGCCCATTACCAGCCCCTTTGGGTCTTGTATGGATATTAAGGGGAACCCCGCACATAAAATAAAAAAGGCCCTATATACTCTGAACAGCCCTATACAGGCGGTGCATACAAGACAGGGACTGTAGGTTTGTTCTTATGTAGAGTCTGTTTGTAATTTTGAACAGGTACATTGTTGAAGTGTAGCTCCAGACCAAAAATCTATTTTTAAACTTTTTGGAAAACATAGGTAAGGGTTATCACCCCTGTAACATTTGTTTTGCTGTCTGTGCCCCTGTTCAGAACATTTCACCTCACTTTCCGTCCCAATGACAACTGTTTTTGAAATGTGGTGTTTTTCTTGAAACAAGGATTGCTGATAAAGCATCAGTACAGAGGAGACACCTTTCTCCCATATTTATTCTTACAGGAGAGAATTTTCCTTCCTAGTGGTAGATTTCCTCTCACTTCCTGTTGTCTTCTTGCGTTTGCAAGTAGGAGTCGTTTGTAAGTTGGATGTTTGAAAGTAGGGACCTGCCGTATATACTCTGCAGAAATAGGCCCCTTAGTTGTTGGTGTTGGCACAACACTGTAAGCACTCACAGTTACTCTTGGTTGGTGCTGGAACGCCCTGCTGTCAACTATTATATCAGGAATTTTAATTACATATAATTGTTGAACAGTGGTAGTAAAAATTGGGCCTTTGATGGTGGTGCTGGTGCCACAACACTGTAAGCCCTGACAGTTACTCTTGGTGGGTGCAGCAATGGGCCCTGCTGTGAATTATTAGATCAAGAATTGTAATTACATGCCCCTGTTGAACAGGGGCTGAAAAATTGGGCCTTAGGCACTGGTGGCACAACACTGCAACCCCTCACAGCAACTGTACTTGGAGCACAGCAATGAGCCCTGTTGCAAAGTATTGCTTCAAAAATTGTAATGACACGCCCCTGTTAAACAGGGGCTGAAAAATTGGGCCTTAGGCACTGGTGGCACAACACTGCAACTCCTCACAGATACTGTACTTGGAGCACACCAATGAGCCCTGTTGCAAAGTATTGCTTCAAAAATTGTAATGACACGCCCCTGTTAAACAGGGGCTGAAAAATTGGGCCTTAGGCACTGGTGGCACAACACTGCAACTCCTCACAGATACTGTACTTGGAGCACAGCAATGAGCCCTGTTGCAAAGTATTGCTTCAAAAATTGTAATTACACGCCCCTGTTAAACAGGGGCTGAAAAATTGGGCGTTAGGCACTGGTGGCACAACACTGCAACTCCTCACAGATACTGTACTTGGAGCACAGCAATGAGCCCTGTTGCAAAGTATTGCTTCAAAAATTGTAATTACACGCCCCTGTTAAACAGGGGCTGAAAAATTGGGCGTTAGGCACTGGTGGCGGCACCCATAAACAAAAATGATCTTACAAGCTATCATCATCAATCGTATCATTGAGGACTCGGAGGAGGAGGATAGCCAGTCAACATAACAGCACAGGCACTCAGCATCAGCATCAGTCTTGAAGGGATGTGACATGTTAAAATCAATTAGTCTGTTATATCAGCATCAGGTGTGTGGTAGCTGGTGGTGATCCAAGACTGGTTCATCTTGATGAAAGTCAGTCGATCAACCGAGTCGGTGGACAGGCGCACCCTGTGATCCGTGACAAATCCTCCAGCAGCACTGAATGTGCGTTCCGAAAGAACGCTGGATGCAGGACAGGCCAGTAGCTCAATTGCATACTGTGCAAGCTCTGGCCAGTGATCCATCCTCAAGACCCAGTAAGCCAGAGGATTTTCGGTGGGGAAGGTGTCCAAGTCTGACCTTGCCCCTAGATATTCCTGCACCATGTTTATCAGACGCTGGCGATGGTTGCTGGAACCGATCATACTTTGGGGCTGCGGACTAAAGAATTGTCTGAACGCATCGGTCAGACGGCCACCTTCCCCACCGCTCCTTCTTTGACTGGCCGAAGCCTCAGCAACTCGTTGTCCAGGACCAGGAGTTTGCAACCTCCCAGTCTCTGGGAACGCGTTGCACAGACCTTTCTGCAAGGCCTCCCGGAGTTGTCTCATCCTCTGCTCCCTCTGCGACGGTAACATAAGGTCCGCAACCTTACCCTTGTACCGTGGATCAAGGAGAGTGGCCAGCCAGTAATGGTCCCTCTCCTTGATCCGAAGAATACGAGGATCCTTCCGCAGACTTTGCAGGATCAGGGAGGCCATGCAGCGTAGGTTTGCTGAGGCATTCGCTCCGGAGTCCTCTGGGTCACTAAGGACGACATGATCCGCAGCCACCTCCTCCCAGCCACGTACAAGTCCACTGGTTTCTTGGGACTGTAAATCATCCCTAAAAGACTGCTGCTGATGATGCTGAGTGCCAGCCTCCACCTCCATGCTGACACAATCCTCCTCCTCCTCCTCCTCCTCCTCCTCCTCCTCCTCTTCCTGTGCGATGGGTGGGACAGAAGGAACACTGTCTGGGTAAAGGGGGCCTTGAGAGGCAAGGAAGTCCTCCTCTTCCTGCCTCTGTTCTGCCTCAAGTGCCCTGTCCATTATTCCACGCAGCGTGTGCTCCAACAGGTGGACAAGAGGTACAGTGTCACTGATGCATGCACTGTCACTGCTCACCATCCTCGTGGCCTCCTCAAATGGTGCCAGGACAGTGCATGCATCCCTGATCATGCCCCACTGGCGTGGAGAAAAAAAACCAAGCTCCCCTGACCCTGTCCTGGTGCCGTAGTCGCACAGGTACTCATTGATGGCCCTCTGCTGCGTGTGCAGCCGCTGCAGCATGGCCAACGTTGAGTTCCACCTGGTGGGCATGTCACATATAAGGCGGTTCTTGGGCAGGTTCAACTCCTTTTGCAGCTCAGCCAGGCGAGCACTGGCATTATAAGATCTGCGGAAATGCACACAGACTTTCCTGGCCTGCCTCAGGACATCCTGTAAGCCCGGGTACCTGCCCAAGAAGCGCTGCACCACCAGGTTAAGGACGTGAGCCACACAGGGCACATGGGTCAGTTGTCCCTGTCGGAGGGCGGAGAGGAGGTTGGTGCCATTGTCGCAAACCACCATTCCTGGCTTAAGCTGGCGTGGCGTCAACCACCTCTCGGCCTGGCCCTGCAGAGCAGACAGGACCTCTGCCCCAGTGTGGCTTCTGTCCCCCAAACACACCAGCGCAAGCACGGCATGGCATCTTTTTGCCTGCGTACTTGCGTAGCCCCGTGAACGGCTACGGAGCACCGCTGGTTCATAGGACAAACCACAGGAAGAGGCCATGGAGGAAGAAGAAGAGGAGGGGGTGGAGGAGAGAGGTGTGTCACAACCAGTAGTAGCATTTTGGAGGCGTGGCGGTGGGACAACCTCCAACACTACTGCACCTTGTCCTGAATCCTTCCCAGCTGCCAAAAGAGTGACCCAATGGGCCGTGAAAGAAAGGTAACGTCCCTGTCCATGCCTGCTGGACCATGAGTCAGCGGTAATATGCACCTTACCGCTGACCGCCCTGTCCAGCGAGGCCAAGACATTGCCTTCCACATGCCGGTAGAGAGCCGGAATAGCCTTCCGTGAGAAAAAGTGGCGTTTGGGAACCTGCCACTGAGGAACTGCACATTGCACAAACTCACGGAAGGGGGCCGAGTCTACCAACTGAAAAGGCAGCAGTTGAAGCGCTAGCAATTTAGCCAAGCTAGCATTCAACCGCTGGGCATGTGGATGGCTGGGAGTGAACTTCTTTCGACGGTCCAGCAGCTGGGGCAGGGAAATTTGCCTGCTAGAATCGGACGTCGGTGTACTGCTAGCAGAGTGGGCGCAAGTACTTGGCTGTGACACACCTAATTCTACACCTTCATTCCTCTCAGTGCATGTTTCAGAGAGGACTGAAGTTATAGTGGGGTTGGAGATCCCAGCTGATGCGGTGCAAGGAGAGGTCCGCTTTGTTCTTTGGTGTGGGTCTTTGAGGTAGGCTTGCCAACGAGCTGCATGGCAGGTCAACATATGTCTGGTCAGGCATGTGGTACCCAAGCGGCTGATGTTTTGGCCACGCGATATACGCTTGAGACATATGTTGCAAACAGCAGCTGTGCGATCTGATGCACTAGCCTCAAAAAAGGCCCACACCAAAGAACTTTTTGAATGACGGGCAGAGGCAGCGCCCTGCACAGGCGGAGCTCTGCGGTGTGATTCCGTCGGTGTACTGCCCTTACGCTGGCCACCAAAGGGCATCCTGCCTCGTTGGAGATGTGCCTCCTCCTCATCCTCCTCCTCCTCCTCTCTCCTATTAGGCACCCACGTGGAGTCAGTGACCTCATCATCCCCTCCCTCCTCATCACTGGAGCCAATCTGGCAGTATGCTGCAGCTGCTGGAACATGACTGCCAGATTGGTGTCCTTCTTGAGCATCCCCTCTGTCTGCTCTCACGCTACTGCCTTCCTCTAGCTGGGTTTCATCATCAGACCCTTCGAAACGCTGGGCATCCTCCTGGAGCATGTACCCAACACTGTGCTGAAACAGTTCGGGGGACTCCTCAGGAGGAGGACATGGTGGGTCTAGGGAAGGAGTGACTGATGATTTGTCTGACATTGATACCAGGGAAGACGACGCTTTGGCAGCTGCTTTTCCAGTACCCTGAGCCTGGGTGAGAGAGGATGAGGAGGAGGAGGAGGGCTTGGTCATCCACTCTACCAAGTCTTCGGCATGATGTGGCTCAACATGTCCAGCTGCCGAAAAGAAGGACAAGCGTGTCCCATGGCCATGTGCTGATGACAATGCACCGCGTCCACGACCAGCACTGTTGCCCCCAGACACAGAGCCTGCTTGCCCTCTTTTATTGCCTCCTGACTGTCTGCCTCTCCTTGTTTGCCTTCCAGACATTCTAATAGATGGCCTGCAGGGAGATGGGAAAAAAGCAATAAGGGCTACCTTCAGGTGTCCTTCTCTGTCCCTTGAAACAAGGACTTGCAGAGTGAAATAAACTGACACTCTCCCTACCTACAGTTTTCTGTCCCTAGAATAAATGTTTTTTTTAATCACAATATAGCACAAGGACAATTCAGTCACTGTCCTTCCAGGTCCCTGGAAACAAGGACTTGCAGAGTGAAATAAACTGACACTCTCCCTACCTACAGTTTTCTGTCCCTAGAATAAATGTTTTTTTTAATCACAATATAGCACAAGGACAATTCAGTCACTGTCCTTCCAGGTCCCTGGAAACAAGGACTTGCAGAGTGAAATAAACTGACACTCTCCCTACCTACAGTTTTCTGTCCCTAGAATAAATGTTTTTTTTAAGCACAATATAGCACAAGGACAATTCACTCACTGTCCTTACAGGTCCCTGGAAACAAGGACTTGCAGAGTGAAAGAAAAAAAACACTCTCCCTACCTACAGTTTTCTGTCCCTAGAAAAAATGTTTTTTTTAATCACAATATAACACAAGGACAATTCACTCACTGTCCTTCCAGGTCCCTGGAAACAAGGACTTGCAGAGTGAAATAAACTGACACTCTCCCTACCTACAGTTTTCTGTCCCTAGAATAAATGTTTTTTTTAAGCACAATATAGCACAAGGACAATTCACTCACTGTCCTTACAGGTCCCTGGAAACAAGGACTTGCAGAGTGAAAGAAAAAAAACACTCTCCCTACCTACAGTTTTCTGTCCCTAGAAAAAATGTTTTTTTTAATCACAATATAACACAAGGACAATTCACTCACTGTCCTTCCAGGTCCCTGGAAACAAGGACTTGCAGAGTGAAATAAACTGACACTCTCCCTACCTACAGTTTTCTGTCCCTAGAATAAATGTTTTTTTTAATCACAATATAGCACAAGGACAATTCAGTCACTGTCCTTCCAGGTCCCTGGAAACAAGGACTTGCAGAGTGAAATAAACTGACACTCTCCCTACCTACAGTTTTCTGTCCCTAGAATAAATGTTTTTTTTAATCACAATATAGCACAAGGACAATTCAGTCACTGTCCTTCCAGGTCCCTGGAAACAAGGACTTGCAGAGTGAAATAAACTGACACTCTCCCTACCTACAGTTTTCTGTCCCTAGAATAAATGTTTTTTTTAAGCACAATATAGCACAAGGACAATTCACTCACTGTCCTTCCAGGTCCCTGGAAACAAGGACTTGCAGAGTGAAAGAAACTGACACTCTCCCTACCTACAGTTTTCTGTCCCTAGAATAAATGTTTTTTTAAGCACAATATAGCACAAGGACAATTCACTCACTGTCCTTCCAGGTCCCTGGAAACAAGGACTTGCAGAGTGAAAGAAACTGACACTGTCCCTACCTACAGTTTTCTGTCCCTAGAATAAATGTTTTTTTTAAGCACACTATAGCACAAGCACAAAACACACTGACACTCTCCCTACCTATCCTTCTCTTTCCCTAAACTAAAGGAATCCAGGTTAAGCAAGAAAGAAATAACAGTCACTGTCCCTGCCTATGCTGCTCTATCCCTGCTCCGGAACACACTACACTAGGCCGCCGTGCTGGCGGCCTTTTATAGTGTGGGGCGTGTACTAAACACCCTCAGCAATAATTGGCCACAGGCATCCTGCCTGTGGCCAATCATTGCTCTCCTCGCTGCCGGCGCTGTGATTGGCCAAGCATGCGGGGTCACAGTGCATGCTTGGCCAATCACAGCGCCTGGATGACACTGCGATGGCGTAGTGCATTGTGGGCCGTTCGCGTCACTCGAATTTGGCGCGAACGGCCCAAATCGTTCGATCTTCGTCGAACGATCGAACAGCCGATGTTCGAGTCGAACGTATGTTCGACTCGAACACGAAGCTCATCCCTACTCTTTACATAGAAAAACAATCTCCTGTGGGAAAGTCCCAGGGAGAATACCCACCTCAATCCGGGGCTTAGTACCCAAGGTGCTGTCCTAATTGAGAGATCTGTTACTGAAGATAATAAATAAACATTGTGAGGCAGCTACAAGAGCATACAAGAGTCAATATTTACAGTTATGGAGACATTGTCGAGGCCAGCAGGAGTCCATATGCAGAGGCACAAAGCACGGCTCAGCCTGTGTCCAGCCAATCTGCTACCACAGCCTGGTTATCAATGAAGTGAGCAAAGCCTCCATTCAGGATCAGCAGCATACTGGGGTACATCAGGCTACTTTATACTGTACCTTTCTCACGCAGACGCTTACGGACCTCAGTGAAGAAGCATCTCCTTTGGATTTCCAGTGAATGATCAGGGAATAAGGAAATTTAGACACTTCCACAGTCAAGTTTTGGAGAATTTCAGGCAGCTGTCAATAACCTATCCACATGTAAGGAGCCTAATGAGGAACAGCCACAGTGGTGCTCCCAGTACAGGCGGGGGGGGGGGGGGGACGGACACGATGCTGGCAACAAATGTTGGCAGAAGATCACGTAGTCCTGGCAGTGTATTTGCATACCAAAAAGTAGAACCTTGACACTGTAGCACTAAGAGACTCTTGAGAAAACAGACGGACTATAGTGGATAATGACTCTTAAGACCGGGCGAACCAAAAAGGGTGAAAAGGCCTAGTGCATTACCGTCAAAGATTTATTGAGAAACAAAAAACTATTTGTGGATTCTCACAAGGACAAATGGTAATACCAGTATTGTACACAAACACAAATGGTCTTCCAGATAATGAGTCTCAGAGTACACGGGGCAGATGTACATCTGTCCTGTTGTTACCTCCCCACTCCACACACACACACACACATACACACTTGCAGTCATGACCAAATATGGCCATCGCTGTATTTAGTCAGTGATGTGTCCCAAGCTCCCCATGCCCATTTGTCATACATTCAGCTGCTGGCTGGGGAAATGTCATTTGTGATAAGTATTCTGTCACATCAGTGTGTTTTGTTTCAGTTGGTCATTGGGATCATTGTTCATTGTGATTGATGTGGATCTATGGTTTAGGGGATACACTGATGCCCCTTTTTCCTGGCCAGCCAGGCTGCATGTTTTGGACGGATGGATAGAATGGTGCTTTTAGCTGCGGATTTTCTATTTTTCTACCGCAGCTAAAAGCACACAATGCTTTCCTATGGCCCCATTCACACACAGCGTTTAGCTGCGATTTCGTTACATGCGGTTCCGTGCGAATAGAAAAAATAGAATTGAATGCGTCCAGGTGCGATGTAGCGCAGCTATCTGCAAACAACCGCATGTAATCGCAGTCATTTGAGTCAGCTGCGGATAGCAACGTGAGAAAAAAAATCACCCGGAAGCGCATCATAACCAGTAGGTGTACCTGGGAAATGACACAGGAAGTTCAGAGGGATATTGGAATGAGGAGAAGGCAGCATGGCGGCGCAAGATATATCACATGACGCTATAATATCCCTTGTGCATTCCCGACCAGAGTTATGGGACTCAGAATGCCCAGGATATGCCGATCGAGTGTTGAAGAGATCCAAGTGGGAGGAAGTATACAAATTTGTCTCACCGAACTGGGACAATATGTCTGCCACTGAGCAGGATAACCGAGGTGAGTGCAATGTTTGTTGTGTCTATGAAGCAGGGTACACATGCATCATAGCTGTTTCCCATAATAACCACAAACAGAAGATTTACCCCCTAAATGACCAGGCCATTTTTTAGCGATCCAGCACTGCGTCACTGACAATTGTGCAATGCTGCAAACAAACCTAATTGGAAAATGGGAAATCAAATGGTTGGTGTCTTCCCTTAAGTTTTTTCTTGGGTGGGGTGGGGGGTGTGAGCAGATCTCTCTCGACTTTTGTTCCTAACATGCGTTATGTTTGATATATATATTGCAGGAAAAGAGGTTTATACACGTTGGAGGTCCCTACGTGACCGGTACAAGAAAGAAGTTAATGAAGAGAAGTCTGCGGAGAGAAGCGGAGCACCCTCAACTCGTCGCAGGGCTAACCCCCATGCAGAGGCTTTGTCTTTTTTGAGGCGCACCACCGAGATGCGCTCATAAGTATATATATTATATATTTTACTTTTAACAAATTTGTGGGCAGTATAGCCGCACTGTCCTAATGATTTTAGTGGGCTGGAGAGGTGTAGGAGCGGTATACACACCGCTCCTTCACCACTCCAAGGATGCTGCTATCAGGATTTTTGGTTGCGTCACCGCTCCAGTGTGAAAGGTGTCTAAACCCACCCTGCTCTATATAGAGGGCTATTCTGTAGTGTACACATGACAGTATTCATGTTATTTTTAAACTTGTAATTTTGTTATTATTAGAACTGTGTCAAGTGTTCCTGAGAGAGCAAGCGCAAGACGTGAAAGTTCGTCACCAGATGACGCAGACACCAGTCAAGAAACCAATTCAGAGTCACTTTCATCCCAAGAATATCAACCATCCACTCAAGAACCTGTGGTATGTACTTTCAAAACGTCACAATGATGGTTTTTACAATTATTTTTTTTACAATGCTTTCATTTTTTAATGGGGGGGGGGGGGCAGTGTCGGTGTGTGTTTTCTTGTAGTTTTTGTATTTTTATACAATTCATTTTTATTTTATTCTTTTTTTTTTCAGCCCTCTCTTTGGTGAGATATCAGGGGTCTTAACAGACCTCTGACATCTCCCATTTGAGACAGGGAAAGGGACTAGGGACACAGATTCCCCAGTCCCTTTCTCAGCAGCCTCCGCTGCGCTGAAAATGAATGGAGAGAAGACAGCGGCTTCTCTTCATTCATAAACTGAAACATTGTAAAAACAGTTGAGCATTTGCCCGACTAGAAGTACTCAGGTAAATGCTCGTTATCGGTACCGATACTAGTATTGGGACAACCCTAGTCAAAATCTCTGTCCACAAAATACGTATTACTTACATATTGTAATGGCAGCTGGTGTTGGTACATAGATGTTCTTAAGGAGAAACAACAACGGCTTACTTTTTGGGCAAAGTACCACTTCAGTACTTCTGGTTTTGGAGGTCTGGCTGCTAATACAGTGACAACAGGTTTTCGGGCTAAAACAAGTGCCTGTGTCTGATCTATTGAAAACAGGTGTTGCAAGCTCGGACACGACTTTAATAATTGTGCAAGCATCATGTTTATTATTATGTAAGTGTGATCTCAACATCAGAAGCATAATCTATATATTTGATCTATTTGCAGGCAAATGTAGGTAGGAGAGGACAGTCTACTTCCACCAGCCGTCAAAAACGTACTCAACAAGAGACACCTTTTGAGGAATATTTTAACCGTATTATAGCAGAAATGAGAAACCAATCGCAAAACCAGGCCAAAGATGATGAATTTCTCAATATCTCAGACCCAGATGTTATGTTTTTGAGAATGTTGCTTTGCGTAGTCAGGGAGATTCCTCCTGATAAGCGCACTGAGGTCAGGGGTGATATACATGCCTATTTAACGTATATTGTATCCGCTTGGAAAGAGCAACGCCCATGTCCAAAATTTCAGCCATGGGCTATGGGTTTTAATTCACCCAGTGGCTCTTTGAGTCGACCAATGGCCAATCAGCATTTCCATGACACAACACCTGCCATTAATCCTTATGTAGGACCCCCACCGATGTATACACCTTACCCACCTAATCCTGGTTATCAAAGGATGCACGTGCATCCACACCCAGTTACTTCACCCTCATCTTCCCAATCAGGATCACCCATAGATGTTGGCACTGAACCAAGCCACTCTTCCCTGCGTCCCCCTTATCTGGTGTATGAAAACTTGTAGTTTTGACCTTTTAATTTGTTATATTACTGTTTAATTTTTTTATGTTTTGTTACTTGAATTTTATTGATACCTACCTCAATATCCGCTGAACTGTACGGATGTAAGAAACTGTACTGTACTGTTCCAAGCTTCCATATCTTGCTACTCCGCCACGCTGGCTCTCACAGTACCAAAGCATTGTTTAGGTTGAGAGCCAGCATGGCTGACTAGAAAGATACTGAAGCTTGGCCCAGTGGGAGATCCCCCAATCTACACAGTGCAGCATACATGGCGAAATCAAAATTAAGGAGACGAAGGTTAGGGTTTTGACACTTTCTCTATGGGGCCATGCCTCAGCAGACTGGCCATAGACCTATAGGTTATCTTCTGTTTTTCTATGTTCAGATGGAAAAAGTGGAACAGATTCCTTCATCTCCGCTAAACTGTGCGGATGTAAGAATCTCCCACTGTTCCAAGCTTCCATATCTTGCTACTCGGCCGACTAGAAAGATACTGAAGCTTGGCCCAGTGGGAGATTCCCCAATCTACACAGTGCAGCATACATGGCGAAATCAAAATTAAGGAGACGAAGGTTAGGCTTTTTACACTTTCTCTATGGGGCCATGCCTCAGCAGACTGGCCATACACCTATAGGTTATCTTCTGTTTTTCTATGTTCAGATGGAAAAAGTGGAACAGATTCCTCCATCTCCGCTAAACTGTGCGGATGTAAGAATCTCCCACTGTTCCAAGCTTCCATATCTTGCTACTCGGCCGACTAGAAAGATACTGAAGCTTGGCCCAGTGGGAGATCCCCCAATCTACACAGTGCAGCATACATGGCGAAATCAAAATTAAGGAGACGAAGGTTAGGGTTTTGACACTTTCTCTATGGGGCCATGCCTCAGCAGACTGGCCATACACCTATAGGTTATCTTCTGTTTTTCTATGTTCAGATGGAAAAAGTGGAACAGATTCCTCCATCTCCGCTAAACTGTGCGGATGTAAGAATCTCCCACTGTTCCAAGCTTCCATATCTTGCTACTCGGCCGACTAGAAAGATACTGAAGCTTGGCCCAGTGGGAGATCCCCTCCCCCCCATCTACACAGTGCAGTGTACATGGACAAATATTATTCCATCTAATCATAGACATTATGCAGATAATCTATAGGTGTATGGTCAGCTTTAAGCACTAAAAAACCTTTTTAAATTCTTTGCTTACATTTGGACATTGTTATCAAACAGCCGCTACACAACAGTTCGTAAAGTTGTGAAAAAATGTTTCAAAGCTGTTTACTGCACTCACAGTGTCCACATATAGTCAAACATATGGTTAACAGCACTTTAGAAATACTCAATATTTTAGGGGGGGGGGAGGGGGGTACAGAGTCAATTTATACTTGAAAATAGAAGAAAATTATCTATATTCCTAAGGAATTGAAAACATAGTTTTCTATACATGCAAGCATTCAAGGTTTTGTAAGGTTTGTCTATTTTTTCTACCTTTTTGTTATTTAACATGGCAAAGATATAAAAATAAAAACAATTTAATTGTAAAAAATTGTCAACTACTTTATTTCAAGAACAAATTTAAACTGTAATATAAGGTTGATATAACATGGGTAACAAAGATCTCTTTACAAATGGTCATATTGCCATGGGAGCTGTCCATCCTCTGTCAAAAAAAAATCTGTGAAATCCTCACGCACTTGTAGAGCTTGATTCGTGGGACGAGTGGCAGTAACACGACCTCTGTGTTCTGCGGAAACAGGTAACGCTAACGGGGATTCGGTGGGCGTGATCTCCTTACCCCTCAAATAGTTGTGGAGAACACAACATGCCAAAACAACATTGACCGCATGATCCACTTCTAGGTGCATGGCTGTCATCAAAACACGCCATTTGGCAGTGCAAATGCCAAATGCGCACTCCACCATTCTCCGGGCTCTACTGAGACGGTAATTAAAAATGTGCCTCCTGTCAGTGAGACCATGCCTCGTATAGGGCCTGAGAAGGTGGGTGGATAAGACAAATGCCTCATCTCCCAGCACAACAAAAGGAAGGTCCGGCACAGCTGTACCAGGAAGAGGCCTTGACTGTGGCACATTGAATTCACTATTTTCCAATCGCTGCCCCATCATAGAATTACGGAAAATTCTGGAATCTCCAGAACTCCCGTAAGCTCCCACATCCACAGCAATGAACCGCATGTTGGCATCACTGAGCCCCAGGAGGACAATGGAGAAATATTTTTTATAGTTGAAATAACGGGAACCAGAGTTTGGTGGCTTGATGAGACGGATATGTTTCCCGTCTAAAGCCCCAATGCAATTTGGGAAGTTGGTCTTCTCCCAAAACTCCTCAGATATTTCCTCCCACAGACTGGATGTTGGTTCCGGCATGACACTGCTTTTCAGCTCTTCCCGTATAACTTGACATGTATCATGGACTATTGTCGATACAGTAGAAATTCCCATTAGGAACTGATGATGAAGGGAGGTGAAGCTGGCACCAGTGGCAAGGTATCTGCAATACAAAAAAGACACATATATATATATATATGTATATATTATGCAAGAACAAACATACACACTATTGTCAATAATATTGGTACACCTGCATGTACATGAATTTTAAGCATCTGTTAAGATATGGAAAACCTACCTTAAAGTAAGTAGCAGCCGCTCTTCTGCACTAATGCTTCTTCTCATGTTGGTCCTGGTTCTGCTCAGGCGTGTTCTACAGAGTTCCAACAGCTCATCGAAGCTTGCCACGGACATCCGAGTATAATTGTAGAACTTGTCCCCATGGGTCCGCAGCTCACCGAACATGAGGGCAAAGTAGCCAATTGATAGACGCTGTGAGGTTAGGGGATGGACCCAGTAACGGCGGGGACGTCGCCTAGACTGGATCTGTCTTCTCCTCTTCATCCTCATCATCAGCAACATGAGCATCGCCAGCAAACTCATCATATTTGCATTCATTTTTGCAAATCTCAGGCACAACACACCGATCACTCCTCTCACCTCTAAACTCCAACACACACTCAGCAAGTGAACAAAGAAACAGGAAATAGATGGCAGAGGACCGAAATGCATCATGGTTAGATCCAAGGGACAAAAAAATAAAAAAAAACAGGTTGCTATGGGAATAACTAACCGCAGCTAAACACAATCGCAAATAAACGCACGTAAACGCAGGTAATCGCAATGTACAAATGCAGCTAATCGCATTGCCTGAAGCCTTGAATTTCACAGAACAAAAAAAAGGGATTTTTATAACAGCTTACCTGTAAAATCCTTTTCTTGGAGTACATCACGGGACACAGAGCGACTTAGTCATTACTAATGGGTTATATAGTTTACCTTCAGGTGCTGGCACTGGCAACTTCCAAACCGGAAGTACCCTCCCCTATATAAGCCCCTCCCATCCGGGAGCACCTCAGTTTTGTAGCAAAGCAATAAGTGTCCCAAAAAGAGGGGTGGGAGCTCTGTGTCCCGTGATGTACTCCAAGAAAAGGATTTTACAGGTAAGCTGTTATAAAAATCCCTTTTTCTTTTTCGTACATCACGGGACACAGAGCGACTTAGTCATTACTAATGGGACATCCCAAAGCAATGCCAAATGAGGGGAGGGATACACTATACATAAGCTGGGCGCCATCAGGCATGAGGCACTTTTGCGGCCTGCAACACACTGCACCCAAAGGCGACATCCTCCTGACTTCTGACGTCTACCTGGTAGAATCTAGTAAACGTGTGTACTAAGGACCATGTTGTGGCCTTACAGACTTGAGCCAGGGAGGCTTGGTGATGCACTGCCCATGAAGTTCCAACTGCTCTTGTGGAGTGCGCCCTAACTTTGAACGGAGGCGGTCTGCTTTTCAAGCCATAGGCTTGTATTATGACCTGTCGAATCCACTTGGCTAAAGTAGATTTTTGATGCTGCCTGACCCTTTCTGGGGCCTTCCGGCAGAACAAACAAAGTATCCATTCTACGAATCTGAGCAGTGGCTTTAAGATAAGCTTTAACTGCTCTTACTACATCCAAAGAATGCAATAACTTTTCCTCTACCGAACTAGGTTTGGGGGAAAAGGAAGGAAGAACCACATCTTGGTTCAAATGGAACCTCTATACCACCTTAGGAAGAAGGCTGGATGAGGACGTAATACTACTCTGTCCTTATGGACAACCAGATATGGCTCCTTACAGGACAAGGCGGCTAATTCCGATACTCTTTTAGCCGAACAAATGGCTACTAAGAAAATCAATTTCCTGGTGAAAAGAACCAAGGAAATGTGCCGCAATGGTTCAAATGGTTGTTTCTGTAGAACCGACAGAACCAGGTTTAAGTCCCATGGACATATGGGAATACTAACCGGAGGGCTAATACGCATCACTCCTTGTATGAAAGCTTTGACTAATGAATGCAAAGCCAAGGGCCTTTGAAAAAATATTGACAAGGCCGTCTGACCCTTGATAGCACTCAAGGCAAGCTTCCTATGTACAGCCCACTGGACGAAGTCCAGAATCCTACCTATTACGTACTTACGTGGATGCCATTCCTTGGCCTCACACCACGTGATGTACGCCTTCTAGATCCTATAATAGATCTGCCTGGATACCGGCTTCCTGGCATTGATCATGGTAGATACCACAGGATTAGAGAGCCCTCTCTTTTTTAGAATGTGGGCTTCAATAGCCAGGCCGTCAAACCTAGGGCTGGTAAGGAAGGGTGGTATATCGGTCCTTGCGAAAGCAGGTCCGGACGACGTGGGAGAGTCCAAGGACTTCCCACTGACATTTTTACAATCTCCGCATACCATGCCCTTCGGGGCCACGCTGGAGCCACCAGAATCACTGGTTTCTTTTCTACCCCGATTCTGCGGATTAATTGCGGTGGGAATGCATATATCAGCTTGAACTGATCCCAAGGGAACACTAGGGCATCCGAACCGCAAGCTAGGGGATCCTTTGTGCGAGACACAAATCTGTCCACCCTTGCGTTGAATCTGGATGCTAGCAGATCTACATCCGGTGTTCCCCACCGCTGGCATATTGCCTGGAAAACCTTGGGGTGAAGAGACCATTCCCCCGGGCATAATTGCTGGCGACTTAAAAAGTCCGCTCTCCAATTTTCCATTCCTGGGATGAAAACCGCGGATATGGCTGTGACATATCTTTCTGCCCATTCCAGGATGCAATTCGCTTCCCTCTGGGCTGCACGACTCCTGGTGCCACCCTGGTGATTGATATATGCCACTGCTGTGGCATTGTCTGATTGAATTCTGACAGGTGACCCTTGGAGTTTGGATGTCCATGCTACTAGGGCATACCGGGCTGCTCGTATCTCCAAGAGATTGGTGGGCAGGGCCTTCTCTGCTTCTGACCACTTGCCCTGGAGAGACCATTGCTCCAGTACTGCCCCCCAGCCTATGAGGCTGGCATCTGTAGTGACCACCTTCCAAGAAACCGGACTGAAGGGTTTCCCTTTTTCCAGATTCTGGGGCACCAACCACCAATGGAGGCTCTTGCGAACGGAAGCGGACAGGGACATTGGTAAGTCTAAAGCCTGAACTTTTTTGTTCCAGGCTGACAGTATGGCCCTCTGCAAGTTCCTTGAATGGAATTGACCGTAGGGTACTGCTTCGAATGAAGCCACCATTTTTCCCAGCAGCCTCATACACAGGCGTATGGATGGTTTTCTTTTTTGTACCCACTAAGTGGGTCAAATCTTTCAAAGACGACACCTTCTCTGGAGGTAAGAAAATCTTTCTCTGATTTGAATCCAGTCTTAGCCCCCAAGTATTCCAGACTTTTGACTGGTTTTAGGGCTGACTTGTCTCGGTTGATAATCCAACCGTGAGATTCCAGATACTTGATTATCTTGTGAACGACCACTTCTAGTTTTTTTCACTGAGTGGTCTATCAGCAACAAGTCGTCTAGATATGCCATTATCATTACACCTTGTGTTCCTAGTTTGGCCAATCGTAGGGCCAGAATTTTTGTGAACACTCGTGGTGCTGTGGCCAGACCGAAAGGTAAGGCTCTGAACTGAAAATGGCGCCCTTCTACTGCAAAGCGTAGAAATTTCTGGTGGGCCGGACAGATGGGAATATGCAAATAAGCATCCCTTATGTCGATCGAGGCTAACCATTCCTGCCCTTGTAGGGCGGTGGCCACCGATCGGATCGACTCCATCCGAAAAAGTCCTGATATGTAGGAACTTGTTTAGCCCTTTTATATTTAATATGGGCCTCACGTCCCCATTTGGTTTGGGGACTGTGACAAGGTTCGAGTAAAACCCGAACCCGCTTTCTTCCAAGGGAACCTTCATGATTACCCTTGGAGCAATAGTTGTTCTAGTGCCAGAAGGAGGGATCCACTCTTCTGGGGATCGCTTGGCACGTTTGACCTTATAAAATGGGCAGGAGGAATGTCTTTTAACTCCAGCCTGTATCCCAGACTTACTGCGGAGATCACCCATCTGTCTCTGATGGTGTCCCGCCAGGTCTCTGTGAACAACTGAAGTCTTCCCCTCACCCGATTGAGTGGGGGCAACCCTTCATGACTTGGGGGGAGGTTTTGTACCTCTCTTGACCCAGGGTTTCTTGTTACCCTGTGATTGTCCCTGATTTCTGCCCCCTGGATTTGACCGCGGAGGCCGTCGGAACTGTTTCACAGCCGATGTGCCAGGGACTGGAGAAGTAGGCCTCTTAAAAGAAGGACTTCTACCCTTGTTCTTAACCGGCAAGAGTGTACTTTTACCGGCAGACGTTTTCTGGATATATTTGTCCAGATCATCTCCAGATAAGCGTTCTCCATGAAATGGGAAGCTAATCAGCAATTTCTTACAGGGAGCTTCAGCAGACCAGTTTTTGAGCCATAGAAGCCTACGCATATGTCTACAGACAGCGTAAAGCGGGAGGCCTGTTGGATTGTATCCTTTTTGGCGTCCACCGCAACACAAGGCTCTAGGTAGGTCAGCTAGGGCAAGAGCCTGCTGATCTGGTAGGTCCCTTAGGACTTGTTTCAACTGATCTTTCATTGCTTGGCAGACTCCAATCGCTGCTACTGCAGGTTGTGTCACCATGCTTGCTGTAGAGAAAGCAGATTTTAGTAAAGACTCCAATTTTTTATCTATTGGGTCTTTGAACATTGGAACATTATCTACTGGACATGTCAGTGATTTATTTACACAAGAGATGGCTGTGTCCACTGTAGGGACCCTCCATTTTTTTTTTTTTTTTTTTTTTTTTATGAACTTATCCTCCATGGGATAGATCACTGGAAATCTCTTGGGGGGAGTAAATATTTTAACAGGATGCTCCCAATCCTGGTAAATAAGCCCTTCCAATAAAGGGTGGATTGGGAAGGAACAGACAGTCTGGGGAGCTTTCAGCGACCCCAGCGAGGAGACAGTAGTGGTTGATGGTTCCGCCAGAGGCATTTAAAATGCTGCTCGGACCATGTTAGTCAGAGACTGAACCCATAATCTTTCAGCCTGAGATGCTGAGAAAGGTTCTTCCACTGTTGATTCCTCTATAACTTTATCAACCATCACCTGATCCCCTTCAGGTAGGTCGATCTCTGGGACTGTTCCTCCACTAACAGGCACTCTGCAGGAGGAGACGGAGATCGGACGCGCTTTTCCTGTGACAGGGAAGCAGCGATCAATGCTGTTAATCTCTCTTCCAATCCTCCCAGAGTTGAGGATAAAACCTCCTCTGTTATATATACAGGAGCAGGTGGACTGGGGACAGCCGCAGTACCAGGTACTCCTGCGGGGTTCCTACGGCTACTGACCTCTGAAATTTCAGGGGAGATTGGCGCAGTACAGCATGCCCAAAATCCTCAGAGCCCGATGGAGACCCCTTTCGCTTCTTGGAAGATTTATTTCCAGAGCGTCTGGACGACATATCCTATAAGCACAAAGCTGAGGTATTCCCGTCGTCATACACCAATTTTGCTGGTAATGGTCTAACACAGTTGCTGCTATATACCAGCTGGTGTCCACTAAAGTGTCTTTCTATGGGGATGCCTGCATCAACCGCCTCTGTGTGCCACCGTTTTGTTGCTAGCTCTGCTTGCATCCAGCTGACACTTGTACTGTGTCTTTTACACATGCTGGGACGCCTGCACATGCGCAGAAGCGCCGCGGCGCGCATCGAGCGTCATCCATCCGCCCCGCCCCTTTTTTTTCATAGGAGGCTCGTGCACGCGCCCGCGCGCGCGCCCGTGCGCCATTGGCGCCCTTTTCGAAACCAAGCAGGGACTAGGAGCCAGGGCCCTTTTTGCCGGAGGGCCTGTGCGGTGGATGAGCGCAGCAACAGGGCAGAGGAAGTGGATTCCCACAGAGAACTTACCAACTGCCTGGATCTTTTGACTTGAGAAAACCAAAGATCCACATGACAAGAAAAAATGGACCACAGCGGCCTCTAGTGGTTTAACACAGGTACCGCGGTCCTCTTTTTTTTTTTTTTTTCTTGACTACTATTAAAATTTTACATTTTCCAGTAGTTACAGGCATACACAGATATTAGCGGGAATACCATTAGGTAACAGACAGAAAGACAAATTAGGCTTGGGGGTCCCCCAATAGAACCAAGTTCCTGGGGGCCCCCACTTACCTGTTCCCCGCCGCAGGACTCTGTTTGGTCCACAGAAGCCCAAACTTCACCTATCACGGCAGGCATTGTAATTAAACCTTCAGGGACCGGGTTCCCAAGGATTCCACTCCCCTGGACCTGTATAGCACCCTGCACAGAAAACATCTTGGTCGTGGGTATGACCAGAGCTCTGGATCCCAGGGTCCAGCCCTCCTAAGAGAGGCATTACAGGCAAAACCTTGCTCTTCTGTTGCAAGGCCCGGGTACCGACCGTTTAGCTATGAAGCTTTTTTGGTAGGATCCGGAACAGCTTACTAAGGCCCGTAAAAGAACCTGTACGCAAGCCCAGGAAAACACATGTTACTCTTTGGCCAACACCTTAGACACTGGCAAAAAACTGAGGTGCTCCCGGATGGGAGGGGCTTATATAGGGGAGGGTACTTCCGGTTTGGAAGTTGCCAGTGCCAGCACCTGAAGGTAAACTATATAACCCATTAGTAATGACTAAGTCGCTCTGTGTCCCGTGATGTACGGAAAAGAAACATGCTTTTTACTGCGGCAATTTTGCCGTCCATGTGAAAGGGGCCTTAAAATTAGGATTTGAAAGGAAATCCTTGGCCGTTTTGTTTACAAACAGAATGAAGTGGTTGGAAAATGTAATTTAACAGCCTGCAATTTAAATGTTTTTTTGTTTTTTAACATTTAACAGTTTCATCGTTGTACACTGTAATGGAGAGAAGCACACAGCTCCATGTCCCTGTAAGTTTTTAGAGAGCAATGCCCCACCAGCATCTCAGTAATGGATTGCTAGAAAATATCATTTCAGTATCAATCTGTAATTGAAACGAGAGCTCTGAAAGAATTGTGCTGACGTACCGTAATCATTATCGACCCTAGTGATGATGTTGTATATTTATGTCTGGATCTTACTATATTGGCAAAGTTAAACACCAGTTTAATGTTTCTACCAGCTTTTCATTCATTTCTGTCAATCAAGTTCCTTAATTAGTATTGGAAATTAATAGGAGGATTAAAGAGGCTTTCCTGACAGACTCCATGGCAGCATACTTATGGCTTAATCCCATCTCCGCTACTACTCTATAGAACCCCACGCCCATAAATGTTTGCTCCGAGCCAGCAGCCGCGTTCCTTTTTTGTTCTTCTCCGAAGGACCGGTTACGTTGTTCTTCTACCCAAAGTTTTTTTCCCTCTCCTTCCGCGATCAAGACCGGCCGACAGCGACCACAGGGAAGACGGTCACGATATTCCGATAAGCCCTGGCTATTAGCAGGGTATGGCGTGGGCAAACAGAAGAGGTGCTGGAAGAGCTAATCTTGGCCATTGGCAGGCAAGCAGCGCAATAGCCAGATATCAACTTACCTGGCCCGGTTGATCGTGAAGCAAGGAGTGGTGAGGAGTATCTTTTCTTAATCTCTTATGGCAGCAGTATGTATGTTACATAGTTACATAGTAGGTAAAGTTGAAAAAAGACACAAGTCCATCAAGTCCAATCTATGTGTGTGATTTTTTGTCAGTATTACATTGTATATTCCTGTATGTTGTGGTCGTTCAGGTGCTTATCCAATCGTTTCTTGAAGCTATCGATGCTCCCTGCTGAAACCACCGCCTGTGGAAGGGAATTCCACATCCTTGCCACTCTTACAGTAAAGAACCCTCTACGCAGTTTAAGGTCAAGCCTCTTTTCTTCTCATTTTAATGAATAGCCACGTGTCTTATTAACCTCCCTTCCGCGGAAACGTTTTATCCCTATTGTGGGGTCACCAGTACGGTATTTGTAAATTGTAATCATATCCCCTCTCAAGCGTCTCTTCTCCAGAGAGAATAATTTCCAGCACAACTTTCCTGAGGACTGGTGCCCAGAACTGGACAGCATACCCCAGATGCGACCGGACCAGAGTCTTGTAAAGTGGGAGTAAATCCTCTTTTTAATGCATGCCAATATTTTGTTTGCTTTGTTAGCAGCAGCTTGGCATTGCATGCCATTGCTGAGCCTGTCATCTACTAGGACCCCCAGGTCCTTTTCCATCCTTGATTCCCCCAGTGGTTCTCCCCCCAGTAAGTAGATTGCATTCATATTTTTGCTACCCAAATGCATTATTTAAATTTTTTTCACATTAAACCTCATTTGCCATGTAGTTGCCCACCCCATTAATTTGTTCAGATCTACTTGCAAGGTTTCCACATACTGTGGAGAAGTTTTTGCCCTGCTTAGCTTAGTATCGTCCGCAAATATAGAGTTTGAGCTGTTCACCCCATCCTCCAGGTGTTTATAAATAAATTAAATAGGATTGGTCCCAAAACAGAACCCTGGGGGACCCCACTTTCCACCCCTGACCATTCCGAGTACTCCCTTTTTATCACTACCCTCTGAACTCACCCTTGTAGCCAGTTTTCAATCATTGTACTCACCCTATGGTGAATGCCAACTGACCTTACTTTGCACAGCAAACTTTTAGGGGGAAATGTGTCAAATGGTTTTGCAAAATCCAGATACAACTCATCTACGGGCATTCCTTTATCTAGATGGCAGCTCACCTCCCATAGAAGCTTAAAAGATTGGTTTGGCAATTCTTCATGAATCCATGCTGATTACTGCTAATGATACAGTTTTCATTACTAAAATCTTGTATATAGTCCCTTATCATCCCCTCCAAGAGTTTGCATACTATTGATGTTAGGCTAACTGGTCTAATTCCCAGGGATGTGTTTTGGCCCTTTTTTAAATATTGGTGCTACATTGTCTTTTCTTCAATCAGCTGGTACCATTCCAGTCAGTAGATTAGGAACAATGGTCTGGCAATTACTTGACTGAGTTGCCTAAGGACTAGGGATGAGCTTCGAGTTTGAGTCAAACTCATGTTCGAGTCGAACATTGCCCGTTCGCCGAACAGTGAATAATTTGGAGTGTTCGCGGCAAATTCGAAAAGCCGTGGAACACCCTCTAAAAGTCTATGGGAGAAATCTAAAGTGCTAATTTTAAAGGCTTATATGCAAGTTATTGTCATAAAAAGTGTTTGGGGACCCGGGTCCTTCCCCATGGGACATGTAACAATGCAAAAAAAAGTTTTAAAAACTGCCGTTTTTTCGGGAGCAGTGATTTTAATAATGCTTAAAGTGAAACAATAAAAGTGAAATATTCCTTTAAATTTCGTACCTAGGGGGTGTGTATAGTATGCCTGTAAAGTAGCGCTTGTTTCCCGTGCATAGAACTGTCCCTGCACAAAGTGTCATTTCTGAAGGAAAAAAAGTAATTTATCCCCCTTAGCGGTATTCCCGAGTCAAGGCTCGGGGTGAGTTTTTAATGCTAAGAGCGGTAACCCTGAGCCAGACTCGGGCTGCACCGCAGTATCCAGGGGAAGTTACTTACCTTGTTCCCTGGATCCTGCAATGTCCCCCCACAGTGTGTGCGAGCCGTGTCTCGCTCGATTCACACTGCCGGGTGCCGAGCTCCGTTCCCTGCGACCTTGCGGCGCACGGGGGCGGAGTTTGGCGCCAAATTCAAAAAGTAAAAAACACATTACAGTACTGTATCAAATAATTACACACCCCCTTTGTCCCTAGTGGTCTGTCCAGTGTCCAGCATGCACTTTTATATTATAAAAACGGTTCTTTCTGCCTGGAAACTGGAGATTGTCCATAGCAACTAAAAAGTGTCCCTTTATGTCAAAAGTGGTTTTAGACCAGCTAAAAAACAGCGATAATAAATTAGAATCACTTGCAGAATTGAGCGATAGCGATTTGTGGGGAAATTCGTCATCAAACACTAAATCTAATGACAGCGACAATTCTGCAACTGAGCAAATTTCAGTGTTTTTGATTTGATTACATTATTGAATATTTTTTTATTATAATTACATTACTATTTGTTATAATATAATATATAACTATAAATAATTATAATTTATGATTTTGTGTTTCAAACTTTATCATACCCGGGATGTCTACTAGACTCTTGTTTGGTCAGGTTTAAATAATTACTAAGAATTGCAGGCCTACAATACATAACACCAAATTTCCATGCAAAATAATTGTACCGCTCTTGGTACATAATTCCAGACAGAATCATACCGCCAGGGAGGTCCCCCCAAATTCAATTACCAGGCCCTTCAGGTCTGGTATGGATACTAAGGGGAACCCTGCGTCAAAAAAAAAAAAAAGGACGTGGGGTTCCCCCCAAATATCCATACCATACCCTTCAAGGTCAGGCAGGCCGCAGGTAAAGAGGGGGTGACGAGAGAGCGCCCCCCTCCTGAACCGTACCAGGCCACATGCCCTCAACATGGGGAGGATGTCCCCATGTTGATGGGGACAAGGGCCTCATCCCCACAACCCTTGCCCGGTGGTTGTGGGGGTCTGCGGGCGGGGGGCTTATCGGAATCTGGAAGCCCCCTTTAACAAAGGGGACCCCCAGATTCTTTCTTAAATGTACATGTAGCGGGGTCTCCTTTAAGGCCCCGGGACTACGTTACCCAGAACCCCGTTCGGCACCCAGAGTGCAGTTAGCCATCGCAGAGACTCATGGGAGGGTTTTTTTAAGGAGGAGGCGAGGCGGAGCTCGGCCTCTTTGGACACCACGCTGCAAGCAAGACTTTCTTCCTGTGCGGATCTGCTGCAGTGCAAGGCCTGAAGCCTGGGCCTTGCGCAACTTCCAAAAAGCCTTTCACCCCACTGCGGAGCCTGGGTGGCATCTGACTTGTCGAGTGAGGACATCAGTTGGATCGGGGACCCGATCATTGCAGACGCTGTGTGCGGATACACAGCAGGGTGGACGTTCCGGACTGGGATCGCGTCCGGAGTGGTGAGCGGGCACCTGCCCAGACCAATAGACTGTGCCGTGTTCAGGCCTATAGACTGCATAGGCCCACAGTTTTGTTTATTTGCTGTTCCCCGGGGGGGGGGACCGGTAGCAGGACAGAGTTGAAGTGTCCCCCAGTATAGTGTTTCAAGTATTGCCCGATTGTGGATTACAAATTGCTATTCATCAAGTGCACCACCGAAAGCTGGCATGCAAAGAAATCCATATAGGAGGTGACTGAGATTTACTCCATGTTAGGCCTGACCGGGGTGGGAAGTTAGGATATTGTTTAGTGTGCCATAGGGCGCGCATACCATAATAGCTACACGTGGTGAAGTACCATTATTGTATGCTGTATTGAATTCTGCAGGGCTCTGCTAACCAATTGCATGTGTTGTGTTCTGCCTATGCTACCGTTAATATAAGAGTAAACTGTTATATTTAATCTCTTGTCTCAGTGTGTTGTCTTACTGCTAAGAGATTATTCCTTGCAATACTATTTGAATGTGATACAAATATAACCCCTAGACTAGCTGTGCCAGAGTGGGTCGAGCAGATTGCTGGGGTTTGATGGTGCTGTACACAGGGCCCGAAACAAATCCAGCGGCTCTCTTAACTGGGGGTAGCGCTACACGTGGGGGCTCTCAAGTCCGGGATCCTGTTGCAGCAAGTAACGCGCCAAAAGTACCAGGACAGTGGTGTACAATGGTCAACACAGATCCAGCCGGGGTAGTAGTCATAGAACTCCCAGGGATCTGGCAAGAAGAAGCGGTGAAGCAGCTAGTGATGTCACTGTCACCATATCAGAAAGCATGGGTGGTGGATGTCAGGACAAATTCCTCACTGACCCACGCATTCGTGGAATGGAAGGACGGAGTCCCAGAACATTTCAAGAATCCAAGTGTAGAAGCTATAGATGACCAGACTTATAGCCTGATACACGCGCTGCCACTTAAGCCAGGAGAACGGTCTCAGACACCGAAACTGTCTCCATCACCCACCCCAAAAGTAGGTAAACAGGTGAAAAGGGAAAGCCCCGGGTCGCCATCTACCATTCTTGGCGCAGAGTTGTGCGTGGTCCTGGGGGAACTTGTAGCCCAGTGCAAGAAAGATCCTACAGATTACCAGATGTCAGGATACAGAAAGCTTAGAATATTCTCAGGAAGGAAACTTGTACTCTCGGGTGAAGAGGGGTTCGAGGAGTGGTTAGACGGCGCCACTCAGGCCCTAGAAGAATGGGAAGTCCCAGACCACAGAAAGAAGTAGAGAATTGCTGAGAGCTTGAAGGGGCCTGCTCTAGAGGCCATACGCAATCTCAAGATGAGTAAGACAGACTGTAATGCACAGGACTATCTGGACATCCTGCAGAATGTGTTCGGTGGAACAGAGAAAATCACTGAGCTCACTTATCAGCTGGAGCACTGCTACCAGAAGACTGGAGAGAAGCTGTCAGAGTTCATGAAGCGCCTGGATAAGATCCTGCATAAGATGATTCTTAAGAAGGGGATTGACCCACGGAAGGTGGATGAGGCCCGTGTTCAACAGGTGATGAGAGGATCTCAGCCCCTGGACCCCATCACATTGGCGCTACGCACAAGACAGGACGGGAAGAGCCTGGAGTACCCTGACTTGATCCGAGTGGTCAGAGAGGAAGAAGCTATGCTGGAGGAGAAGAAGAGGAGCCTACCAGTTGAGTCGGTAAATCCTCCTCCAGTGATGGTCAGGACGGCTATGACCCTGGAAAGAGACTCAGAGGTGGATACCTTGAAGTCACAGATGTCCCAAGTGTTGGGGATGCTGACCTCCCTGATGGAAATGAAGTCAAGGGAACCAGAGAGGGAAAGCCAGAGGAAGGAGCTGTTTCCCAACACCTCAGCGCCCGCATCCCTGGAAGATTGGGGGGATGTGATTTGTTTCAATTGTGGAGGAGCTGGCCATTTCGCCAAAGTGTGTGCCAGCCCAAAGAAAAAAAAGATGAATAACCGCAAGCCGCCGGAAAACTTCAGCGGGCCCCGGTGAAGGAGTCAACCGGGTGCCCATCATCTCCATTGAGCTCCAAACTGAATGAGAAGCACATGAAAAGAGTGGACATGACTCCTCAGAAGAAGCGCAAAGTTCCTCAGAAGGAACGCACCCCAAAGAAAGAGAGTAGTGTCCCTCAGCGGGTAGTTACACCCACCAAAAGGAGGGAGATCAATGCATACCAGGCCCAAGAGAGGCTTAAGTCCAAAGAGAAATGGAAGAAAGAAAGTCAAAAGGGAAAATGCAAAGATCAAAAGAAAGAGACCCCTACGAAGCGATATCCAGAGAAGCTGGTGGGTCCCTCCCCGATAGTACCAGTTCAAGTGGAGGGAGTCTACACAAGAGCCATATTGGATACTGGGGCACAAGTGACCCTGTTGTACCGGGACTTTTATGACAAGCATTTAAGTCACCTACCCATCCAGAAGATTGAAGAGTTGGAGATATGGGGAATTGGGACAGAGAGTTTCCCTTATGATGGCTATCTGCCTATAAAACTTACTTTTGACCCGTCCATAGCCGGAAAGGCTGAAGTGTTCGACACCTTAGCTGTGGTGTGCCCCCGACCGCCTGGAGCTAACAAGAGTTCCCTGATAATAGGGACGAACACGGATCTGGTTCGAAGACTTCTGGCCCCACTGACAAGAAGGAAAGACCCCACAGTCACTGAGATCCACCCAATGTTGAAGACAGCCTACCAACGGCTGATCTTGGAACGGAAGGCCCCGGAAGAGGGGGTAGGGAAGGTCTGGAGGCTGGGAAGAAGGGGAATAGTGCTGCAGCCCGGTGAAGTAACCTGCTTGAAAGCCACAGTGAAACTCACTTGGGAGCAGCCTGGCCCTTTTGTCATGTTGGAACCCGACCCAAGGGAAGAACATTCGGACTTAGAAGTAGTCCCAGAAGTGGTCCCGGTGCGGGCCCTGAAGAAGGCTAACTGTAAAGTGCCTATGAGTGTCAGAAATACCATGGATGGTCCCATGGAAATCCCAGCCAGGCTGTTGCTGGGCAGGGTGAGCCCAGCTACCCCAGTTGCTTCATCAGATGTGGAGAAGACAGATGGAGAAAGTACTGTGTGGGAGAAGCTCTCCATGGAAAATCCAAATCTGCCCAGGGCTTGGAAAGAGAGAGCCAAGGCCCAGTTGACCAGGTGGGAGAGGATCTTTTCCTAAGATGAATTCGATGTGGGGTGTGCTAGGAGTGCCACCCACCGGATCCGCCTCCAGGAAGACAAACCCTTCAGGGAAAGGGTTAGGCGGGTTCCGTTAGCAGACCTCGAAGACTTGAGGGAGCAGCTCGCCGAGCTCAAGCGAACAGGGGTGATTCGAGAATCTAGAAGTCCCTATGCCTCCCCTATAGTGGTGGTCCGGAAGAAGAATGGGTCACTGAGGCTGTGCATAGACTATAGGACCCTCAACAGGAGAACCATACCGGATCAATATACCACTCTACCACTCCAAGGATAGAGGATGCCCTACAGAGTTTGTCTGGAGCCAAGTGGTTCAGTGTTATGGACCTCAAGAGCGGGTACTATCAGATCCCGATGCATCCAGAAGACAAGGAGAAGATGGCTTTCATAACCCCGGTGGGGTTCTTTGAATTCAACCGAATGCCTCAAGGTCTGTCTGGAGCTCCAGCCACCTTCCAACGTCTCATGGAGAAGACTATGGGAGATATGAACCTCATCGAAGTCCTCGTATACTTGGATGACATCATTGTCTTCGGAAGAACCTTGGAAGAGCATGAGGAGAGGCTGGAGAAAGTTTTGAAGAGACTGAGTGAGGAAGGACTCAAGCTCTCACCTGAAAAGTGCCAATTCTATCAGTCATCAGTCAACTATCTGGGACATATAGTGTCTGAAGATGGGGTAGCCACAGACCCCGAAAAATTGGAGGCAGTCACCTCCTGGCCCAGGCCCACCACGATGACAGAGCTCAGATCCTTTCTGGGGTTCTGTTCCTATTACAGGAGGTTTGTGGAGGGGTTTGCTCGGATAGCCAGGCCCCTGAATGAGCTGCTAAAGACGGAGGGGGAAGAGGATGACACAGGCCCCAGAAAGCCAGGGGAGTCAGTCAAGGACCAGTGGAACGAGAAGTGTGAGAATGCCTTTCATATGTTGAAGAAGACATTGACCACTGCCCCTGTCCTGGCCTACGCAGATCCTAAGAAGCCTTATGAACTTCATGTAGATGCCAGTCATGATGGTTTGGGGGGAGTGCTGTACCAGGAGCATGAAGGGCAACTGAGGCCTGTTGCGTATGTGAGCAGAAGTCTGACTCCCTCCAAAAAGAACTACCCCACTCATAAGTTGGAGTTCCTGGCCCTTAAGTGGGCGGTAGTTGACAAACTTAGAGACTATTTATATGGGGCGGAATTCACAGTGAAAACAGACAACAACCCCCTCACCTATCTCTTCACCACAGCAAAGTTGGATGCCACAGGACATAGGTGGCTGGCGGCGCTGTCTGCCTTTGACTTCGGTCTGAAGTACAGACCTGGGGCTGGAAACAGAGATGCAGACGCTTTGTCTAGAAGATCTCACGTCCCCACTTGCAGTACAGAAGACTGGGCCCAAGTGGCACCCGACGGGGTGCGGGCCCTCTGTCAAGGGGCTGAACATCAAGCCAGTGGCGGCTCAAGAGCAGAAGAGATAGGGGTTACCATAGTAGGAGTTCCCAAGCAATACTGTGGAGTAACCCAACTGGGGGAAGATAACTTACTAAAGCTGTCTAAGAAGGAGCTGAGATCCGACCAATTGGAAGACCCTATGGGGAGATTGGTCCTAGAGGCCCTGGAGAATCAGGACCCGAATAGGCTCTCACGCCACCCTTCAAAGGAAGCTCGCCTGTTGAGGAAAGAGTGGGACAAGTTACACGTGCATCAGGGAGTGGTCTACCGAAGGGGCCCCTCTGATGACCTAGAAGACAAATGGCAGTTGTTCTTGCCTGAGACGCACCGAGAGACAGTCCTGTTTGCTCTGCACGACAACCATGGTCACCTAGGGGCGGAAAGGACTTTCCAACTTGTTAGGGACCGCTTCTATTGGCCCTGCATGAGGGCTGAAGTTGAAGAATACTGCCACTCATGTGCACGATGCATCCAGAGAAAGACTTTACCTCATCAAGCTGCCCCAATGGGCCATCTGCAAAGTCAAAGCCCACTTGATCTGGTATGCATTGATTTTCTCTGCCTCGAACCCGACCTGAGTGGACTAGGAAATGTTCTGGTAGTAACCGACCATTTCACCCAGTATGCCCAGGCCTTTCCAACCAAGGACCAGAAGGCTTCCACCGTGGCCAAAGTGCTGATGGAGAAATACTTTGTACATTATGGGCTACCACAACGGATCCATTCAGATCAGGGAAGGGATTTTGAAAGTCGATTGATCCGGAAACTCCTGGATTCTTTGGGGATCAAGAAGACAAGAACTACCCCCTATCATCCACAAGGTGATGCTCAGCTGGAGAGGTTCAACCGAACCCTGCTCAACATGCTGGGGACCCCAAGTAGTGAAAAGAAGCAACATTGGAGCAACCACATAGCGGCAGTTGTGCATGCATACAACAGCACCACCAGTGATTCTACAGGGTACTCACCCTATCGACTTATGTTCGGGAGAGAAGCAAGATTACCCGTAGATCTGGCCTTTGGCACTTCCATAGACCATTGTTCTGCTGCTTCCCACAAGGGATATGTCGATAGGCTCAGACACAATTTGAAATTGGCCTATGAACAGGCCCAGGCGGCCTCAGAGCAAAGGGGGGCCCGCAACAAGAGAAATTTTGACTTAAAAGTTAGGATCCAGGATCTGCAACCAGGAGACAGAGTGTTGTTGCGGAATTTGGGGATCCCTGGAAAACACAAGCTTGCAGACAGATGGAGACCTGAACCTTATGTTGTTTGCAAAAGACTGCCGGGCCTACCCGTCTACAGACTTAAACCAGAAGGGAAGGTGGGGCCACTGAAGACCTGGCACCGGAACCACCTACTCTCACTAGCGGAGGCAGTTCGGATACCCCCTGTGGCGGATTCCCCTGAGCCAACTTCCATCCTGGATACTCCCAGACCGAACACTCGGTCCCAGACCCCTCAGATTGGGGATACAGAGACCTCGGAGATGAGTGAAGATGAGGGAGAAGAACTTGACTGGCTTTGGCCTTCACAGGCCCCAGAAACTTCTGCTATTGATCTTCCACCTGAAGAAGACACCATAGATCAGACGCTGAATGCAGAAGCTTCTGAGTTCATTACCCCCAGAAGAGGACCCAAGGGAGTCCCTGTAACTCCCTGCCCCGGAGTCCAGTGCTCCCGATCCAGAAGTGATTCCTGAGTTAGTTCCAGAAGAGGGCTCAGTTTTAACAGAAAGTCCAAGAGGACAAAGGAAGCGAAGAGCCATAAAGCCTCCCAGTGGATTGGCTTACCCACAGATGGGGAGAAGTGCGGAGGACACTGTGGTTACTGCCAGAGGGAGTATGGAAGACCCTGATCCTCCCACTGTTCATTTGGTGGGAGGCAACCCCAGCTCACTCTCTGGCACAGTTAGGCAGGACACTGATGATAGTGTGACCTGTGGGCAGGGGAATTCACCGCCTTGGTTTTGGTGGGAATTTCCTCTGCCAACATCATACGAAAGTTTGATTGATGTTGTACGTTCTGTGATTTAAGTTTATGTTATCTTTGGGGACCAAAGAGTTTAAGTGGGGGGAGTGTGTAGCGGGGTCTCCTTTAAGGCCCCGGGACTACGTTACCCAGAACCACGTTCGGCACCCAGAGTGCAGTTAGCCATCGCAGAGACTCATGGGAGGGGTTATTTAAGGAGGAGGCGAGGCGGAGCTCGGCCTCTTTGGACACCGCGCTGCAAGCAAGACTTTCTTCCTGTGCGGATCTGCTGCAGTGCAAGGCCTGAAGCCTGGGCCTTGCGCAACTTCCAAAGAGCCTTTCACCCCACTGCGGAGCCTGGGTGGCATCTGACTTGTCGAGTGAGGACATCAGTTGGATCGGGGACCCGATCGTTGCAGACGCTGTGTGCGGATACACAGCAGGGTGGACGTTCCGGACTGGGATCGCGTCCGGAGTGGTGAGCGGGCACCTGCCCAGACCAATAGACTGTGCCGTGTTCAGGCCTATAGACTGCATAGGCCCACAGTTTCGTTTATTTGCTGTTCCCGGGGGGGGGGGACCGGTAGCAGGACAGAGTTGAAGTGTCCCCCAGTATAGTGTTTCAAGTATTGCCCGATTGTGGATTACAAATTGCTATTCATCAAGTGCACCACCGAAAGCTGGCATGCGAAGAAATCCATATAGGAGGTGACTGAGATTTACTCCATGTCAGGCCTGACCGGGGTGGGAAGTTAGGATATTGTTTAGTGCGCCATATTGCGCGCATGCCATAATAGCTACACATGGTGAAGTACCGCGCAGCGCCATTATTGTATGCTGTATTGAATTCTGCAGGGCTCTGCTAACCAATTGCATGTGTTGTGTTCTGCCTATGCTACCGTTAATATAAGAGTAAACTGTTATATTTAATCTCTTGCCTCAGTGTGTTGTCTTACTGCTAAGAGATTGTTCCTTGCAATACTATTTGAATGTGATACAAATATAGCCCCTAGACTAGCTGTGCCAGAGTGGGTTGAGCAGATTGCTGGGGGTTGGTGGTGCTGTACACAGGGCCCGAAACAAATCCAGCGGCTCTCTTAACTGGGGGTAGCGCTACATACATAATATAACTGGGTACTAACATTTATGGGTAAAGTTGATCCGGGGAATATCCGATTGCCTCTCGGGGGATCAGGAAGGAATTTTTTCCCCTGCTGTAGCAAATTGGATCGTGCTCTGCTGGGGTTTTTCGCCTTCCTCTGGATCAACTGTGTGTATAGAATTAGGTATATGTGATTGTATGATATTATTATTTTATTTTTTTATGGTTGAACTGGATGGACTTGTGTATTTTTTCAACATGGCTAACTATGAAACCATTGCTGAAATGAGACTATTTGCTATAAACTGCCCAGGAAGGATCATCGTGAAATGTTTTATCAAACCGGAAAGGATTTCTGGCTTTATAAAGTTGTCTTCTCTTATTGACCAGTAAGGTGTCAGTGTTTAGATCTGATTTTTGGGTACAATTCCTAATTAAATTTGATATGAAACGTGTAATACTTTATTACCATAATATAGAAAGGTAGATAATTACCTATTTCTATCAAAGATGTAATATGTATGTTAATATTCTGAATATGACACAGGAAGAACAAAATATGTGCATCAATTTGATTCCTCTGCAGTGTAATAAATGAATAGACCCCGCCCCTTCTCACGTTCCCCGTCAGGTGATTTGATTCCTCTGGGTGTAAGGCTGAGCGGACCTGATGGGGAACGTGATTTGATTCCTCTGCAGTGTAATAAATGAATAATAAACCAAAAAAACTGTGCCAATACAAGGAATTAAGTCCAGAGGCTGGTGTGCGTAAAGCACCAATTAGTCAGCAAAAACACCAGAAACTAGAAGTGAGTTTTGTTCATGGTCTGAACAATGAAAACAATGTCCAGATAACGTCCAAATGATACCCAAATATAATGGATTAATAAATATAGTCCCATGCACATCTGAACGACTCCACTTGATGGTAGGATAAATGATCAATATGTAAATAGCACCCGGTGATCACAACAAACATAGGTGCCCTCCACCACTTAAAATTAGCAGCTTACCAGAGGCAAGCTCACGAGAGTCAGTTGACTGTAACCCAGCCGCGGCCTTTGATCCCAGGGGACAGCAGGATGCTGGCGGGCTTGAGCAGAACAGGCAAATCACCGTGGACCAGGAACCAATGGAGGGTAGTGCTTCCCCCGTATTGCGGGCGTGCGACCAAATCAATGGGAGGAGAGGACACAGACCATAGCGTGATACTGTCACCGCATTTATTGTAAAAAATCATTTAAATAACACTTACATCAAACTGTATAAAAAAGAGCGATAAGATAAGCCGGCCGGCATAGATACGAAGCCCTTTCCCTCAGTTGGAGTGGTGACGTCAGCATGTCGCTCCCATACGCGTTTCGTCACGATGGACGTTCTCAATGGGGATAGGGCGACGCACTGACACACCACCATTTATAGCCAAACCTCGCTATGGAGAGCGGGGATTGGATCATAGACGCCATTTTAGAAATGGGAAAAATTGCCAGTAGCACAATTGCATGACAAAACTGGTTGGTACTGCTCTAACTAAATAGAAAAACACAATTTTAAATTTGGGAAAAGATGCCAGTACCGCGATTGCAAGACAATACTGGTTAGTATTAATCTAACTAAGTACCTTAAGTAAGCATATAAAAATATAAAAAAGGGGACAAGTTATTTAATAAGAAAAATTTATAAGAATATAATAGTATTAAAATATAGGAAACAACCCCAGCTATTAGATCAAACATGCTGCGTTGTACAAATGGAAGAGCACGTCTTACACGAAAAGTTTATCACATGTTGTGTGAAAAATTTATCACGTGAAGTAGGAGGACTCAATGTGCCAAGCAAAATTTTGGGATAAATTCTGATTTTAATTAACCAACGTGAAAATAATGAAAAGTGATAAGTGGCCAATTAAATAGCATTATCATGGTGCAAATAAACTATTATATTTAATCACACATCAATTCATAATGAAAAGTGATAAGTGGCCGATTAAATAGCATTATCATAGTGCATATAAATTATTATATATAAATCACATAATAATATACGGTAAAAAAAATTAGTGAATTTTTTTTGTGAAAAATGTTTTTTTTTAAATACCTAATTAGATTATGTGAAAAATATATGAAAAAAAATAAAATAAATTATATTAATTTCTTAATTAAATTAGATAATTAATATAGTGACAAGTGTAAATTCCATAGTGGTTGAATCTTCGAAAATCCCCAAAAATTTGAAGAAATTCCTATTATATTAACAAAAATTATTTTATGGTTAATAAAAAATATTCCAAATGGGTGTGATCCATCCCACCACTCAACACCAAGTACACACCCTAGGCATTATTAATAAAAGCGTTAACATCTGTCTTAATGTTTAACCCATAAGGGGCATAAGACTTAAGCCTATGGATCCAGGCCATCTCCATCCTAGAGATTTCCCTGACCAACAAGCTCCCCCTCCAATGGGGCTTGAATTTGTCAATTCCTAAAAAGAGAGTTCCAGAGGAATCCCTATCATACTTCAATAAGTAGTGTTTGGACACTGAATGATTCCTGAACCCCACTTTGATATTGGTGATATGTTCATTCAGGCGTACTCGTAAGGGGCGTTTAGTACGGCCCACATATTGCAGGCCATGTAGACCACCCCCGTAGTAGCACACATGATGCAGGGTTTGATGGTGTGTTGTCCCTGTGTAACAGTAGATGAAAACGTAGTCACACGTCTCTCTCTAGAAGCATTGAGATGACAGACCCTACACCTCCTACATTTGTAATACCCAGACAATTGATAAAAAAAAACAGAGTCCTAATTGGTGGATCTAGGACATTTGGGGACACTTGATTACTTAGAGAGGGGACCCCACGGTTTCTCTGGTAACACTTCTTTCAAAATCGCATCGTGGGTTGCAATATGCCAGTGTTTGTAAATTAGGCTCTTTATGGTCCTATGTTGGAGAGAGTAGGAGGTAATGAAAGGAACCCCCAAAGAAGTAGAGGCATTATCACGAGCCTCCCTCTCCACCAGTAGGGTCTTTCTATCAATGACCAACACCCTCGAGAGTGCTATCCAAAAAATCTCTTTGGTATCCTTTCTCAAGGAACCTTTTTGTAAGGACTTCCGCCAGTAATAGAAATTGCTGTGGGTCAGAACAGTTCCTCCGTAGCCTAAGCTATTGGCTCTTAGGAACTCCCTTTAGCCACGGATCATGATGGCAACTACCAATTGGGATTCAGAGGGGGGCGGGATCACCTTACTGGGTGTAAGGCTGGCCGGACCTGATGGGGAACGTGAGAAGGGGCGGGGTCTATTCATTTATTACACTGCAGAGGAATCAAATTGATGCACATATTTTGTTCTTCCTGTGTCATAATCAGAATATTCACATAAATATTACATCTTTGATAGAAATAGGTAATTATCTACCTTCCTATATTATGGTAATAAAGTATTACATGTTTCATATCAACTTTAATTAGGAATTGTACCCGAAAATCAGATCTAAACACTGACACCTAACTGGTCAATAAGAGAAGACAACTTTATAAAGCCAGAAATCCTTTCCAGTTCAATAAAACATTTAACGATGATCCTTCCTGGGCAGTTTATAGCAAATAGTCTAATTTCAGCAATGGTTTCGGCAGAGTTCCAATGCTGGGGGAGGGGAAGAGTAGCTCTGATGAAGACATAACCCCCGGATGTGATGTTTGTTAGAAGAAGCCCAGATGATGGATTTGTTGTGGCTTCTCGGAGTGTTTGTTGGCAGACAGGAGCCCCGAGCTGCAGCACCGCCCCTCCTCCAGCCAGAGAGGAGGTTTCCCGTTGCATCAGAGGGGGGCGGGGTCACCCGCACGTGACTGGCAAAGCCCGGGTTTCCCCGCTTGCCAGGGAATAGCCAATGGCGTAGGTGGGGTCTGAAGTACGAGGGGGCGGGGTCACCCTTCAGATCATAGGGCTATCCCCGGCTTTCCCCGCTTGCCGGGGAATAGCCAATGACCTAGGCTGAGTCCCGCCTAGGTCATTGGCTATTCCCCGGCAAGTGGGGAAAGCCGGGGCTTACCCTATGATGTGACGGGTGACCCCGCCCCCTCATACATCATGGGGGTTTTGTGTGGAGTGGAGACTGGAGAAGACTGCACCGCTGGACATCGGATCACTGTGGGACATAGAGAACAATGCTGGACAGACTGGATTACATCGCTGGAATGGGTTTTTTATTTTTAATTTTTTTATTTTTAATAAAGGACTTTCCCAACTGTGTCTGTTTTTTTTTTTTTTTTTTTACACTTTCTTTGTGAAATGGTAGGGGTACAATGTACCCATTACGAATTCACATAGGGGGGGCAGAATCTGGGGGTCCCCTTTGTTAAAGGGGGCTTCCAGATTCCGATAAGCCCCCCACCCGCAGACCCCCACAACCACCGGGCAAGGGTTGTGGGGATGAGGCCCTTGTCCCCATCAACATGGGGACATCCTCCCCATGTTGAGGGCATGTGGCCTGGTACGGTTCAGTAGGGGGGGCACTCTCTCGTCCCCCTCCCTCTTTTCCTGCGGCCTGCCAGGTTGTGTGCTCGGACAAAGGGTCTGGTATGGATTTTTGGGGGGAACTCCACGTAATTTTTTTTATAAATTTGATGCAGGGTTCCCCTTAATATCCATACCAGACCTGAAGATCCTGGTAATTGAATTTGGGGGGGACCCCCACGCATTTTATTTTATTTTTATCAATGACTTTCAATGACTGTTCTCTGTATTGCCGGGAGCCGACAATTCATTATAGCAGCGAGTGCTTTTAAATGACTTCTTTTCCTTCAGAAATGACACTTTGTGTAGGGACAGTTCTAAGCACGGGAAACATGCGCTACTTTACAGGCATACTATACACACACCCTAGGTACGAAATTTAAAGGAATATTTCACTTTTATTGTTTCACTTTAAGCATTATTAAAATCACTGCTCCTGAAAAAAACTGCAGTTTTTAAAACTTTTTTTTGCATTGATACATGTCCCCTGGGGCAGGACCCGGGTCCCCAAACACTTTTTATGACAATAACTTGCATATAAGCCATTAAAATTAGCACTTTAGATTTTTCATGTTCGAGTCCCATAGACTTTAACGGCGTTCGGATGTTCGAATGAATTTATTGCCTGTTCGCATGTTCTGATGCGAACCGAACTGGGGGGTGTTCGGCTCATCCCTACTAAGGACCCTCGGGTGCAAGCCATCTGGTCCCGGTGACTTATTAATGTTAAGTTTTTCAAGTCTTTTCTAATTCTGTCCTCTGTGAGGGTGCTTCCTGTGATGTGTCATGGGGATAAACACTGCAGTTTTGGTTACTGAAGCCCCCTGATTCCCTTGTGAAGACTGAGGAGAAGAATAAATTCAATACCTTCGCCATCTCACCATCCTTTGTAGCCAGATTCTCTTCCTTATTCTTTATGGGGCCAATATGGTCTGTCCTCTGTCTTTTTTACTGTTTATATACCTAAAGAATTTTTCTCTTTCTTTTTTTTTTTGCTCTCCTCCGCTATGCGTCTTTCATGTTATATTTTAGCCGCTCTAATTGTACCCTTACATTTCTTGTTGCATTCTTTGTAATCTCTGAATGCTGATGAAGATCCCTGAGCCTTGTATTTTTTAAAGGCCTTCTCCTTTGCTTTTATATGCATTTTTACATTGGAGTTAAGCCATTCAGGACTTCTGTTAGTTCTTTTACATTTATTTCCCAATATGATGCACTGGCTAATGCCCTTTTTTAATATGCTCTTAAAGCAAACCCATCTCTCCTCCGTGTTCTTTGTTCCTAAGATTTTATCCCAATTTATATCTTATAGCAAGGTTCGTAGTTGGGGGAAGTTGGCTCTTTTGAAATTCAGTGTCTTTGTATTCCCCTTATGTTTCCTATTTGTGTGATTTATACTGAAGCTAATTGACATGTGATCGCTGTTTCCTAAATTGCCCCTTATTTCCACATCCATGATCAGGTCTGTATTGTTGGTCTTTGTTTCTAGGTGGTGCGTTTACCATCTGACCCATGAAATTGTCCTGTAAGACATTTAGGAACTGGCAAACCTTATGCCTTGTACACACGACCGGTTTTCCCGGCAAGAAATCTGCCATTTTTTAGATTGTTCGGGAAAACCGGTCGTGTGTATGCTCCATAGCAGTTTTCCCCAACGAGAAAACTGCCTGCAAAAAAATTTGAACCTGCTCTCTTTTTTCCCCATCGTGTTTCCCGTCGGTCTTTTTCTCGTCGCAAAAAACGCTTGTGTGTATGCTGTTCCAAGGGGAAAAAAACGCGCATGTTCAGAATCAAGTATGAGACGGGAGCGCTCGTTCTGGTAAAACTAGTGTTCGTAATGGAGATAGCACATTCGTCACGCTGTAAATTATTGCCTCGTTTAGTGCAGCGCATTCTTTTCTTCTTTATAATGCTACAATAATGAACTTCTTTTGCTGCTGATATTCACACAGAGTTATGACAAACTTGTTTCTTTAATATTTCTCGGGATCTCATGAATAATCTTTTGTTTTTGAAAGCCAGATCTCCATAATAAATCATTTTTATTTTTTTATATATTTTATTTTTTGTAAAAATGTTAATGAAGTTCTTAATTTTTGGTTATTATTTTTAAAATATTTTAGACTGATCTCCATATTTTTTATTTGTATTTTAGTGTGTCAAGTTACCACAACAACATTATTATTTAGTATTATTTACCCTCAAGGAGGTTGGTTGGTGTCCCTTGTTAATTTGACATTGTATTTTTGAAATGTCCCTGCCTACTCACTAGCAAACTCTTTTTGAATAAAAACACATGGTCAAGTATTTACTGTAAATAAAAATTCCATTTATTCTGGCTCATAATAACAAATTAAAGGTGAAGGCAATGCTGGAGAACCTGCTGCAGTTTGTGCATCCTTTGGACCCCAGGGGACACATCAAATAATATGAATCCAAAATTGAGATTTGGAGAAGCACATATAGTTGGGAGCACAATCTGGTCCTGGACTCCCAGAGGTGAGAAACAGCAGCAGGTGAGATATATGTCCCCAGTCTGTGATCCTACAACAGCCTGTGCCTTCTGTCAGACCATTCAGAAGCAAGGCCATCACTTCCTTGTAACCTTACCTCCAGCCTTCTCTGCAGTCTTCTCTGCAGCCTTCCTTACACGCTTCTTTGGAGGCTGTGTCTCTGGAGGTGAGCTTGTGGCAGGAGGAGGAGGAGGATGGCCGGCCTCCGCAAGGTCCGTGGATTGTGTAAGCTGACCCATCAACCCCCTGTTTATTACCTTACAAATGACAGTTTCACTCAGGAGACGTTGGCCCATCTCCATTTTAGACAATTTGTCTGCCATTAGGGCGCCTTATTGGTGGGGGGGCTCTCTGAGGGCAAGTGGCCCTTCTGGTTTGAATGTGGAGGGGAGGCATCTGGGATCTTGTGCTGGGCCTGGCCACCTCATGGCTGCCACTTACCCCTGCCTCCTCATGGCTGACACTCACCCCTGCCTCCTCCTGGATGACAATTTCTCCACCCTAATCCTGGCTGAGCTCTGCCTGTGTATAAAAAAGGGACATATTATATAGTTATATTTTTTGCTTCATCAATCACACACATTTTTCAGCTCATGACTGTTGCAAATTGAATGCTAATAAATAGAAAAGACAATCATTCTGACCCCAGCATTTTTCATTCTTGTCCCCATCATTTTTGGCCACTACTGTCTATTGATATGTAAAACACTTTTTGTTACAACATTAATTTGTTAGCAATAGTAACATCTATTTTACATCATTACTTTTAGTACAAGAGATCTTTAGCAAAATACTATACCGGGCTCCATATGTCCAAATCCAGTTAATCCAGGAACTCAGGTTGTTCCTCTGTAGAAGGCTCAGCTGGGGTGGAGGGAAGGGTGGAGGGTTGGCTGGAGGGAAGGCTGGAGCAAAGGCTTGAGTGACGTCTGGAGGGAAGGGTAGAAAGTGATTCCCTGACTTCCAGATGGTCATCAAGAAAGCTCAATTTGGTGTAGTACCACAGACTGGGGACATACACTTTGTCTGCTGCTGCTCCTGACCTCTGTGATTGCAGGACCCTACCGCGCTCCTTCCTATATGTGCCCCTAATGGTCCCAATTTTGGTGTTCACATCACGGATGTTTGCTCTGGGGATCCGTATCTGCACAAATGCAAGCAGGGTCTCCAGTGCTGCCCTCCTGGCTCGTCTTTTTTTATTTAGTGGATTTTTTGTTTCCCACAGAGCAGTCAGCTCCCTCCACCTGTCCAGGAACTCCCCCATGAAATCTGGCTCTTTGAAAATATTCATTATTTCTGCAAGTCAAAACACAAGACAAAAATACTAATGTCAGTCAAGACTCTACTAATCTTTATCACCATATATAGGCCACAATCTCATACACTAATGAGTCAAGTAAAAATGTTACCTTCGATCTCACGTTCTTTGCTTATTCCTTCTTCCGCACACTGAACGTAGTTACGACACATGCGTCTATGCTTTATATACACTGCGTATGCGTGAAACTCTGCACGCTTTGCCTGCCCCTGACGTTCGTTCTAGTACTTTCCCCGCCCCTTCTCGCTCGTCGCAGTGGTAGACGACATGGTGGAGAGACAGCAGGTGGCTGATATTACCTCAAACGAGGAGGAAAGTCCAGGGAAACCAACGCCCCGATCCAGGAGATATAAGGCCTCGAACATGGCTTTCGATGAGATGGTGGAGATGGTGTCCATTTTGAGGAGGGAGGATTATGATGCAAAGCATGGGCCGGACAAAACACCAAATCTTCGCAAGTCCAAAATTATGGAAAAAGTGGTGAAAACTCTTCACCATAAATTTGGCGTGCGCAGATGAAAAGAGCAGCTCAGGAAACGGTGGTCTGACCTCAAGCTGAGGGAGCCGGAGCAGTACAGGAGGATAAAGAAAGTTATTGGAAAAAGTAAGTAATTTTCCTGTGTTACTATGATTATTACTTGCATGTTGCTGCATGTGCTTTTCTTTAATGTTGTACAGTTACAGATGGCAACTTTCATGTTCGTGGGCACAGTAATCGGTCGTAGTAAACATTGTTCATTCGCTCACTAATAATACAATGTTTTTGGCAGATACAGGATTAACTAAATGTGCACATGCCTAATTTTTGGAGAAGATTTTTTTAACATTGTTGTCTAGATGTGTTGGTAACTACATTTAAATAATATAACTGGATTCAGTGTAATGTAAGGAGAGGATGCTCAGCAGCTGGTTACACATCTGGACTCAGGAGCACTAGTGTGGTCCACCAGAACAACCTTTTTAGGGTGTCCCACACAAGTAGTGATGAGACGAACACCCCCGGGTTCGGTTCGCACCAGAACCCGCGAACGGACCGAAAGTTCGCACAAACGTTAGAACCCTATTAAATACAACGGATGCGAACGTTCAAAATCTAAAGTGCTAATTATAACGACTATTATGCATGTTATTGTCCTAAAAAGGGTTTGGGAACCCGGGTTCTGCACCAGGGGACATGTATCAATGCAAAAAGAAGTTTTAAAAACGGACGTTTTTCGGAAGCAGTCATTTTAATGATGCATAAAGTGAAAAAAAACAAAGTCAAATATTCCTTTAAATATCGTACCTGGGGGGTGTCTAAAGTATGCCTGTGAAGTGCCACGTGTTTCCCGTGTTTAGAACTGTCCCTGCACAAAATTAAATTTCTAAAGGAAAAAAAGCCATTTAAAACTGCTTGCGACTTTAATGTAATGTCTGGTCCTGGTAATATGGATGAAAATCTTTAAGAAAAATGGCATAGCTACCCCATCACCCCCCCCCCCCCTACCCCAGCCCATTACCAGCCCCTTTGGGTCTTGTATGGATATTAAGGGGAACCCTGAGCACAAAAGAAAAAAGGCCCTATATACTCTGAACAGCCGTATACAGGCGGTGCATACAAGACAGGGACTGTAGGTTTGTTCTTATGTAGAATCTGTTTGTAATTTTGAACAGGTACATTGTTTAAGTGTAGCTCCAGCCAAAAAATCTATTTTTAAGCTTTTGGAAAACATAGGGAAGGGTTATCACCCCTGTTACATTTGTTTTGCTGTCTGTGCAGTGTGCACCTGTTCAGAACAGTTCACCTCACTTTCCGTCCTAATGACAAATGTTTTTTGAAAATTTGGGTTTTTTATTGAAACAAGAATTGGTGATAAAGCATCAGTGGAGAGGAGACACTTTTTTTCCCATATTAACTCTTAAGCCCCGTACACACGATCGGATAACCTATGGATTTTCGTCCGATGGATTTGTCCATCGGAAATCCGATGAAACTGTTTTTCATCAGTCTTGGCCACACACCATCAGTCTAAAAACCGACCGTTCCAAACGCGGTGACGTAAAACACTCCGATGAGCCGAGAAAAATGAAGTTTAATGCTTCTGAGCATGCGTCGACTTGATTCTAAGCATGCGTGGGTTTTTTAACCGATGGACTTGCCCATAGACGATGGGAAATTCCCATCGGTTTTTTATCCATCGGAAAATTTTAAAACAAGTTCTATTTTTTACAACCGATGGAAAAAAGACCGATGGGTACCATACACGATCGGTTGGTCTGATGAAAACCATCCATCGGACGGTTTTCATCAGTCAAACCGATCGTGTGTACGGGGCTTTACAGGAGAGAATTTGCCTTCCTAGGGGTAGATTTCCTCTCACTTCCTGTTGTATCCTTCCGTTTGCAAGGAGGAGTCGTTTGTAAGTTGGATGTTTGAAAGTAGGTGCCTGCCGTATATACTTTGCTGAAATTTGCCCCTTACATGTTGGTGTTGCCACAACACTGTAAGGCCTCACAGTTACTCTTGGTGGGCGCATGAATGGGCTCTGCTGTGAATTATTAGATCAAGAATTGTAATTGCATGCCCCTGTTGAACAGGGGCTGAAAAATTGGGCCCTTGGTGGTGGTGGTGGTGGTGTTGACACAACACTGTAAGGCCTCACAGTTACTCTTGGTGGGCGCAGGAATGGGCCCTGCTGTGAATTATTAGATCAAGAATTGTAATTACATGCCCCTGTTAAACAGGGGCAGAAAAATTGGGCCTTAGGCACTGGTGCCACAACACTGCAACCCCTCACAGATACTGTACTTGGAGCGCAGCAATGAGCCCTGTTGCAAAGTATTGCATCAAAAATTGTAATTACACGCCCCTGTTAAACAGGGGCTGAAAAATTGGGCCTTAGGCACTGGTGCTGGTGCCACGACACTGCAACCTCTCCCAGATACTCTAGTTGGAGTGCAGGAATGAGCCCTGCTGCAAAGCATTGCATCAAAAATTTTAATTACATGCCCCTGTTAAACAGGGGCTGAAAAATTGGGCCTTAGCCACTGGTGCTGGTGCCACGACACTGCAACCTCTCCCAGATACTCTAGTTGGAGTGCAGGAATGAGCCCTGCTGCAAAGCATTGCATAAAAAATTGTAATTACATGCCCCTGTTAAACAGGGGCTGAAAAATTGGGCCTTAGCCACTGGTGGCGGCACCCAGAAACAAAAATGTTCTTCCAAGCTATCATCATCAATCGGATCATTGAGGAGGAGGAGGATAGTCAGTCAACATAACAGGACAGTCACTCAGCATCAGCATCAGTCTTGAAGGGATGTGACATTTGAAAATAAATTAGTCTGTTATATCAGCTTCAGGTGTTTGGTAGCTGGTGGTGATCCAAGACTGGTTCATCTTTATGAAGGTCAGTCGATCATCCGAGTCGGTGGACAGGCGCACCCTGTGATCCGTGACAAATCCTCCAGCAGCACTGAATGCGCGTTCTGAAAGAACGCTGGATGCAGGTCAATTGCATACTGTGCAAGCTCTGGCCAGTGATCCATCCTCAAGACCCAGTAAGCCAGAGGATTTTCAGTGGGGAAGGTTTCCAAGTCTGACCTTGCCCCTAGGTATTCCTGCACCATGTATATCAGACGCTGGCGATGGTTGCTGGAACATACCTTGGGGCTGCGGACTAAAGAATTGTCTGAACGCATCGGTCAGACGGCCACCTTCCCCACCGCTCCTTCTTTGACTGACCGAAGCCTCAGCAACTCGTTGTCCAGGACCAGGAGTTTGTAACCTCCCAGTCTCTGGGAACGCGTCGCACAGACCTTTCTGCAAGGCCTCCCGGAGTTGTCTCATCCTCTGCTCCCTCTGCGTCGGTAAGATAAGGTCCGCAACCTTACCCTTGTACCGTGGATCAAGGAGAGTTGCCAGCCAGTAATGGTCCCTTTCCTTGATCCGAAGAATATGAGGATCCTTCCGCAGACTTTGCAGGATCAGGGAGGCCATGCAGCGTAGGTTAGCTGAGGCATTCGGTCCGGAGTCCTCTGGGTCACTAAGGACGACATGATCCGCAGCCACCTCCTCCCAGCCACGTACAAGTCCACGGGTTTCTTGAGACTGTAAATCATCCCTAAAAGAATGCTGCTGATGATGCTGAGTGCCAGGCTCCACCTCCATGCTGACACAATCCTCCTCCTCCTCCTCCTCCTCCTCCTCTTCCTGTGCGATGGGTGGGACAGAAGGAACACTGTCTGGGTAAAGGGGGCCTTGAGAGGCAAGGAAGTCCTCCTCTTCCTGCCTCTGTTCTGCCTCAAGTGCCCTGTCCATTATTCCACGCAGCGTATGTTCCAACAGGTGGACAAGAGGTACAGTGTAACTGATGCATGCACTGTCACTGCTCACCATCCTCGTGGCCTCCTCAAATGGTGCCAGGACAGTGCATGCATCCCTGATCATGCCCCACTGGCGTGGTGAAAAAAAACCAAGCTCCCCTGACCCTGTCCTGGTGCCGTAGTCGCACAGGTACTCATTGATGGCCCTCTGCTGCATGTGCAGCCGCTGCAGCATGGCCAACGTTGAGTTCCACCTGGTGGGCATGTCACATATAAGGCGGTTCTTGGGCAGGTTCAACTCCTTTTGCAGCTCAGCCAGGCGAGCACTGGCATTATAAGATCTGCGGAAATGCACACAGACTTTCCTGGCCTGCCTCAGGACATCCTGTAAGCCTGGGTACCTGCCCAAGAACTGCTGCACCACCAGGTTAAGGACGTGAGCCACACAGGGCACATGGGTCAGTTGTCCCTGTCGGAGGGCGGAAAGGAGGTTGGTGCCATTGTCGCAAACCACCAAGTGCTGCAAATGCCTGTTAGTGTAACACACCAGGAAAACACAGCAATAAGGCCTAGCTTCAGGAGTATATTTTGCAGGAATCACACTACGCCTGCTGTAAGTGCTGCAAATGCCTGTTGGTGTAACACACCAGGAAAACACAGCAATACGGGCTAGCTTCAGGTGTATAATGTGCAGGAGGCACACTCCGCCCGCTGTAAGTGCTGCAAATGCCTGTTAGTGTAACACACCAGGAAAACACAGCAATACGGGCTAGCTTCAGAAGTATATTTTGCAGGAATCACACTACGCCTGCTGTAAGTGCTGCAAATGCCTGTTGGTGTAACACACCAGGAAAACACAGCAATACGGGCTAGCTTCAGAAGTATATTTTGCAGGAATTACACTACGCCTGCTGTAAGTGCTGCAAATGCCTGTTGGTGAAACACACTAGGAAAACACAGCAATAAGGCCTAGCTTCAGGAGTATATTTTGCAGGAATCACACTATGCCTGCTGTAAGTGCTGCAAATGCCTGTTGGTGTAACACACCAGGAAAACACAGCAATAGGGGCTAGCTTCAGGTGTATAATGTGCAGGAGGCACACTCCGCCCGCTGTAAGTGCTGCAAATGCCTGTTAGTGTAACACACCAGGAAAACACAGCAATAAGGCCTAGCTTCAGGTGTATACTGTGCAGGAGGCTTAGCAACAATGACACTGACACTGTCCCCTGCCTATCCTTCTCTCTCCCTGCACACAAGGTTTATCAAAGAATATGACACTGACACTCTCCCTGCCTATCCTTCTCTCTCCCTGCACACAAGGTTTAGTAAAGAATATGACACTGACACTCTCCCTGCCTATCCTTCTCTCTCCCTGCACACAAGGTTTAGCAAAGAATATGACACTGACACTGTCCCCTGCCTATCCTTCTCTCTCCCTGCACACAAGGTTTAGCAAAGAATATGACACTGACACTCTCCCTGCCTATCCTTCTCTCTCCCTGCACACAAGAATAGCACAAAGAATATCAACACTGTCCCTGCCTATCCTTCTCTTTCCCTGCCCCGGAACACACCACACAAGGCCGCCACGCTGGCGGCCTTTTATAGTGTGGGGCGTGTGCTAAACCCCCTGAGCTATAATTGGCCACAGGCAACCTGCCTGTGGCCAATTATGGCTCTCCTAGCTGCCGGCGCTGTGATTGGCCAAGCATGCGGGGTCACAGTGCATGCTTGGCCAATCACAGCGCCAGGATTGCACTGCGATGGCGCAGTGTATTGTGGGCCGTTCGCGTCACTCGAATTTGGCGCGAACGGCCCAAATCGTTCGATGTTCGCCGAACGATCGAACAGCCGATGTTCGAGTCGAACATATGTTCGACTCGAACACCGAGCTCATCCCTACACACAAGTGATCCAGTGGATACTTGGGGTGCTTCCATGTGTGAAACGTGACCAAAATAGATAAATGGTCCAGCTTTGGTAAGGGATACAATCATGTGTTCAGCTTGGAACTCTGCCAAAACAGACAATTGTACCACACTTCCAAAGAATGTTTCATATTCCGCTTTCTGGCCTCAAATATCATTTTGCTAAAGTATACCTTTTGTTTCATTCTCATAGGGCTTCAAAAAGCTTCTAGACTGGAGCCCAGGAACCCCACACCTCCAAGAGACCCCCAACCGCGGGATGTGGAGTAAGGAGAAGTGGAGGAAGAAGAGGTGGAGGAAGTGGTGGAAACTGGCACCACAACAGGTCAGTGTCATACACCACAGATTCAGGTAATAGATGTAGGCCTGCACATTTATAATACATGGTGTGTTTGTACATTTTAGGTGATGTTCTGCTTGTGGACCAAGAACCTACCCCTTTCACAAGTCATAGTGCACAGATAATGATACAGGACATAATGGTCTGCTGTCGAGACTTGCACAATATCAAGGAAAATAGCAAGCAGGTGGAGCTCAAACTCAAGAACACGATCAATGTTCTTGGGAGGATCTAAATTTGCCCAAAATCCATGTTTTGTGTTTTTTCTAATGTTGTTTAAAATTTTTGAAATATAAAAGCCACATTTTGAAGATGCACACACAGTGTGTCAACATGTGCTATCTGCCATCAGGGGATATCAATGTACGTGTTTTGTGGGTGCAACCCCTTCATCGCAACTGAAGAAGGTGAGAGGAAGGGGTTGAACCCCCAAAACAAATCCATTGATCCCCCATGATGGCAGATAGCCCATGTTGATATGAGGCATTCTATCAGGATGGAAATCCCCTTTTTGCTACACCATGGTTTATGCATCTTCAAAATGTGGCTTTTTTAGGGGTGACATCACCCCATCTTTTATGAAGGCAAGATAAAAACATTTTAAACACAATAGAATGTCTGATCTTGCCTTAAAATTGTACATGTTGTTTTCTTGTGAAAAAAAAAAAATTAAATTTTGAACTTTAGAAGTTCCAGATTTGAAAATGTTTTATGTTTTAAACATGCCTGTTTATGCGTTTGCCAAAAATTGTATAATTTTTTTTTGGAATACATGTTGTATTTCCTAGTTGAAAAAAATTACGCACAATTTAAATGTGCAAGGAGTAAAAGCTTTTGTACTCAACAATGTGTGGCTTCTTATATCAATGTTGCCCAAAAAAATTTAAGGTTATTTTTGGTGCTTACACTGACAATGGTGGGTATTTACTAAAGGAAAAAATACACATGGCACTACAAGTGCACTAGGAGAACCTAGGAGACAGATAAAAGAAACACAAGCAAAAAATTTAATTCAAGATGTTTTCAGGAAAAATTCATTTTTTATTTAGAACACATCAAGATTCGTCTGGCATAGCAATGGCCCCCCTACCCTTAAAATAGTCCACATATTGTTGGCGCACATCACGGGCGCTTTGGGGGGCCAAGCCAGTACGGCCAGCTTCCAGGGCCGGCAATGGATTTTGGTCCTGTAGTGCGGCCCCATGCCCAACAGATGATAGATAATTTGGGTAATGTACCCTTAAATAATTGTGCAGCACACAGCATGTCATTACAACATGGTTCAGTTTATACTCCGCAAGATTGATGGAGGTCAGAAACAGGCAGAACTGGCTGGCCATGACGCCAAACGCATTTTCCACCACTCTTCTGGCTCTGGCCAGCCAGTAATTAAACACCCTCCTCTCAGGGGTGAGGGTCCTTTGGGGAAATGGACTCATAAGATGGGGACTTAGCGTAAAAGCCTCATTTGCGATAAAGACAAATGGTAGTCCCTCAACGTTGTCTGACGCAGGTGGCAATGCCAGGTCATCACTCTGTAGATGTCAGGCGAACTCCGTCTTGGAAAAGACTCCGCCATCGGACATCCGGCCATTTTTCCCCCTCGTCCACATACAAAAATTCATAGTTCGCCGACACCACCGCCATCATCACTATACTATGGAACCCTTTATAATTATAGTAATAAGATCCCAAATGGGGTGGTGGGATGATGCGGACGTGCTTCCCGTCTATTGCCCCTCCACAGTTGGGAAAGTTCCACCGCTGGGCAAACTGGGATGCCACATTCTGCCATTCCTGTGGCGTAGAAGGGAACTGTGGAGTTAAACAATAAAAATAAACATAAAAAAATAATACTTTTACACATAAACATTGCAAGCAGATTATACAAAAACATTCTTGGCCAACATCCGCATAATATTTATTTTAAGGAGTATTTTAAAAAAATATATAATGGTCACTTATCAGATTCCTCACCCCTCTGATGGCCCATTTAAATAATTTTAGGGGGGTTCTAGATGAATTGGGGACCTCACAAATTAAGGCTCTAGCACTCTGTCTGAATTTAATGAAAAGAAAAACATCTGTACACATTTTAGGGGGTGTTTAGGGTAAAGCACTACAATGAAGCAGACTAAATACATTGGGAAGTGACTAGGCTAGGTGTGTTTGGGCCCAGGATAGCATGCTGGAGAGGTTAGTGAAGGGAAATATGCATGTAGGCCAAAAAAGGAGCATTAAAAGCTTACAGCATGCATGGGGACAAAGGGGATATTCACAGCATATTACAATTATGATAATTAGGGAATGATGAAAGAAATACAATACATTAGCAAGCATTAAATACATAGAATGTGATGTTAAAGGAGAAAATTTACCTTAATATAGTCCTCCTGCAGAACTTAAATTATGGCAGAACAGGTCTCTGGAATAATGATCCCCAGAGCCTGGGGGGAGATTCCTGTTGAGAACTTGAGGTCCTGCAGACTTTTCCCCGTCGCCAAGTATCTCAATGTGGCGACTAGCCTCTGCTCAGCAGTGATGGCTTCCCGTGTCCTGCCTCGTGATATAGGGGGACACCAAAGCCAACAGATGCTGAAAAACGGGGTCCGTCATCCGGAGAAAATTCCTGTAGTCATTAGGGTTATTCTCCTGGATCTCCCGCAACAAAGGCATGTGACAGAATTGGTCCCGCTGGAGCAACCAATTCTTCATCCATGAACTCCTCCTCACCCTGTTCATGGACTAAAAACTTGGGTTAAAGCATTAAACCCCAACACCAAGCCCAAACACAGCACGAACTCTACGACGAGTACATACACGCAACATGGCTAGAACACGGTCGGCTGGTCAGAACGAACTAAAAGAACGCACTGAAGAACAGCAAGGTCTATGAAGAACGACCTGAAAATCAGTAACGAGCGGACAAGAACGCACTGAAAAAACAGATACAAACTGACTACACGCACTGAAAGACAGATACGAACCCACAAGCACAAACTGAACACCAGAAAATTATCTTAAAAGCACGAACACTAAAAAGCGCAAATCGTCTCTTAAACTTTTACTAACACGAGGATCAGCAAAAGTAGCCCAAAGGGTGGCACCATTTGAATGAAACTTCTCCTTTATAGTGCCGTCGTACGTGTTGTCCGTCACCGCGCTTTGGTCGAGCGTTTTTTTGCCTGAACGTGTGTATGCAAGGCAGGCTTGAGAGAAATCACGTCGGGAAAAACGCCGGTTTTTGGCATGTCAGGAAAACCGGTCGTGTGTACGAATGTGCGGTTCCTTACGCTCAGTATATGTCTGGATAATTAAAATCCCCCATTATGATGACATCTCCCATACTTTCCGTAATCTAATTTGTGATAGGAGGTCTGTCTCCCCTTCCTCCCTCAGGTTAGGGGGCCTATAGCATACTCCCAGTATTACTTTCCCCTTAGTTTCATCCCTTTGGAGCTCTACCATAAGGATTTTAGCTCCCCTAGGGTAATGTCATCACTCACATTCACTTGTACATTATTATTATTAATATACAGGTATTCCCCTCCCCCATATTTACCCTCCCTATCCCTGCGATAAAGGGAATACCCTTGAATGGCTGCCACCCAATCGTGAGAGCTGTTGAACCAAGTCAGTGAAATTCTCACAAAATCTAAATCCTCCTTGTACAACAGTATCTCTAGTTCTCCCATCTTGTCTGCCAGGCTCCTGGCATTGGTGAACATGCCATGTAGTTTAGACCAGTCGCATACTACCTATTTATTGAGTGTTCCGAGGTTGCAAATAGGACTTGTTACTATACTTACCTCGGGTTTATGTGCTTTAGTCCACCTACCACTAATGCCCCCAATACTACCCTCTGGAATATGTTCTACGCTGACTATCTCTACCTCTGGACCCTCCCCCCATCGCCTAATTTAAAAGCCCCTCTAACTTTTCAGCCATCTTCACTCCCAGCAGATCTGCACCCTCCTCATTTAGGTGCAGTCCGTCGCTTCTATAGAACTGGTGACCGACTAAGAAGTCAGCCCAGTTCTCCAGGAATAGGGATGAGCTCGGTGTTCGAGTCGAACATAGGTTCGACTCGAACATCGGCTGTTCGATCGTTCGTTGAATATCGAACGATTTGGGCCGTTCGCGCCAAATTCGAGTGACGTGAACGGCCCACAATGCACTACGCCATCGCAGTGTCATCCAGGCGCTGTGATTGGCCAAGCATGCACTGTGACCCCGCATGCTTGGCCAATCACAGCGCCGGCAGCGAGGAGAGCAATGATTGGCCACAGGCAGGATGCCTGTGGCCAATTATTGCTGAGGGGGTTTAGTACACGCCCCACACTATAAAAGGCCGCCAGCGCGGCGGCCTTGTGTAGTGTGTTCCGGAGCAGGGAAAGAGAAGCATAGGCAGGGACAGCGTCATTTTTTTTCCTTTACTAATCCTGGATTCCTTGTGTTTAGGGACAAATAAGGATAGGTAGGGAGAGTGTCAGTGTGTTATTCTGTGCTAAACCTTGTTTGTAGGGACAGAGAAGGACAGTGAGGGAAAGTGTCAGTGTGCTATTCTGTGCTAAACCAATCATGCTGAACCATATTTCAAATCCTTGAGTTTAGGGACAGAGAAAGACACTCAGGGAAAGTGTCAGTGTGCTATTCTGTGCTAAACCAATCTTGCTGAACCATATTTCAAATCCTTGAGTTTAGGGACAGAGAAGGACACTCGGGGAAAGTGTCAGTGTGCTATTCTGTGCTAAACCAATCTTGCTGAACCATATTTCAAATCCTTGAGTTTAGGGACAGAGAAGGACACTCAGGGAAAGTGTCAGTGTGCTATTCTGTGCTAAACCAATCTTGCTGAACCATATTGCAAATCCTTGAGTTTAGGGACAGAGAAGGACACTCTGGGAAAGTGTCAGTGTGCTATTCTGTGCTAAACCAATCTTGCTGAAGCATATTGCAAATCCTTGAGTTTAGGGACAGAGAAGGACACTCAGGGAAAGTGTCAGTGTGCTATTCTGTGCTAAACCAATCTTGCTGAACCATATTTCAAATCCTTGAGTTTAGGGACAGAGAAGGACACTCGGGGAAAGTGTCAGTGTGCTATTCTATGCTAAACCAATCTTGCTGAACCATATTTCAAATCCTTGAGTTTAGGGACAGAGAAGGACACTCGGGAAAGTGTCAGTGTGCTATTCTGTGCTAAACCAATCTTGCTGAAGCATATTGCAAATCCTTGTGTTTAGGGACAGAGAAGGATAGGCAGGGGACAGTGTCAGTGTCATTGTTGCTAAGCCTCCTGCACAGTATACACCTGAAGGTAGCCCTTATTGCTGTTTTTCCCATCTCCCTGCAGGCCATCCATTAAAATGTCTGGAAGGCAAACAAGGAGAGGCAGACAGTCAGGAGGCAATAAAAGAGGGCAAGCAGGCTCTGTGTCTGGGGGCAACAGTGCTGGTCGTGGACGCGGTGCATTGTCATCAGCACATGGCCATGGGACACGCTTGTCCTTCTTTTCGGCAGCTGGACATGTTGAGCCACATCATGCCGAAGACTTGGTAGAGTGGATGACCAAGCCCACCTCATCCTCCTCATCCTCTCTCACCCAGGCTCAGGGTACTGGCAAAGCAGCTGCCAAAGCGTCCTCTTCCCTGGTATCAATGTCATCATCAGTCACTCCTTCCCTAGAACCACCATGTCCTCCTCCTGAGGAGTCCCCCGAACTGTTTGAGCACAGTGTTGGGTACATGCTCCAGGAGGATGCCCAGTGTTTCGAAGGATCTGATGATGATACCCAGCTAGAGGAAGGCAGTAGCGTGAGAGCAGAGAGAGGGGATGCTCAAGAAGGACACCAATCTGGCAGTCATGCTCCAGCAGCTGCAGCATACTGCCAGATTGGCTCCAGTGATGAGGAGGGAGGGGATGATGAGGTCACTGACTCCACGTGGGTGCCTAATAGGAGAGAGGAGGAGGAGGAGGAGGATGAGGAGGAGGCACATCTCCAACGAGGCAGGATGCCCTTGGGTGGCCAGCGTAAGGGCAGCACACCGACGGAATCACACCGCAGAGCTCCGCCTGTGCAGGGCGCTGCCTCTGCCCGTCATTCAAAAAGTTCTTTGGTGTGGGCCTTTTTTGAGGCGAGTGCATCAGATCGCACAGCTGCTGTTTGCAACATATGTCTCAAGCGTATATCGCGTGGCCAAAACATCAGCCGCTTGGGCACCACATGCTTGACCAGACATATGTTGACCTGCCATGCAGCTCGTTGGCAAGCCTACCTTAAAGACCCACACCAAAGAACAAAGCGGACCTCTCCTTGCACCGCATCAGCTGGGAGCTCCAACCCCACTATACCTTCAGTCCTCTCTGAAACCTGCACTGAGAGGAATGAAGGTGTAGAATTAGGTGTGTCACAGCCAAGTACTTGCGGCCACTCTGCTAGCAGTACACCGACGTCCGATTCTAGCAGGCAAATTTCCCTGCCCCAGCTGCTGGACCGTCGAAAGAAGTTCACTCCCAGCCATCCACATGCCCAGCGGTTGAATGCTAGCTTGGCTAAATTGCTAGCGCTTCAACTGCTGCCTTTTCAGTTGGTAGACTCTGCCCCCTTCCGTGAGTTTGTGCAATGTGCGGTTCCTCAGTGGCAGGTTCCCAAACGCCACTTTTTCTCACGGAAGGCGATTCCGGCTCTCTACCGGCATGTGGAAGGCAATGTCTTGGCCTCGCTGGACAGGGCGGTCAGCGGTAAGGTGCATATTACCGCTGACTCATGGTCCAGCAGGCATGGACAGGGACGTTACCTTTCTTTCACGGCCCATTGGGTCACTCTTTTGGCAGCTGGGAAGGATGCAGGACAAGGTGCAGTAGTGTCGGAGGTTGTTCCACCGCCACGCCTCCAAAATGCTACTACTGGTTGTGACACACCTCTCTCCTCCACCCCCTCCTCTTCTTCTTCCTCCATGGCCTCTTCCTGTGCTTTGTCCTCGGAAGCAGCGGTGCTCCGTAGGCGTTCAAGGGGCTACGCAAGTACGCAGGCAAAAAGATGCCATGCCGTGCTTGCGCTGGTGTGTTTGGGGGACAGGAGCCACACTGGGGCAGAGGTCCTGTCTGCTCTGCAGGGGCAGGCCAAGAGGTGGTTGACGCCACGCCAGCTTAAGCCAGGAATGGTGGTTTGCGACAATGGCACCAACCTCCTCTCCGCCCTCCGACAGGGACAACTGACCCATGTGCCCTGTGTGGCTCACGTCCTTAACCTGGTGGTGCAGCGGTTCTTGGGCAGGTACCCGGGCTTACAGGATGTCCTGAGGCAGGCCAGGAAAGTCTGTGTGCATTTCCGCAGATCTTATAATGCCAGTGCTCGCCTGGCTGAGCTGCAAAAGGAGTTGAACCTGCCCAAGAACCGCCTTATATGTGACATGCCCACCAGGTGGAACTTAACGTTGGCCATGCTGCAGCGGCTGCACACGCAGCAGAGGGCCATCAATGAGTACCTGTGCGACTACGGCACCAGGACAGGGTCAGGGGAGCTTGGTTTTTTTCACCACGCCAGTGGGGCATGATCAGGGATGCATGCACTGTCCTGGCACCATTTGAGGAGGCCACGAGGATGGTGAGCAGTGACAGTGCATGCATCAGTGACACTGTACCTCTTGTCCACCTGTTGGAGCACACGCTGCGTGGAATAATGGACAGGGCACTTGAGGCAGAACAGAGGCAGGAAGAGGAGGACTTCCTTGCCTCTCAAGGCCCCCTTTACCCAGACAGTGTTCCTTCTGTCCCACCCATCGCACAGGAAGAGGAGGAGGAGGAGGAGGAGGATTGTGTCAGCATGGAGGTGGAGCCTGGCACTCAGCATCATCAGCAGCAGTCTTTTAGGGATAATTTACAGTCCCAAGAAACCAGTGGACTTGTATGTGGCTGGGAGGAGGTGGCTGCGGATCATGTCGTCCTTAGTGACCCAGAGGACTCCGGACTGAATGCCTCAGCTAACCTACGCTGCATGGCCTCCCTGATCCTGCAAAGTCTGCGGAAGGATCCTCGTATTCTTCGGATCAAGGAGAGGGACCATTACTGGCTGGCCACTCTCCTTGATCCACGGTACAAGGGTAAGGTTGCGGACCTTATGTTACCGTCGCAGAGGGAGCAGAGGATGAGACAACTCCGGGAGGCCTTGCAGAAAGGTCTGTGCAACGCGTTCCCAGAGACTGGGAGGTTACAAACTCCTGGTCCTGGACAACGAGTTGCTGAGGCTTCGGTCAGTCAAAGAAGGAGCGGTGGGGAAGGTGGCCGTCTGACCGATGCGTTCAGACAATTCTTTAGTCCGCAGCCCCAAAGTATGATCGGTTCCAGCAACCATCGCCAGCGTCTGATATACATGGTGCAGGAATACCTATGGGCAAGGTCAGACTTGGACACCTTCCCCACCGAAAATCCTCTGGCTTACTGGGTCTTGAGGATGGATCACTGGCCAGAGCTTGCACAGTATGCAATTGAGCTACTGGCCTGTCCTGCATCCAGCGTTCTTTCAGAACGCACATTCAGTGCTGCTGGAGGATTTGTCACGGATCACAGGGTGCGCCTGTCCACCGACTCGGTTGATCGACTGACTTTCATCAAGATGAACCAGTCTTGGATCACCACCAGCTACCACACACCTGATGCTGATATAACAGACTAACTGATTTTAAAATGTCACATCCCTTCAAGACTGATGCTGATGCTGAGTGCCTGTGCTGTTATGTTGACTGGCTATCCTCCTCCTCCTCAATGATCCGATTGATGATGATAGCTTGGAAGATCATTTTTGTTTATGGGTGCCGCCACCAGTGCCTAAGGCCCAATTTTTCAGCCCCTGTTTAACAGGGGCGTGTAATTACAATTTTTGATGCAATACTTTGCAACAGGGCTCATTGCTGTGCTCCAAGTACAGTATCTGTGAGGGGTTGCAGTGTTGTGCCACCAGTGCCTAAGGCCCAATTTTTCAGCCCCTGTTTAACAGGGGCGTGTAATTACAATTTTTGATGCAATACTTTGCAACAGGGCTCATTGCTGTGCTCTAAGTACAGTATCTGTGAGGGGTTGCAGTGTTGTGCCACCAGTGCCTAAGGCCCAATTTTTCAGCCCCTGTTCAACAGGGGCATGCAATTATAATTATTGATCTAATAATTCACAGCAGGGCCCATTGCTGCGCCCACCAAGAGTAACTGTCAGGCCTTACAGTGTTGTGTCAACACCACCACCACCACCACCACCACCACCACCAAAGGCCCAATTTTCCAGCCCCTGTTCAACAGGGGCATGCAATTATAATTATTGATCTAATAATTCACAGCAGGGCCCATTGCTGCGCCCACCAAGAGTAACTGTCAGGCCTTACAGTGTTGTGTCAACACCACCACCACCACCACCACCACCAAAGGCCCAATTTTTCAGCCCCTGTTCAACAGGGGCATGCAATTATAATTATTGATCTAATAATTCACAGCAGGGCCCATTGCTGCGCCCACCAAGAGTAACTGTCAGGCCTTACAGTGTTGTGTCAACACCACCACCACCACCACCACCACCAAAGGCCCAATTTTTCAGCCCCTGTTCAACAGGGGCATGCAATTATAATTATTGATCTAATAATTCACAGCAGGGCCCATTGCTGCGCCCACCAAGAGTAACTGTCAGGCCTTACAGTGTTGTGTCAACACCACCACCACCACCACCACCACCACCACCAAAGGCCCAATTTTTCAGCCCCTGTTCAACAGGGGCATGCAATTATAATTATTGATCTAATAATTCACAGCAGGGCCCACCAAGAGTAACTGTCAGGCCTTACAGTGTTGTGTCAACACCACCACCACCACCACCACCACCAAAGGCCCAATTTTTCAGCCCCTGTTCAACAGGGGCATGCAATTATAATTATTGATCTAATAATTCACAGCAGGGCCCATTGCTGAGCCCACCAAGAGTAACTGTCAGGCCTTACAGTGTTGTGGCACCAGCACCACCATCAAAGGCCCAATTTTTACTACCACTGTTCAACAATTATATGTAATTACAATTCCTGATATAATAGTTGACAGCAGGGCGTTCCAGCACCCACCAAGAGTAACTGTGAGTGCTTACAGTGTTGTGCCAACACCAACACCTAAGGGGCCAATTTCTGCAGAGTATATACGGCAGGTCCCTACTTTCAAACATCCAACTTACAAACGACTCCTACTTGCAAACGGAAGAAGACAACAGGAAGTGAGAGGAAATCTACCCCTAGGAAGGAAAATTCTCTCCTGTAAGAATTAATATGGGAGAAAGGTGTCTCCTCTCTACTGATGCTTTATCACCAATCCTTGTTTCAATAAAAACACCACATTTCAAAAACAGTTGTCATTGGGACGGAAAGTGAGGTGAAATGTTCTGAACAGGGGCACAGACAGCAAAACAAATGTTACAGGGGTGATAACCCTTCCCTATGTTTTCCAAAAAGCTTAAAAATAGATTTTTTGGCTGGAGCTACACTTAAACAATGTACGTGTTCAAAATTACAAGCAGATTCTACTTAAGAACAAACCTACAGTCCCTGTCTTGTTTACACCGGTCTTGTTTACACCGCCTGTATACTGCTGTTCAGAGTATATAGGGCCTTTTTTATTTTGTGTGCGGGGTTCCCCTTAATATCCAAACAAGACCCAAAGGGGCTGGTAATGGGCTGGGGTAGGGGGGGGGTGATGGGGTAGCTATGCCATTTTTCTTAAAGATTTTCATCCATATTACCGGGACCAGACATTACATTAAAGCCGCAAGCAGTTTTAAATGGCTTTTTTTTTCCTTTAGAAATGTCATTTTGTGCAGGGACAGTTCTAAACACGGGAAACACGTGGCACTTCGCAGGCATACTTTAGACACCCCCCAGGTACGATATTTAAAGGAATATTTGACTTTTTTTTTTTCACTTTATGCATCATTAAAATGACTGCTCCCGAAAAAGGTCCGTTTTTAAAACTTCTTTTTGCATTGATATATGTCCCCTGGTGCAGAACCCGGGTTCCCAAATCCTTTTTAGGACAATAACATGCATAATAGTCGTTATAATTAGCACTTTAGAATTCGAACGTTCGCATCCATTGTATTTAATAGGGTTCTAATGTTCGTGCGAACTTTCGGTCCGTTCGCGGGTTCTGGTGCGAACCGAACCCGGGGGTGTTCGGCTCATCACTATCCAGGAACCCAAACCTCTCCTTACTACACCAGCTCCTCAGCCACTTATTTACTTCCCTAATCTCCCCTGCCTTTCTGGTGTGGCTCGAGGTACCGGTAGTATTTCTGAGAATACTACCTTGGGAGGACCGTTTCCTCAATTTAGCTCCTAAGTCCCTAAAATCAATCATTCTTTAGGACACTCCATCTGCCTCTAAATTTGTCATTGGTGCCAACATGCACCATGACAGCCGGGTCTTCCCCAGCCCTTCCTAGTAATCTATCCACCAGATCCGTGATGTGCCGAACCCGAGCACCCGGTAGGCAGCATACAGTTCGGCGCTTCAGGTCTTTGTCACAGATTGCCCTCTATGTCCTTCTAAGAATTAAGTCCCCTACCACCAGAATCTGTCTTTCCTTTCCCTTGGCTCCCCCCCCACTTACTGGAGGAGTTCTTCCATTGGCAGCTAGGGGAGACCCTCAGCTCCAGCAGTGTTGGTCCCTGACTGGTTTCACCAATGTCACTCAACAGGGCGTACTTATTGGAATGTTCCAGCCCAGGATCGGCCTCGCTGGTACTTTCCCCTCTACCCTTCCTGACTGTCAGTCATCAACTCTTTTCTAGTGCCTGCACCTCTTTGTCTCCACCCGCCTCTGTGCTGGCCCCTGCCGGGTACGTTCCCAGCTCTCCTTTAGTATGGAGGGTCTTCTCAGTGCTGACAGTTGCTTCCCTAGATTCAGAACCTGGGCTTCCAGAGAAACAATGTGCTTACATTTTGCACAGCAGTATTCGCCCATCATCAGATGATCAAGGAAAAGCATACATACAGCAAGATGTACACCGAGTCGCATCTTCACACCCGCCGGTCATCGTACCTACTAATTTAATGAGGATTAGAGATTATACCCTGTCCAAAATTAACTAACAACTAGCTTCCTGACACTAATACTCAATACAGCCCACGTGCACTCGCAGCACTCGTGTACTTACAATACACATATACACACACACACACTACTCAGATAGACAATACACAGGTACACACAATTAACAGGTACTCACAATACAAATGTACTCACAATACTCGGGTACTCACAATATTGAACAAAAACAGTTACTCTACAATACACAGTGTCCCTGCTAGACAAAGTCAGTCTTTTTTTTATGTTAATTGGTTATGACTGCTCTGCTCAATCTCTCATGCAATCTGACACTTGCAGGGCTTGTCATTGTCTACGTTCACCCCTACGGTTACAATAATAATATTACAAACAGGAAATGTGTATGTGTATTTTTATTGTGCTTCTTTCCCTTGTGTCAGTGTCATAGTGGCTGGTTCTTCCTTGTGTTCCAGTCGCCGCTCGCTTCTGGGTTCGTTACCCGTGGTCGTATCGTGGACGGGGATTGGTTGGCGCATGCGCGTTGCCGTCAAGATGGCGGCGATCGCACAGGTGCCGCGGCTCAGAGCAGTGATGTCACGGAGGCGCAAATTTTAAACTCAGGAAACCCCTGCAAGCCTTGGGAATGCTTGCCGGCTTGCCTAGGATCCAGGATCTCCATATCCAGGTAGGAATGCGCTCCCCTGCTGATTCTTTTTTTTTTTTTTCACTCAGTTGCTGATTTAGTTGTGTTCTTTACAGCCCCTGTTGGTGCCTCCAGGACGATGGACATGTCACCGCCTCCATGTGGCCAGCCCTCTCGCAGCAGGTACATAATTTTCTTAGTATTGCCTGCTGGGGGGGGGAGGTGGGTACATCCACACTCCCCTCCTTTGTCTTTCTTAATATCTTGCACTGTGTCTCTCTCTCTCTCTCTGTCTTACAGCCCCTCTAAGTCTGATCCTCAACGCAGCATGCACAAGAACAGCGGAAGCGAGTCATCCAAATTGCAGCGCGAACATTCCTCTTCTAGATCGTGGCACCATGGCTCCCCCTCTAGACTGAGACACCGCAGCAAAGCCCAGACTCTTCCTTCCATGTCTTACCCCAGCCGGTCAGTAGAGAATGCTTGCTGGGGATGCGGGTCTCGAGTACCGATTGGTAGATCCCTCTGCGACCCCTTTTACACTAAAGCAACAGGTGAGAGGGGAGGTACAGACCCGCAGTTTGAGTCCCTAGTGAAATGGGTCTTGAAAGAATCTCTAAAAAGGAGATGGAAGTCGGCCATAGCCATGACCCCCCACGGAGCTTTCATGCTCTCCGCCAAGAGAGACACAGGCCCAGGACATGTGGGAGTCCTCACAGCCAAGTCGCCCTTCGGCCACCTTCTCGGACAGTAAGTCAGAAGTAGAAGGCCCTTGTGTGGGCTTCGACTTTGCCCTAGTTCCCCCCTGGTGAATCGGTGTGAGAATCCCTAAATTGGGAGGAACCAGTGATATCCCCGCCCAAGCAGAGGAAATTCTTTAAGTAGCTAAACAAAAGAGCGCTTAAATTTCCCATTTCAAGGTGAATTGGGCAAAGTCATCATGAACGAATAGAGCAAAAGTGGAGAAGAAAAAAACTCTATGTTGTCCAAAATGTCAAAACTTTATCCCTTTAAGGAAGGAGAAGTTAAGCATCTAAAGTCGGGGCCCCTGGAGGATGCAGCTGTGATGAGGTTAGTCAGACATGTGACCCTCCCTCTGGAAGACACAGTCTCCTTCAAAGATGCCTTGGATAGGCGGATCAACTCCGACCTTAAACAGATCAACCTGATGGCAGGCATGGCCTGCAAGCCAGCCCTAGCACTAGCTGCAATGTCCAAAGCCATGGAAATCTGGATGGACAGCATGTATGAGAGTCTGAGAAACGTCTCGGATGAGCTGGCCAGAAGCTCACCCATTCAGAAGCATTCTTGGAGGAGGCTTCCATTGATGTCATCCGCCTGGTGGCTCGGGTTATGCTATCGGCTGTCACTGTGAAGCGTGCACTATGGCTCGGGCCATGGTTGGCTGATCTGGCTTCCAAACAGGTCTGGTGTCGGATCCCATTTGAGGGTGCCTCCCTCTTCAGAAAAAAATTAGATACCTCCTGTAGCCTGGGCTATGGCGCTAAGTCGGGGTTCCTTCCCCAGGACCACCATCTACAGAACCAGAGGCGGAGGAAGTGTCTGAGGATCATCGACATGGTAGCCATGATACCCATGGTGAAATGGATGCAGTGGAGAATGCAGGCCTTCCAGAGAGGGTTCCTCCAACAATGGAGGTCAGACGACAAGGTCCAGCGCATCTACCTTACACCGTCCATGAGAGCATCCCTCCTCTGGTGGCTGCAGTGGGAGAATCTTCGCAAGTGTCACTCCTTTACCCCCATTTCATGGGTCACGATAATGTCAGACGCCAGCAACGTGGGCTGGGGTGCCCAATGTCTAATGGTGGTGGCGCGGGGCAGGTGGGATTGTGTCAAATATTCTGGAACTCCGGGCAGCGTTCCAGGCATTACAGGCATTACAGGCGTTCCGCCAGCTGACGTTTGGGTCCTCTGTGATGCTCAGAATAGGCAACACAACAGCAGTGGCCTACATAAGGAGGCAGGGCAGAACCCGCAGCCAGGAAGTAGAGCCTATCATGGCCTGGGTGCAGAAGAATATGTCCAACATATCAGTAGCATATGTACCCGGAGTCCAGAATGTTCAAGCAGATTTCCTCTATCGAGTCCAGCTGAACAACAACGAGTGAGTGGGCTCTCCACAAGGAAGTATATGAGTGGATCCTAACCCTGGGGATCTCTCCAGAAGTCGACCTCTTCACATTTCTATGCAACAACAAGCTGATGAAATATTACTCAAGGTTCCGAGACCTGCAGGCCCTCATGGATCAATGGAGGTTCCACAGGGCCTATGCCTTTCCTCCAATCCCGGTCATTCTCCAATTTCTTTGGAGACTCAGATCAGATAGGGCGGAAATAGTGGCAATAATGCAATACTGGCCCTTTATTGAAGCTGCTCAGTTACCGTGATCCGATTCCCTTGCCTCTTACACCAGACCTGTTGGCTCAGGGCACTTCCCTGCATCCTTGCCTGGCTCACCTGCACCTGAAGGTTTGGTTCTTGAGAGGGAAAGGTTGGAGGTGCTAGGCTGTCTGGAAGAGGTCATTCCTACACTCTTAAGCGCCAGAAGGGAGAAGCACTAACAGGGTCTATGAAAGAATATGGACAAAATTCACGGATTATATGTCCTCCAGATTAAGCCCGTGTAGAGCCCCAGCTGTCCAGGATATCCCAAGCTTCCTGCAGTCAAGCTTAGATTTAACCTTGTCAGTCAGCTCTCTCCGGGTGCAGGTTTTGGCTATTTCTGCTTTCACTGGAGTGTCATGGGCCAAGCATACCCTTGTTCACAAATTCTTCAAGGGGGCAGTCAGACTCCAAAGGAAGCTGAGATTCCCCAAGTGGGACCTCCCTCTGGTGCTCGACTTCTTTGCTCAACGCAGGTCAGAACCTGGCAAGTCACTCTCATTCAAGGAACTTGTCCTCAAAACCACCTTCTGGTTGCCATCACATCAGCAAAAGGAATCTCTGAAATTCAAGTCTAATGCCCCATACACACGATCGTTTTTCATGCCGTTAAAAATGCAATTTTTAAAAATGGCCATTAAAAATGATCGTGTGTATGCTCCAGAGCATTTTTAACGACGTGAAAAACGGCCATTAAAAATTTCGAACATGCTCTCTTTTTTCACGTCGTTTTTCATGTCGTTTTTTTTAACGACGTGAAAAACGATAGTGTGTATGCTTTAACGACGTGAAAAAAAACGCGCATGCTCAGAATCAAGTATGAGACGGGAGCGCTCGTTCTGGTAAAACTAGCGTTCGTAATGGAGATAGCACATTCGTCACGCAGGAACGGACTGAAAAGCACGAGGCTTAAAAGCGCGAATCGTTGCTCAACAAACTTTACTAACATGAAGGGTGGCGCCATTCGAGCGGAACTTCCCCTTTATAGTGCCGTCGTACGTGGTATACGTCACTGCGCTTTGCTTGATCGTTTTTTAAAATGATCGTGTGTACGCAAGACAGGCTTGAGAGGAAACATGAAAAAAAACGACGTGAAAAACGGCAAGAAAAAAAATGGCAAGAAAAACGATCGTGTGTATGGGGCATAAGGCTCGAGGGAGCCCTTTCTAACCTTTTTTCCCCAGGCAGAATGATTCTAATCCCTATGCTGGGTTCAAACCCGAAGGTCACCTCAGTCTTCCATGAAAATCAGCAGATTGGAATCCGCCAGGTGCCATACACGTGGAAAGCACAATGTCCATCCTCTAGATGCGGGAGACACCTTGAAACAGTATCTGAAGGCCACTGCTCCCTTTCGTCAGTCTGAATGTCTTTTTGTCCTCTTCCACAGGAAGAACAAGGAGATGCGTGCCTCAGCTAGATCCATTGCTGCGTGGATCGTTCAGTCTATCCAATGGGCCTATAGAGCGAAGGGCTTGGCGCCTCTGGAGGCAGTGACAGCGTATAAACATTATCTCAACATTGTGGGTAGCCTCACGATACGTCGCTCCCAAAGTTATCTTCAGGGCAGCTTCTTGGTCTTCAATCACCTGATTTATGTCTCATTGTGTTGAACCAGCTGCTCTATCTTCTGTTAATTTTGGTTTACAAATTCTGTCGGTTAACAGTGTTAATAAAAATTTTCTTTGCTCAGCATCTGCCCACCCGAGTGTGTACGGCGAGTTTTTTTTTCTCATACGTATGCTGCCATGGAGTCTGTCAGGAAAATGGAAAATTATCTATCAAATACTTACCGTAATTTTGCTTTCCTGATTGACTTCATGGCAGCAGGAGTCCCCTCCCAGTGCTGGCGTAGGCTAGTTACGGAACATGGCTGTTGGCTCTGAGCAATTTTTTTTTAGGAGAAATGTCCTATAGGGTAATAGAGGAGGCGGGGTTAACCCATACTTTCGCTGCCATTGGGGTCCATCAGAAAAGGAAAATTACGGTAAGTACTTGATAGAGAATTTTCAGTTTTTCATGTGGTACCATATAAGAACAAAGAAAGAGACTATTTATTAGGGGAAAAATACAATATACCTACAGTAGGTGCCGCCGATATTGTGTCAATCTCGCCGCTTCTAGCGGCGATATTGACACCCTATGAGCTCCGTCGCGAGAGCCAGCGCCGAGCTGTCTCGTCATCGGGAAAGGAAAAAATGTTCCTTTCACGATGAGCGACACGCATTGCCGATAGGCGGGGATCAGACGCGGATTCCCGCCAATACCAGGCATGTGCCCCCAGAGCATGTGACTGTGACGTCATGGGACCATGTGACTATGACGTCATGAGAAGCCTATATTAATCTCTGTGGACCGAAGATTTATCATTACTGCGAGAGGAAGCGTCGAGTCAACATCGAGGAGGAGAAAAGGGAAGAAGACGCCGACGGCGACGACGGGAAGACCGGCTCCTCCACTAGCAAAAGAGCTACCAAGAAGTTAGTGGAGGGGCCGGCAGAAGGACAACGGAGAGCCGGACGAGACGACGGAGAAGACAGGGCCTTCGCTAGCAAAAGAGCTAAAAAGAAGTTAGCGGAGGCCCGGCGGAAGAAAGAACCGGAGAGCGGGAGAAGAACCGGAGAGCGGGAGAAGAAGAAGGCGACGGAGAAGACCGGTCCTCCACTAGCAAAAGAGCTAAAAAGAAGTTAGCGGAGGCCCGGCAGAAGAAAGAACCGGAGAGCGCGGCGACGACACCGGAGACCCCCGAAGTCGGAAGAAGACCTCCGGAGCGGTGCAATAAAATACTTTTAAAAACTGTGTTGTGTTTTTATTGACATTTTTTTCCACCAGGTGAATGGGTAGGGGTACGATGTACCCCATACTCATTCACATAGGGTGGGGGGGCCGGGATCTGGGGGCCCCCTTATTAAAGGGGGCTCCCGGATTCCGATAAGCCCCCCGCCCGCAGACCCCGACAACCAACGGCCAGGGTTGTCGGGAAGAGGCCCTGTCCTCATCAACATGGGGGCAGGGTGCTCTGGGGTGGGGGGGCAGCAGGTCGCCCCCCTGCTCCAGAGCACCAAACCCCCCATGTTGAAGGCATGCGGCCTGGTACGGTTCAGGAGGGAGGGGGGCCGCTCTCGTCCCCCCCTTCCCCTGCAGCCTGCCAGGTTGCGTGCTCGGATAAGGGTCTGGTTTGGATCTTGAGGGGGACCCCCATGCCGTTTTTTTTCGGCGTAGGGTTCCCCTTCAAATCCAGACCAGACCCAAGGGCCTGGTATGCTCCTGGAGGGGGAACTCACGCCGTTTTTTTCTTTAAAAATTGGCGTGGAGTTCCCGCTCAGGATTCATACCAAACGCAGTGCCTGGTATTGGCGGGAATCCGCGTCGGATCCCCGCTCAATACAGTGTCGCGTCTCCTCGCTATTGCAGCGAGCGCGACACGTGTCGCCACCCTGCTGCCGAGATCTCTGCACTCCTGTCGCCGAGGATCTCGGCGATGGGAGCGTGATAGAAATACAATATCGGCGGCACCTACTGTATGTTCTATGTGCCTAAGGTCCATAAAAATCTGCACAGGCCTCTTTGCCATCTAAGGCTGGGTTCACGCTAGTGCGGTGCGAATTGCAGCTCTGTTTTCCTTGGTAAGAGAACATTTATTAATTCAGCGGTGCCTCTCTGTTGTAGCTGCAGATCAGCTGACCAGGGAGAAGGGGGAGGTGTAGGAGGAGGGGGAGAGCATGCCTGTTCAGAACGGAACACATCTGCGAATCAGATGCATTTTTATTATAGATTATGTGCCTGAAATTCCCACCGCACTACCTAGAAAACTCACACAAATTTTGTGCAATGCGGAGTGCGGATGCAACGCACATAAGTGAACCATACCTATTGAAAACAACATGTTTTCAAATGTTCTATGAATTGGATGTGGTGTAAGCGGCATCCAATTCGCAATAGTGTGAACCCAGCCTGATTGTACTGAGTGTTAATGGAATGACAGAGCACATTGGTCAGTATGTGGACCCCAAGTTAAAACTTCTTTTGTTTTGGACAAAGAGATGCGTTATATCAACTGCATACTTTGAAGAAAATTTTTGATTTGATTTATGTGTGTGTTCCAGGCACATTACACCCTCTACCTGTGCTGTATTGATGATGTGTTGATGCTTACAAGTTGTCCAGAAGTGAAATTAATAGAATTTATTGGATATTTGTATATGAATGTTCTGTATATATTTTTCTCACATGCTATACCCTTCAATGAAACAGGAATATCGCTATATGAATATATATATATATATATATATATATATATATATATATATATATATATATATATATATATAATATCTCTTTTGCAGTTTATTCTGCTTCTTAATACTTTTATGTTCAATGGATCCCACTATGTTCAGATACAGGGGGGTAGCAATGAGGACTAGGTGTGTCACACCATATGCTAACCTGTACCTCGGGGTGTATTTCAGGAAAGGGGATACTCAAATTGGGGCTTGTGATCGAGAAGGTCCAGAGCATTCCATGTTGAGAGAGAAGCTCTAATTGGTGGGAAGAGAAAAAGTATGCAAGTATGTAATATGTGAGGATGACATATCACATATTAATCGAACATATTGGCATAAGCTTTGTTTCCTCACGATTAAACATTTGGTGATTCTTATGTCAAACCAAAAGATGGTAGGTCCATACCATTTACTTTTTGCTAGTCAGGCCAAGAGTTTGAAATACTACTTAGTGAGTACATCCCAAGAATAAATCCCACATGGTTGGTTGGACAGACTGTGTGTTCTGTTGCAATATATATTTGGATCTAAAAGAAACAAAAATATTTCACAGTTGTAATCATTCAAAAACTATTTGCATCCATTCTTTCATTGTTTACACTAGGGATGAGCTTCGTGTTCGAGTCGAACATACGTTCGACTCGAACATCGGCTGTTCGATCGTTCGACGAAGATCGAACGATTTGGGCCGTTCGCGCCAAATTCGAGTGACGCGAACGGCCCACAATGCACTACGCCATCGCAGTGTCATCCAGGCGCTGTGATTGGCCAAGCATGCACTGTGACCCCGCATGCTTGGCCAATCACAGCGCCGGCAGCGAGGAGAGCAATGATTGGCCACAGGCAGGATGCCTGTGGCCAATTATTGCTGAGGGGGTTTAGTACACGCCCCACACTATAAAAGGCCGCCAGCGCGGCGGCCTTGTGTAGTGTGTTCCGGAGCAGGGAAAGAGAAGCATAGGCAGGGACAGTGTCATTTTTTTTCCTTTACTAATCCTGGTTTCCTTGTGTTTAGGGACAAATAAGGATAGGTAGGGAGAGTGTCAGTGTGTTATTCTGTGCTAAACCTTGTTTGTAGGGACAGAGAGGTACAGTGAGGGAAAGTGTCAGTGTGCTATTCTGTTCTAAACCAATCTTGCTGAACCATATTTTCAATCCTTGAGTTTAGGGACAGAGAGGTACAGTGAGGGAAAGTGACAGTGTGCTATTCTGTTCTAAACCAATTTTGCTGTTCCATATTTGAAATCCTTGAGTTTAGGGACAGAGAAGGACACTCGTGGAAACTATCAGTGTGCTATTCTGTGCTAAATCTTGTTTGTAGGGAGGGACAGAGTAGGACAGTGAGGGAAAGTGTCAGTGTGCTATTCTGTTCTAAACCTATTTTGCTGTTCCATATTTGAAATCCTTGAGTTTAGGGACAGAGAAGGACACTCGTGGAAACTATCAGTGTGCTATTCTGTGCTAAATCTTGTTTGTAGGGAGGGACAGAGTAGGACAGTGAGGGAAAGTGTCAGTGTGCTATTCTGTTCTAAACCAATTTTGCTGTTCCATATTTGAAATCCTTGAGTTTAGGGACAGAGAAGGACACTCGTGGAAACTATCAGTGTGCTATTCTGTGCTAAATCTTGTTTGTAGGGAGGGACAGAGTAGGACAGTGAGGGGAAGTGTCAGTGTGCTATTCTGTTCTAAACCTATTTTGCTGTTCCATATTTGAAATCCTTGAGTTTAGGGACAGAGAAGGACACTCGTGGAAACTATCAGTGTGCTATTCTGTGCTAAATCTTGTTTGTAGGGAGGGACAGAGTAGGACAGTGAGGGAAAGTGTCAGTGTGCTATTCTGTTCTAAACCAATTTTGCTGTTCCATATTTGAAATCCTTGAGTTTAGGGACAGAGAAGGACACTCGTGGAAACTATCAGTGTGCTATTCTGTGCTAAATCTTGTTTGTAGGGAGGGACAGAGTAGGACAGTGAGGGAAAGTGTCAGTGTGCTATTCTGTTCTAAACCTATTTTGCTGTTCCATATTTGAAATCCTTGAGTTTAGGGACAGAGAAGGACACTCGTGGAAACTATCAGTGTGCTATTCTGTGCTAAATCTTGTTTGTAGGGACAGAGAAGGACAGTGAGGGAAACTGTCAGTGTGCTGTTCTGTGCTAAACCAATCTTGCTGAAGCATATTGCAAATCCTTGTGTTTAGGGACAGAGAAGGATAGGCAGGGGACAGTGTCAGTGTCATTGTTGCTAAGCCTCCTGCACAGTATACACCTGAAGGTAGCCCTTATTGCTCTTTTTCCCATCTCCCTGCAGGCCATCCATTAAAATGTCTGGAAGGCAAACAAGGAGAGGCAGACAGTCAGGAGGCAAAAAAAGAGGGCAAGCAGGCTCTGTGTCTGGGGGCAACAGTGCTGGTCGTGGACGCGGTGCATTGTCATCAGCACATGGCCATGGGACACGCTTGTCCTTCTTTTCGGCAGCTGGACATGTTGAGCCACATCATGCCGAAGACTTGGTAGAGTGGATGACCAAGCCCACCTCATCCTCCTCATCCTCTCTCACCCAGGCTCAGGGTACTGGCAAAGCAGCTGCCAAAGCGTCCTCTTCTCTGGTATCATTATCTTCATTAGTCAATCCTTCCCTAGACCCACCATGTCCTCCTCCTGAGGAGTCCCCCGAACTGTTTGAGCACAGTGTTGGGTACATGCTCCAGGAGGATGCCCAGCGTTTCGAAGGATCTGATGATGATACCCAGCTAGAGGAAGGCAGTAGCGTGAGAGCAGAGAGAGGGGATGCTCAAGAAGGACACCAATCTGGCAGTCATGCTCCAGCAGCTGCAGCATACTGCCAGATTGGCTCCAGTGATGAGGAGGGAGGGGATGATGAGGTCACTGACTCCACGTGGGTGCCTAATAGGAGAGAGGAGGAGGAGGAGGATGAGGAGGAGGCACATCTCCAACGAGGCAGGATGCCCTTGAGTGGCCAGCGTATGGGCAGCACACCGACGGACTCACACCGCAGAGCTCCGCCTGTGCAGGGCGCTGCCTCTGCCCGTCATTCAAAAAGTTCTTTGGTGTGGGCCTTTTTTGAGGCGAGTGCATCAGATCGCACAGCTGCTGTTTGCAACATATGTCTCAAGCGTATATCGCGTGGCCAAAACATCAGCCGCTTGGGCACCACATGCTTGATCAGACATATGTTGACCTGCCATGCAGCTCGTTGGCAAGCCTACCTTAAAGACCCACACCAAAGAACAAAGCTGACCTCTTCTTGCACCGCATCAGCTGGGATCTCCAACCCCAGTATACCTTCAGTCCTCTCTGAAACCTGCTCTGAGAGGAATGAAGGTGTAGAATTAGGTGTGTCACAGCCAAGTACTTGCGGGCACTCTGCTAGCAGTACACCAACGTCCGATTCTAGCAGGCAAATTTCCCTGCCCCAGCTGCTGGACCGTCGAAAGAAGTTCACTCCCAGCCATCCACATGCCCAGCGGTTGAATGCTAGCTTGGCTAAATTGCTAGCGCTTCAACTGCTGCCTTTTCATTTGGTAGACTCGGCCCCCTTCCGTGAGTTTGTGCAATGTGCGGTTCCTCAGTGGCAGGTTCCCAAACGCCACTTTTTCGCACGGAAGGCGATTCCGGCTCTCTACAGGCATGTGGAAGGCAATGTCTTGGCCTCGCTGGACAGGGCGGTCAGCGGTAAGGTGCATATTACCGCTGACTCATGGTCCAGCAGGCATGGACAGGGACGTTACCTTTCTTTCACGGCCCATTGGGTCACTCTTTTGGCAGCTGGGAAGGATGCAGGACAAGGTGCAGTAGTGTTGGAGGTTGTTCCACCGCCACGCCTCCAAAATGCTACTACTGGTTGTGACACACCTCTCCCCTCCACCCCCATCTCTTCTTCTTCCTCCATGGCCTCTTCCTGTGGTTTGTCCTCGGAACCAGCGGTGCTCCGTAGGCGTTCAAGGGGCTACGCAAGTACGCAGGGAAAAAGATGCCATGCCGTGCTTGCGCTGGTGTGTTTGGGGGACAGGAGCCACACTGGGGCAGAGGTCCTGTCTGCTCTGCAGGGGCAGGCCGAGAGGTGGTTGACGCCATGCCAGCTTAAGCCAGGAATGGTGGTTTGCAACAATGGCACCAACCTCCTCTCCGCCCTCCGACAGGGACAACTGACCCATGTGCCCTGTATGGCTCACGTCCTTAACCTGGTGGTGCAGCGGTTCTTGGGCAGGTACCCGGGCTTACAGGATGTCCTGAGGCAGGCCAGGAAAGTCTGTGTGCATTTCCGCAGATCTTATAATGCCAGTGCTCGCCTGGCTGAGCTGCAAAAGGAGTTGAACCTGCCCAAGAACCGCCTTATATGTGACATGCCCACCAGGTGGAACTCAACGTTGGCCATGCTGCAGCGGCTGCACACGCAGCAGAGGGCCATCAATGAGTACCTGTGCGACTACGGCACCAGGACAGGGTCAGGGGAGCTCGGGTTTTTTTCACCACGCCAGTGGGGCATGATCAGGGATGTATGCACTGTCCTGGCACCATTTGAGGAGGCCACGAGGATGGTGAGCAGTGACAGTGCATGCATCAGTGACACTGTACCTCTTGTCCACCTGTTGGAGCACACGCTGCGTGGAATAATGGACAGGGCACTTGAGGCAGAACAGAGGCAGGAAGAGGAGGACTTCCTTGCCTCTCAAGGCCCCCTTTACCCAGACAGTGTTCCTTCTGTCCCACCCATCGCACAGGAAGAGGAGGAGGAGGAGGATTGTGTCAGCATGGAGGTGGAGGCTGGCACTCAGCATCATCAGCAGCAGTCTTTTAGGGATGATTTACAGTCCCAAGAAACCAGTGGACTTGTACGTGGCTGGGAAGAGGTGGCTGCGGATCATGTCGTCCTTAGTGACCCAGAGGACTCCGGACTGAATGCCTCAGCTAACCTATGCTGCATGGCCTCCCTGATCCTGCAAAGTCTGCGGAAGGATCCTCGTATTCTTCGGATCAAGGAGAGGGACCATTACTGGCTGGCCACTCTCCTTGATCCACGGTACAAGGGTAAGGTTGCGGACCTTATCTTACCGTCGCAGAGGGAGCAGAGGATGAGACAACTCCGGGAGGCCTTGCAGAAAGGTCTGTGCAACGCATTCCCAGAGACTGGGAGGTTACAAACTCCTGGTCCTGGACAACGAGTTGCTGAGGCTTCGGGCAGTCAAAGAAGGAGCGGTGGGGAAGGTGGCCGTCTGACCGATGCGTTCAGACAATTCTTTAGTCCGCAGCCCCAAAGTATGATCGGTTCCAGCAACCATCGCCAGCGTCTGATATACATGGTCCAGGAATACCTAGGGGCAAGGTCAGACTTGGACACCTTCCCCACCAAAAATCCTCTGGCTTACTGGGTCTTGAGGATGGATCACTGGCCAGAGCTTGCACAGTATGCAATTGAGCTACTGGCCTGTCCTGCATCCAGCGTTCTTTCAGAACGCACATTCAGTGCTGCTGGAGGATTTGTCACGGATCACAGGGTGCGCCTGTCCACCGACTCGGTTGATTGACTGACTTTCATCAAGATGAACCAGTCTTGGATCACCACCAGCTACCACACACCTGATGCTGATATAACAGACTAATTGATTTTAAAATGTCACATCCCTTCAAGACTGATGCTGATGCTGAGTGCCTGTGCTGTTATGTTGACTGGCTATCCTCCTCCTCCTCCTCAATGATACGATTAATGATGATAGCTTGGAAGATCATTTTGGTTTATGGGTGACGCCACCAGTGGCAAAGGCCCAATTTTTCAGCCCCTGTTTAACAGGGGCGTGTAATTAAAATTTTGGATGCAATACTTTGCAACAGGCCTCATTGCTGTGCTCCAAGTACAGTATCTGTGAGGGGTTGCAGTGTTGTGCCACCAGTGCCTAAGGCCCAATTTTTCAGCCCCTGTTCAACAGGGGCATGCAATTATAATTATTGATCTAATAATTCACAGCAGGGCCCATTGCTGCGCCCACCAAGAGTAACTGTCAGGCCTTACAGTGTTGTGGCACCAGCACCACCATCACCACCACCACCACCACCAAAGGCCTAATTTTTCAGCCCCTGTTCAACAGGGGCATGCAATTATAATTATTGATCTAATAATTCACAGCAGGGCCCATTGCTGCGCCCACCAAGAGTAACTGTCAGGCCTTACAGTGTTGTGGCACCAGCACCACCATCAAAGGCCCAATTTTTACTACCACTGATCAACAATTATATGTTATTACAATTCCTGATATAATAGTTGACAGCAGGGCGTTCCAGCACCCACCAAGAGTAACTGTGAGTGCTTACAGTGTTGTGCCAACACCAACACCTAAGGGGCCAATTTCTGCAGAGTATATACGGCAGGTCCCTACTTTCAAACATCAAACTTACAAACGACTACTACTTGCAAACGGAAGAAGACAACAGGAAGTGAGAGGAAATCTACCCCTTGGAAGGAAAATTCTCTCCTGTAAGAATTAATATGGGAGAAAGGTGTCTCCTCTCTACTGATGCTTTATCACCAATCCTTGTTTCAATAAAAACACCACATTTCAAAAACAGTTGTCATTGGGACGCAAAGTGAGGTGAAATGTTCTGAACAGGGGCACAGACAGCAAAAAAAATGTGACAGGGGTGATAACCGTTCCCTATGTTTTCCAAAAAGCTAAAAAAAAGGAATTTGGCATGGAGCTACACTTAAACAATGCAGCTGTTCAAAATTACAAACAGATTCTACATAAGAACAAATCTACAGTCCCTGTCTTGTATGCACCGCCTGTATACGGCTGTTCAGAGTATATAGGGCCTTTTTTATTTTGTGTGCGGGGTTCCCCTTAATATCCATACAAGACCCAAAGGGGCTGGTAATGGGCTGGGGTAGGGGGGGGGGGGGTTGATGGGGTAGCTATGCCATTTTTCCTAAAGATTTTCATCCATATTACCAGGACCAGACATTGCATTAAAGCCGCAAGCAGTTTTAAATGGCTTTTTTTCCTTTAGAAATGTTATTTTGTGCAGGGACAGTTCTAAACACGGGAAACACGTGGCACTTCACAGGCATACTTTAGGCACCCCCCAGGTACAATATTTAAAGGAATATTTGACTTTTTTTTTTCACTTTATGCATCATTAAAATGACTGCTCCCGGAAAACGTCCGTTTTTAAAACTTCTTTTTGCATTGATACATGTCCCCTGGTGCAGAACCCGGGTTCCCAAACTCTGTTTCGGACAATAACATGGATAATAGTTGTTATAATTAGCACTTTAGAATCCGAACGTTCGCATCCATTGTATTTAATAGGGTTCTAATGTTCGTGCGAACTTTCGGTCCGTTCGCGGGTTCTGGTGCGAACCGAACCCGGGGGTGTTCGGCTCATCACTAGTTTACACCACCTGCTGGCTAGTGTATAATATTAAGAACTCATATTTATAAAGATATCAAAGATATTTGAAATGAAAAAAATTTCCCCCTTACTAAACATTTTAAATTATGTAAATTCTCTGCTGGTTGGACTAAAGGTTTGTGACATTTATCATTCAAATAATCCAGAAGAAGAGGAGCTAATGCTTGTAACGGCACCCCAAATACGAAAGGGGGTAACGCCGTTTAGATCCCTTCCCTCTCCTGGACACAAATTCACTGTCGATCCTCCACAGCCAGACGACCCCTTCCCATAGGAATTAATCCTTCTGGAAGAACGAGACGCACTCTGTATCTTCCTAGGATCGAATGAATTTATTGAGAAAAACATTGTAACTTTTATACCCATCCAATACTGCATTAACCTAAAATGAACAATGGTCCAGCTCCACCCACAACATAACAAGAGCCAATACACATTACAATGAAAGGGTTTTGTAGCAGGTCTGTCTGTTGAGTACAATACACACAAGTATGCAGGTGATTCATCAACATCTCTTCAATTAACCCGTCTGCTGCTAGTTCCACAACCTATAATTATAGGCTTAATTCCCCCAAACCACAATGGACAATAGAATGTAAATCACCACAAACAATGAACAGGTCTTTTAGAAGCTGGGATTAGCATTACACTAGGCAGACAGGTGATTGAGGCTGAACACCTCAGTATCTCTCAATTAACCTGTTGAGTTCAGAAACAGTAAATAGTCCTTTACAGATATCCTTTGGGATATGGTGGATAAATATTACAGACCCATTTTAGGTAGCCCAATATATATTTCTTAATGTCCATTATTTCCTGGCTCACCCTGTGTCCAAAGTGACCCTCCTGTCACACATCTCCCCTTTCGGCAGGAGACTAACACAGGAGGTGACCCCAGACAGGTTGACTCCAAAGTTAGTCCATAGGTCCATTCCTCCAATGCCGGTATCCACACCGTACCCCAAATAAATTGCTCCAAACAGAGCATCACTTACCCAGCCAACCTCTGCCTCTCTCAGAGAACATACCCGCCGCTGGGGAGAAGACAGGGTGACTGGGCTCAGTTTTTCATGCTGCTGGGGATCCGGGCCGACTGCCCAGCATCCCCGAGGTACACAAGTGGAGACCGAAGTCCCATCCACTTGTGGTAGGTGAAAATCCCCCAGTGCTTGCAAAGCAAGGTTGACATCCTCCTGTCCCAGTGTCACACCATTTTCTGGGGTTCTGTCAGTGAGGACCGAAGTCCCATCCAGTACCAAAGGAACTCCCTCTTCTGTTAGTTGAGAGCAGAGGCCCGCGGCACTCTGCTCTGTTGCCAGCTCTTCCGCTGGGTTGCTGTGAGTGGAGACCGTAGTCCCATCCACCGATATCCGCTCAAGTGGCAGTTGTGTGCAGCGGCCAGTAGCATTCTGCCCTGCTGCCAGTGATTCAGCTGTGGGTAAAAGCTTTATCACCTCAGCTTGTTGCTGGAGAGATGGGCCAACTGCCCCGGCTCCCTGAAACTCCACAGTTGTTTCCGGTTCTGGGCAGAGGTTGCTAGCACTCTGCCCTGTTGCCAGCACTTCTGCTGGGGCCTCCACACCATCTGCTCTGGCTAACTGTTGGGGAGGGAAAAGGGCTGCTTCTCCTCCCTGCATCTCTGAAACCCCCTGGGAAAGAGGAACCATCACCTTCTCACCTCGGGCCTCCAAAACTGCCACGGGTGTAGAGCAGGGGTCTGTAGTACTTTGTCCTGCTGCCAGTACTTGAGCAGGCGATGCATAATCAATAACATCCTCTGAACAGTCCCTTAAGTCCATACCTTCTGTAATCTGTGGCTGGGGAGATGAGCCAACTGCCCTAGCTCCCTGGAACTCCATGTCATCCACTTCGGCTTTAGGGATGGCAATCTTCAGATTTTCCACTGCCGATTCTTCAGCCAGGCTAGTAACCCTGGAACTCCATATTATCCACTTCGGCTTTAGGGATGGCAATCTTCAGATTTTCCACTGCCGATTCTTCAGCCAGGATTTCATAGTTGTCAACTGGTATTTCCTGATAGTCCCAGGCAAAGGTAGCCCCACCCTGCTGCTGAGCAGAGTCTAGCAGCTGTCTGTAGGCGATCTCCGATTGTCGTATTACCGCCATTCTCCACTCCTGTTGCCGCTCTAGTTCTCTCTTTTGTCGCACATCCTGCAGCTGGATGCCTCTAATGGCTTCCTGTATGGCGGTCTCTGATGGGTTAGCACCATATAATGCCAACCGCTGTCGCACTCGTTGCTGAAACAAATCTTCAACTGACCGGGGTCCTGCATCACCGTCTCTCTGGTCCATCTCAGCTAGCTCCCTGATCAAGGTGGCCTTGTTCTTTGTCCCACTGGTCCCTTCACGGCTCTCAAGTAGGTCCTTCAGCGTGGCTTTCCTGTAGGCTGCATAGCTGGTCATTCACTGTGGTGGCTTGGAGTGTCCCAGGAACTGGAGGGAAAATCCCGCTGCTGCCAACCAATGTAACGGCACCCCAAATATGAAAGGGGGTAACGCCGTTTAGATCCCTTCCCTCTCCTGAACACAAATTCACTGTCGATCCTCCACAGCCAGACGACCCCTTCCCATAGGAATTAATCCTTCTGGAAGAACGAGACACACTCTGTATCTTCCTAGGATCGAATGAATTTATTGAGAAAAACATTGTAACTTTTATACCCATCCAATACTGCATTAATCTAAAATGGTCCAGCTCCACCCACAACATAACAAGAGCCAATACACATTACAATGAAAGGGTTTTGTAGCAGGTCTGTCTGTTGAGTACAATACACACAAGTATGCAGGTGATTCATCAACATCTCTTCAATTAACCCGTCTGCTGCTAGTTCCACAACCTATAATTATAGGCTTAATTCCCCCAAACCACAATGGACAATAGAATGTAAATCACCACAAACAATGAACAGGTCTTTTAGAAGCTGGGATTAGCATTACACTAGGCAGACAGGTGATTGAGGCTGAACACCTCAGTATCTCTCAATTAACCTGTTGAGTTCAGAAACAGTAAATAGTCCTTTACAGATATCCTTGGGGATATGGTGGATAAATATTACAGACCCATTTTAGGTAGCCCAAGATATATTTCTTAATGTCCATTATTTCCTGGCTCATCCTGTGTCCAAAGTGACCCTCCTGTCACAATGCTAATAATTACAAAAATAATCCCTGTAAACCAGACCTCTCTCCCATTTGGGTCTGAAAATATTTGCTCAAATTACAACAGTTTCTGTGATGCCTGGTCTGTGGGCTGTTGCTCTGTGATGTCCACCTCTGCACCTTCTTATGGGTGTTCTAAAGCCTGTTTTTTAGTATGATTCTGGATAGCATAATGGTCTCATAATAAGGTACAGAATAGACTAACCAATATTATGCTGTTCCAGTCTCTATAAATAATGTGGGAGTTCCCTATGACAGGTTACATAGTTACATAGTAGGTGAGGTTGAAAAAATACGTAAGTCCACCAAGTCCAACCTATGTATGTGATCATATGTCAGTATTACATTGTATATCCCTGTACCTTGTGGTCGTTCAGATGCTTATCTAATAGTTTTTTGAAACTATCAATGCTCCCTGCTGAAACCACCATCTGTAGAAGGGAATTCAACATCCTTGCCGCTCTTACAGTAAAGAACCCTCTACGCAGTTTAAGGTTAAACCTTATTTCTTCTACTTTTAATGAGTGGCCATGTGTCTTATTAAAGTCCCTTCCCCGGAAACGTTTTATTTCTATTGTGGGGTCACCAGTGTGGTATTTGTATATTGAAATCATATCCCCTCTCCAGCTTCTCTTCTCTAGAGAGAATAAGTTCAGTCCTTGCAACCTTTCTTCATACCTAATATCCTCCAGTCCCTTTATTAGCTTTGTCGCCCTTCTCTGTACTCGCTCCATTTCAAGTAGGGATGGGCCCGGTGCTCGATTCGAACCCACGTTCGAATCGAGCACCGGGCGTTCGCTCGCTCGGCGAGCCCAGAACTATTTGGGCCGTTCGCATCACATTCGTGTGATGCGAGCGGCCCCACAATGCATTGCGGCCGGCGCGGCCGGCGCAGTGCATTGCTGGCTGATGATTGGCCAAGCATGCACTGTGACCCCGCATGCTTGGCCAATCACAGCGCCCGAAACTCGGAGAGCAATAATTGGCTACAGGCAGGACGCCTGTAGCCAATTACAGCTCAGGGGCTTTAGTACACGCCCCACCATTTAAAAGGCCGCCACGCCGTCGGCCCCGGTCACATGAGTTCCGGCTTTAGGAGAGATCAGTCTGCTGATTCTGTCTTTGCTTGATACTGAAAGATTTGCTCTTCTTTGCTAAACCATTGGCTATTTCTTTGCTAAACCATTGCTACCTAAGTCATTGATCGTTCATTGCTGCTGATTGCACAGTTAGTGTGTTATTAGCTGCTGCTGGGGATTAGTCTGGTGCGTGCTTACTGTTAGTACAGTATTGCAGTAGTACCAACCGCAGTGCTGTTAGCACAGCATTGCACCCCAACAGCACCCATAGGACTTCTAGTGTGTTAGTGGCAGCAAACAGAGCTCCTATATTTTCTTCTCAGCAGCACCCATAGGACTTCTAGTGTGTTAGTGGCTTCATACAGAGCTCCTATATTTTCATCTCAGAAGCACTCATAGGACTTCTAGTGTGTTAGTGGCATCACACAGAGCTCCTATATTTTCTTCTCAGCAGCACCCATAGGACTTCTAGTGTGTTAGTGGCAGCAAACAGAGCTCCTATATTTTCTTCTCAGCAGCACCCATAGGACTTCTAGTGTGTTAGTGGCATCACACAGAGTTCCTATATTTTCATCTCAGAAGCACCCATAGGACTTCTAGTGTGTTAGTGGCATCACACAGAGCTCCTATATTTTCTTCTCAGAAGCACCCATAGGACTTCTAGTGTGTTAGTGGCATCACACAGAGCTCCTATATTTTCTTCTCAGCAGCACCCATAGGACTTCTAGTGTGTTAGTGGCAGCAAACAGAGCTCCTATATTTTCATCTCAGAAGCACCCATAGGACTTCTAGTGTGTTAGTGGCATCACACAGAGCTCCTATATTTTCTTCTCAGAAGCACCCATAGGACTTCTAGTGTGTTAGTGGCATCACACAGAGCTCCTATATTTTCTTCTCAGCAGCACCCATAGGACTTCTAGTGTGTTAGTGGCAGCAAACAGAGCTCCTATATTTTCATCTCAGAAGCACCCATAGGACTTCTAGTGTGTTAGTGGCATCACACAGAGCTCCTATATTTTCATCTCAGAAGCACCCATAGGACTTCTAGTGTGTTAGTGGCATCACACAGAGCTCCTATATTTTCTTCTCAGCAGCACCCATAGGACTTCTAGTGTGTTAGTGGCAGCAAACAGAGCTCCTATATTTTCATCTCAGAAGCACCCATAGGACTTCTAGTGTGTTAGTGGCATCACACAGAGCTCCTATATTTTCATCTCAGAAGCACCCATAGGACTTCTAGTGTGTTAGTGGCATCACACAGAGCTCCTATATTTTCTTCTCAGCAGCACCCATAGGACTTCTAGTGTGTTAGTGGCAGCAAACAGAGCTCCTATATTTTCTTCTCAGCAGCACCCATAGGACTTCTAGTGTGTTAGTGGCATCACACAGAGCTCCTATATTTTCATCTCAGAAGCACCCATAGGACTTCTAGTGTGTTAGTGGCATCACACAGAGCTCCTATATTTTCTTCTCAGCAGCACCCATAGGACTTCTAGTGTGTTAGTGGCATCACACAGAGCTCCTATATTTTCATCTCAGAAGCACCAATAGGACTTCTAGTGTGTTAGTGGCATCACACAGAGCTCCTATATTTTCTTCTCAGCAGCACCCATAGGACTTCTAGTGTGTTAGTGGCATCACACAGAGCTCCTATATTTTCTTCTCAGCAGCACCCATAGGACTTCTAGTGTGTTAGTGGCAGCAAACAGAGCTTTTATATTTTCTTGTCAGCAGCACACATAGTACCTATAGTGTGTTAGTGTCAGCACCCATAGGACCTACAGTGTGTTGTGAGCACACATAGGAGCTCTATTTTTTATACTATATACACTACCGACTACAATGGCTGGAAGACCGCCAAGGAGAGGCAGAGCGTGCCGAGGCAAGAACACAGGGCAGGCAGGCTCTGTTTCTAGAGACAACAGTGCTGGCCGTGGACGTGGTCGTGCATCGTCATCAGCACGTGGCCATGGGACACGCTTGTCTTTGTATTCGGCAGCTGGACATGTGGAGCCGCATCATGCCGAAGGCTTGGTAGAATGGATGACCAAGCCCTCCTCATCCTCCTCATCCTCTCTCACCCAGGCTCAGGGTACTGGCAGAGCAGCTGCCAACGCGTACTCAATGGCATCATCAGCCACCCCTTCCCTAGACCCACCATGTCCTCCTGAAGAGTCCCCCGAACTGTTTGAGCACAGTGTTGGGTACATGCTCCAGGAGGATGCCCAACGATTCGAAGGCTCGGATGATGATACCCAGCTTGAGGAAGTCAGTAGTGTGCGCGCAGAGAGAGGGGATGCTGAAGGACAGCAATCTGGCAGTACTGTTCCAGCAGCTGCAGCTTACTGCCAGGTTTGCTCTAGTGGTGAAGAGGGAGGGGATGATGAGGTTACTGACTCCACGTGGGTGCCTGAAGGGAGAGAGGAGGAGGAGGAGGAGGAGGAGGATGCGGCGTCACATGTCCAACGAGGCAGGATGCCCCCTGGAGGCCAGCTAGAGGCCAGCACAGCAACTGTACCACACCGCAGAGCTCCGCCTGTGCAGGGCGCTGCCTCTGCACGTTATCACAAAAGTTCTTTGGTGTGGGCCTTTTTTGAGACGAGTGCATCAGATCGCACCACTGCTATTTGCAATATTTGTCTCAAGCGTATCTCGCGTGGCCAAAACATCAGCCGCTTGGGCACCACAAGCATGAGCAGACATATGTCGACCTGCCATGCAGCTCGTTGGCAAGCACACATAAAAGACCCACACCAAAGAACAAAGCGGACCTCTCCTTGCTCCTCATCAGCTGGGATCTCCATCCCCACTATATCTTCAGTCCTCTCTGAAAGCTGCTCTGAGAGGACTGAAGGTGTAGAATTAGGTGTGTCACAACCAAGTACTTGCAGTACACCGACGTCCGATTGTAGCAGGCAAATTTCCCTGCCCCAGCTGCTGGACCGTCGAAAGAAGTATACTCCCAGCCATCCACATGCCCAGCGGTTGAATGCTAGCTTGGCTAAATTGCTAGCACTTCAACTGCTGCCTTTTCAGTTGGTAGACTCGGCCCCCTTCCGTGAGTTTGTTCAATGTGCGGTTCCTCAGTGGCAGGTTCCCAAACGCCACTTTTTCTCACGGAAGGCGATTCCGTCTCTCTACCGGCATGTGGAAGGCAATGTCCATGCCTCGCTGGACAGGGCGGTCAGCGGTAAGGTGCATATTACCGCTGACTCATGGTCCAGCAGGCATGGACAGGGACGTTATCTTTCTTTCACGGCCCATTGGGTCACTCTATTGGCAGCTGGGAGGGATGCAGGACAAGGTGCAGTAGTGTTGGAGGTTGTTCCGCCACCACGCCTCCAAAATGCTACTACTGGTTGTGACACACCTCTCTCCTCCACCCCCTCCTCTTCTTCTTCCTCCATGTCCTCTTCCTGTGCTCTGTCCTCGGAACCAGCGGTGCTCCGCAGGCGTACAAGGGGCTACGCGAGTACGCAGGCAAAAAGATGCCATGCCGTGCTTGCGCTGGTGTGTTTGGGGGACAGGAGCCACACTGGGCCAGAGGTTCTGGCAGCTCTGCAGGGGCAGGCCGAGAGGTGGTTGACGCTACGCCAGCTTAAGCCAGGAATGGTCGTTTCTGACAATGGCACCAACCTCCTCTCCGCCCTGCGACAGGGGCAGCTCACCCATGTGCCCTGTATGGCTCACGTCCTCAACCTGGTGGTGCAGCGGTTCTTGGGCAGGTTCCCAGGCTTACAGGATGTCCTGAGGCAGGCCAGGAAAGTCTGTGTGCATTTCCGCCGATCTTATAATGCCAGTGCTCGGCTGACTGAGCTGCAAAAGGAGCTGAACCTGCCCAAGAACCGCCTAATATGTGACATGCCCACCAGGTGGAACTCAACGTTGGCCATGCTGCAGTGACTGCACGCGCAGCAGAGGGCCATCAATGAGTACCTTTGCGACTACGGCACCAGGACAGGGTCAGGGGAGCTTGGCTTTTTTTTCCCCACGCCAGTGGAGCATGATCAGGGATGCATGCACTGTCCTCTCACCATTTGAGGAGGCCACGAGGATGGTGAGCAGTGACAGTGCATGCATCAGTGACACTGTACCTCTTGTCCACCTGTTGGAGCATACGCTGCGTGGGATAATGGACAGGGCACTTGAGGCAGAACAGAGGCAGGAAGAGGAGGACTTCCTTGCCTCTCAAGGCCCCCTTTATCCAGACAGTGTTCCTTCTGTCCCACCCATCACACAGGAAGAGGATGAGGATGAGGAGGAGGAGGAGAAGGAGGATTGTGTGAGCATGGAGGTGGAGCCTGGCACTCAGCATCAGCAGCAGCAGTCTTTTAGGGATGATGTACAGTCCCAACAAACCAGTGGACTTGTACGTGGCTGGGAGGAGGTGGCTGGCGATCATGTCATCCTCAGTGACCCAGAAGACTCCGGACCGAATGCCTCAGCTAACCTATGCTGCATGGCCTCCCTGATCCTGCAAAGCCTGCGGAAGGATCCTCGTGTTCTTCGGATCAAGGAGAGGGACCATTACTGGCTGGCCACTCTCCTTGATCCACGGTACAAGGGTAAGGTTGCGGACCTTATCTTGCCGTCGCAAGAGCAGAGGATGAGACATCTCAGGGAGGCCTTGCAGAAAGGTCTGTGCAACGCGTTCCCAGAAACTGGGAGGTTACAAACTCCTGGTCCTGGATGACGAGTCGCTGAGGCTTCGGTCAGTAGCAGAAGGAGCGGTGGGGAAGGTGGACGTCTGACCGATGCGTTCAGACAATTTTTTAGTCCGCAGCCCCAAGGTATGATCGGTTCCAGCAACCATCGCCAGCGTCTGATATACATGGTGCAGGAATACCTAGGGGCAAGGTCAGACTTGGACACCTTTCCCACCGAAAATCCTCTGGCTTACTGGGTCCTGAGGATGGATCACTGGCCAGAGCTTGCACAGTATGCAATTGAGCTACTGGCCTGTCCTGCATCCAGCGTTCTTTCCGAACGCACATTCAGTGCTGCTGGAGGATTTGTCACCGATCATAGGGTGCGCCTGTCCACCGACTCGGTTGATCGACTGACCTTCATAAAAATGAATCAGTCTTGGATCACCACCAGCTACCAGACACCTGAAGCGGATATAACGGAATAATTTATAATGTCACATCCCTTCAAGACTGCCTATGCTGATGCTGAGTGACTGTCCTGTTATGTTCACTGACTATCCTCTTCCTCCTCCTCAATGATCCATGCCACCACACCAGTGCCTAAGGCACAATTTTTCAGCCCCTGTATAACAGGGGCGTGTAATTAAATTTTTTTAAAAAGATGCTTCGCAACAGGTGTGACTGCTGTGCTCCAAGTACAGTATCTGTGAGGGGTTGCAGTGTTGTGGCACCAGCACCAGTGCCTAAGGCACAATTTTTCAGCCCCTGTTGGGGCGTGTAATTACAATTTTTAGGCAATGCTTTGCAACAGGTCTCATTGCTGTGCTCAGAGTACAGTATCTGTGAGGGGTTGCAGTGTTGTTGCACCAGCACCAGTGCCTAAGGCACAATTTTTCAGCCCCTGTATAACAGGGGCGTGTAATTACAATTTTTTAAAAAGATGCTTCGCAACAGGTGTGACTGCTGTGCTCCAAGTACAGTATCTGTGAGGGGTTGCAGTGTTGTGGCACCAGCACCAGTGCCTAAGGCACAATTTTTCAGCCCCTGTTGGGGCGTGTAATTACAATTTTTAGGCAATGCTTTGCAACAGGTCTCATTGCTGTGCTCAGAGTACAGTATCTGTGAGGGGTTGCAGTGTTGTGGCACCAGCACCAGTGCCTAAGGCACAATTTTTCAGCCCCTGTATAACAGGGTCGTGTAATTACAATTTTTTAAAAAGATGCTTCGCAACAGGTGTGACTGCTGTGCTCCAAGTACAGTATCTGTGAGGGGTTGCAGTGTTGTGGCACCAGCACCAATGCCTAAGGCACAATTTTTCAGCCCCTGTTTAACAGGGGCGTGTAATTACAAATCTTGATCTAATAGTTCACAGCAGGGCCCATTCCTGCGCCCACCAAGAGTAACTATGAGGGCCTACAGTCTTGTGGCAACACCGTCCACCACCACCACCACCACCACCAAAGGCCCAATTTTTCTGCCCTGTTCAACAGGTGCATGCAATTACAAATCTTGATCTAATAACTCACAGCAGGGCCCATTCCTGCACCCACCAAGAGTAACTGTGAGGGCTTACAGTCTTGTGGCAACACCGTCCACCACCACCACCACCACCACCACCACCACCACCACCACCACCAAAGGCCCAATTTTTCTGCCCTGTTCAACAGGTGCATGCAATTACAAATCTTGATCTAATAACTCACAGCAGGGCCCATTCCTGCACCCACCAAGAGTAACTGTGAGGGCTTACAGTCTTGTGGCAACACCGTCCACCACCACCACCACCACCACCAAAGGCCCAATTTTTCTGCCCGGTTCAACAGGTGCATGCAAGTACAAATCTTGATCTATTAACTCACAGAAGGGCCCATTCCTGTGCCCACCAGTCTTGTGGCTACACCAACATCTAATAGGGCAAATTTCTGCAGAGTATATACGGCAGGCCCCTACTTTCAAACATCCAACTTACAAACGACTCCTACTTGCAAACGGCAAGAGAAAACAGGAAGTGAGAGGAAATCTACCCCTAGGAAGGGAAATTCTATCCTGTTAGATTTAATTTGGGAAAAAGGTATCTCCTCTCTACTGATGCTTTATCACCAATCCTTGTTTCAATTAAAACCCCACTTTTCCAAAAACATTTGTCATTGGGACGGAAAGTGAGGTGACATGTTCTGAACAGATGTGCAAAGACAGCAAATGTTACAGGGGTGATAACCCCTCCCTATGTTCTCCAAAAAGCTTAAAAATAGATTTTTTTGGGATGGAGCTACACTTCATAATGTACCTGTTCAGATTCTACTTAAGAACAAACCTACAGCCCGTGTCTTGTTTGCACCACCTATATACTGCTGTTCAGAGTATATAGGGTTGTAGGTATAGGGTTTTATTTTGGGTGCGGGGTCCCCCTTAATATCCATACAAGACCCAAAGGGGCTGGGGTGGGGGGGGGGGGTGATAGGGTAGCCATGCCATTTTTCTCAAGGATTTTCAGCCATATGGCGGCCAGGACAAGACATGACATTAAAGCCGCAAGTGGTTTTAAATGGCTTCTTTTTTTCCTTTACAAATGTCATTTTGTGCAAGGACAGTTCTAAACACGGGAAACACATGCCACTTCACAGGCATACTTTAGACACCCCCCAGGTACCATATTTAAAGGAAAATGTCACTTTTTTTTTTCACTTTATGCATCATTAAAATGACTGCTCCCGAAAAAACGTTAGTTTTTTAAATTTCTTTTTGCATTGATATATGTCCCCTGGGGCAGGACCCGGGTCCCCAAACCTGTTTTATGACATTAACATGCATATTGGCCGTTGTAATTAGCAATTTTGATTTCGAACGTTCGCGTCCATTATAACGAATAGCGTTTGGAAAATTCACGCGAACTTTCGGTCCGTTCGAAGGTTCTGGTGCGAACCGAACCCGGGGGTGTTCGGCTCATCCCTGATTTCAAGTACATCCTTCCTGAGAACTGTTGCCCAGAAATGGACTGCATACTCCAGGTGAGGCCAGACCAGAGTTATGAAGAGTGGGAGAATTATCGCTTTATCTCTTGAGTTAATCCCCTTTTTAATACATGCCAATATTCTGTTTGCTTTGTTAGCAGCAGCTTGGCATTGCATGCCATTGCTGAGTCCATCTACTAGGACCCCCAGGTCCTTTTCCATCCTTGATTCCCCCAGAGGTTCTCCCCCCTTTGAGTAGATTGCATTCATATTTTTTCCACCCAAATGAGTTATTTTACATTAAACCTCATTTGCCATGTAGTTGCCCTCCCCATTAATTTGTTCAGATCTTCTTGCAAGGTTTCCACATCCTGCAGGGAAGTTATTGACCTGCTTAAATTAGTATCGTCTGCAAATACAGAGATCATCCAGGTCGCTTATGAATGAATTAAATAGGATTGGTCCCAGCACAGAACCCTGGGGGACCGCACTTTCCACCCCTGAGCATTCTATAGTACTCCCCATTTATCACTACCCTCTGAACTATCCCTTGTAGCCAGTTTTCAATCCATGTACTCACCCTATGGTCCATGCCAACGGACCTTACTTTGTACAGTAAACGTTTATGGGGAACTGTATCAAATGCTTTTGCAAAATCCAGATACACCAGGTCTACGGGCCTTCCTTTATCTAGATGGCAGCTCACCTCCTCATAGAAGGTTAATATATTGGTTTAGCAAGAATGATTCTTCATGAATCCATGCTGATTACTGCTAATGATTCAGTTTTCATTAGTAAAATCTTGTATATAGTCCCTTATCCCCTCCAGGAGCTTGTATACTATTGATGTTAGGCTAACTGGTCTGTAATTCCCAGGGATGAATTTTGGCCCTTTTTTAAATATTGGTGCTACATTGGCTTTTCTCCAATCAGCTGGTATCATTTTAGTTAGTAGACTTTAAAAATTAGGAACAATGGTCTGGCAATTACTTGACTGAGTTCCCTAAGGACCCTTGGGTGTAAGCCCTCTGGTCCCGGTGACTTATTAATGTTAGACTTGGAAAGCCTATCTCTAATTCTGTCCTCTGTTAGCCATGAGGGTGGATAAACACTGCAGTTTTGGTTACTGAAGCCCCCCAATTCCCTCGTGAAGACTGAGGAGAAGAATAAATTCAATACCTTTGCCATCTCCCCATCCTTTGTAACCAGATTTCCTTCCTCATTCTTTGTGGGGCCAATATGGACTATCCCCCCATTTTTACTATTTATATACTTAAAGAATTTCTTGGGATTTTTTTTGCTCTCCTCCACTATGTGTCTTTCGTGTTCTATCTTAGCTGCCCTAATTGCACCCTTACATTTCTTGTTGCATTCTTTGTAAAGTCTGAATGCTGATGATGATCCCTCAGCCTAGTATTTTTTGAAGGCCTTCTCCTTTGCTTTTATATGCATTTTTACATTTGAGTTAAGCCATCTATGGGGATGCACTGGCTCATGCCCTTATTTAATATGCTTTTAAAGCAAACCCATCTCTCCTCCATGTTCTTTGTTCCTAAGATTCTATCCCAATTTATATCTTCTAGCAAGGTTGGTAGTTTAGGGAAGTTGGCTCTTTTGAAATTCAGTGTCTTTGTATTCCCCTTATGTTTCCTATTTGTGTGTTTTCTACTGAAGCTAATTGACCTGTAATTGCTGTTTCCTAAATTGCCCCTTATTTCCACATCCGTGATCGGGTCTGTATTGTTGGTAATCATTAGGTCTAGTAACGCTTTGTTTCTAGTTGGTGTGTCTACCATCTGACCCATGAAATTGTCCTGCAAGACATTTAGGAACTGGCGAGCCTTAGGCGAATGCACGATTCCTTCCGCCCATCCTTCTGGATAATTAAAATCCCCCCATTATGATGACACTTCCCATCCTTGCTGCTATTCCAAATTGTGATAGGAGGTCCGTCTCCCCCTCCTCCCTCAGGTTAGGGGGCCTAAAGCATTCTCCCAGTATTATTTTCCCCTTATGCCGCGTACACTCGGTTGGACTTGCCAACAAGAAAACCTCAGTCGGAATTTCCGACGGAAAAATAGAGAACCTGCTCTCTCTCTCTAAGTCCGTCAAAAATTCAGACAGAAAAAGTCAGATGGGGCTTACACACGGTCGGAATATCCGACCAAATGCTCCCATCGGACTTTTTCTGTCGGAAATTCCGGCCGTGTGTATGCGGCATTAGTTTCATCCCTTTGGAGCTCTACCCATAAGGATTCCACCTCCTCCCTAGCTCCCTTAGTGATGTCCTCTCTCACATTCACTTGTACATTATTCTTGATATACAGGCATACCCCTCCCCCTTTTTTACCCTCTCTATCCCTGCGATAAAGGGAATACCCTTGAATGGTTGCCAGCCAATTATGCCAGCCATACTTGATTCTGAGCATGCACGTTTTTTCCCCCCTCGGAAAAGCATACACACGAGCGGTTTTCGCGACGAGGAAAAAAGGACAAGAAAAATGAAGAGAAAAAATAGACCAGGTTCTAATTTTTTTGCGGGCAGTTTTCTCATCGAGAAAACTGCTATGGAGCATACACACGACCGGTTTTCACGACCTATCTAAAAAATGGCAGTAGATCTTACTACATGACCGCTAGATAGATAGAGAAACAAGGATACAAAACAGAGAGAGAAAAGCCACTAGGAATAACAAAATTCTAAATAGGAATTTTTACACAATCTTCCATAGTGGTTTCTTAGTGCTGTCGAGTGTTCCTAATACACATCTGCCCAAGCACAGAAGACAGAAAAAGAGAGAGAAAGAGAGAGAGAAAAAAAAAAAAAGGAAGACAACTACAAACATATACAGAGCTAGACAAACCTACAAATTCCTCTGGAAAGCCCCCTCCCGACCCTCTGCCACACCATACCACGCCTACCAAGCCCAATCAAATCCGAATCATGCTCATTGTCCAAGATAGAATCTCAAGATGTTCGAGTTTAAGAACTCGATCCAAGATGACCACACTTCCATAAACTTATGGTAGTGTTTCTGATTACTTGCCGTTATTTCCTCCATTCTTTTTAATTGGTTAATTTCAGCTACCCACTCTTGAATAGTGGGAGAAACTATTGTATTCCAGTGTCTAGGTATAATTATTCGCACGGCAGAAATTAGATCAGGGAAAAGTCCTTTTGTAACCTCTCGCATAGCCCCTGGATATATGGATAATAAGGCTATTTCTGGAGATTGATGATAAGATACACCAGTGACACAGGAGCAGATTTGGAATACAGACTCCCAAAATTCTTTAATCTGGGGTCATGTCCACCAAATATGGATCATTGTACCAACGTCTCCTTCACATCACCAGCATTCCTTAGGATAAATCGGAGAAATTCTATGTAACCTCGCCAGACATCTATACCATCTAGTTAATATTTATAATTATTTACTTGTATGAAAGTCGGGGAACTAGATTTAAAGGTTAACCTAAAAGCTTTCTTCCATTCTTCTATGGAAATCGAATGGCCCAATTCTCTCTCCCAGTCTCTAATGTAATACGGGCTAGATGAGGAGGCGTATGATAGAAGTATATCATATATCGTAGAAATAGTGCTGGAACAACCTGTATTACAGCCCCATTACATAGGGACTCAAACGGTGTTAAGTCCCTATGTAATAGAGTCATTTTAGATAGATGTCTGTAATAGTGTTGAAGCTGAAGATAATGAAACCACAGACCAGCATATTTGCGTTCATTGTTCATTATCATGTTAAGTGGCTGGAGTCCTTTTGATGACTAAGCTTGTATAAATCGGAGAGGGAGTCTGCCTTGTCCATCTTAGAAACCTATCCGGTAACAAACCAGGTGAAAAATCTGGGTTACCCATTATTGGAGGTTAATGGACCTGGTATCGAGGAAACACCCCCACCTTCTTACCGTCCTATCCCAGACTTTTAATAAGGACTGAGTCAAAGGAGGGAGTGTTTGTCCCGATAAGCGCAATTTAGGTAAAGTCTTTGGAAGAGAGACCAAATAGAGCTCTATTATTTGCTGTTCTATGGCTACCCATAGTTTTGTGCTCCACAGTGGAACCAATCCAGTATTCTAGCCAATACTGAAGCTATATAATATAGTTCCATCTGCGGTAATCCTGTGCCCCCCTCTGTGTTATGCTTTACCAAAATATCGTATCGCAGTCTTGCCGATGAATTACACCAGAGACAGCGAAGTAAACTCGATCTTAAGGATCTAAAAAAAGTCAGTCGGAGAGCTATAAGCAATGTTTGATATAGGTATAGAAAATGCGGTAAAATATCCATCTTGTATATTGCCATTCTCCCTAACCATGAATGTTTCCTTTTAGCCAAAAGCTGCAATCTATTAATTGTAGAATTAAGTAAAAGGAAGATAATTAAACTCATAAATTATTTCCTCTAAAGAAGTAATATTCACTCCTAAATATTTAAGAGATTGTGATTCCCACTGGAAGGGAAATTTATTTTCTAGCGTTTCTTTATCCATTACTGATAACGTGATATTGAGACAGCGAGATTTTGCAACGTTTACTTTAAAATTGCTATAAAGGCCAAATTGTTCCAATTCATAAAGAATATTCGGGAATGCTATTATTGGATTGGATACGTATAGAAGTAGATCATCCGCAAAAATAATCAGTTTATCAATGTTTGTAAACGTGAAGCCAACACTTTAGCATAAATTTTTAGATCCACATTTATCAGGGATATGGGCCTATAACTAGTACACTGAGTGGGATCTTTTTCGGGTTTAGCTATAAGAGTAATATGCGCCTCCTGAGTGTGTTTAGTGAATGGGCAATCTGCTTTAATGTCATTAAACAAATTACACATGACTGGGTTAAGAAGCTCTCCAAATTGTTTATAAAATATTCCTGGAAATCCATCGGGCCCCGGACTCTTACCTGGCTTCAATGATTTACTAGCCTGGATGACTTCTGCCAGTGTAAATGGAGTCAAAAGGCCCTCTGCCCTCTCCTTCGGCGCAGTTGGCAGGCCAGTGCTCTGTATGTAGACACAGAATTGCTCATAACTAAATCTATCTGGTATTGATAGATTTGTGTCCTTTAAGTTACATAATGAGGAATAATACTCAGGAAAAGTAGGAGGCGATTTGCTCTGTGGCACATACAAGGCCGCGCTGAGGGCACTGCACCTTTGGGAAATAGGTTCTAGATTGTTTCTTAGAGATTGAACGAGCGAGTGCTTTACTACACTTGTTTCCATGTTCGCACACCATATGTTGCGTGCATTCCTTTTGCTTCACATAGGCCTGATCAAGTAATGCGTACAGTTTAGATCTCTTTTGTTGGAGAGATTGAAAAATAGCAGCCCCTAAATGTTGTTTATGTTCCAGTTCTAGTTCATGAATCTCTTCCAACAGGGAGGCCATAGTGGAAGCCCTTTCTTTCTTTAGTCTCGTGCCATGTGATATTAGTATTCACCTCAGCACACATTTTAAAGCCTCCCACTTTATAGGGGAAGCTGTTGTATCATTTTTATGGTCATTAAGGAAAACTGAAATGGTTTCCTCTATGGCCCCCACTGTCAGCGTGTCATTTAACAAATTCTCATCCTCACCTATCTCGGACCACGCTTCCCAGTCCAACAGACTATGGGAAACCAAAAAATAGGGATGAGCCGAACACCCCCTGGTTCGGTTCGCACCAGAACCTGCAAAACGGACCGAACGTTCGCGCAAACTTTAGAACCCTATTAAATACAATGGACGCAATTGTTCGAAATCAAAAGTGCTAATTATAACGGCTAATATGCAAGTTATTGTCCTAAAAAGGGTTTGGGGACCCGGGTCCTGCCCCAGGGGACATGTATCAATGCAAAAAGAAGTTTTAAAAACTGACATTTTTTCGGGAGCAGTGATTTTAATGATGCATAAAGTGAGAAAAAAAAAAGAAAAAAGGGAAATATTCCTTTAAATATCATACCTGGGGGGTGACTAAAGTATGCCTGTGAAGTGCCACGTGTTTCCCGTGTTTAGAACTGTCCCTGCACAAGATGACATTTCTAAAAGGAAAAAATGTCATTTAAAACTGTTTGCGGCTTTAATGTAATGTCTGGTCCCGGCAATATGGATGAAAATCATTGAGAAAAATGGCATGGGTAGGGTACCCCCCCCCCCACCCTCCCCCAGCCCCTTTGGGTCTTGTATGGATATTAAGGGGAACCCCACACCCAAAGTAAAAAAAGGCCCTATATACTCTGAACAGCAGTATACAGGCGGTGCAAACAAGACAGGGACTGTAGGTTTGTTCTCAAGTAGAATCTGTTTGTAATTTGGAACAGGTAAATTTTTTAAGTGTAGCTCCAGCCAAAAAATATATTTTTAAGCTTTTTGGAAAACATAGGGAAGGGTTATCACCCCTGTAACATTTGTTTTGCTGTCTATGCACCTGTTCAGAACATTTCTGTCCCAATGACAAATGTTTTTTGAAAATCTGGGAATTTTAGTGAAACAAGGATTGGTGATAAAGCATCAGTGGAGAGGAGACACCTTTTTCCCATATTAACTCTTACAGGAGAGAATTTCCCTTCATGGAGGTAGATTTCCTCTCACTTACTGTTGTCTACTTCTGTTTGCAAGTAGGAGTCGTTTGTAAGTTGGAAGTAGGGGCCTGCCGTATATACTCTGCAGAAATTTGGCCCTTAGGTGTCGGTGTTGCCACAACACTGTAAGCCCTCACAGTTACTCTTGTTGGGGCTCTGGAACGCCCTGCTGTGAACTATTATATCAAGAATTGTAATTACATGCCATTATTGAACAGTGGTAGGAAAAATTTGGGCCTGTGGTGGTGGTGCTGGTGCCACAACACTAAGTCCTCACAGTTACTATTGGTGGGCGCAGGAATGGGCCCAGCTGTGAAATATTAGATCAAGAATTGTAATCACATGCCCCTGTTGAACAGGAGCAGAAAAATTGTGCCTTAGGCACTGGTGCCACAACACAGCAAACCCTCACAGATACTGTAGTTGGAGCACAGCAACGAGCCCTGCTGCAAAGCATTGTATCAAAAATTGTAAATACACGCCCCTGTTAAACAGGGGCTAAAAAATTGGGCCTTAGCCACTGGTAGCGGTGCCCAGAACAAAAAATGTTCTTTCAATCTATCAGCATGATTATTCAGGAGGAAGAGGATAGTCACTCAGCATAACAGGATAGTCACTCAGCATCAGCATAGGCAGTCTTTAAGGGATCTGACATTTCCAAAAAAAATATTCGGTTACATCAGCATCAGGTGCTTGGTAGCTGGTGGTGAATCAAGACTGATTCATTTTTATGAAGGTCAGTCGATCGACCGAGTCGGTGGACAGGCGCACCCTGTGATCGGTTACAAAGCTTCCAGCAGCACTGAATGTGCGTTCCGAAAGAACGCTGGATGCAGGACAGGCCAGAACCTCAATTGCTTACTGTGCAAGCTCTGGCCAGTGATCCATCCTCAAGACCCAGTAACCCAGAGGATTTTCGGTGGGAAAGGTGTCCAAGTCTGATCTTGCCCCTAGGTATTCCTGCACCATGTAAACCAGACACTGGCGATGGTTGCTGGAAGCAATCATACCTTGGGGCTACGTACTAAAAAATTGTCTGAACGCATCGGTCAGACGGCCACCTTCTCCACCGCTCCTTTTTTGACTGACCGGAGCCTCAGCAACACGTTGTCCAGGACCAGGAATTTGTAACCTCCTAGTCTCTGGGAACGCGTTGCCCAGACCTTTCTGCAAGGCCTCCCGAAGATGCTTCATACTCTGCTCCCTCTGCGATGGCAAGATAAGGTCCGCAACCTTACCCTTGTAACGTGGATCAAGGAGGGTTGCCAGCCAGTAATGATCCATCTACTTGATCGCACGAATAAGAGGATCCTTCCGCAGGCTTTGCAGGATCAGGGAGGCCATGCAGCGTAGGTTTTCTGAGGCATTCAGTACAGAGTCCTCTGGGTCACTGAGGATGACATGATCCGCAGCCACCTCCTCCCAGCCACATACAAGTCCATGGGTGTCTTGGGACTGTAATTGATCCCTTGAAGACTGCTGCTGATGCTGAGTGCTAGGCTCCACCTCCATGCTGACACACTAATCCTCCTCCTCCTCCTCTTTCTGTGTGATATCTGGGCCAGCAGGAACACTGTCTGGATAAAGGGGGCCTTGAGAGGTAAGGAAGTCCTCCTCTTCCTACCTCTGTTCTGCCTCAAGTGCCCTGTCCATTATTCCACGCAGCGTGTGCTCCAACAGGTGGACAAGAGGGACAGTGTCACTGATGCATGCACTGTCACTGCTCACAATCCTCGTGGCCTCCTCAAATGGTGCCAGAACAGTGCATGCATCCCTGATCATGGCCCACTGGCGTGGGGGAAAAAATCCAAGCTCCCCTGACACTGTCCTTGTGCCATATTGCAACAGATACTCATTGATGGCCCTCTGCTGCGTGTGCAGCTGCTGCAGCATGGCCAATGTAGAGTTCCACCTGGTGGGCATGTCACAGATTAGGCGGTTCTTGGGCAGGTTGTAATCTTTTTGCAAGTCAGCCAGCCGAGCACTGGCATTATATGACTGGCGGAAATGCCCAGAGTTTCCTAGCCTGCTTCAGGACCACCTGTAAGCCTAGGTACCTGACCAAGAACCGCTGCACCACCAAGTTAAGGACGTGAGCCAAACAGGGCACATGGGTCAGTTGTCCCTGTCGGAGGGCGGAGAGGAGGTTGGTACCATTGTCGGAAACCACCTTTCCTGGCTCAAGCTGGCATGGCGTCAACCACCTCTCAGCCTGTCCCTGCAGAGCTGACAGAATCTCTGCCCCAGTGTGGCTCCTGTCCCCCAAGCACACCAGCTCAAGCACCGCATGGCATCTTTTTGCCTGCGTACTTGCGTAGCACCTTGAATGCCTACGGAGCACCGCTGGTTCCGAGGACAAAGCACAGGTAGAGGCCATGGAGGAAGAAGAAGAGGAGGAGAGAGGTGTGTCAGAATCACCAGTAGTAACATTTTTGAGGTGTGGTGGCGGAACAACCTCCAATACTACTGCACCTTGTCCTGCATCCTTCCTAGCTGCCAGCAGAGTGCCCCAATGCACCGTGAAAGATAGGTAACGTCCCTGTCCATGCCTGCTGGACCATGAGTCAGCGATAATATGCACCTTACCGCTGACCGCCCTGTCCAGCGAGGCCAAGACATTGCCTTCCACATGCTGGTAGAAAGCCAGGATCGCCTTCCATGAGAAAAAGTGGCGTTTGGGAACCTGCCACTGAGGAACCGAACATTCAACAAACTCACGGAAGGGGGCAGAGTCTACCAACTGAAAAGGCAGCAGTTTAAGTGCTAGCAATTTAGCCAAGCTAGCATTCAACCGCTGGGCAAGTGGATGGCTGGGAGTGAACTTGTTTCGGCGGTGCAGCAGCTGGGGCAGGGAAATTTGCCTGGTACAATCGAACGTCGGTTGTCCGCAAGTACTTGGCTGTGACACACCGAATTCTACACCTTCATTCTTCTCAGTGCAGGTTTCAGAGAGGACTGAAGGTATAGTGGGGTTGGAGATCCCAGCTGATGAGGAGCAAGGAGAGGTCCGCTTTGTTCTTTGGTGTGGGTCTGTTAGGTACACTTGCCAACGGACTGCATGGCAGATCGACATATGTCTGGTCATGCACGTGGTGCCCAAATGGCTGATGTTCTGGCCATGCGAGATACGTTTTAGACATATGTTGCAAATGGCAATGGTGCGATCTGCTGCACACGTCTGAAAAAAGGCCCACACCAAAGAACTTTTGGAATAAGAGACAGCAGCGCCCTGCATATGCGGAGCTCTGCGGTGTGATGCGGTCGGTGTGCTGCCCTTAAGCTGGCCCCTGGAGGGCATCCTGCCTCATTGGAGATGTGCCTCCTCCTCCTCCTCTCTCCTATCAGGCACCCACGTGGAGTCAGTGACCTCATCATCCCCTCCCTCCTCATCACTGGAGCCAATCTGGCAGTATGCTGCAGCTGGGGGAACATGACTGCCAGATAGCTGTCCTTGTTGGGCACCCCCTCTCTCTGGGCTCACGTTACTACCCCCCTCTCTCTGAGCTCACGTTACTGCCTTCCTCCAGCTGGGTTCCATCATCGGAGCCTTCAAAATGCTGGGCATCCTCCTGGAGCATGTACCCAACACTGTGGTCAAACAGTTCGGGGGACTCCTCAGGAGGACATGGTGGGCTAGGGAAGGAGTGACTGATGCCATTGAGTCGAGGGAAGAGGCCGCTTTGGCAGCTGCTTTGCCAGACAAAGTACCCTGAGCCTGGGTGAGAGAGGATGAGGAGGAGGAGGACGGCTACCAAGTCTTAGGCATGTTGCGGCTCAACGTGGCCAGCTGCTGAAAAGAAGGACAAGCGTGTCCCATGGCCACGTGGTGATGAGGATGCACCGTGTCCACGACCAGCAGCACTGTTGCCTCTAGACACAGAGCCTGCTTGCCCTCTTTTATTGCCTCGTGACTGTCTGCTTCTCATTATTTGCCTTCCAGACATACTAATGGCCTGCAGTGAGATGTAGCTGCACAAAGGTGGGATGTATATATCTCTCTCTATCTCTATATCTCTCTGTACTGATAATGCAGCTATCAGAATCAACTGCCTGCTGTGGTATTAGTATGGGAAAAGCAGCAGCAGTTAGTTTTAGGTGAAAACTGTGCAGAGAGGAACACAGTACACTAACTGAAAATAATTGCAGCTCTCTGCTTGTGGTTTTATTATGAGAACACCACTATAATAGTCACTAACCGTATTCAGGTAAGCTTTAGGTGAACACTATGCAAAGCACACAGTACACTAAGTGAAACACTGACTGTCTGCAGCTAGCACAATCACCTGCCTGCCTGCCTGTCAGTATAGAGAAAACCAGGAACGGATCTAGCTAAACTGAATACAGTGTATTAATATATATACACAAACACCTAGGATGCATATATATCCTCTACACACTAACTGCAGCTAACTGACTCGCCTGCCTGCTCTATCTAACCCCATATAAATGACACTGTCTCTGTAAACTCTCTTTTCACAACTCCAACACACTACACAAGGCCACCGAGCCGGCGGCCTTATATAGTGTGGGGCGTGTACTAAACCCCCTGAGCCATAATTGGCCTAAGCCACCCTGGCTTTGGCCAATTATGGCTCTCAATTTTTTCTGCGCTGTGATTGGCCAAAGCATGTGGGTTGCAGTGAATTATGAGCTGTGACGCGCCACGCGAACGGCCCATAATGTTTGCAATTCGGCGAACAGCCGATGTTCGAGTCGATTATGGGTTTGACTCGAACACGAAACTCATCCCTAACAAAAAATAGTCTATCCTACTGTACGTGTTATGGGTCGCAGAATAGCACGTATAATCTTTATCCCGGGGGGTGTAAAGCACGCCAAGCATCTACTAGTTGAGAAGAATGGAGCGTCCGCTTTAATCTATTTAAGCGAATGCATGAGATATGTAAGTTGCCAGTTGAGGTGTCCATAACAGGATCCAAAGTAACGTTTAAATCGCCACCCATGACTAGGACTCCTTCCTCGAAATCTCTAAGTTTCCCTAGGACTGCAGACATCATAGTGCCTTGTCCCTGATTTGGTGCATATATATTCTCTAGTGTAAATAGCTGATCAAAAATTTTACATTTAACAAACAAATATCTGCCCTCGGGATCAGTCCGCTCCTGAACATCAGAGACTGGGATAGAGGAGTGTATACCAATCGCCACCCCTCTTTATTTCCCTATTTGATTGTGACTCATATACCATCTAGAATAATACCTAGTGGGCATTATAGGAACCGATGAAGATTTAAAATTAGTTTCCTGCAAGAAAATAATATTTACCTTTTGTTTGTGTGTGCATATCGTATATTATCCTCCTCGTACAACAGTATCTCTAGTTCTCCCATCTTGTCCGCCAGGCTCCTGGCATTGGTCAACATGCCACGTAGTTTAGACCAGTCGCATACTGTCCTCTTATTGGGTGTTCCGAGATTGCAAATGGGACTTGTTACTATACTTACCTTGGGTTTGTGTGCTTTAGTCAACTTACCACTAATGCCCCCAATACTACCCTTTGGAATATATGTTCTGCACTGACTATCTCTACCTCTGGACCCTCCCCCCCCATCGCCTAGTTTAAAAGCCCCTCTAACTTTTCAGCCATCTTCACTCCCAGCAGATCTGCACCCTCCTCATTTAGATGTAGTCCGTCCCTTCTATAGAACTGGTGACCGAGTGAGAAGTCTGCTCAGTTCTGCAGGAACCCAAACTCCTCCTTACTACACCATCTCCTCAGTCACTTGTTTAATTCCCTAATTGCCCTCTGCCTTTCTGATGTGGCCCGAAGTACCGGTAGTATTTCTGAGAATACTACCTTGGAGGTCCTTTTCCTCAATTTAGCTCCCAAGTCCCTAAAATTGTTCTTTAGGACACTCCATCTGCCTCTGACTTTGTCATTGGTGCTAACGTGCACCATGACAGCTGGGTCATCCCCAGCCCCTCTCAGTAATCTGTCCACCAGATCTGTGATGTGCCAAATCCTGGGTGCCCGGTAGACAGCATACAGTTCAGCGTTTCAGGTCTTTGTGACAGATTGCCTTCTAAGAATTGAGTCCCCTACCACCACTACCACCAGAATCTGTCTTTCCTTTCCCTTCGCTTCCCCTCCACTCTCACTGGAGGAGTTCTTCCCCTGGCAGCTAGGGGAGTCCCTCAGCTTCAGCAGTGCTGGTCCCTGACTGGTTTCACCAATGTCACTCAATGGAGCGTACTTATTGGGATTTTCCAGCCCAGGATCGGCCTCCCTGGCACTTTTCCCTCTATCCTTCCTGACTGTCATCCATCTACTCTTTTCTAGTGCCTGCACCTCTTTATCTCCACCCACCTCTGTGCTGGCCCATGCCGGCACCTGCCGGGTACGTTCCCAGCTCTCCTTTAGTATGGAGGGTCTTCTCAGTGCTGACAGTTGCTTCCCTAGATTCAAAACCTTGGCTTCCAGGGAAACAATGTGTTTACATTTGTAGCGGGTGTTTGTTTCAAGTCCCAGAGGCTACGATACCCAGGATGCATTTCCCCATGCAAGGACTGCTGGGGTGGGGTATTTAACAAAGGGGGCGGACCAGAGTACGGTCTCTTTGGACATCGCCTGCCCAGCAAGTGGAACTCTCTGCTGAGTCTGCTGTTCCAGACAGGGCCTGAAGCCTAGACCCTGTATTATCAAAGAGCCTTCCATTTCCACGAGGAGCCTGAGGGACGTCTCATCCTACCATCCGTCTGCTGCTGCCAGGAGGAACGAAGACCTGGGTGTCGTGGAATCTGTGTACCGAGACACAGCAACGGAAGATACGGACATGAACTGGTCCGGTTGGGTGAGAGAGCACCTGCTCAGAGAATAATACAGGATCTCTAGACCCAGTAACTGTTGTTTGGAACTAACGTTAGTGTTTGCAGTTGCACACCGGAGGGACAGTGCATTGAATAGCGCTAGTAGACTTAATCTGTGTTCACCAACTTATCAAACCACTTTATTCTTGTGGATTACAAATCGTTCCAGAAGTGCACCACCGTTTGCTAGCGAAGATCTTTCTCTGCAGAACTTTCACATAGCACAGTCAGGCCTGACTTAGCAGTGTAGACATTTTCTGGGCGCCATTTTGCCCACGAGGGAGAAGAGCTGGAGCGGTGTCCGTTAGTTTCTTGTCACAGGATTGTATATCTGTCTGTTTGCTAAAATAATCTTTCATTGCAGGGCTCTGCATATGTTTATGTATACTGTTTTACCTGCTTAACCATTATTCTCAGTAAAGTGCCAGGGTTAAGTATACCAGTCGTTTGTGTCATTTACTGTGCAGAAGAAATGGTTACTGATAGCTATACCATACTGCTGCGTGTCTTAATTGTGGGATTGTGCTGCCAAGAGTCACAGGTTACACAATCCTATCACCCCCTACTAACTGTGCCAAGGGTGGTTAGAGCAAATTGCTGGGGGTTGACAGTGAGTGTTACAGGGCCCAAAACAAACCATACCAGCGGCCCTCTTAGCTGGGGGTATCGCTACACGTGGGAGCTCTGAGTCCGGGATTACTGTACGCTGCAATCAAACCCAACAGACATACCGGCATGGATCTTTTAGCAATGACCAAGTGGTGCGCATCAGCCGGCGCTTTTTCAGACAAGGCTGTGGTTGTGGAGCTTCCCAGGAAGACTGGTCCGGAAGCGATGTAGAGTGGCTCATGGAGTTACTATCCCCATGCCAGAAGGCATGGTTACTTGATCTCAAGCCAGATGAACAGACCTCCTTTACCTATGCATTGGTAGAATGGAGAGAGGAGATACCTGAGAGTTTCAAAGGCCAGAGTGTGCAGTCCATAGATCAGAAGATATACCGCTTGGCGCACGCGAAGGCTATAAAAAGGGAACCTCCGCCGTCACCCACAATTCCCAAAAGTCCCAAAGACATGACAGATTCAGGGACACCTTTAACCACTATAGGTCCTGAACTTTTAAATGCTTTAGGAGACCTTGTCACAAAGTGCCAGAAGAGTAAATACGGTACATGTAGAAGCTGGGTACCGGAAGCTCAGGATTTTTTCAGGGAAACAACCTGTACCACTCGGAGAAGATGATTTCGACACCTGGATGGATCAGGCCATGCAGGCTGTGGAAGGATGGGAAATACTGGAGACCCAAAAGAAGCAGCGCATAAGAGGAAGTTTAAAGGGGGCTGCTGCTGAAGCCGTGAAGAACCTCAGGTTCAGCAATGCTTCTTGTACTGCCTATGACTATTTAACCACGTTGCAGGAAGAGTTCGGCCAATTGGAGAAAGTGGTCGATTTAGTCTACCAGTTTGAGCATACCCTTCAACTTCCAGGAGAAAGGCTGTCTGAATATGTTCGCAGATTAAACAAGATGCTGTGTCAAATTGTCCTTAAGAAGGGGATGCTGCCACAAGCCATAGATGCGGCCAGGATGAAGCAGATTTTAAAGGGGAGCATTGCGTTCCGACCCAGTCTGGCTCCATCTGAAAACCACTAGTGGGGTCATGTTCTTGAACTACCCGAACCTTGTGCGAATAATAAGGGATGAAGAGGCTCTGCTGAAAGACCAACAGGTGACCGAGAAGCCCACTACTCCCCCCTCAGTTGGGGTCAGATCCGCCATGGCCACTGAACGGGACTTGGAAGTGGAGGTCTTAAAATCACAGATGACCCAAGTATTAGAGATGCTGACCTCTTTAATGGCCAAGAACTCAGGAGTTGGAGAAAAAGAAGAAGTCAGGAAAGAGCTGTACCAGAGCGTTTCAACACCAGTCTCCCCGCAGGACAGAAGAGAAGCTGTTTGCTTTAACTGTGGAGGAATTGGCCATTTTGGGCGAGTGTGCCCCAGTCCAAGGAAGACCCGGGCCACTACCGCCAGCCGGCGGAAAACTCCAGAGGGCCCCGGTGAAGGAGTCAACCGGGTGCCTATCATCTCCAGCAAGCTCCATTGGTATAAGAAAGCAAGAAAAACCAAGAAGTGAGGGGAATAATTCCCCATCAAAAACACATAATACCCCGGGCCCTTGGAGCCAACACCCCAAAAGTCACAAGAAATCAATGCATACCAGGCCCAACAGGGATTAAGATCCAGGAAACGATGGGGGAAAAAAACACAAAAAGGCCAAACCCATGAGTTCAAGGAAAGAGGCCTCCCCAAAGAAGTTCCCAGCCAAGTTAGTGGGACCCTCCCCAGTGGTCCCCATTCAAGTGGAGGGAGTCTACACGAAGGCCATTCTGGACACAGGGGCTTAAGTAACCCTCCTGTATAGGGATTTCTATCAAAAGCATCTGAGACATTTGCCCTTGCAGAAGTTGAAAGACTTGGAAACATGGGGGATTGGCACCCAGAGCTTTCCTTATGACAGTTACCTCCCGATCAGATTGGCTTTCCTCTGTGGCAGGAGAGGCAGAGGCCTTTGACACCTTGGCAGTGGTCTGCCCCCGCCCACCAGGGGCCAACAAAAGTTCCCTGATAATAGGAACCAACACTGACCTGGTCAGGAGACTACTGGCCCCTCTAGTACAAGAGCAGGGCGTCTCGACAGCCAGAATCCACCCCATGTTGCAGTTGGCTTATAAGCGATTGATCATGGAGCAGAAGGCCCTGGAAGAGGGGGTGGGGAAAGTTTGGAGACTGGAGAGGGGAGAGAGAGTGTTGCAGCCTGGTGAAGTGGCCTGCTTGAGAGCCACTGTGAAGCTCACCTGGGAACAACCTGGCCCCTTTGTAGTCCTGGAATCAGACCCTCTGGGTGCACACCCAGGACTGGAAGTAATCCCCGAAGTAGTCCCGCTGAGAGTCCTGAAGAAAGCAAATGGCAGGGTGCCAGTGGGCATCAGGAACACCACTGACTCACCTGTGAAGATTCCAGCCCGGATGCTGTTGGGCCAACTGAATGACCGCTACCCCAGTTGCCTTGCCCGACCTGGAGAAGAAAGAAGAAGGGGAAACCACCTTGGAGAACCCGGCCCTACCCCCGGTGTGGAAGAAGAGGGCCAGGGCCCAGTTGGCGAAGTGGCGGAAGATCTTCTCCCAGAATGAGTTTGATGTAGGATGTGTGAAAAGTGTCACTCACAAGATCCGCCTACAGGAAGACAAACCCTTTCGGGAGAGAGACCGGCGAGTTCCCCTGGCTGATCTGGAAGATCTGCGTGAGCAACTTACAGAGCTCAAGAGAACGGGTGTTATCCGGGAATCCAGGAGCCCATATGCCTCTCCAATTGTGGTAGTCAGGAAGAAGAATGGGTCATTGAGACTCTGTATAGACTACAGGACTCTCAACAGGAGGACAATACCTGACCAATACACCACTCCAAGAATAGAGGATGCCCTACAGAGTCTATCTGGAGCCAAATGATTCAGTGTAACGGACCTGAAGAGTGGGTACTATCAAATCCCAATGCACCCAGAAGACAGAGAAGACTGCCTTCATCACCCCAGTGGGGTTCTACGAATTTGACCGAATGCCTCAAGGTCTGTCGGGAGCTCCTGCCACTTTCCAGCGGTTGATGGAGAAGACGGTGGGAGACATGAACCTCATTGAAGTCCTAGTATACCTAGATGACATCATCGTCTTCGGGAAGACTCTGGAGGAGCATAAGGAGAGGTTAGAGAAGGTCTTGAAGAGACTCAGTGATGAGGGACTCAAGCTCTCCAGGGAGAAGTGTCAGTTCTACCAGTCTTCAGTCCATTACCTGGGACACATAGTGTCTGAAGAAGGAGTATCCACAGATCCCAACAAATTGGAGGGAGTTACCGCCTGGCCCCGGCCCACCACAGTGACTGAGCTTAGGTCATTCTTGGGGTTCTGCTCCTATTATCGCAGGGGGTTTGCAAAAATTGCCAAGCCTCTGAATGAGCTGTTGAAGACAGATGGAGAGGAGGATGTCTCAGGCCCCAGGAAATCGACAGAGTCAGTGGAAGACCAGTGGACTGAAAAGCTTGAAGAGGCTTTCAGTAAGCTGAAGGAGAGTTTGACCACTGCCCCTGGTTTGGCCTATGCGGACAACCAAAAGCCCTATGATTTACACGTGGATGCCAGCCATGATGGTTTGGGAGGAGTACTATATCAGGAGTATGAAGAGCAGCTAAGACCCGTTGCCTATGTGAGTAGGAGTCTAACTCTGGCTGAAAAAAATTACCCCACTCACAACTTGGAGCTCCTGGCCTTGAAGTGGGCTGTGGTGGACAAACTGAAGGACTACTTATATGGAGCTGACTTTGTGGTTAAGACAGACAATAATCCACTCACCTACCTTCTAACCACAGCAAAACTGGTTGCCACTGGACACCGTTGGTTGGCAGCTCTCTCAGGGTTCAATTTCAGCCTGAAGTACAGGCCTGGGACTGGAAACCGAGATGCTGATGCCTTGTCCAGAAGATCTCATGCTCCCACTGGCATGACAGAAGACTGGACCCAGGTAACCCCAGAGGGGGTACGGGCTTTGTGTCAGGGAGCAGAGCTCCAGGCTAGTAGACGATCCAGGGCAGAAGAAATTGGAGTCTCAGTTGTTGGAGTGCCCAAATATTATTGTGATGTCACTCAGATTGGTGAAGAGGACTTGCCCAAATTATCAAAAGAAGGATATAAGATGGGACCAGCTGGAAGACCCATTGGGAAGATAGGCTTTGGAAGCCTTAGAAGACCAGGATCCAGATAGACTTTTGCATGATCCCTCAAAGGAGGCCCACTTACTGCGCAAGGAATGGGACAGGTTGCAGGTGCATCAAGGGGTGGTCTACCGAAGGGGCCCCTCTGATGACCTGGAAGACAAGTGGCAACTATTCCTGCCAGAAAAACACAGAAAGACTGTCATGATTACTCTGCATGACAACCATGGCCACCTAGGAGCAGAGAGAACCTTCCAGCTCATAAAGGAGAAGATTCTATTGGCCCTGTATGCGGGCTGAAGTGGAGGAATACTGCCACTCATGTGCTCGCTGCATACAAATGAAAACATTGCCTCATCAAGCTGCCCCAATGGGCCACCTGAAAAGCCAAGGACCCTTGGACTTGGTATGCATTGATTTTCTTTGCCTGGAACCTGATTTGGGGGGACATGGAAATGTTCTGGTGATAACTGACCATTTCACCGTTACGCCCAGGCCTTTCCAACTAAAGACCAGAAGGCCTCCACTGTGGCCAAGATACTTGTAGAGAAGTATTTTGTGCACTTCGGATTACCTCAACGCCTTCACTCGGATCAAGGGAGGGACTTTGAAAGTCGACTGATCCGGAAATTACTGGATTCCCTAGGGATAAAGAAGACCCGCACAACCCCCTATCACCCACAAGGAGATGCCCAACCGGAAAGGTTTAACAGAACTTTGTTGAATATGCTGGGAACCTTGAGCAGTGAGGAAAAACAGCATTGGGGAAAGCATATAGCTGCCATAGTGCACGCCTATAATAGCACAACTAGTGATGTCACCGGCTACTCCCCTTACAGATTAATGTTTGGCAGAGAAGCAAGACTACCTGTAGATCTGGCCTTTGGTACCTCGATAGACCACACATGGGGGGCTTCACACAAGGGGTATGTGGACATGTTGCGGAAAAGCTTAAGACTGGCTTATGAGAAGGCACAAGCCACCTCTGATCAGAGAGGGGCCCGGAACAAACGGAATTTTGACCTCAGAGTTCGGATCCATGACTTGCAACCAGGAGACAGAGGGGGGGATTTACTATCAACAGTGCGCTGCGCCGGTTCATACCTTAATTGGTGCGCCGGATAAATCCTTAAATTGGGTGCATGAACCGGCAGCGCACTGCTATAGTAAATAAAAATCTCAGCGGCGCTCTATTCAAAATGAATGGTTCCCTATGGGAGCCCATTGATTTGAATAGAGGTCGCCCGGGAAGTCGGATGAAGAAGACCTGACTTGTGGGGCGATTTGTGCCCCGGTTGGCAGGGGGACAGCGCGACTTTGCGAAGCAACTTGGACACGACTTGAGCGTGAAGCAGCCGCTCAAGTCGTGTCCTAGAGGCGACTACCCGCCCGAGAATGTCTCCAGCGCGATGCCATCGCGCTGGTTCTCGGCGACAGGGTACTGCAAGCCTCGCGCTCGCTGTCCCCTGTGTTTGGTACGAATCATGATGGGGAACGCGAAATTTTAAATAAAAAAAACGGCATGGGTTCCCCTCCATGAGCATACCAGGCCCTTAGGTCTGGTATGGATTTTAAGGGAAACCCCCTACGCCGAAAAACGGCGTGGGGGTCCCCCAAAAATCCATACCAGACCCTTATCCGAGCACGCAGCCCGGCAGGTCAGGAAAGAGGGGTGGGCGAGCAAGCGCGCCCCCCCTCCTGAACCGTACCAGGCCGCATGCCCTCAACATGGGGAGGTGGGTGCTTCCCCAGATCCCGGCCCCCCCACCCTATGTGAATGAGTATGGGGTACATCGTTACCCATTCACCTGGTGGCAAAAAAATGTCAATGAAAAACACAACACAGATTTCTAAAGTAATTAGGCAGCTCCGGGGGTCTTCTTCCAACTTCGAGGGTCTCTTGTTCTGCTCTCCGCTTCTTTCTGCCGGGCGCTCTGCTATCTTCTTCCAGCTCTTTTGCTAGCGGGGTCCCGGTCTTCATCGTCGTCTTCTTCCCTCTTCTCTCCACCCGATGTTGACTCGTCGCTGTCTGCCGCTACAATGCTGTGTCCGCAGAGCGCAACCACTTATATTGGCATGGGGCGTGGTCACCGGGGATGCCACCCACTGACCCAGCCCCCGTATGACGTCACATTCCCGGGGAATGATGGGACCCCGCATGCAAAAGAGATGGAAGAAGATAGTGGGGAGCCCGGCAGAAAGAAGCGGAGAGCAGAACAAGAGACCCCCGAAGTTGGAAGACCCCCGAATTCGGAAGAAGACCCCCGAATCTGCCTAATAAATTACTTTAAAAACCTGTGTTGTGTTTTTTATTTACTTTTTTTGCCACCAGGTGAATGGGTAGGGGTACGATGTACCCCATACTCATTCACATAGGGTGGGGGGCCGGGATCTGGGGGCCCCCCACATATTAACCCCTTGCTTACTGGGCACATAAACCCCCTTCCTGCCCAGGCAAAATTTCAGCTTTCGGCACTGCGTTGCTTTGAATGACAATTGCGCAGTCGTGCGGCGTGGCTCGCAAACAAAATTGACGTCCTTTTTTCCCCACAAATAGAGCTTTCTTTTGGTGGTATTTGATCACCTCTGCGGTTTTTATTTTTTGCGTCAAAAAGAGCGTCAATTTAAAAAAAAAACACAATATTTTTGGATTTTTGCTATAATAAATATCCCAATTTAAAAAAAAAAAAATATGTTTCCTCAGTTTAGGCCAATACGTATTCTTCTACAAATTTTTGGTTAAAAAAATCCCAATAAGTGTATAGTGATTGGTTTGCGCAAAAGTTATAGCGTCTACAAAATAGGGGCTAGAATTCTGACATTTTATTTTTTTTATTTTTTACTAGTAATGGCGGCGATCTGCTATTTTTGTCAGGACTGCGATATTGCGGCGGACACATCGGACACTTTTGACACATTTTTGGGACCATTCACATTTATACAGCGATTAGTGCTATAAAACTGCACTGATTACTGTATAAATGTGACTGACAGGGAAGGGGTTAACACTAGGGGGCGAGGAAGGGATTAATATGTTCCCTAATGTGTGATTGCTACTGTGGGGGGAGGGGACTGACTGGGGGAGGAGACCGATCTGTGTCCCTATGTACAAGGGACACAGCATCGGTCTCCTCTCTCCCTGACAGGACATGGATCTGTGTGTTTACACACACAGATCCATGTCCTTGTCTGTGTACCGGCCGATCGCGGGTACCTGGCGGACATCGCGGCTGCCAGGCACGCGCATCGACATCTCAGTGATGCGCCGGCGGCGCTCGCGCGCCCCCCAGTGGCCGGAGGAGCGGAGGCCGTATAATAACGGCCTCCCGGCATTATAGAACCACTTTGCGGCCATCATTAGTTGTATGACGGGCGCAAAGTGGTTAAAGGGGGCTCCCGGATTCCGATAAGCCCCCCGCCCGCAGACCCCGACAACCAACGGCCAGGGTTGTCGGGAAGAGGCCCTTGTCCCTATGAACATGGGGGCAGGTGCTTTGGGGTGGGGGAGCGCAGGGCGCCCCTTGCCCCAAAGCACCCACCCCCCCATGTTGAGGGCATGCGGCCCGGTACGGTTCAGGAGGGGGGGCGCTCGCTCGCCCCCACTTTCCTGACCTGCCGGGCTGCGTGCTCGGATAAGGGTCTGGTATGGATTTTGGGGGGACCCCCACGCCATTTTTTTTAAAATTTGGGTGGGGGGGGTCCCCTTTGAATCCATACGGGGGGGGTCACCTTTGAATCCATACTAGACCCAAGGGCCTGGTATGGACCTGGGGAAGGACCCCACGCTGTTTTTTTTCTCAATTTTTTTTTTTAGAGCCGGCAATGTTTATTTTTTTACATTTCCTTCAACAATCAGCTATAAACAGGTAAAAAAAAACACGCAAATCACCGCCAAATCACGGTACTTGCGTTTTGGATGCGGGTCCATTGAATTCTATTACATCCAAAACACTGTTTTTGGCCTGGAAAAAAAAATCTGCAGTTGCGTTTAACCTCGTTTTTCACAAAGCCAAAAAATGCCTTCAGACGCCAAAGATTTCCATGTTTCAGACGCGGTATCGGCGTTTAGCCGCGTTTTCGTTTAGAAGCGTTTTTAAAGGTGACCTATTTTTTTACATTGATAAACTCAAAAATGATGGCAAATGATGAAAAAACATTATATATATATATTGTGAGGGGGTTAGCTCGGCAGCGGGTGTGTGTGACCCCCGGGATGGGCTCCCCACACAAAAACAGGCCCAGCAGACGGAGGTTGTGGTTTTCAAAATCAAAAAGGTGCCGTTTATTTTCTATTTACAGTGACAAAAACACAGCAAAGCAAAAGAAACAAACAAAATAAATCCTGGTCAACTTGACCTCTGACTAAACATACAGGTTTCCTAACTAACAACTGGGATCAGCCTAGTGCTGTCCTAGTCCCTGGTTTTAAATGTCCAAGCAAAATATAGCCACACAGGCTTTCTCTCACCGCACAGGGGTTCACTCTCCCTAGACAGTCCACACAGGTCTGCTTCCAGGCATGAGCTAACATCTAATGAATCTGGGAGTTTCTTATAGAGGCCTAAATGAGCTGACAAGGTTCAGCTGGTCTCATCAACTCCCTGTCTGCACGACGCCCAGCCCTCTCCCTAGAGGTATGAGTCATCCATGAGCCCACTAGTCTCAGCTGGGCTTATACAACTCTCCACCTAGCTGTATAAGTCGGCGTAAAGCCTGAATCTGGGCGAAATATATCTACCCCCCTGGATGCAACCAGGTGACTTTACCTTCCTGCTGTCACATACCCCCCCCTCTTGTTTTAACCTCGGGGTTGGAACACCAGCAATCAGGCATTCATGTACTCGAGACAAAGCATCCACATTCCCCATTTGAACGCCAGGGCGATGCTTTACTGTGAAGTTGAATTCCTGGAGGGCCAGGAACCACCTATTCACTCTTCTATTTGTTTCCTTGTTTTGAGCCATCCACTTTAACGGAGCGTGATCCGTAACCATGTCAAAGTGCCTACCTAGCAGGTAGTACCGAAGGGAATCTAGAGCCCACTTCACCGCTAAACACTCCTTTTCAACGGTGGCGTAATTTACCTCATGGGACTTCAACTTCCTGCTGAGGTAAATGACTGGGTGCTCTTCCCCGTTCCAGACCTGGGACAATACTGCTCCTAACCCCACATCTGACGCATCACTTTGTACGACAAAGTCTTTAGAGAAGTCGGGTGAGTACAACACTGGCTGGCTACATAAGGCTTGTTTCAAGAATTGGAATGCTGCCTCAGCCTCGGGGGTCCATTTAATCATGACCGACCCTTTCCCCTTCGTCAGGTTGGTTAGGGGCACAGCCTTAGAAGCAAAGTGGGGAATGAATCGCCGATAATACCCAGCGATTCCCAGAAAGGCTCGTACCTGCTTCTTGCTGTTGGGACGTGGCCAACTCTGGATGGCCTCGACTTTGTTGAGTTGGGGTTTTATTACTCCCCTCCCAATGGTGTACCCAAGATATTTGGCCTCCTCCTGCCCAATGGTACACTTCTTGGGGTTAGCCGTAAACCCTGCTTCCCGAACAGAGTCCAGGACTGCTTGCACTTTTGGCAGATGTGAGGCCCAATCTGTGCTATGGACAATTACGTCATCCAGGTAAGCCGCAGCATACTTCCGATGGGGCCTCAGCATCTGGTCCATTTTCCGCTGGAATGTGGCCGGCGCATTCTGTAACCCGAACGGCATTCTTTTATATTGGAACGCCCCGTCTGGGGTTACAAATGCGGTTTTCTCTTTGGCTGACTTGGCCAGGGGGATTTGCCAATACCCTTTTGTGAGGTCAAGAGTCGTCATGTATCGGGCTGTTCCCAGCCGGTCGATCAACTCATCTATACGTGGCATGGGGTAGGTGTCAAATTTTGTAACTTTGTTCAACTGACGAAAATCGTTACAAAATCGCCAGCTCCCATCCGGTTTAGGCACCAACACAATGGGACTAGACCAATCACTTTGGGACTCCTCTATCACCCCTAAGTTCAGCATTTTCTGTACTTCCTCCCGTATTGCCTCCCGTCGGGCCTCTGGGATCCGATAGGGTTTTAACTTCACCCTTTCACCGGGCGGGGTAATAATGTCATGCTCTACCCCAGATGTTTGTCCCGGCAGCTCAGAGAATACCTCCTTGTTGCGAAGCACAAACTCCTTAACCTCCTGTTGTTGGGGTTGTGACAAGGTGGCTGCGATTCCAACCTCAGGAATCACGCAACCAGTTTGAGCTGGTGACCAAGTGTCTGCGACTAGGGACTCTCTATCCCTCCAGGCTTTCAACAGATTAACGTGATAGATCTGTTCGGGCTTTCGCCTTCCTGGTTGTCTGACCTTGTAATTCACTTCGCTCACTTTTTCCATTATCTCGTAGGGGCCTTGCCATTTGGCAAGGAATTTACTTTCAACCGTAGGGACAAGTACCAATATCCTATCCCCCGGGGAAAAGGTACGGGTCTTGGCTCCACGGTTGTACACTCTCTGCTGTGCCAACTGCGCTTGGGCCAAATGTTCCTTCACGATGGGCATTACCTGTGCAATTCGATCTTGCATCAGGGCGACATGCTCAATCACACTCCTGTGGGGAGAACTCTCACTTTCCCAAGTTTCCTTGGCAATATCCAACAGCCCTCTTGGGTGTCTCCCATACAGTAACTCAAAGGGGGAGAATCCCGTAGAGGATTGGGGCACCTCCCTAATAGCAAACATCAAATAAGGAAGTAGACAGTCCCAATCCTTTCCATCCCTATCCACCACTTTCTTCAACATTTGTTTTAGGGTTTTGTTGAATCTTTCAACCAGCCCATCGGTTTGGGGGTGATACACAGATGTACGTATTTGCGTCACTTTGAACAATTTACACAGCTCCTTCATAACCCGGGACATAAAGGGTGTACCTTGGTCCGTAAGCAGTTCTTTACAAATACCCACCCGGCTAAAAACAAGAGATAGCTCTTTGGCTATGGTTTTGGCCGAGGTATTTCTGAGAGGGATCGCTTCTGGATAACGGGTGGCATAGTCCATTATAACCAATATGTACTGGTGCCCCCTAGCGGACTTGATTATAGGACCTACCAAATCCATTGCGATTCTCTCAAACGGGACCTCAATGATGGGTAGAGGGACCAGCGGGCTACGGAAGTGTGGCATCGGGGCCGACCTCTGACACACAGGGCAGGAGGAACAATAATTTTCTATGTCCTTCATCACCCCAGGCCAATAGAATCTCTGTAATACCCTCTCTCGGGTTTTCTCTGTCCCCAGATGACCTCCAAGAATGTGCCCATGGGCCAACTCCAACACCAACTTCCTGTAAGGTTTGGGCACCACAAGCTGCTCAACGGTTTCTTCTGCCCTTTTTGCCACCCGATACAGTAGGTCCTTCTCTACGCTGAAGTATGGGTAAGTGCAGGTATTATCTGGGTTCACTAACTCGCCATCTATTTTCACTACGTTTTCCCGTGCCTTTATTAGGGCGGGGTCTTTCAACTGTTCTGTGGCAAAGTTTTCCCTGTGAACCTCAAGATCAGAAAACTCCACAGACGGTAGGTTTTCGTCTGAGGAGGTGGGCTCCTCTCCAGTTTCTTGAGTCTCCCCTGCCAATACTGACAAGGGAAATTCGGGAGAGTCCTCACCACTCTCAGAGGAGTTCTGGCTATCATATTCCTGGTACATAGGGGCACCAGTGGGGGGCTCAGGATCATCCCACAGTTCCCAGAACTTCGGAAAATCCCTTCCCACAATGGCGTCCTGCGGTAACTGAGACACTAAGCCCACTGGATGAGAAAGGGTACCTTTGGGGGTCTCGAAACACACTGTAGTCACTGGATACTCTCGGGTGTCCCCATGCACACAAATAACAGCTACCTTGCTATTCCCAGAGACCTCTGTTTTAACTAATTCAGCCTTTATCAGGGTCACAAGGCTACCTGAATCCAGCAATACCACAACATTTCTACCATTAATACACATTTTGCATAAATGTTTCTCAGTTCCCCGAATGGCAGTGCATGCGACTGTCGCACACAGCGACTGACGTCTGCCCGTCAGAAAGTCACACTGCATGGGTTCCTCCAAAACCGGGCAATTTGCTGCAATATGTCCCGCTTGCCGGCAGCGGTAGCAAATGATCCTTCTTGCCGCCTCTTGAGCCGCTGATTTCCCAGGCTGTTCTCGCCAAACTTGGGGTAGAGCTCCCACCCTCTCACTCTCTCCACCCTTACCCCTTGGAATCATCTTATCCGCCCCTGGGGATGGTCTGGTCTTAGGGTGGAAAGTCCGAGTGTCTCTGGAAGAGGCCGTCAGGTTCTCTGTAGCCAAGTATTTCTCCACACGATCCACAAGACCATCGGCCGTCTCTGGGTCTCCATGGCTTACCCACTTTTGGATGGCAGTAGGAAGAGCTCTCAAAAACCGATCCATTACAACACGTTCCACAATCTTTGGTGCGGACAAAGTCTCTGGCTGTAGCCACTTTCTGCTCAGGTGAATGAGATCATACATTTGAGACCTGGGGGGTTTTCCAAGCTGGAAAGTCCAGTTATGCACACGCTGAGCCCGGACAGCCAGGGTGACACCCAGCCTTGCCAATATTTCAGCTTTTAGCATCACATAGTCTTTTGCTTGGTCAGGCTCTAGGTCATAGTAAGCTTTCTGCGATTCACCCGTTAACAGAGGAGCCACCAGTCCAGCCCACTGCTCCTCAGGCCACTTTTCTCTTTCAGCAGTCCTTTCAAACGTGGTCAAAAATACCTCTGGATCATCCTCTCCAGTCATTTTTGTCAATAAACGACTCACCCCAAAGGACGCGGTATTAGTGGGACGGCTTTCCTCACTGGTCTGCGGACGTTGCTGCATTACTGCTTCCATTTGTTGTAGTCTCTGCTCTTGCTTCTGTAATAGGTCTATGAAGCGGGCCTCAGATCGTTGCTGGGCTTGTTGCTGAGCTTCCAGACTCTGTTGGTGAGCTTGCTGCTGGGCTGCAAGGCTCTGTTGATGAGCTTGCTGCTGGGCTGCGAAGTTCTGTTGTTGAGCTGCAAGGCTCTTTTGCAAACCTGCATTTGTCTGCTGTTGATTGGCATTTGCTAGAGCCAGCTGTTTCAGTATCTCCTCCATGCTGGCTTAAAAAAAAACTGCCACTGGTTCTCCACCAACTGTGAGGGGGTTAGCTCGGCAGCGGGTGTGTGTGACCCCCGGGATGGGCTCCCCACACAAAAACAGGCCCAGCAGACGGAGGTTGTGGTTTTCAAAATCAAAAAGGTGCCGTTTATTTTCTATTTACAGTGACAAAAACACAGCAAAGCAAAAGAAACAAACAAAATAAATCCTGGTCAACTTGACCTCTGACTAAACATACAGGTTTCCTAACTAACAACTGGGATCAGCCTAGTGCTGTCCTAGTCCCTGGTTTTAAATGTCCAAGCAAAATATAGCCACACAGGCTTTCTCTCACCGCACAGGGGTTCACTCTCCCTAGACAGTCCACACAGGTCTGCTTCCAGGCATGAGCTAACATCTAATGAATCTGGGAGTTTCTTATAGAGGCCTAAATGAGCTGACAAGGTTCAGCTGGTCTCATCAACTCCCTGTCTGCACGACGCCCAGCCCTCTCCCTAGAGGTATGAGTCATCCATGAGCCCACTAGTCTCAGCTGGGCTTATACAACTCTCCACCTAGCTGTATAAGTCGGCGTAAAGCCTGAATCTGGGCGAAATATATCTACCCCCCTGGATGCAACCAGGTGACTTTACCTTCCTGCTGTCACAATATATATATATATATATATATATATATATATATAATCTCAATCAAAAAAAAAAATGTAATTGCTTCTATAGTGGACAATCCACAACTTGGGGCAGGTGACGTGGCAAGTGGACAATCCACAACTTGGGGCAGGTGACGTGGCAAGTGGACAATCCACAACTTGGGGCAGGTGACGTGGCAAGTGGACAATCCACAACTTGGGGCAGCTGATGTGGCAAGTGGACAATCCACAACTTGGGGCAGCTGATGTGGCAAGTGGACAATCCACAACTTGTGGCAAGTGATGTGGCAAGTGACACACTAAATACTAAGTACACTGCTGCTCTCTCAGCTGCTGCTACTCACTCTGGTCTCATAAAATAGCTGAAATGGTTAATAATACTGTTTTTGAAGCTTATGGCGGCTCCTTATGATGTTTCCTAAGTAAACGCATATAGACGCAAATGTGGTAAAACGCGGCATGCAAGCGCGACAAAGCGCGCCTTTCTAAACGCCGTTTTCAACCTTAGTTCTGAAGACTTTGCACCAGCGTCCCGTGTACATGGGGCCTAAAAACGCCTATGCCATTTACAGCTCAAAAACGCCATGGTGGCCATGAGGCCATAGGCTAACATGTAGAGACGTTTTTAAGCTGCAAAAAAAGCTCAAACAAGCGTCTGGAAAAACGTCCGTGTGCATGTAGCCTTATATTAACCACTTGCTTACTGGCCACTTAAATCCCCTTCCTGCCCAGGCAAAATTTCAGCTTTCGGCACTGCGTTGCTTTGAATGACAATTGCGCAGTCGTGCGGCGTGGCTCGCAAACAAAATTGACGTCCTTTTTTCCCCACAAATAGAGCTTTCTTTTGGTGGTATTTGATCACCTCTGCGGTTTTTATTTTTTGCGTCAAAAAGAGCGTCAATTTAAAAAAAAAACACAATATTTTTGGATTTTTGCTATAATAAATATCCCAATTTAAAAAAAAAAAAATATGTTTCCTCAGTTTAGGCCAATACGTATTCTTCTACAAATTTTTGGTTAAAAAAATCCCAATAAGTGTATAGTGATTGGTTTGCGCAAAAGTTATAGCGTCTACAAAATAGGGGCTAGAATTCTGACATTTTATTTTTTTTATTTTTTACTAGTAATGGCGGCGATCTGCTATTTTTGTCAGGACTGCGATATTGCGGCGGACACATCGGACACTTTTGACACATTTTTGGGACCATTCACATTTATACAGCGATTAGTGCTATAAAACTGCACTGATTACTGTATAAATGTGACTGACAGGGAAGGGGTTAACACTAGGGGGCGAGGAAGGGATTAATATGTTCCCTAATGTGTGATTGCTACTGTGGGGGGAGGGGACTGACTGGGGGAGGAGACCGATCTGTGTCCCTATGTACAAGGGACACAGCATCGGTCTCCTCTCTCCCTGACAGGACATGGATCTGTGTGTTTACACACACAGATCCATGTCCTTGTCTGTGTACCGGCCGATCGCGGGTACCTGGCGGACATCGCGGCTGCCAGGCACGCGCATCGACATCTCAGTGATGCGCCGGCGGCGCTCGCGCGCCCCCCAGTGGCCGGAGGAGCGGAGGCCGTATAATAACGGCCTCCCGGCATTATAGAACCACTTTGCGGCCATCATTAGTTGTATGACGGGCGCAAAGTGGTTAAAGGGGGCTCCCGGATTCCGATAAGCCCCCCGCCCGCAGACCCCGACAACCAACGGCCAGGGTTGTCGGGAAGAGGCCCTTGTCCCTATGAACATGGGGGCAGGTGCTTTGGGGTGGGGGAGCGCAGGGCGCCCCTTGCCCCAAAGCACCCACCCCCCCATGTTGAGGGCATGCGGCCCGGTATGGTTCAGGAGGGGGGGCGCTCGCTCGCCCCCACTTTCCTGACCTGCCGGGCTGCGTGCTCGGATAAGGGTCTGGTATGGATTTTGGGGGGACCCCCACGCCATTTTTTTTAAAATTTGGGTGGGGGGGGTCCCCTTTGAATCCATACGGGGGGTCACCTTTGAATCCATACTAGACCCAAGGGCCTGGTATGGACCTGGGGAAGGACCCCACGCTGTTTTTTTTCTCAATTTTTTTTTTTAGAGCCGGCAATGTTTATTTTTTTACATTTCCTTCAACAATCAGCTATAAACAGGTAAAAAAAAACACGCAAATCACCGCCAAATCACGGTACTTGCGTTTTGGATGCGGGTCCATTGAATTCTATTACATCCAAAACACTGTTTTTGGCCTGGAAAAAAAAATCTGCAGTTGCGTTTAACCTCGTTTTTCACAAAGCCAAAAAATGCCTTCAGACGCCAAAGATTTCCATGTTTCAGACGCGGTATCGGCGTTTAGCCGCGTTTTCGTTTAGAAGCGTTTTTAAAGGTGACCTATTTTTTTACATTGATAAACTCAAAAATGATGGCAAATGATGAAAAAACATTATATATATATATATATATATATATATATATATATATATATAATCTCAATCAAAAAAAAAAATGTAATTGCTTCTATAGTGGACAATCCACAACTTGGGGCAGGTGACGTGGCAAGTGGACAATCCACAACTTGGGGCAGGTGACGTGGCAAGTGGACAATCCACAACTTGGGGCAGGTGACGTGGCAAGTGGACAATCCACAACTTGGGGCAGCTGATGTGGCAAGTGGACAATCCACAACTTGTGGCAAGTGATGTGGCAAGTGACACACTAAATACTAAGTACACTGCTGCTCTCTCAGCTGCTGCTACTCACTCTGGTCTCATAAAATAGCTGAAATGGTTAATAATACTGTTTTTGAAGCTTATGGCGGCTCCTTATGATGTTTCCTAAGTAAACGCATATAGACGCAAATGTGGTAAAACGCGGCATGCAAGCGCGACAAAGCGCGCCTTTCTAAACGCCGTTTTCAACCTTAGTTCTGAAGACTTTGCACCAGCGTCCCGTGTACATGGGGCCTAAAAACGCCTATGCCATTTACAGCTCAAAAACGCCATGGTGGCCATGAGGCCATAGGCTAACATGTAGAGACGTTTTTAAGCTGCAAAAAAAGCTCAAACAAGCGTCTGGAAAAACGTCCGTGTGCATGTAGCCTTATATTAACCACTTGCTTACTGGCCACTTAAATCCCCTTCCTGCCCAGACCAATTTTCAAATTTCAGCGCTGATGCACTTTGAATGACAATTGCGCGCTCATACAACAATGTAACCCAATGAAAATGTATTTTTTGCACACAAAATAGAGCTTTCTTTTGGTGCCATTTGATCACCTCTGCGGTTTTTTTTCTTCTATAAATACAAAAGACAGACGAAAAAAAAAAATTGGGATATTTTAACCACTTCAGCACCGGGCCTATTCTGGCACTTCTCTCCTTCATGTAAAATTCATAATTTTATGGCTATAAAATTACTTCAAAACCCCAAACATTATATATGTTTTTTTAGCGGACACCCTAGGGAATAAAATAGCAGTCACTGCAAATTTTTATCTCGCTCGGTATTTGCGCAATAAATTTTCAAACGCCTTTTTTGGGGAAAAAAATGGTTTCATGAATTAAAAAATTACAAAACAGTAAAGTTAGCCCAATTTTTTTGTAGAATGTGAAAGATGTTGTTATGCTGAGTAAATAGATACCCAACATGTCACGCTTTAAAATTGCGCACACTCATGGAATGACATCAAACTTCAGTACTTAAAAATCTTCATAGGCGATGCTTAAATTTTTTTTACACGTTACCATTTTCGCATTACAGAGGAGGTCTAGTGCTAGAATTGTTGCACTCGTTCTAACGCACGCAGCAAAACCTCACATGTGTGGTTTGAACGGCGTTCACATATGTGGGCGGGACTTAAGTGGGCGGTTTTTGTTTTTTACTTTTTTTTGACTTTTTTATTTTTTTGATCACTTTTATTCCTATTACAAGGAATGTAAACATCGCTTGTGTTAGGAATCTATTGTGACAGGTCCTCTTTATGGAGAGATGCAGGGTCAATAAGACCCCACATCTCTCCTCCAGGCTGGAAAGCATAAGATCAGTCCAAAAAATTCACCGATCTCATGCTGACAGCCGGGAACCCGGCATGATTTCATAACGTCGCGCCCGGGCCTCCGACGATCATAGAGATGACTGGTGACCATCTGGTCACCAGTCATCTCTATGCTTCCCATCCGGCGCCGGCCAATTCGTTCTCCGAGCCCCAGATGGCACGGGAGAGCCCGGAGAAGCACCGGATGGCGGCGGGAGGGGGGGGAAACGTCCCCTCCCGCCGCCTATAAGAACGATCAAGCGCCAGAACTGCCGCTATGATCGTTTTTATCGTGCACAGAATCGCCGGCTGAAAAGAATGATATCTGAATGATGCCTGCAACTGCAGGCATCATTCAGATGTCACAGCACAAAGCCAAGGACGTCATTTGACGGTGAGCGGTAGGGAAGTGGTTAATATTTCGAAAAAAGGTAATCTTTCTCCTTCATTGATGTACACTGATGAGACTGCACTGATGGGCTGCACTGATGGGCACCGATAAGGTGGCAAGGGTGGGCACTTGGGCACTGAGAGGTGGCATTGCTAGTTGGCACTGGTGGGCATTGAGAAGTGGCACTGCTAGGTGGCAATGATAGTTGGCAGTGATGGGCACTGATAGGCAGCACTGCTAGGTGGCACTAGCAGGGGCTACTGATTGTCACAGATGACGCAGAATTGCCTCTTCTTCTTCGGGCCCGATGTCCCTTGCACAATAAATTGCCTTTTTTTATGCTCACGCTGTCAGCACAAGGAGAAAACAAAAACCATTACCCAGCTTTTGTTTACATCACGTGATCAGCTGTCATTGGCTGACAGCTGATCACATGGTAAGGGGCAGGGATTGGCCCCTTCCTCGGATCTGTCGTCACCCGAATCTCAGTGACTCGGTGACCACAGCGCGCGTGCGAAGGGGAGGACGTCTATTGACGGACTCCCTGCAATTGAGGACCGTGCTGTGGCCATCGATCAGTTATAGCGCTGATCTCGAGTGATTAAAGAGGGTCTAAATGGGCCATTGACAAGCATCACAATTCAACTAAGGAATGTGTCTTTGCAAAGTTAAACTAAATGAAATCCTTTCTTATTTTTGCTTGTGGATAGAGTGCAGAGGGATTAGAAGTCTAGACAGTTTTTGGGGATGTCTGCACCCCTGATAGGGTGAAGACAACTCCCAAATTTGGCCACTTTATCCTTCCAAATAATTCACTTCCTGTGACATAGCCACACAGGAAGTGAGGGGAAATCCCTACCAATGTCTTTCCTTGGGGACACACAGGTCAATCTAAATACTTTCCTCATTATGTACATTGCACTCCAGCATTTTGCGGGGTACGCCCAAAATTATTAGGTATTTTGGACTTTGGGGTTTATTTACTAAAGGCTACTTTGCACTACAAGTGCACTTGCTGGATATCCGAGGGGGACATGCAAGCAAACAAAAAAAAACACCATCTTTGCTTTTACATGATTGGATGTTACAATCACCAGTGCTTCCCCTCAGATTTTAAGCAGCTACACTTTTACTGCAGAGTGGACCACTTCCTTACCGCCCATAGTCATATGACGTCCACAGATGGGATCTCCCATCCTGGGTGGACATCATATGACGTCCTCTGCTTTGAGGGGGGATATCTGAATGATGCCTGCAGCTAGAGGCATCATTCAGATATCCATTTTTTGTGCCGGCGATTCTGCGCACCATAAGAACGATAATAGCGGCGGTTCCGCCACTTTATCGTTCTTATAGGTGGCGGGAGGGGACATCCCCCGCCTCCCGCCGCTTCTCCGGGCTCTCCCGTGAGATCGGGGACCCGGAGCGAATCTTCCGGCGTCGTTGGTGGGTCACGTGACAAGCACCAGATGGTCACCAGTCATCTCTATGATCGTCGGATGCCCGGGCGCGATGTGATGACGTCACGCCCGGGTCCTCAGATGTAAACAAAGCCGCCATTGTGGCTTGTAAGTATGAGATCGGTGAAAAAAATTTCACTGATCTCATACTTTCCAGCCTAGGGGAGAGATGTGGGGTCTTATTGACCCTGCATCTCTCCATAAAGAGGACCTGTCACACACATTCCTATTACAAGGGATGTTTACATTCCTTGTAATAGGAATAAAAGTGATAAAAAAAAAAAGTAAAATAAGTGTTAAAAAATAAATAAGTAAAATAAAAATAATAAAAATAAAAAATTTAAACGCCCCTGTCCCCGATAGCTCGCGGTCAGAAACGAACGCACACGTAAGTCCTGCCCACATATGTAAACGCCGTTCAAACCACATATGTGAGGTATTGCTGCGTGCATTAGAGTACGTGCAACAATTCTAGCACTAGACCTCCTCTGTAACTCTAACCTGGTAACCTGTAAAAAGAATTAAAGCGTCGCCTATGGAGATTTTTAAGTACCGAAGTTTGGCGCCATTCCATGAGTGTGCGCAATTTTAAAGCGTGACATGTTAGGTATCTATTTACTCGGCGTAACATCATCTTTCATATTTTACAAAAAAATTGGGCTAACTTTACTGTTTTGTTATTTTTTAATTCACGAAATCATTTTTTTTCCAAAAAAAAGGCGTTTGAAAAATTATTGCGCAAATACTGTGCAAGATAAAAAGTTGCAATGACCGTCATTTTATTCCCTAGGGTGTCTGCTAAAAAAACATATATAATGTTTGGGGGTTCTGAGTCATTTTCTAGCAAAAGAATGATGATTTGTACATGTAGGAGAGAAGTGCCAGAATAGGCCCGGTATTGATGTGGTAAAAAAAGCCCGGTGTTGAAGTGGTTAACATCACGTGATCAGCTGTCAAGGCTGACAGCTGATCACATGGTAAGGGGCAGGGATCGGCCCCTTACTCGGATCTGTCATCACCCGAGTCTCAGTGACTCGGTGACCACAGCGCGCGCGCGAAGGGGAGGACGTCTATTGACGGACTCCCGGCAATTGAGGACCGTGCTGTGGCCATCGATCAGCTATAGCGCTGATCTCAAGTGATTAAAGAGGGTCTAAATGGGCCATTGACATGCATCACAATTCAACTTAGGAATGTGTCTTTGCAAAGTTAAACTAAATGAAATCCTCTCTTATTTTTGCTTGGGGATAGAGTGCAGAGGGATTAGACGTCTATACAGTTTTTGGGGATGTCTGCACCCCTGATAGGGTGAAGACAACTCCCAAGTTTGACCACTTTATCCTTCCAAATAATTCACTTCCTGTCACATAGCCACACAGGAAGTGAGGGTAAATCCCTACCAATGTCTTTCCTTGGGGACACACAGGTCAATCGAAATACTTTCCCCATTATGTACATTGCACTCTAGCATTTTGCGGGGTACACCACAAATTATTAGGTATTTTGGACTTTGGGGTTTATTTACTAAAGGCAAATCTACTTTGCACTACAAGTGCACTTGCTGGATATCCGAGGGGGACATGCAAGGAAACAAAAAAAACACCATCTTTGCTTTTACATGATTAGATGTTACAATCACCAGTGCTTCCCCTCAGATTTTCAGCAGCTACACTTTTACTGCAGAGTGGATTTGTCTTTACTAAACCCCAAACTACCTAATGATTTGGGGTGTACACAACAAAGTGCTAGAGTGCAATTTGCTTAATGGGGACATTAGTTAGATTGATCTGTGTGTCCCCAAGAAAAGACATTGGTAGGGTTTTACCTTCACTTCCTGTTTAGCTGTGTGACAGGAAGTGAAGCCAATTTTACTAAAAGGGACACAAAAAAACAAGCAGGGGTTCTAACACTTACTTGGTTTCCCTCAAAATGCCCACAATTAGAATCGTATTGCCTTGAGCTATTGTTAAGTGCAGTGCTCTAAATCAGTGCTTCTCAAGTACCAACAGGCCATGTTTGCAGGTTTTCCTTCATCTTGCACATGTGCTTTAAATCACAGTCAATGGTTTGGTATTTTGGACAGCAATTCTCGATAAGATAAATTCACAAAACATGTCCTGTTGGGGGTACTTGAGGACTGAGGCTGAGAACCACTGCAGTAAAAAGGAAAATTGAATACTTACCCCTCTGTATTTTTCATTTCCTGGTGACTATCCATGGCAGCACACAATACATGCATATGCTACCATGAAGGCACCAGGTTAGACAAATCACACCTGTTTTGTTTTGACATGCCAATCAGCTGTCACATTTGTTGCATAGAAAACAAAAAACAAACATCCAAACTTTGCATCAAATTTTATTGGTCAACAAAACAAAGGGAAGCCAAAATAAAAAACATGGTCAATTTGAAACAGTCTGTTTTGCTTTACGTCTATCTATTAAGGTTACTCTGTGGTAAAATCAAGGAAGCTTAAACTTCTGTAGTGTATCAATGCTTTACTAAACAAGGAAAAATCTGCACATACAACTGTAGGATGCACAATACAACACACTTAATTTAATAGCTTACAAAATATATGCCTACAAATATATATAAGCATGTACAACATGTACCGTATACATTAACTAAATAATTACTCAACTTGGAGGTCAAGATGTAATGTCCATAGTTCCTTGCTCAGTCCAACTCCCAAAAGCGTCTCCAAAGTTATCCAGCTTCAGGCAGGGATGTCTTCTTCCTTTCTCCTTCCAAAGACCAACTCCTTCCTTTGTCCTTCCCAAACACAACTGTTGTTCCCAACATATGTCTCCACCAAACACCTTTTCAAACCCCCTCCCTTTCCTGTTCAATGGAGGGGGAGGGGCCCCTCCCACCCATTTCCAGCAAAGAACTTCCAGTCAATGGAGGGGGAGGGAAGGGGCTCTTTACACATCCTGTTACTACCTAAACTCTATATTATTATTATAAAGTCACCATAGAAATTGCCATAGCAACACACAGTCACATCTTGAGAAAGATTTAGCAAAATAATACAGCACAGACAATTAAATCAAAGTGAACAAACAACACACATTAACAACATCAAAATAATTTCAGGGGAAGATTTCCCCCACACTAAAAAATACAATCAAAAAAAGTAAAACAAACATCTCTTTTGCAAAGACATAACAAATAAAATACGTGTTACAAACTCGATAAGGACACCAAAATGTACTTTTTGCCAGACACGCGCGCATACACACACTCTTGCCTCTTTTCAGGGCAAGGGAGAGGATGCTATCTGCAAGATTTATATAACATAGGTTTGTGAGCTAATGAGTCAATTGAAAACACATGCACAGTCCATGAAACACACAAAATGCAAGTTCACCCAATGTAGAGACTGAACTTCAAAGTGGGTACACCTGTTAAGGATGTCCTTCAATTACTAACCCATAAAAACACTCTGAGCATGCCCAGAAACATCCAGGTGCTGTTCACACACAAAAAGCACCAAAAAAAAAACCTAACTGCCTGAGCATGCTCAGACCAACACAAATGCAGCTAGCAGAAAATAACCCCCCCCCCCCCCCCAGTCCAAAATTAAGCATATCATGGGACAGACACCCCCCCTACCAACAAATACCATTGAAGTCTATGGGAACTGACTTGTTAATTTTTCTAGTCCCCACTTGGCTGGCTTATCTTAACTGGCCCTAGTTCACACCATAGAAACGCAGTCTGGATGCGTTCCAGGTGCTTTTCTGCATGCGCGTTTTTGACACGTTCCAGTTAATTTTTGATGCGTTTTTGATGCAGTCCAGTGTTTTTTTCCCCCTCTTTTCACTTAGGACAAGTGTGTTGCATTTGGTGCATTTAGGTGCATTCCAGTGCGTTTTTGGTACGTTCCGTAGCAATTTTGATGTGTTTTACTGTGGTCCAGTACAGATCTGTACATAAAAAATGCAGCATGACCAATTTTTTTTTCCCCTTTCTGAAACGCACTGGAACGGACTGCAGTGGTGTGAACTATGCCATTGGCATTAATGTGATCAACTTTCTTTGCGTTTTTCATGCATCAAAAAAACTTACTGCACTGCATCCGGTGTGAACTGGCCCTAAATATCATACCTGGGGGGTGTCTATAGTATGCCTGTAAAGTAGCGCATGTTTTCCATGTTTATAACAGTTTGAGAGCAAAATGACATTTCTAAAGTAAAATAATAGTCATTTAAAAGTACTCGCGGCTGTAATGAATTGCTGGTTCCCGTCAATACAGATAAAAGTAATTCAAAGTCTTTGAAGAAAAAAAAAATGCGTGGGGGTTCCCCCAAATTCCATTACCAGGCCCTTCAGGTCTGGTATGGATTTTAAGGGGACCCCCGAGCCAAACTTAAAAAAATGGTGTTGGGGGTCCCCCTAAAAATCCACACTAGACCCTTATCCAAGCACGTAACCTGGCAGGCCGCAGGAAAAGATAGGGGGACGAGAGAGCGGCCCCCCCTCCCTCCTGAACCGTACCAGGCCACATGCCCTCAACATGGGGAGGATGCTTTGGGGGCCTGTGACCCCAAAGCACCATGTCTCCATGTTGATGGGGACAAGGGCCTCATCCCCACAACCCTTGCCGGTGGTTGTGGGGGTCTGCGGGCGGGGAGCTTATCGGAATCTGGAAGACCCCTTTAACAAAGGGGACCCCCAGGTCCCACCCCCCTGTGTGAACTGGAAATGGGGTACAAATGTACCCCTACCATTTCACACAAAAAAAGTGTCAAAAATGACAATAGCCAGTTTTTGACAATACCTTTATTAATGTCTTCTCCTTTCCTCCAGCTTCTTCCTCCTTCCTTCGGTGTTCTCGTCCGCATCTTGCTCCGGCTTCTTGTTCCCTTCTTCTTTCTCCGGCCGCTCCGCTTGAATTCGAGGTTCCCGCTGTGTGACGCTTCAGTTCTACTCTGGGTCCACTGCCACCCGGTGACCCCGCCCCCCTCTGACGCACATGGATTTCACAGGGACTTTCCCTGTAGTGTTAGAGGGGGCGGAGCCACCGGGTGGCAGCAGACCCAGAGGAGAACTGATGAACTGAAGCATCACACAGCGGGAACCGCGAATTCAAGCGGAGCAGCCGGAGCAAGATGTGGACGAGAAGAAAGAAGAAGAAAGAAGAAGAAAGAAGAAAGAAGATTGTCAAAAACCGGCTATTGTCGTCATTTTTAAACACTTTTTTTTGTGAAATGGTAGGGGTACATTTGTACCCCATTACCATTTCACACAGGGGGGGCCGGGATCTGGGGGTCCCCTTTGTTAAAGGGAGCTTCCAGATTCCGATAAGCCCCCCCGCAGACCCCCCACAACCACCGGGCAAGGGTTGTGGGGAGGAGGCCCTTGTCCCCATCAACATGGGGACATCCTCTCCATGTGGCCTGGTACGGTTCTGGAGGGGGGGCGCCCTTGTCCCCCCCTCTTTTCCTGCGGCCTGCCAGGTTGCGTGCTCGGATAAAGGGTCTGGTGTGGATTTTTAGGGGGATTCCACGCCATTTTTTTTTAAGTTTGGCGCGGGGGTTCCCCTTAAAATCCATACCAGACCTGAAGGGCCTGGTACGGATTTTGAGGGGGACCCGCAAGTCATTTTTTTTTTTTTTAATTGGTGCGGAGTTACCCTTAATATCCATACCAGACCTGAAGGGCCTGGTAATGGAATTTGGGGAACCCACACGCATTTTTTTATTTTTTTTTCAAAGACTTTCAATTACTTTTCTCTATATTGCCGGGAGCCAACAATTCATTATAGCCGCGTGTGCTTTTAAATGCCTTTTTTTTCCCTTTAGAAATGTCATTTTGCTGTCGGATTGTTATATAACGGCAAGTTCAGAGCTGCGCCTGTTCAACTTATGCAAATTGATTTACGTGACTTGACATTTACGAAGATTTTGCCGGCGCAGTGACCCGGCGCGTTTGAACAAGTGAAATTCCCGCGCAGACAACAAAAAAACCTCTCGCAGTTCTAAACGTACTTGCCGGCGCAGCGGGCTGGTTCTGAAAAAGTTACTTTCTCATTCTATTTTGGGCATGTTTGTTACTTGGGCAGTTGTCACTAAACTTCCTCACATCACCCCACATCACCCCCATTATATTGGCACTTCCAGCTTCTTTATATTTTTATTTGAAGATGCCGTGCGCCAGGTCCATAGTGGCGCACTGAGCGCCTCCTCCCGTGCACCGAGAACACTATAGTAAATGGGGAATAGCGCTGCGCTACCGGCGCAAATGTTTCGTAAATACCAAAAATGCCGTTGCGCACCGATACTCATGGCGCAAACGTTTCGTAAATCAGCCCCAGAGTGTTGTTGTGGAATCCTGGTGTTCCAGGGAAGCATAAGCTTGCTGATAGATGGAAATCACAGCCGTACGTGATCTGTAAAAAATTGCCTGGCCTGCCAGTGTACCAGCTGAAACCTGAAGGACAAGTGGGACCTCTGAAAACCTGGCACAGGAACCACTTATTGCCTCTCTCCAAAGCAGTCCGGATAACTTCTTTTTTTTTATAATCAAGATTTTTATTTTATTGTAAGCTTCGAACATTTTACATTTCCATTCAACATTGTACATTTACATAAGAACAAATGAGCATTACAAGACAGAGCCATGTACAAAATTATCTTATCGGAATAATAATAATATTAATAATATCCCCCCCCCCCCAAGAGAAAGGAAAGAAGAGAGAAAGAAGAAAAAAAAAAAGAAGAGGAAAAAAAACCCATATAGTTCCCTCTCCCCCCCCCTCCCTCAGCGCCATCCCTGGCTGCGGTGGAGTAAGTCTACTCTGTCCCCACTCACTCCTTCCCTTCTACTTATGTCGTGTGTTATCCTACTGTGTTCTTATTTGTCCCTTGGGCAGTGCTCCCTCTTGCTTCCAAAGAGGCCACTAATGGCCATGGTGTCTATTATTTTTATGTGGGGGAAAAAAAAAAAAAAAAAATATATGTATTTATTTGTGTCTCGTGTTTAGGTATTAATTACCCATAGTTGTGTATAGCGGCCCCCCTGGCCTAATTCCCCAATTTGAAAAAGAACAAACAAATTTTAGAAAGAGGAAAAAAATAAATAAATAAATAAATAAATAAAAAAAAAAAAAAACGTGTTTGTTATTGATTCCCCTCTACCAGTGCCTCTTAAGAGGCCACTAATGGCTATGGATATAGAAGGTATTTACGCGCTACTATGTATGAAACAAAGGGATTATTACAACTGCTACAAGGCACTGAAAGGTACTGAAACCATAACCTGGATAAAATGTGTATAAAGAAATAATGCCGAGCTGTTGGAAATCCCTAAATAAATGGGTGATCCTGGGGGGTGCTATAATTTGAACAATATTTGTATTCTTAGCAAATAAAAAACACAATATCTAAAACAAATATAAAAATGTAAAAGAGTGTGTAAAATGTGACATGAATCTCAGAAAAAAGTGCATATAGTTAAAACCGTTTAGCCATATATTTGTATCCAATAGCTGTGCTGCAATAGGTCTAGCCGTGACTAATAAAATCATAAATAGTAATTCTTGAGCAAAGGTAGTGCAATGGTTAAAATCATAAATAATAAACTTTAGTAGTGAAAAAGTGCAAACAAATCGTATTGTCTTGCGATAAATAAACAAAGGCTGAAGTGCTGGGTGATGTTGTGACTTCCACACTGTGTTGGTTTTAAGGCCTCATGCCCACTGGCGTTTTTACAGCTGCGTTTTTGAGCGTTTTTTACAGCTTAAAAACGCCTGTCCATGTTATTGTAAATATTTTTTTTTTTTTTTTTTTAAAAAAAAAAAAAAAAAAAAAAAAACGTCGGAGCTAAAAACGCGACCGCGTGTTAGTGCGCGTTTTTTGCGCGTTAGTGCGCGTTAGTGCGCGTTTTTGCGCGTTTTTTGACGCTCGCGTTTTTTCCTGCCTAGTTCTGACGCTGAGGAACGCACTGGCCCTGGGTTTTTTTTACAGCTTACAAACGCCTATGCTCTTTACAGCTCAAAAACGCCTAGGTGGGCATGAAGCTATAGACTAACATGGACAGGCGTTTTTAAGCTGTAAAAAACGCTCAAAAACGCGGCTGAAAAAACGCCCGTGGGCATGAGGCCTAATGAGTGACTTCTTGATGTGTTATCTTGTGACTCCCACGCTGTGCTTTTAAAGAAGGGTGGCCCCTTACCTCACTGCTGTGAGGTTACAGCATATAGTATAAGCCCTCTGTTGTTCCTGCTGCCTCTTATCCGGATGCTATCTGGAACATGGGGATGTGTGAATGCCTGGCGGGGGTTAATCCTCTGGCCGTGGAGTCTCCGGGATGGTGTGCATATGTGGAGGTTTAAAATATGGAGGCAAGAAATGGCCCAATATAGTGTAATAATTTTGCTATAAGGTTTATTTGATCGTAGATAGAAGTATAAAGTACTCACATTTAAAAATTCAAAAAGGGTATGTAAAATACGAGCGCCGAGCTCGTCCGCTTCACCTCCGGACGTAGCAAGCACCGGAGGTGACGCGGACGAGCTCGGCGCTCGTATTTTACATACCCTTTTTGAATTTTTAAATGTGAGTACTTTATACTTCTATCTACGATCAAATAAACCTTATAGCAAAATTACTACACTATATTGGGCCATTTCTTGCCTCCATATTTTAAACCTCCACATATGCACACCATCCCGGAGACTCCACGGCCAGAGGATTAACCCCCGCCAGGCATTCACACATCCCCATGTTCCAGATAGCATCCGGATAAGAGGCAGCAGGAACAACAGAGGGCTTATACTATATGCTGTAACCTCACAGCAGTGAGGTAAGGGGCCACCCTTCTTTAAAAGCACAGCGTGGGAGTCACAAGATAACACATCAAGAAGTCACTCATTAAAACCAACACAGTGTGGAAGTCACAACATCACCCAGCACTTCAGCCTTTGTTTATTTATCGCAAGACAATACGATTTGTTTGCACTTTTTCACTACTAAAGATTATTATTTATGATTTTAACCATTGCACTACCTTTGCTCAAGAATTACTATTTATGATTTTATTAGTCACGGCTAGACCTATTGCAGCACAGCTATTGGATACAAATATATGGCTAAACGGTTTTAACTATATGCACTTTTTTCTGAGATTCATGTCACATTTTACATTTTTATATTTGTTTTAGATATTGTGGTTTTTATTTGCTAAGAATACAAATATTGTTCAAATTATAGCACCCCCCAGGATCACCCATTTATTTAGGGATTTCCAACAGTTCGGCATTATTTCTTTATACACACTAATGGCCATGGTGTTTAAATATAAATGATTATACCTTGTGATATCTTCACCGTGTTTACGTTCGGGCGATCCTCCCCCCCGACCTACTCTTCCCCCAATTTTAAGTGACAAACCCGTATTCCCCAAGGGAATAAAATGAAAAATTGTGATGTCCTCACAGTGATCATGTACACTCTCTATCCTAATATTACTTCCATTCCCTCTTCTCCTGTGTGTGGCCTACTCCTTATCCGACCCCCCCTCCCAACCCTCCCCTCTCCGCCCCAACACGACTCTACTCCCTCTCTCTCCTATTCAGGGGCAGACATCTCACTCCACCCCATCAACGCAGTCAGACTTTATTAGGGAGGTCGATGAGAGAGAGCGGGAGGGGAGAAGGAGGAAAGTAAAACAAAAAAAAAAACCTATATCAATCCTGGTCAAGGTTCATGATCCGGTTCTTTATACTTCTGTAGCTTAACCCATAAGCAACTATACTGGGGATCTTTGTAAATGCACTACGCCCCCTACTTTCCCCCTTCATATCTCCTATCCTCAGCCAATTTCATGTGCACACTGTATCCAGCCTGCCCAAGTCCTCTCAAATTCCCCTTTTTTGTCATTCACTACTTGAGTCCACCTTTCGGCTTCCATTATCCGGTTAACCTCCCTTTTCCAGTCCTCTAGTGTTGGACAGACGGCCTGTTTCCAAAATCTAGGGATCAATAGTTTGGCTGCGTTCAATAGGTGTGGTGTAATACTCTTCCTGTAAACTTTAATGGAGCCGGGTATTCCATGGAATAAGAAGCATAGAGGAGTAAACTCCATAGGTCTAGAGGTCAACCTCTCAATCCATGGTGCAATTGATACCCAAAATGTTTTAATCATGGGGCACTCCCACCACAGGTGGAGAAATGTACCCCTTTGCTTACATCCTCTCCAACACCGTGCATCTGCCTCTGGGTACATCTGAGTTAATCTTACTGGTGTCCTGTACCACCTTGTCATAAATTTATAGGCCATCTCTTGAACGTACGAACTTATAGATGTAGAGTAAGTTGATTTAATCATTTTTTTAATTTGTTCCTCTGACAGTTCTTTATTTAATTCTCTTTCCCACTCTCTGATAAAATATGGGACTGTACTCTTTTGGGCGCCTAATATCAGTCTATACATCTGAGACAGCAGATGCCTGGCATCCCTCAAACGCACACACTGGCCCTCAAACACCGTGATTGAGTTTAATGATCTCAATAGAGGTTTCATCTTGTTAAAGAAACCTGTCATTTGATAGTACCTCCAACCTGATGTGGGTATATTCCCTAGGGCTGTAACCAGCTCCGAATAAGTTGCTAGGGTTCCCCGCGGGGCGAATTTACCACACGTGGTATCTCCATCCCGACCCCATGCCCCCAGGAATCCCCCCCTCCCTTGGAGGGAACCATGGGAATCCATCCAATGGGGCTAGGGGGGACACCTGGGGGGAATACTCTCCTGTTTTATTCAACTTATCCCATATTAACAAGGAGTTCCAAGTCAGGGGAGATGTCCATTTCGAAAGTCCTCTCAACGTACTCGGGATCCAAGGGGCCCCTGCAAGATTCCTCCCAGCTATTGTTTTTTCTAGTGGGACCCACATTTTATTAGAGGAATCATGGCACCAGTTCAAAATTCGAACCAGCGACATTGCCTTATAGTACACTGATATGTCTGGCAGTCCCATTCCTCCCTCTGCCTTGCTTCTACGCAGGATGTCATATGCCAACCTTGGTCGTTTATCATTCCACACGAATGCTACAAAAGCCTTCCGTATCTGTTTAAAAAAGATTTCTGGTAATTTAATCGGAACTGTGTGTAGTATATAGATAATTCTAGGTAATATACACATTTTAATGGCACTTACTCTTCCAAACCATGTTAGGTATTGTCCTGTCCATTTCTTTAAGTCCCCCACTGTCCTGGTAATTAGGGATGCATAATTAAGGTCATATAATATTTTTTGATTTGCGGTAATATGTACCCCCAAATAGAACAAGGAATCCTTCTTCCATGCAAAGGGGTACGCCCTCCTCAATATCTTTGCCATCTCTTGGGGTACATAGCTAGGTAAAAGTATTGATTTTTCAAAATTTAATTTTAAAGTTAGATAGGTGCCCATATCTGTCCAACTTCCTGCAAAAGATCTGTTAAGGATGTCTGTGGTGTCGAAAGATAGAATAATAGGTCGTCAGCATAAGCCGATACTTTATGTTCCACATCCCCAATACCTATCCCTGATATCTCCCCATTACTTCTGATCTTGCAAAGAAATGGTTCTAATATTATAGCAAATATTAATGGTGAAAGTGGGCACCCCTGTCTTGTCCCGTTTCGTATGTTAAGATAATCTGATACTGTACCATTTACTTTGACCCTTGCTCTTGGGTTTGCATAAAGGGCCATTATCCATCCCATCATGTGGTCACCCAGGCCCACCCCCCTCAAGACTTCACTCATAAAGCCCCAGTTCACCCTATCGAAAGCCTTTTCAGCATCCATTGATAGAACGATCTTTGGAGCTTTCTCTGGGCCATATTTCATCCAATGAAGAAGATGAAGTGCCCTGATGGTGTTATCCCTTGCCTCACGTCCTTTCATAAAACCTGTCTGATCTGGATGCACTAGCCCCCCGATATGTTCTTGCAATCGTAGTGCTAGGATTTTGGCCAACAGTTTAGTATCCGAGTTGAGCAGAGAAATAGGCCTGTAATTGGCACAACACTGTGGATCTTTCCCTTCCTTTGGGAGTACAGTAATGTACGCCAACAGGGCTTCTGATGGTAACGGATTAGTCGCACTAATTGTATTTAAGTAATTACATAATGGTCTTATCAACTTATAGTAAATATTTGTCAAGCCATCTGGGCCAGGGCTTTTCCCTATCGGCAAGGCTGCTATTACTCTGCTCAACTCTTCAACTGTAATTGGATGTTCTATTTCTGCTGTAACTATCTCCGATAGGGTGGGAATTGATGATTCCTTAATATATTCTCGTATCTCCTCCCTTCTTTGGTCCTCCCTATTTTCTATTTGTGAAGTCTCAGGTGTCTGGATATTATATAGTGTTTCATAGAATCTATGAAGTTCTTTCGCTATGGTCTAGGTTTCCACTATCTTTTTGTTTCGACTTAACAGGTTATGGACATGTCTAGATTCTTGTTGCTTTTTAAGTTGTTTAGCCAGTAACCGACCGCATTTGTTCCCTTGCTCATAGAACCTATGAGCAAAGTATCTGCATTTGTTATTTATTTTTCGATCTAGACATTGTGCGAGTTCTGCTCGAAGGTTCCCTAGTTGTTGGCTCTCTAAGGGGTCAAGGTTTTTTTTATGCTTAATCTCCAGTACATTGATTTTCTCTAATAAATCTGTCACTTCCTTCCTTCTTGATGTGAGCCCCATAAGCTATTAGTTCTCCTCTTATAACCGTTTTATGAGCCTCCCACACTGCCTGATCTGACACCTCACCTGGTGTATTCCTCTCAAAATAGTCCCTTATTTTGACTGACAGTTCCTCGGTTATCTTTTTGTTATCTAATATTGATTCGTTCAGTCTCCACGTCCGTTCTATATAGCCAGGCTGGGTCGGAGAGAGTGTCAACGTTATTGGGGCGTGATCTGAAAGGGTTATGGACTCAATGGTGCAATTTCGAACCTTTTCCAAATAGAATTGATCTACCATAAATACATCAATACGCGAGTACATTTTATGTGTTTTAGAGTAATAGCTGTAATCCTTTACTCCATTGTGCATTACCCGCCAACTATCGACCAGATGTTGAGTGCGTAGAAGTTGTTTTAAATGCTTTAGAGCTCTAAAGGATAGAGATGTTTTCTTTGATGTTGTGTCCAAACTTGGGTCCAGCACAATATTGAAGTCTCCGCCCAAGATCAAACAGCCTTCCCTAAATTTCTCCAGCATCTTCAACATTTTAGTAAGAAAGTTAATTGTCCCTATATTTGGTGCGTATATAATTGTCCCTATATAAATTGCAGAAAATGTGTATCGCTGGCTATGTATTGTACCTTTAACAAATAAAAAACAGAAAAAAAACAAATACAAGAAAAACTCTTTATACTGGCATAAACACTTTTTTCCCCCTGTAACAAAAATTTGTTTCTTCCACATGCACATATTTACATATACAGTATGTTTAACATATACTGGAGGCCGTGGCCCCTCTCCCCCCTTATATCTATTCACAAGGGTTTTTGATCCCAAAGCCCCCCCACCAGAGAAAAAAAAAAAACCCCGCCCCTTCTTAGGCCATCTAATCTTTTATATGGATCTATGTCTCCCTTAACGATTTCTGCATGGCCCCTAGTGGAAACTTGTTGCCACTGTTCAGGCCTCTGTACGGGTATCCCAACTTTGTGTGTCCTCCAGTCTATAAATTCTACTAATGGGAGATCCAATGTTTCAACAAAAAACTGCAAATCGTCTTTAGTCCGTAAAGTTGCTGTTCTGCCATTCCTAGAGGCCATCAAACTAAATGGAAACCCCCAGCGATAATAAACCCCCTTTGAACGCATAGCTTCCAATAGGGGCCGAACCGCTCGGCATTGGTACAAAGTCCTGCGTGTTAAATCTGGGTACAATGATAAATTCGTACCATCAAGGGAAATTTCAGGACTACTGCGGGCCATTTTCATAATAGTTTCCTTTACTGCATATTTGTGTAATCTTCATATGACATCCCTAGGTTTCTCTATACTCTGAGTAATGTGCGTGGGGACTCGATGTACCCGATCTATCTCAATACATTCAGGCGCAGAGGCCCCCATAATCTGACCAAATACTTTTTGAACTACTGAGGCTAATTCGGCCGTTTGGATTGTTTCTGGTAACCCTTTTATACGGATATTCTGCCTTCTGTCTCTATTCTCATAATCGTCCATTTGATCCTTGTAAGAGTTTAGGGCATCTTCATGTTCTTTAATAGAGTCTTGAACCTCCACCACTACCTGTACCATTACCTCTTGGCTCTCTTCCACACTTTCCACCCTATGCCCCAGTGCCCGTGTGTCTTCTCTCAGGTCATCTACCGCTTGCTGACAAGACTGCTCCACCGCACTAATTAGCTGCTGGATGTCAGTCTTTGTAGGAAGGGCCCTCAGTAGTTCCCGAATTTCCCTGATTTCCATTGCTGCATCTCCCCCCCTGGCACCGGTGTCTGCTTCTCCCCCTCTTCCAGTGGGGGGGCTTGTGGGTTTTATGACCTGTGGATTAAATTTCTCTCCTTGTGTTCCAGAGCCATGACTGGGACCCGCCATTGCTTGGTTCACCTCCCCCGTTGCCAAGTCCTCTTCCAATGTTGGGGTTCCTCTCTCCACTACTACCTGGTCCCCCTTTAGGAATATTGTTATTCCATTTGAGGGTTCGGGGGGGCTATCTTGAACAGTTTCTGCCCTTTCCATATTGGGGCTCCCTTCTTCATGCATCAAGCAGCCTTGCCCCCGCACTGCAATTTCTTTTCCCTCGCTCGGAGGGGGGGGTATTGTTCTACATTAGGGGGGTCCCTCTCTGGAAACTCCCCCCTGTCCTATTGTCGGCGATCCCCTTCCATACTCTGCATGGGCCCGTCCAGCTGATTGGACACCGCAACTTGGTGTCAGGGACTTACGATTCGATCGCTTTCCACTATTTCCCTTAGTGTCCATAGCCCCACGTCCCCTCTCATCCTGTTTTCCTATATGCAGTCCTCGCTCTGCCCAGGGGGACATATAAGCTCGGATCCCTCCTGTCTCGTTCCAGCTTCCCTTAGCCGGCTGCTGCGCAGCTTGTTGGCGTGTAGTCATTGCTGGTGTCGATGTTTCAGAAGCAGCAGTCCAATAAGGGGGGCACCAATATCCCACAGAGATAATGTATATAGATTATTAAATGGGCAGGGGGGAAGAAAAAAAAAATAGTAGCACTAATTTGACTATTATGGCTTTACAGTCTCTTTCACCTCATATTTCTCCCCCTTCTCATTACTCAGTCTTTACGGACTGTCATCCCTCAGTAAATCGCTCAGATCAGCTAAATTTTGCAAAAGATAGGTTAGTAAAAGTCTATTTAGGAAGTTTATTAAATTCTGTACTGTTTAGAAGTCTTTGATAGTGTACACTTTTCAGTATTCAATATTCAATACTCAATGGAGCAGTTCAATGTAGCCCTATATCAGCATAGCAGAGCAATATAACTGTGTAACGGTGCAGCGGTGTCGAGTAGTTGTAGCCGTGTAGCTAGTAGCAGGAATAAGGCACACCTGACATAATTGGAGGATCTCCCAAAAGGGCTCAGAAATCAGATAGATTTTTCTATTTTCCAGTAGTTTGTTAGTTTTGTTAGTTCCAATAGCAGATGAACGTAGCTGTGTAACAGGATATGGATGAGAGTGACAGTGTAGTAAGATAGCAATGTATCATATAGTGATATAGCAGTGTAGCAAGTCACACGTGGCAGGCTCAGTTGATACAGTTAATACACTTGAGGGGGGTTCTCCCACAGAGAGCTCAGTCCTACTCACTAACTCTAAAGTCCACTTATCCACATGGATATACACGTCACAACAATGATGAGAGTGGCAGTATGGCAAGTATATGGCAGCATAACGAGGTCGCAGTGCATCAATGTAGTAATTTAGCAATGTAGCAGTGTAGCCTCAATAGAGCGATAATAACAAGTAGCAAATAGCCAGGTCAGTTAATAGCTCAAATAGCTCATTTAGTACAATTGATACACTTAGGGATTCTCCCTAGTGAGCTCAGCCTTGCTCAGTCTTACTCACTATGAAGCCAACTTGTCCATACAGGTAACCATACAGGTAACCAATAACAAACACCCCTGCAGCTTTTTGTGATGTAACTTAGTACTCACAACTCCCGATGGCTCTGCACAGAGGACCAAGCTGATCCGGATAGGATCATGCCTCACCAAAGCTTCTGTGATGTCTTCTGTGACAGATGACCGGCTCCAGGCAGCTCCAACACCTCAGACCATGAACCTGACAAGCTCCTTGGGAGGTTAGGAGGTTACAGCACCGCACAGCGCAGCACGGAACCAAGCAGACATCTAACATCAGTGAATTGTCCCGAGCACGGCGTTTGCATCGTGGGGGTTCAGCAGAGGGTTTTCCCAGCGCAAGGCATCAACAGCAGGGCTTCAAAGGAGAGGCTTCAGCAGCGGCAGCGAGGGCAGCTTTAGATAGCTAAGATCCCCAAGAATCTCTCCTGCTTAACGGCAGGTGTATGAGCTCTCTGGCTTCATGTCCAGCTGCTGGTGTTTAGCGGGCTCAGATAGCAATCCAGCTTAGGAGTCTGAGGGCAGCATGGGAGCATGGGAGCTCAGACAGAGGACGTGCTCACGCGTCCACACTCACACCCATCTTTGCCGAGTCAGTCCGGATACCTTCTACTCCGGATTCTCCTGACTCACCTTCAACCTCCAATAGCCCTAGGCCCAACACCAGATCTCAGACCGCTCAGTCAGGAGAGATGAACGCCTCAAACCAGAGTGAAGATGAGGAAATGGAACTGAGCTGGCTGTGGCCCACTCAGACAACTGAACCCATGGTCATGGATCCTTCACCCTGGGAAGTTACCATCGATGGCACCTTAAATGCTGAAGCTGCTGAGTTCATTCCATTGTGTACTCTAGCTGAGGAATGGGAAGATGCCTTAGAGTTGATCCCATCCGAAGATCCAAGAGATTCTTTGTACCTCTCTGCACCAGAATTGGATGCCCCTGAAGCAGCAGGAACCATTACACCTGACCCAGTGGAGGGAAGAATTTAAGAGCCCAGTGTGCTTGATACCTCAGTTCCCAGGGAACAAAGATTGACAAGGGCTATTCGCCCTCCCTGAAAGTTAACTTACACTCAGATGGGAGAATGTTCTGAGGATACTGTGACAACTGCAAGAAGGACAATAGAGAAACCTGGCCCCTCCACTGTGCATTTGGTGGAGGGCAACCCCAGCTCACTCTCTGGCACAGTTAGGCAGGTCACTTCCACTAGTATGACCTGTGGGAAGGACAATCTTCCTCACCAAGTTTGGTGGAAGGTTCCCCTGCCCAGATCTTTTGCTACTGTAAATTGCACTGTTTGCAATTAATGTTCATATTATCTTTGGGGACCAAAGATTTTAAGTGGGGGGAGTGTGTAGCGGGTGTTTGTTTCAAGGCCCAGAGACTACGATACCCAGGATGCATTTCCCCATGCAAGGACTGCTGGGGCGGGGTATCTAACAAGGGGGGCGGACCGGAGTACGGTCTCTTTGGACATCGCCCGCCCAGCAAGTGGAACTCTCTGCTGAGTCTGCTGTTCCAGACAGGGCCTGAAGCCTAGGCCCTGTATTATCAAAGAGCCTTCCGTTTCCACCTAGGAGCCTGAGGGACGTCTCATCCTACCATCCGTCTGCTGCTGCCAGGAGGACCGAAGACCCGGGTGTCGTGGAATCTGTGTACCGAGACACAGCAACGGAAGATACGGACGTGGACTGGTCCGGTTGGTTGAGAGAGCACCGGCTCAGAGAATAATACAGGATCTCTAGACCCAGTAACTGTTGTTTGGAACTAACGTTAGTGTTTGCAGTTGCACGCCGGAGGGACAGTGCATTGAATAGCGCTAGTAGACTGATTCTGTGTTCACCAACTTATCAAACCCCTTTATTCTTGTGGATTACAATTGTTCCAGAAGTACACCACCGTTTGTTAGCGAAGATCTTTCTCTGCAGAACTTTCACATAGCACAGTCAGGCCTGACTTAGCAGTGTAGACATTTTCTGGGCGCCATTTTGCCCACAAGGGAGAAGAGCTGCAGCGGGGTCTGTTAGTTTCTTGTCACAGGATTGTATATCTGTCTGTTTGCTAAAATACTCTTTCATTGCAGGGCTCTGCATATGTTTATGTATACTGTTTTACCTGCTTAACCATTATTCTCAGTAAAGTGCCAGGGTTAAGTATACCAGTCGTTTGTGTCATTTACTGTGCAGAAGAAATGGTTACTGATAGCTATACCATACTGCTGAATGTCTTTATTGTGGGATTGTGCTGCCAAGAGTCACAGGTTACACAATCCTATCATCCCCTACTAACTGTGCCAAGGTTAGAGCAAATTGCTGGGGGTTGACAGTGAGTGTTATAGGGCCCGAAACAAAATCATACCAGCGGCCCTCTTAGCTGGGGGTATCGCTACACATTTTTCATAGAAGTATTCGCCCTCAATCAGATGTTTAAGGAACGCATACATGCCGCAAGATGTACACCGAGTCTCATCTCTACACCCGCCTGTCATCGTACCTACTAATTTAATGAGGATTGGGGATTATACCCTGTCCAAATGAACAAACAACTAGCTTCCTGATACTAATACTCAACATTCAACAATACACAGGTACTCAACAATACAATACACAGGTACTCACAGCCCACGTGCACACACAGCCCTCAGGGACACACAGCCCACGTGCACACACAGCCCTCAGGGACACACAGCCCTCGTGCACACACAGCCCATGTGGACACACAGCCCACGTGGACACACAGCCCACGTGGACACACAATACTCAGGGACACACAATACTCAGGGACACACAATACTCAGGGACACACAATATTCTTAATTTTACAATATGTTTTATGATGGGGGGACTTCCTGACAATCGTTTATGCCCTTATGAAATCCTTCAAAATGCGTAGGTATATGTACTGCACCTGGACTCTACACCCCTTCAATCTGTGTAATCTGGCTGGCTGAATATTTAACGATACGTTTTTGTTGACCTGTAAGTGGGTGGAGTCATGCACTCTGGATATGTAAGCAGACTGAATGCCTTAAGTGCAGCTTAGATGAACTATGTTTTGGGATAGGCATGCGTCAATCGTTTCATTATAAATCAAAATTTGGACAAAATTTGCTTGATTCTTCGATTTGGATGCATCAGAATCTCCGAATCACATAGTAACAAATTTCAATTAATCTGAATGAATATTATAACGAAAACAGCAAATTAATTTGTGTTTATTTCATTCGACATGATGCAATAGCTGAGCCGGCGGATGACAGGGAGGTCCCTGCTCACTGTGCAGGGACCGCCCTGTCAGATCTCCGCTCTCCCCGTCTGTCTGTGTTCATCCAATCCGCTCTGCAGACGGATGGAAAATAGGATTTTCCTCCGTCTGCAGAAATGGAGCATTATGGACCCGGATGAGATCGGGTGTCAGCGGATATTCATCCGCTGACACCCGCTATCTCATAGGGATTAATGTATGTCCCTTTTTCATCCGTAAACGGATGGATGAGAAAGCGGACATACGGTCCGCATGTGTGAAAGGGACCTAATTCTGTTGTGTCTGAAAAATATGAATGACAAATCTCCTGAAAATTTTTATAAACACGATATAACAAATATAGCCAATCTAAGTAACAAAAAAGAGTAATAGAATGAATTGGTTCAGTACACTGAATATATACTCTCCCGAAATAGGGTAACAAGTCTCTCCGAAGACAAATCATTCTAATGTAGCGGCCACCCCCTCACCCCGTCCTCTTTAGCCTAGGGGTATGTCACGCGACAGGGGTGAGGTGCGCTACGGCCCATGTCCTCCCCACTACTTGCGGGCGAGGTGAAGGCCAATACCTAATGATTCCTCGGCCCGGTGTCCTGAACATGTACCGAGTCTGTCGTGCAGAAACCTCCCTTTGCTCCCATTAACAGAGTCCATACACCGATCACAGTCCAACGGTTAGATTTATTTTGTATCTTCAGTTACAAGGCAATGCGATGGCATGATACGGTGGAATGAGCAGGTCGAGGCACTATACTGATCTGGGTCCCTACACCCCCTATGCTATGACCAAGGGTTGTAGGAGTCTTGACATGAATACCTCCGTTGCGCTGCGGGCCTCTATCAGGGGAAGATGTCCTCCAAGGGAGTTACTGCAGGCCCATCCGTCACCGGGTTGACACTACACCGGGTCTTCGAACGAGTGACCTCCCCAGCCTCCTCACCTCAGATGCGGGTCCCCTCGCAAGGGGCGCCCTGGAGCAACTCCACCCTCGCGGGACCCAGTCGGAGTCACCGGGTCCCAGGCCTCCTCAATAGTACCTCATCCCAGGCTGAAGGTGCCTGGGATGGACTCCATCTTCATCCCGGCCAGGCCTAGGGTGCCTAGGCCGGAACCTTGAACCGCCCGCACCCAGGCCTAAGGTGCCTGGGTGCGTGAAGAGCTGATCCCCGAAGACAGACCGACCTCGTGGCGAGGGCGTCTCCCCCTTTTATCTCCTCCCGTCGATACCACGGCGGGTTCCCCGCCCCGGCCGTACCATCTCCAGGAAGGGACCAAGAAGGGTAGCACTGCGGTAGTGATTCTACCCCGAGCCAGTAGGTACACTGACACCTACTGGTCGAAGAGAATATTACACCACCCAATCCTCCACGAATAAGAAAAAGGGGTCTGAACCCTAACATAATTACACACTTGGGTCACACTACTCCCCAAGTGTACCCCACTAAATTGAGGACCCCGCTACACACTCCCCCCTGTGATTTGACGCTGGTCCCCAGCGTCAGGTGCACACCCATGTCTTCCAAAGAGTGGTAACATGAAGTGGGCCCCAGAGGCTATCCCTCAAATTTCTGGATACTAAATGTGCCAAGACCTGCTCAAAAGGAAAAGGGGAAATATAAAACGATAAACATTTGTATAAAACATCTGTTCTGTGCACATGTACAATCCCTCCCATCGCTGTCTAAGAACCACCCCACTCTCAGTAGTCTTGACCGATGAATCTCCTGCAGAAGGGAAACAACAAAAAGAAAACACATCCTAACACTCTGTGTTAACTTGGCATGAGTGGGTCTGTCGGCCGAGAGACCCGCTCACTCCAATAAGCAAGGAATGCATATGTAAAATTTTCAAATGTTCGTTGCGCAACACTGCCACCTGGTGACAGAGCTGCGGTAATGACACTTGGTGAGATCTTCATTCTTCCTGCTTTCCTACTCTGACTCTACCCCAAAAGTCTCTGCCTTTGGCACATGAAGAAAAGGGAGAAAAAAAAAAACAACAGCTCCCAAGTCTCCAGTGAGTAAAAGAAAAGCCCAAATCAAAACAAAAGTAGGGCACAGTTCTAGGCGTCTGGGAATGTCTCATCCAGAAAGTTTCAACAGCAACAAGATAGGAGCTCACTCCTCCTATAAGTAGAACCTTGGATCCGGCAGAAACAGAGGCTTCAGGTGCCCGTCAAACACTTCCACTGAATACTCGACATCCTCTCCTTCTTTCCTACAGATGAGCACCTTATCAGCATGAATGTGGCGCCCAAGTCTCCAATCAGCTCTGCAGTCCTTGAACTTTTTAGACACAGGCGGCGAACATGACAGGTATCGCCTGGCATGGGGTACTTTAAGCTTTTCCCATACAAACTCGTCATACCACCTTGGTCGCAGGACCTCAACTTCATACAATAAGTCCCGGGGCAAGTAGGGGTACTCCCACCCATATTCACGGGCGACTCTCTGGGAAAAAAGTCTCTGCAATCTGGCTAGGGGCGGCATCACATCTCGCTCACCTTCTCCTGGCTGTACGATGGCCTCCGGGTGCCGAGGTACCTTCACCATCTCAGGTTGCTTTGTCTTTGGTGCCCGCAACGAAGCACGCTGCGTCCTCACCATCAAAGCGGATGATGTAGTTGAGTGAGGAAAGTTGGTCGAAGGGTTAGATTTCCTCTGGAACTCCGGTGTCTGCGCCCGGAGCGTATTATCTTCTATGGACATGGGGGAATCCTGTGGTTTACTCAGCACAGGTAGCGGGCGTCTGTCCCAGCCCTTCCGTTGAAACAGCTCGTCTATTTCCCCATCATCCCCACAGTCTGACAACGACTCTAAGTCGGAGGTGTCATACATCTCGGCGGGAAGGTAGTCTCTAGTAGACGGAAGGCTACCTTCCCTTTCGGGCTCCACCGGCTGTGAACTCCCGACACCTCCAACCAACACCGCAGTTCCAGCCCCTAGCTCACCTGGACCTACTGAAGAACTGGGATGTCCGGGACTCTCTTCTCTACCGGCGCCATCCAGGCCAGGCAAGCGGCGGGGTGAAGCTCGACCACGACCACAGGAGGCCTGCACCAGGCCTATCTTCCTCTTCGGGGGTGGCAGCAGGGAGTCTGTGGTGACCGAAGCAGTGTCTTCGGATTTTTCTCTCTCAATCTCTGGTTGGGCAGTCACTTCGCCCTGGTCAGCGCGTACGGGGACCTCCGCAGAGGCCTGGATCTCTCCCTCCGGAGTGGCGGTTCCTGTGATGCAGTTGAGGCGTAGGGCCCGGGGCCTTTCAGTGTATGGTTCAACCTCAAAAAGGAACTCCTTGCAGGCCTCACATCGCCCGAATGGCTTTAGTTGGACCACCAGTCCCGAGCATCCGGGACAGATCACACCGAGAGCCTCCGTGTCTCTGCATGAATACAGAGCCAACTGTCCTCGGGGCCTAAGTCTTATCCCCGTGTCTGTCAGGGGAGCAGCAAATGCAGTCATCTTCGTGGGGTAAGGTACCGGTATCCACGGGGAGCTTGAGGCCATCCCGACCACTTGCTGTTCCATCACGCGCTGACCACACGCCGGAGTCTCCACGTATATCTCCACACGTGGCCAGACTCCTCCCACAACTTGTATGTTTTCGCAGGCTTCCGCCAGCCTCCGCCCACGAATTGTACAGTCATGGGGTGCTTTGTGGCGCAGTGCATTAACAGTCCCCACATGTAGTACTTCACACGGCTGGACCTTTCCCTTTCTACGCTCCTCTGCGTGGGCCTTTCCCGACTTAGGGTCATGTCCACAACTCCGAGCAGGGATGCACTCTGGCCAATCACATGGCCGACCCGCTCGGAACTCCTCCGGGCAGCAAAGTTCAAACACAGACGCTCTCAGTTCCATCGCCAAGACACACGATATCCCGGACGAGCCCCCACGTGTAGCGGCCACCCCCTCACCCCGTCCTCTTTAGCCTAGGGGTATGTCACGCGACAGGGGTGAGGTGCGCTACGGCCCATGTCCTCCCCACTACTTGCGGGCGAGGTGAAGGCCAATACCTAATGATTCCTCGGGCCGGTGTCCTGAACATGTACCGAGTCTGTCGTGCAGAAACCTCCCTTTGCTCCCATTAACAGAGTCCATACACCGATCACAGTCCAACGGTTAGATTTATTTCGTATCTTCAGTTACAAGGCAATGCGATGGCATGATACAGTGGAATGAGCAGGTCGAGGCACTATACTGATCTGGGTCCCTACACCCCCTATGCTATGACCAAGGGTTGTAGGAGTCTTGACATGAATACCTCCGTTGCGCTGCGGGCCTCTATCAGGGGAAGATGTCCTCCAAGGGAGTTACTGCAGGCCCATCCGTCACCGGGTTGACACTACACCGGGTCTTCGAACGAGTGACCTCCCCAGCCTCCTCACCTCAGATGCGGGTCCCCTCGCAAGGGGCGCCCTGGAGCAACTCCACCCTCGCGGGACCCAGTCGGAGTCACCGGGTCCCAGGCCTCCTCAATAGTACCTCATCCCAGGCTGAAGGTGCCTGGGATGGACTCCATCTTCATCCCGGCCAGGCCTAGGGTGCCTAGGCCGGAACCTTGAACCGCCCGCACCCAGGCCTAAGGTGCCTGGGTGCATGAAGAGATGATCCCCGAAGACAGACCGACCTCGTGGCGAGGGCGTCTCCCCCTTTTATCTCCAGGAAGGGACCAAGAAGGGTAGCACTGCGGTAGTGATTCTACCCCGAGCCAGTAGGTACACTGACACCTACTGGTCGAAGAGAATATTACACCACCCAATCCTCCACGAATAAGAAAAAGGGGTCTGAACCCTAACATAATTACACACTTGGGTCACACTACTCCCCAAGTGTACCCCACTAAATTGAGGACCCCGCTACACTAACATAACAGATGTGACAGAATTAAATACTTTACTAAGCCCACGGGGCTGCGGGAGTGAAGCCTGCGAGTTCAGCTGAACTCGCACGATTTCACTCCCGCTGGCAGTCCCGATTTCAGCCATGATTTCAAAGACATCTCAAACAGATGTCAATGTAAATCGCGGCTGAAATCGCAAAAAGTAGTACAGAAACTACTTTTTGTAATCGGTGCAGCGCCGCAGATGCGGCGTCGCACCGATTAGGACGGTGCCATTGGCCGCAATTTGCGGCAAATTTCACCGATTTGACATGCGATTTGACATGTCAAATCGCATGTCAAATCGCACCAGTGTGAACCAGGGCTTAGGCTCCGTTCACATCTTGGCGTTGGCGGAAAATCGCGTGATGCTCGTGCGTTCCCCCCCTCACTTCCTTGTCACCTGACGAATCGCAGGAAAATCATGCTGTGATTGGGGTGCCATTGGAAGTTACTGGGAACGCATGGGTGTCCTGCGATTTGCTGCTTTTTTGAATTGCGGGCAGAATAGCTGTGATTCTGGCCGTGATTTGGAACGCCAAGATGTGAACGTTAACGAATGAAACAAAACAAATATTTCCGTCATGAACTAGTTTTGTATTTCAAATCAAATCCATTTTAAGCCACTGGATACTGGTGCTAATAATACTTGCAACTTAGGGAACATTGGGGTTGATTTACTAAAACTGGAGAGTGCAAAATCTGGTGCAGCTCTACATAGAAACCATTCAGCTTCCATGTTTGTCAAAGCTTAATTGAACAAGCTGAAGCTGATTGGCTACCAAGCACGACTGCACTGGATTTTTCAAAATGTTTGAATACTTCTACATTGCAGGCTTTAACTTTTCAATGACTGTTGGATTTTCTATCAGTTGATACAATGTATCAATTTGTTAAGGCTGTCCGATCCCTCATTTGACTTGTCACATGGCTATGACGTGGTTGCGGACACTGAACTTATTCTCTCTGGAGAAGAGACGCTTGAGAGGGGATATGATTTCAATTTACAAATACCATACTGGTGACCCCACAATAGGGATAAAACTTTTTTGCGGAAGGAAGTTTAAGAAGATACGTGGCCACTCATTAAAATTAGAAGAAAAGCGGTTTAACCTTAAAATGCGTAGAGGGTTCTTTACTGTAAGAGTGGCAAGGATGCGGAATTCCCTTTCCACAGGCGGTGGTTTCAGCGGGGAGCATCGATAGTTTAAAAAAACTATTAGATAAGCACCTGAATGACCACAACATACAGGGATTTACAATGTAATACTGACATATAATCACACACATAGATTGGACTTGATGGACTTTTTTCAACCTCACCTACTATGTATGAATGTAATTGTATAAACTACTTAAAACTATAGAATTAATTGAGACAAAACAAACTAACCACATTTATTGAGGGTTTGAATGTGCTGGTAAAAGTGTCAGTTTTTTTTACACTTTTCAAGTGTAGCGACCTCACCCCTTCTCATTCACGGCTTGTTTTTCTCGTCTAGGGGTTAGTACTGGGGGGAGGGATGAGATACACCACGACCCATGTCCTCCAGAGAGACTGGAGGTGAAAGCCAGAACTATCGGGTTTTGTGTGTATGTGTGTATGTCCTAGAGTCAAATCCTTTACTGAATGACCCCCCTTTGCTTCCAGTAACTGAAGTTCCACACACTGAAAATGGTCCAACTCGTATTTATTCTTCTCAACAATTAGTCATTCAGTACAGACAGGTTGGGACCCAATGAACAGTTCAGTATTTGTAGGGAGTAGCTCGAGGCACAATCCTTTTTTTAGATAGAGCTAACCACTGTGGTGTCACCATATTGAACAGAACATGGATTACCTTCGCTAACGTAGCCCCTATTAGGGGGAAGACATCCGTCCAAGACAGTTACTGGAGGCCTCTCCGTCACCAGAAATACTGCGCTGGACTCTCCAGAGAAGTTCCGCTCACCGGCCTCCTCGTCTCAGACACGGGCACCCAAGGAGTTAGGGCCCCCTCGGATTCCTCCACCCTCGTGGAACTCAGTCGAAGGTACCGAGCTCCAGGCTTCCACCATAGTACCTCACCCCAGGCTAAAGGTGCCTGAGATGGACTCCCTCTCCCGCTCCGGCCAGGTCAAGGGTACCTGGGCCCGGAACTCCGGAACGCCAGCACCCAGGCTGAAGGTGCCTGGGTGCGGCCGCGTCCTCCGACTCCGAACTCTGAACCCCAAGGTCAGGGCGTCCGCCCCCTTTATCTCCTCTCCCTTTGCGTCACAGCAGGTTCCCCGCCCCGCTGTACCAGCGCCAGAAAAGGACAAAAAGGGATACAGTCTTGCGGTGAGTGTTCAGCTCCGGCCCAGAGCAACAGCGCCACCCACAGGCCGCAGGGAACCTCACACCACCAGAGTCCTCCAAGAACCACAAAAGGGTCTCAGATTCCCTAACAATCAGTGCATCTGGGTTACACTACCACCCAGATGCCTCCCCTAAATTCACATACCCGCTACACAAGTGTTATCTAACTGATGGACATAGGGATCATAAAAAGAGCAGGTTTAATATAGAAGTGATGATCTTTCAGTGCTTAATATTTTCCATGATTTTTGCAGGTTTACCTAATAGATTTGGGGCAGTAGTAATAGTTGTAAAAAATGAGGGGTATACTGCGCTGTCTGAAATGAGAAAAATTTCCAATAGTGAAGGTGAACTAACTTCTCCAATAATTAAGATGCTGCAACTTAAATGTGAGACACACACAATAAATAGTACAAAAAGAAATGAAGCTGCGCAATACTTGAAAAGATTCCACCATTAAATGGTGAAAAAATTATTACTATTATACACAGGGCTCAGTCTCTATTGAAGATGTTAACAACTGTGATATATTTAACAAGTCCCAACTGTTGCCAGATATTTGGACAAATAACAAAAAGAACCAGGTCCTGTATAAAACTGAAAAAATCCTGTGGACAAAGATAACCATGCAGTGCAGATGTGGATCTTCTCATTCAATAAAATGGTGACTTCAAACATAAAACACCCTATGAAAAGTGCCGGATGCTTGATAGAGAGAGGTTCCACCACCACCAATTGATAAAGCCGCTTACCAGAACAAATGATCCCTAGGGATCAATATAAACAGATGGCTATTCCCCTGCCAGGGTCTCTATTTCACTATCAGCTTTCCTCCAAGATTCCACGCCAATCCTCTCCATATGCCACGAAAGTTACGGTGCAAAAGGAAAGAAAGCCACCATAGCGTAAATCCGGTACAACAATATTTATTAATAAAAGAAACGCACTTACAGTCAGTCGTAAAATATAAGGCGTGTGGTATAAGATAGCCGGGACTCGTTAGTATGTCGGTGACGTCAGCACGTCGCTCCTCCCTACGTCGTTTCATCACAGATGACGTCGCCAGGGGCACGGACGACGTGCTGACCCACCGCCATAAATACTCATGAATGCAATGGGAACGCCCAGATCTGACCCTTCAGTGTTCCAACCCTGCAAATCGCCATATTAGCTAAGGGCAAAAATGCCCATACCTATCTCGGTAATCTCACGGGTGTTGTTAAAAATCCTAAATTAAAATTGCTCACAGTCGTAGAACAAAAATTCTAACGCCGTGAACAATAATATGAGCGATACAAAGGGGAATTCAAAGTTAATCACTCATATGTTTAGATGGCTGGTGGTGCCATATACCACATAACTCAGGAAAAACCACATCATAAACTCTCCCCTTCAGTATTCCATCATATGAATATTATATTGATACGCTCAAATATCTAATAATAATAAAAATTAAAATTAAAAATTAAACCTATCAATGTGCTTATATGAAAAGCACAATAAGGTCCAAATAAAATTAAATCTAGCTAATAGCCAAGCCCTCTAGTGGTCGTTCTTCATACTGCTCCCAAAAAGGCAAAAAAGAAGAACAGACTCTATCGGGTATCTCTATGGATAAGTCTAAATAGATAATATCCATAAGACTCTATAAAATTGTATAACAATTAGCAGTGTGCATCCCAACAATAGTCCACAGACGAAAATTGATAGTCCAGAGCGATTGGATCACCGTCATTAGTGCACAGTGCTAATATAGGAAGATAGGAACATGTTTTGTTAACTATATATACACAGGTAAAAGGTTGAATTCCATAGTTGGACTACCAACTCTCACTAAACCCCATGTGCCTGAACCAGAGAATATAATTGGACCATCTCTAAAAGTCAAGACACATAGGTCCATTAAACCAGATGGCATGTTTACAGAGCGATCAATCTGGACAAATGGTGAAACCATTGACCAAATGTTTTTCCTAACCCTCTGTTCAGATTATGAAAGACCAAAATTGCATGATTGAATTGCAAAATAATGAACACTAAAGAGTCAAATCTGGTTCACAAAAACAACATTGGAAAGGCTAAGCATTGTCTATTTTTTTTTCTTTCAGTAGTAATAGTTGCAACTTGACAGTTCTTGGGAGTGTTTGTATTGCTGCAGTTTTATTAAGACAATGTTTTCTTTTGATATTGTTTTTAGTATTGGTATCTAACCTTAGTCATATAGAGCAGGGGTCTCCAAACTTTCTAAACAAAAGTCCAGTTTACTGTCCTTCAGAATTTAGGGGGGCTGGACATTGGTGTCAGTCGGAGGAATAATGCCCAATCCATGGTGTCAGTGGGAGGAATGATGCACGATCATTGGTAGCGAGAGGAATATTACCCCATTGTTAGTGTCAGTTGGAGGAATTGTGCCCCATCCTTGGTGTCAGTGGGAGGAAGTGTCTTGTATCAGTGAGAGAAACACTGCCCCCGATAAAAGGCAAGCATAGGGCTACAGTTTGGAGACCACTGACATAGGGCATGATATTTAATATAATATTTTTGATGACCTGATAAACACTTGTAGTGTTAATGTTACAGGTACTTTCCTCTCAGTTATCTATTTTTTCAGTGATGGTATTTCACATAAAAGGGTATGTATTAGAAAACAATATCATATTAATCAAGTGATAGTCAGCATTGATTCACACGGGATTCACAAAATTCTACTTTATATTTTTGATTACTTCCTAATATAAAAGAGACAATGGAGTAGCTGTGGATGTAATATACTTTGCTAAGGCATTCAACACAATTTCCCGCAGACAGCTAATGTATAAAGCTGGCCATAGTTGATTCAAATCTCTGTCGGTTCAGCAGGGACCTGCCAAGATGCAATGGGCATGCTAAATTGTACCCAAGCTAATTGATCAATCAACAACCAGTCTGTCAACATTTTCATGGAATTATTGCCAGCAGCTATGGCCGCTAGTAATAATCACTGTGTGTTCTCCCAGCAGGGACGGCTCCCCCTGTTCCCCTGCTGGGAGAACACCAATAGCTCTGCATGAGGGATTCCAGTTTTCCTAAAAGAAAGAAAATCTGATCATCTATGACCAGCCATGTTAAGGTCTATAGACTTTCTGTCTAATTCTTTTATCTGTAATTTAAATGGATAGAAAGCTGAATGGTCTAAAATTGTTAGTGTTGTCCCCCAAGGAAGACTCATTTCATGATAGTAACAGTGTTCCTTTAGGTGAAGGGTTTTCAGCCAGTCTCGTGCACTGAGGAAACAGCAATAAATCTGAATTGGATCCATGTTAAGAAAGTGGAATAAATCTGCTAGATCAGAGGGGGGTCTAAGATTGAAAGTTTTGGTTACTCTTGCATATGTTTAGATAAATGGAATGAGAGGTTTTAAAGTGGAGCCCATTTGTTGGATACGTCTGGAAAAGTGTGGCTTTCAGCTACATCAAAACTGAATGGATCTTTATCCCCTGTCGTTTAGGGAGTATAGCAATGCAATTTACAAAGGACACCTCTGGGCCTTACTGTATCTCTGTTTCTATGTTGCAAAATGCAGTGAACTCTGTCAACAGTGATTTTTAAGACTGGTAGGCATTCTAGTAGCCGGTTTAGAATGTACTGTACATCACTATAGGCCAAAAATCAAATTGGACTGTGGATTCAGGGATTTCTTTAAAGGTTCACCTTTTTTTTTTTCTAAATTCCAGCTCCCCTATGCACCAATATAGCATTCATGTACTTTTTTTGCAAAAATATCAAAGCTTTCCATAAAATCTACAGACAGGTACTGTAACGGCACCCCAAATATGAAAGGGGTTTAAACGCCGTTTAGATATCTTCCCTCCTGGACACAAATTCACTGTCGATCCTCCACAGCCAGACGACCACTTCCCATAGGAATTAATCCTTCTGAAAGAACGAGACACACTCTGTATCTTTCTCTGGATAGACTGACTTTATTGAAAAAACATTGTACTTTTTATACACATCCAATACTGCATTAATCTAAAATGAACAATGGTCCAGCTCCACCCACAACATAACAAGACCCAATACACATTATTTTGACACCTGTTAGGAGACAACAGGTTCTAATCCCCTTTTAGTTTAAATGACTAAATGACTTGTTACGCTAGCTTTTGTCTCCCAATCAAAAGACTTTACACAATAGAAACCTAACGACCTTCAATACACATCTCACAATGAAAGGATTTGTAGCCTGTCTGTCTGAGTACAATCCACACAAGTATAGAATTAATTATCCCTATTCACACTAAAAGGGTCTTCAGACGCCCTTTTAGATTCATTTACATCACAACTGGCAGGTAACACATCTCTCAATTAACCTGTTGAGTTCAGAATAAAACAATCAGTACATATTGTGGACTAATATTACTATTTCAATTTCAAGCAATCCAAGCCATATTCTTAATGTCCATGGTTTCCTGGCTCACCCCGTGTCCAAAGTAACCCCCCTGTCACACATCTCCCCTTTCGGCAGGAGACTAACACAGGAGGTGACCCCAGACGGGTTGACTCCGAAGTTAGTCCATAGGTCCATTCTTCTAATGCCGGATATACACAGTACCCCCAATAAATTGCTCCAAACAGAGCATTACTTACCCAGCCAACCTCTGCCTCTCTCAGAGAACATACCCGCCGCTGGGGAGAAGACAGGGTGACTGGGCTCAGTCCGTCATGCTGTTGGGGATCTGGGCCGACTGCCCAGCATCCCTGGGGTATACAAGTGGAGACTAAAGTCCCATCCACTTGTGGTAGGTGAAAATCCCCCAGTGCTTGCCAAGCAAGGCTGACATCCTCCTGTCTCAGTTTCACACCATTTTCTGGGGTTGGGTCAGTGAAGACCGAAGTCCCATCCAGTACCACAGGAACTCCCTCTTCTGTTAGTTGAGAGCAGAGGCCCGCGGCACTCTGCTCTGTTGCCAGCTCTTCTGCTGGGTTGCTGTGAGTGGAGACCGCAGTCCCATCCACCGATGTCAGCTCAAGTTGAAGTTGTGTGCAGAGGCCAGTAGCATTCTGCCCTGCTGCCAGTGATTCAGCTGGGGGTAAAAGCTTTACCACCTCAGCTTGTTGCTGGAGAGAGGGGCCAACTGCCCCGGCTCCCTGAAACTCCACAGTTGTTTCCGGTGCTGGGCAGAGGTTGCTATCACTCTGCCCTGTTGCCAGCACTTCTGCTGGGGACTCCACACGATCTGCTCTGGCTAACTGTTGGGGAGGGAAAAGGGCTGCTTCTCCTGCCTGCATCTCTGAAATCCCCTGGGAAAGAGGAACCATCACCTTCTCACCTCGGGCCTCCAAAACTGCCACGGGTGTAGAGCAGGGGTCTGCAGTACTTTGTCCTGCTGCCAGTACTTGAGCAGGCGATGCATAATCCATAACATCCTCTTAACAGTCCCTTAAGTCCATACCTTCTGTAATCTGTGGCTGGGGAGATGAGCCAACTGCTTTAGCTCCCTGGAACTCCATATCATCCACTTCGGCTTTAGGGATAGAAATCTCCAGATGTTCCACTGCCGATTCTTCAGCCAGGCTAGCTCCCTGGAACTCCATATCATCCACTTCGGCTTTAGGGATGGCAATCTTCAGATTTTCCACTGCTGATTCTTCAGCCAGGCTAGCTCCCTGGAACTCCATATCATCCACTTCGGCTTTAGGGGTGGCAATCTTCAGATTTTCCACTGCCGATTCTTCAGCCACGATTTCATAGTTGTCAACTGGTATTTCCTGATAGTACCAGGCAAAGGTAGCACCACCCTGCTGCTGAGCAGATTCTAGCAGCTGTCTGTAGGCGATCTCTGATTGCCGTATTTCCGCCATTCTCTGCTCATGTTGTCGCTCTAGTTCTCTCTTTTGTCGCTCTCGTTCTCTCTCTTGTCGCTCTAGTTCTCTCTTTTGTTGCTCTCGTTCTCTCTCTTGTCGCTCTAGTTCTCTCTTTTGTCGCTGTAGTTCTTTTTCTTGTCGCTCATCCTGCAGCTGGATGCCTCTAATGGCTTCCTGTATGGCGGTCTCTGATGGGTTAGCATCATATAATGCCAAGCGCTCTCGAACTCGTTGCTGAAACAAATCTTCAATTGACCGGGGTCTTGCATCACCATCCCTCTGATCCATCTCGGCCAGCTCCCTGATCAAGGTGGCCCTGTTCTTTGTCCCACTGGTCCCTCCACGGCTCTCAAGTAGGTCCTTCAGTGTGGCTTTCCTGCAGGCTGCATAGCTGGTCATTCACTGTGGTAGCTTGGAGTGTCCCAGGAACTGGAGGGAAAATCCCGCTGCTGCCAACCAATGTAACGGCACCCCAAATACGAAAGGGGTTTAAACGCCGTTTAGATATCTTCCCTCTCCTGGTCACAAATTCACTGTCGATCCTCCACAGCCAGACGACCACTTCCCATAGGAATGAATCCTTCTGAAAGAACGAGACGCACTCTGTATCTTTCTCTGGATAGACTGACTTTATTGAAAAAACATTGTACTTTTTATACACATCCAATACTGCATTAATCTAAAATGAACAATGGTCCAGCTCCACCCACAACATAACAAGACCCAATACACATTATTTTGACACCTGTTAGGAGACAACAGGTTCTAATCCCCTTTTAGTTTAAATGACTAAATGACTTGTTAGGCTAGCTTTTGTCTCCCAATCAAAAGACTTTACACAATAGAAACCTAACGACCTTCAATACACATCTCACAATGAAAGGATTTGTAGCCTGTCTGTCTGAGTACAATCCACACAAGTATAGAATTAATTATCCCTATTCACACTAAAAGGGTCTTCAGACGCCTTTTTAGATTCATTTACATCACAACTGGCAGGTAACACATCTCTCAATTAACCTGTTGAGTTCAGAATATTCCCGAGTCTGGCTCGGGGTTAAATTTCAGCACCAAAAGCGGTAACCAGACTCGGGCTGCGTCGCAGTGATCCAGGCAGGAGTTACTTACCTTGTCCCCTGGATCCTGCGATGCTTCCCCGCTGTGTGATCGAGCCGTCATCTCGCTCGATTCACACACTGCCGAATGCCGCCGACCTCCGTTCCCTGCGACGTTACGACGCACGGGGACGGAGATCGGCGCCAAATTCAAAAAAAGTTAAAACACAGTATACATACAGTACACTGTAATCTTACAGATTACAGTACTGTATGTAATAATTACACACCCCCATTGTCCCTAGTGGTCTGCCCAGTGTCCTGCATGCACTTTTATATAATAAAAACTTTTTTTTCTGCCTGGAAACTGGAGATTGTCCATAGCAACCAAAAAGTGTCCCTTTATGTCAAAAGTGGTTTTAGACCAGCTAAAAAACAGCGATAATGAATTAAAATCACTCGCAGAATTAAGCGATAGTGATTTGTGGGGTTATTCGTCATCAAACACTGAAAAACACTTTTATTATTATTATATTATTATTTGTTATAATTATTTTATAGTTATTTATTTTATTATAATGTATAATTTTGTTTTTTGAACTTTATCATACCCGGAATGTCTACTAGACTCTGGTTTGGACAGATTTAAGTGAGTTATTCCTAAGAATTACAGGCCTGCAATATAAAACGCCAAATTTCCATGCAGAATAATGGTACCGCTTTCAGCACCTAAAATCTGACAGAATCATACCGCCAGGGAGGTTAATGTCCATGGTTTCTTGGCTCACCCCGTGTCCAAAGTGACCCCCCTGTCACAGGTACCTTACTGTCCTCCTCCATCAATGATTACAAACCTTAAAGACAATAGGTCATGACACAGGAAGGAGTTGAACAGCTGACCTCATTAGCACACACCCTGGATCATCCACCCTCTCATTTCCAACTGCACATTTTTTAAATGAAATGCAATCAATCAGTGATTACCCTTTTCACTGAGGCCTCATGCTCACGGACGTTTTTACAGCTGTGTTTTTGAGCATTTTTTACAGCTTAAAAACGCTCTGTCCATGTTAGTCTATAGCTTCATGCCCACCTAGGCGTTTTTGAGCTGCAAATAGCATAGGTGTTTTTAAGCTGTAAAAAAAAAACAGGACCTCGGCATCGGCGTTAGGCATAAAAAAACGCGAAGCCTTAAAAAATGCTAAATAACGCGCAAAAACGCCGCCATTGCATTTTTGAGCTCCGACGTTTTTTGTTTTTTTTCGAAAAAAAAAAGGTCAAAAAATGTATACAATAACATGGACAGGCGTTTTTAAGCTGTAAAAACGCAGCTGTAAAAACGTCCGTGGGCATGAGGCCTAAATAGACAATCAAATTGAATAGTGTATGGCCATCTTTATACAAGTACATAAAAGGGAGTGGACAGAAACACTCAGCTGTCAAGCCCCGTTCACATCTCTGCATAGCGGCATCACTCATCACACATAGGGCAGCCCATCCACCTGAATGTGCTGTCCTACACACAGCAATCGCCACAAAGAAGCTTTAGAACTTTTTTTAGAGCAGAGCTTGGTGCGTTTTATACTGCGATTTTTGGTGCAGTGCACTTCTGAAATGCAAGGAAATGCACAGATGTGAATGGAGCCTCATTGTTCTTGTGTTATCGCACCAATTTTACTTTCAGGCCCCATTCACATCTAGCATAGTGGGAGCACACATTTTGTGTCTCGCTTTTCCTGTGACACGTATAGGGCAGCCTGCTGATTTAAATGGGTTGTGTTATGTGTGGTTTATGGGACATGTTGGCGTTTTGTGGGTTGCATGTTTTTTACTGTGCCTTTTGCAGTATTTGCCACTCGTTTTTTTACATGGCAAAATGTGTGTTTGCTTCTGTTTGGTGTGCCGTTACCAATTAATGGCACTGAAAGCGCAACTAGTAATTTTAGGTGTATAAAGGTGGCCATACACTATACAACCTGATTGTACAATCTCCTGTAGATCAGCCATCAATTATGTAGTGCAAGGGCATGCCTGATCAAGAATAGAGTGATTGGCTAGATAGGTGTTTCCTCCTATTATTATATAAATTTGGTAAATCTAAAGGTGATTGTACAATCAGGTTGTATAGTGTATGGCCACCTTTATACAACTAAAATTACTAGTTGTGCTTTAAGTGCCATTAATTGGTAACGGCACACCGAACACAGAAGCAAATACACATTTTTGCCATGTGAAAAAACGAGTGGCAAATTCTGCACAACGCACAGTAAAAAACATGCAGCCCACAAAACGCCAACATGTCCCATAAGCCACATATAGCACAGCCAATTTAAATCAATGGGCTGCCCTATGCGTGTCACAGGAAAAATTAGACACCAAACATGCGCTGCCACTATGCTAGATGTGAATGGGGCCTGAAAGTGAAATTGCTATAAACACAAGAACAATGAGGCTCCATTCAAATCTGTGCGTTTCCTTGTGTAGCGGGTATTTAAATTTGGGGGGGGGGGCATCTGGGTTATTTAACCCAGATGTACTAATTGTTAGGGAATCTGAGAATCCCTTTGTGGTTCTTGGAGGACTCTGGTGGTGCAAGGTTCCCTGTGGCCTGCAGGTGGCGTTGTCGCCCTGGGTTGGGGTTGAACCTGCACCGCAAGACTGTACCATTTTGTCCTTTCCTGGTGCTGGTACAGCGGGGCGGGGATCCCGCTGTGACGCAAAGGGAGAGGAGATAAAAGGGGCGGACGCCCTGACCTCGGGGTTCAGAGTTGAAGGACGTGGCCGCGCCCAGGCACCTTCAGCCTGGGTGCTGGCGTTCCGGAGTTCCGGGCCCAGGTGCCCTTGACCTGGCCGGAGCGAGGGATGGAGTCCATCCCAGGCACCTTGAGCCTGGGGTGAGGTACTACGGCCAAGGCCTGGGACCCAGTAACTTCGACTGGGTTCCGCGAGGGTGGAGGAGTCTGAGGGGCCCTAAGGTGTTGGGACCCGTATCTGAGGCGAGGAGGCAGGGGAGTGTAACCCTTCCGAATAGCCCGGTACAGCATTAATCCGGTGATGGCGGGGCCTCTGGTAACTCCCTTGGAGGGATGTCTTCCCCCTGACAGGGGCTGCAACGTAGCGAAGGTAACTCCAGTTCCTGTTCACTAGAGTCGCTGGAAGAGACTCTGTACCAAAAGTCCATTTAACAGCCACTGTGCTTAGCAACCGTTGGTGAAACCTCAACGGTTTAGTTTCTTTGAGGATTGTGCCTTGACCTACTCCCCACCAATACTGAACTGTTCTATGGGTCGCAAACTGTCTGCTCGCAAAGGACTATTTGTTTGCCGTTATGGAATAAATATGTGTTGGACCTTTCTCAGTGTGTGGTACTCAAATTAGTGGGAGCAAAGAGGGGTTATCAGCAGAACAGACCTGGCTCTGAGCGTATACACAGCCCGAATGTAATCTGATACTGGCCTTCACCTCTACATTCTGTAATCTAGAGGACATGGGCCGTGGCGCACCTCGCTCTCCCCTTCAAGGTACCCCTAGACAGAAGCCAAAGTAACCGTTAAAGAAGAGAGAGAGGGTGAGGCCGCTACACGTCGGGGCTCGTAAGTCCGGGATGTGTGTTTCGTGTATGGAGCTGGGAACGTCTGTGTTTGGACTTTGCTGCCCGGTGGAGTTCTGAGTAGGTCGGCCATGTTGGCAGGTGCGCCACGAGGCAATCCATAGCTGCGCAGTTCGTGGGCGGGGAGAAGGGAAAGCCCGCAAACAAGTGCAGACTGTGTGAGGAGTCTGGCCATGTGGAAGTAGTCACGTGAGGATTCTGGCGCGTGTTGGTCAGTGCTAGACTTGTGCATAATGGAAAAATTTGCTTAGTTTCGGTTCGTTTTTTGTGCACAACGGAAAAATTAGTTTAGTTTCGGTTCGTTTCTTTTCGGTACTGTTGATTCGTAATCATTCGTAATTTTGCTAGACGGGATTTTTCGTGTTCGGACTAATTCGTATTTTCGCAAGCGTAATTTTTCGTAGAATTTTTAGTTGATTTATAATTCGTACTTTCGGTAGGGTACGTTGTTTTTCTTTGATTCTGGACAACACTCCTACTTTCGTAACTTTTTTTGCGTTCGTTGATTCGTAATTTTCCGTGTCTCTCTCACAACGACGCTGCCTATTATGCCTAATGTGCTTCGAATGGATTTGTACTTTTCTAAATACATTGCGGTTATTTGTAACGATTCGAAATCTCGTATTTTACTTTCGTTTTTTACATGCGGCTATAGCCTCCACCCCTGTACACCATTTTGAGAGGGTTCAGCACGGTGAGGGAGAAGCAGAGAGAAGAGCAGAGTGTTATTGTGCTTCGAATGGATTCGAAATCTCGTATTTTACTTTCGTTTTTTCATGCGGCTATAGCCTCCGCCCCTGTACACCATTTTGAGAGGGAGTTCAGCATGGTGAGGGAGAAGCAGAGAGCAGAGTGAGTGTTATTGTGCTTCGAATGGATTCGTACATTCGTAACTTTTTTCATAACGAATTATGCCGAAGACATTCGGGCATTCGCTATTTTGCGGTATAATTTATTTCGGATTCGGTTTTATTCGTAATTGCTTTGTTCGGAAATTCGAATGCTTCCGAATGTCCGAAAGTTGCTAAATTCGGACGAATTTCGATTCGTTACGAAACGAATTGCACAAGCCTAGTCAGTGCACAATGGAGCAGCAGACAGTCGGGATGACCTCAAGTACCCCGTGGATTTCGGTTCCTTACCCACGAAGATGACTTCCATTGCTGCTTCCATAACGGATACAGGAATAAGACTTAGGCCCCGAGGACGTTTGGCTCTGTATGTATGCAGAGACATAGAGGCCCTCGGTGTGATCTGTCCCGGCTGCTCGGGACTGGTGGTCAGCTTGAAGCCATTCGGGCGATGTGAGGCCTGCAAGGAGTTTCTTTTTGAGGTGGAACCATTTACAGAAAGGCCCCGGGCCTTCCCCCTCAACTGCCTCACAGGTACCGCCACTCCAGAAGGGGAGATCCAGGCCTTTGCGGAGATTTCTGTGCGCAAACAGAGACTGAGATTGAAAAAATCCGAGGATGCTGCTTCGGTCACCACAAGCTCCCTGCTCCAACCTCCCAAGAGGAAAGTCGGCCTTGTGCAGGCATCCTATGGTCGTGGAAGAGCTTCGCCCCGCCGCTTGCCTGGCCTGGATGGATTCGGAGGGAAGAGCCCTGGACATCCCTGTTCTACTGAAAGCCCAGGTGAGCCAGGGGTTGGGACTGTGAGCGTGGTTGGAGGTGTCGGGAGTCCATTGTCAGTGGAGCCTGTGAGGGAGGGTGATTCTCCATCTACTGGGAATTACCTGCCCGCGGAAATGTATGACACCTCCGACCTAGAGTCGCTGTCAGATACCAGCGATGATGGCGAGATTGACGAGGTCTTTCACCGCAAGGGTTGGGACAAGATGCCATTACCCGCGCTCCGCGCACCAATGGATCTGCCCATGTCTACAGGGGATAGTACACCCCGGGTGGAGGTCCCAGAGGCCGGGGAGGAATCTGGTCTCTTGCCTACCCTTCCATCCTGTGAATCGCCTGCTGTTTCATCCGTTCCGGTGACGGGAACGCGACATTCATTGCTGCGGGCTCCTAGGTCCAAGCCAACGGAGGTAGTTAAAGTACCTCAGCATCCGGAGTCCATTGTCCATGTGAGAAACAAAAAAGTCTTTCAGCGCTAAAAAACTGACAGAAAAATTGTGACGTAATGTCCTGTGGAAACTGTTCCTGGAAATCTGACTCCCAGTGCGACTGGTAACTTCCGGAAAAAAGTAAACACTAAACATTCAAATACAATCCAGCGCTCAATGGGAGCAGTAGTAACAGCAAAACTATAGCTGATGTTTAAATAAAATTCTTTTAATTGGATGCATGCAAAAATTTGATAAGAATTAATTCAAATGAAATCAATAAGATTCAAAACCCTCAGGAATGACTGTAGTCAAGGTAATGAAGCATAAAAAACACATAAAATACAATACCGCCACCCAAAGAGTTAAAATCAGCAAGTGTGCTCCGTTACTTGGTGTTGTAAAGTTGCTTCGGTTCAGTGCTGGGATGTAATGGCCGTCCAGGAGATGGAAGGATGAGCCGCTCTCACAGTGCAGCCTATGGCTGGGTTGCGAAACCAGAGCCGTGGAATCCAAGACAGGATGTCACAAACCGTGGAAAGTCCTGGGTCACGGTCAGACCAGCTGAACGGACGGACCAGATGGCAATGGATCCGACGGCTCTCTGGAAGGCGCGTCCCACGTCTGGTGGCCGGAAACAAGGACAGGTGCTGGAACGAAGCGGGTGTACACACTGATGAGACAGATGTACACACTGATCGAACGGACCAGATGGCAATGGATCTGATGGCTATCTGAACGACGCGCCCCGCATCTGACGGCCAGAGACAAAACAGATCCTGAAACGAAGGGGGTGTGCCAACTTGTCGGGCGGGCGGGCGGTATGTAAGCTCCTGTACTGTCGTGGAGAACTCTAGCCTACACGTTTCGCGCGCATGCGCTTTGTCAAAGCTCCAGCCTGGAGAAGGAGACCGTGCCACAATGCCACCTCTGGCCCGGCTACAGCGGCTCTTCTGTCAGAGAGTTGCCCGTGAATATGGGTGGGAGTACCCATACCTACCCTGGGACTTGCTTTTTGAAGTGGAGGTCCTGCGGCAGTGATGGTGTGATGAGTTTGTCTGGGAAAAGTTTAAAGTGCCCCATGCTCACCGATATCTTTCATGCTCATCCCCCGTGTCCAAGAAGTTCAAGGACTGTAAAGCGGAGTGGATGTTGGGTCGGCACATCCATGCGGACAAGGTGCTTATTTGTCGCAAAGACGGAGAGAACATTGAATATAATGTGGAGACTTTCGATAAGCACCTGAAGCCCCTGTTCCTGCCGCACCCAAAGTTCTACCTTTAGGAGGAAAAGACTCCTGTGTGCTCTATTATTGTTCATTGCTGAACTTGCCGGAACAAGGACTGTGCCCTAGTTTTTTTTTGATTTGGGCGTTTTACTCTTTTGGAGAAATGGGAGCTGTTGCTGTTTGTTCTCCCTTTTTCTCCCTGCACTGCAAAGAAGATAATGACTTTGGGGTGTAGTTAGTGTAGACACAGTGAAAGAAGAAGGAAAGTTGTCTGGAGGATTTGGCCAAGTGTCATTACCGTGGCACTGTCACCAGGTGGCAGTGCTGCGCAACGACTGTTTTCTTTTTTTTTTTACTTGCACCACCATACTCATTGGAGCGAATGGGCCTTTTCAAGGAGAGGCCCGTTCATTCCAAGAAAACACACATTGTGGTAGGATGTTTTTTTTTTTTTTTCCCTTCTGCAGGAGATTCATCTGTCAAGGCTGCTGAGAATGGGTGGTCCTTAGATAGCCAGAGGGAGGATGGTGCATGTGTAAATGTCAGAAGTGTTATATTGAAAGTTTTATAGTTCTACTGTTTTATATTTTCCCTTTTCCATTCTAGGTCTTGGCACAATTCAGGGCTAATTTGTATGGTTTAGTCTCTGGGCGGAGCTTATGCACCACCTTTGTGGGGTGTGAGTTTGGACCAGACACTGGGGACCAGTGTCAAATTACAGGGGGGAGAGTGTAGCGGGTATTTAAATTTGGGGGGGAGCATCTGGGTTATTTAACCCAGATGTACTAATTGTTAGGGAATTTGAGAATCCCTTTGTGGTTCTTGGAGGACTCTGGTGGTGCATGGTTCCCTGTGGCCTGCAGGTGGCGTTGTCGCCCTGGGTTGGAGTTGAACCTGCACCGCAAGACTGTACCTTTTTGTCCTTTCCTGGCTCTGGTACAGCGGGGCGGGGAACCCGCTGTGACGGAAAGGGAGAGGAGATAAAAGGGGCGGACGCCCTGACTTTGGGGTTCAGAGTTGAAGGACGCGGCCGCGCCCAGGCACCTTCAGCCTGGGTGCTGGCGTTCCGGAGTTCCGGGCCCAGGTGCCCTTGACCTGGCCGGAGCGAGGGATGGAGTCCATCCCAGGCACCTTGAGCCTGGGGTGAGGTACTACGGCCAAGGCCTGGGACCCAGTAACTTCGACTGGGTTCCGCGAGGGTGGAGGATTCCGAGGGGCCCTTAGGTGTTGGGACCCATATCTGAGGCGAGGTGGCCGGGGAGTGTAACCCTTCCGAATAGCCCGGTACAGCATTAATCCGGTGACGGCGGGGCCTCTGGTAACTCCCTTGGAGGGATGTCTTCCCCCTGACAGGGGCTGCAACGTAGCGAAGGTAACTCCAGTTCCTGTTCACTAGAGTCACTGGAAGAGACTCTGTACCAAAAGTCCATTTAACAGCCACTGTGCTTAGCAACCGTTGGTGAAACCTCAACGGTTTAGTTTCTTTGAGGATTGTGCCTTGACCTACTCCCCAACAATACTGAACTGTTCTATGGGTCTCAAACTGTCTGCTCGCAAAGGACTATTTGTTTGTCGTTATGGAATCAATACGTGTTGGACCTTTCTCAGTGTGTGGTACTCCAATTACTGGGAGCAAAGGGGGGTTATCAGCAGAACAGACCTGGCTCTGAGCATATACACAGCCCAAATGTAATCTGATACTGGCCTTCACCTCTACATGCTGTAATCTAGAGGACATGGGCCGTGGCGCACCTCGCTCTCCCCTTCAAGGTACCCCTAGACCGAAGCCAAAGTAACCGTTAAAGAAGAGAGAGAGGGTGACGCCGCTACACTTGCATTTCAGAAATGCACTGCACCAAAAATCACAGTAAAAAACGCACCAGGCACTTAAAAAAAAGTTCTAAAGCTTCTTTGGGGCGATTGCTGCGTGTAGGGAAGCCCATTCAGGTGGATGGGCTGCCCTATGTGTGATAAGTGAAAATTGCTCCAAAACACCTCCCCACCTCACAAAAAAAAAAAAACGCATGTGGGAATGCGAGTTCCGGCTATGCAGAGATGTGAACGGGGCTTGACAGCTGACTGTTTCTGTCCACTCCCTTCTATGTACTTGTATAAAGATGGCCATACACTATGCAATCTGATTGTGTATTTAGTGAGAAGGGTGATCACTTTTTGATTGCATTTCATTTAAAAAACATGCAGCCTGGAATGAGAGGGTAGATGATGCAGGGTGTGTGCTAATGAGGTCAGCTGGTCAACTACTTCCTGTGGCACGACCTATAGTCTGTAAGGACGTAAGACAGAAGCAATAGATACGTTTGGAATCATTGATATAGGACAGTAAGGTACCTGTCTGTAGATTTTATGGAAAGCTTGGATACTTTTGCAAAAAAAGTACATGAATCCTATATTGGTGCATAGGGGAGCTGGAATTTAGAAGAAAAAAAAAAGGTGAACTTAGCCTTTAAAGAAATCCCTGAATCCTGGTCTGTCTTCAGATATGGAAAGGTGGAAGGTTGTAGAATAGGGTGACCAGACATCCCCAGTTTCTGGGGACAGTCCCCGGATTGAGGACACTGTCTCCGGACCAAGTCTGTCCCCGTTTTTGTCCCCGGATTGGATTTGAACAGGGGCTGGGGCAATTTCAAAAACAGTCAGTAAAGAATAAAAAAAAAAAATCTGAATTACACACCACCACTCCGCCACGCCTACTAGCTTAGGGGGTGTATTTTTTTCCATTATCTATGCCCCTTTCTTTTGATCATGTGCTGGTTCGGGTGCATGCCCATTCAGCTCCGCTCGCATGTTCTTCTGCCTTGGCTCAAGTCCCAGCCAGCTGCTTGCCTGCTTATCTCCTTGCCTTCCCTGGCAGAGTGATCTTTCTCCGCTCCCCACCCAGTAGTAGCCGGGGCCCGGAGAGTAAGACTTGACAGGTTGTGAGGCGGGCAGGCGAGTCGCTGATTGCCGCCATTACTAGTAAAAAAAAAAAAAATATGTCCCCGGATTTCATTTTAAAAATCTGGTCACCTTATTGTAGAAAGCAGATGATTTTGAATAAGTAGTCTGCTCTTATGAGGTTATCATTTAAGAGAGTACTCTTGAATCTAGTTATGTCTTGGCGAGACTTTAAATTGTTAACCTTAGGGCAGACATTGATTCTCTGGCTTTTAGAATTGAATCCACTGTACATAAGAAATAGAGCCTATAAGGTTAATGGAGTCCATACACTTTTGAGGATCTGTTTACCTGACACTGTGTGGGTAGCCATGGTACCGCTCTCTCTGGGGTTGCACTCTAAGGCCTGTTATCAGAGCAGGGTGGGCTATTACTCTCTGAACCCTGGTCTGAGCAGTGTGGTGGCCCAGAAAGTGGAGATGCCAGCAGGGTATTGGTGTAACCACGATGGATTCTTGTCAGCTCACTGGGAAGAAGAAGGCATTTAGGAAATCTGTTATTAGCAGGGTCTGTATGATGTGAGTGGTTTCTTTTGTTTTTTGGTTTGTGGACATCCCTTTGTAGGCAGTTAATTAATAGCAGTATTGCCCAGAACTGTTTTTAAATTTTAGAAGAGTCTGAAGTTCAGCACATATTTACTTATGACCCCGTCCTCTTGAAAAGAGGCTTTTAGAAAGCATATGATCACTTTGTATAAATACATAAATTGTTCACATAGTAAACTTAGTGCAATCTTGTTCACATCAAGGTGATTGCAAATGAAAAGGGTACACCCTTTATGTCAAATTTGGAAGTCAGCAGAGTTTCACTTCATTTGTCAAATTTGGAAGTCAGCATATTTTCACTTAATTCACTAAGCTAATGGAAAATTACCTTAGATGGTGCAGAAACAATAATTTTATCAAGGCAGCCTATTAATTTTGTTTTTAATAACACCATCAGTAGTGACTGTGTCAAGCAAATTGGCCGCATCCAGTGCAATTATTTTGCACATTTCTAAAATGTCTCTGTTGTAGCATATATATCGCCAGCTGACAGATTCCTTCTTCATGACCCCATTGTTTACAGTGGAATCAGCTTTAATGAACTTATGTCAATAGGATGTGCTTTTCAGTTTTCCATCCCTCACAATTATGGTTTCAACCATTGGTGCCAATCTGATTGTTTATGAACCTAAAATATGCAGTCTTGCACAACTTAGCAGCATTCCACCAGTGAACAGAAGATGTGCATACACAAACACAGCTCCCACTGGTGTTTATAATAATAATTTATAAAGTCCACCATATAGCTGTAGCGGGTGGTTACATATAGGGGAAAGCATCTGAGTGGTAACTAGGCTCAGATGCACTAATTGTTAGGTCTCATGGAACATTTCTGTCCCTGGGAGATAGTACTGGTGTGTAGTTCCCTGGGGCCTATAGGTGGCGCTGTTGCCGTGGGCCCGGGTTGAACCGCAGTACAAGGTTATGTCCTTTTTGTCCCCTCTCGACAGCAGTACGGCGGGGCGGGGAACCTGCTGTGCCTGTCGGGAGAGGATATAAAAGGGGGTGGCCATCTTCCAGTGGGGTCGGTTCCGGGCTCAGGCACCTTAGGCCTGGGTGCGTGTGTGTTGCCTCCGGGTGCCCTAGGCCCGGAGGCCTGGTCAGGTTGTCTCTGGGTGCCCTAGGCCCAGAGACGGAGCTGCTGTTCCATCTCAGACACCTTCAGTCTGGGGTGAGGTACTTTGGAGAAAGGCCCGGAGCCCAGCAGCCTTCGGCTGGGATCTGCCGGGGACCGAGACTCCCAGGGATCTGCCTTGCGAGGGGACCCGTATCCAGGACGAGGAGGACAGGGAGGTGACCCTTTCTGAAGACCCAGCGCAGAGTTGTGGTGACAGATGGGGCCTCTGGTAACTCTCCGGAGGAATGTTCTTGTCCTATAAGGGCTAGTTCACTATTGGAAGGAAGTGCATGGTCTTTAAGTCACAGTGGCAGTGATACTACGTACCCAAGGTCAGTAGCAGTGACTTTCACCTTTTTCACCCGGTTGGTGGCAGTGACCAACCTCATGGTCTGTGGCAGAGACCGTGTGCCAAGCCTGTTCGTGCTAATCAGAGCAGGAGAAAACCCAATTCAAGTTTGTGCCTGGACCTCCTCCCACCTTTTCTGACCTGTGTCTTGTCCCAACCTGTCTGCTCTCAAAGAGACTGTTTATTTGTGCTAAAAGGAATAAATAAGTGTTGGACCTTTCAGTTGGTGTGGACAGTTGCTTACTGGGGAGAATTAAAGACTTGTTTCTGACTACTGCAGAAATGAGGTCAGCACTGGAGGCTTTTTGACACTGGCTGCAGGCAGGCCCGAGAAACTAACACCGCTCAACCTCCCTATTCAGGAGGGTACGGGCTTGTGGTGCGGTGTGCCTCATTCTTTTCCTGCGGAGGAGCCAAGCAGAAGAAAAGCAGGTAAAGTCTGGGGTTGGTGCGCTACATAGGTAAAGAACCCAGTCTCTAAGTGAGTGACATCTGCACCCAGATGTTCCATGTTACCAGTCACCTGCACCACAGCGCGTGAGTCCCACTCCCTTCAGACTCAACACTCACCAAAAACAGTATAGACAAGCAAATGTTTGCAATGTCATTTAAGCCTCGTACACACGGTCAGACTTCCATCTGACTTTTCCGTGGATTTTTGTCCGAACGGAGTTGGCCGGGCACACCCATAGCATACACACCACAGGACTTTTCTGCAAACTTTCCCAAAACTTTTTCCAACATCATGTGGTTTTTCTGCTCTTTACCGCCACCCTTTGGACAACTTCTGCTATTGTTGGTTGATTTTAACATTATTTGTTTTGTCCATCAGACAAAAGTCCGATGGTTTTCTGTACACACGGTCGGACTTTGCTCCATCGGAATTTTGTTGGCCAAAAGTTTGTCCGTTTGCAGACCGAACTTTTGTCCGATGAAAACCAAAAAAGTTTGTCCGATGGAGCGTACACACGGTCGGATTTTTTGAGCAACTTGCTCAAAATGAAGTTTGTTGGCAAAAAGTCTGACCGTGTGTACGGGGCTTTAGAAATTCCTCCAAGAGTAGATCAACCACACTTCCAGGATCTGCTTTGGGTGCTGTAAATCTGCCTTAGGCGCTGGATAAACAGGTGATTCAAAGGGAGAGACCAGAATCAGCTGGAGAGATGATGTTCAGAGATTGTACAGCTGCCCTACCCTTGGAGAAATTTCTAAATGACACTGCAAACATTTGCTTGTCTATACTGTTTTCTGATGAGTGTTGAGTCTGAAGGGAGTGGGACTCACACGGTGTGGTGCAGGTGACTGGTAACACAGAACATCTAAGTATTATCCCACGGATGTCACTCACTTAGAGACTGGGTTCTTCACTTATATGGTGGACTTTATATGAATATAAACACCAGTAGGAGCTGTGTTTGTGTATGCACATCTTCTGATCCATGGTGGAGCGCTGCTAATGCCGCGTACACACAACCGTTTTTAATGATGAGAAAAATGCGATTTTTTAAAATGGTCATTAAAAATGATCGTGTGTGGGCTTCAGAGCATTTTTCACGACGTGAAAAATGGCCTTAAAAAAATTGGACCATGCTGTAATTTTTCTCGTCGTTTTTCACATCGTCGTTTTTCTTGTCATGAAAAACGGCCGTGTGTGGGCTTTCACGACGTGAAAAAAAAATGCTCAGAATCAAGTATGAGACGGGAGCGCTCGTTCTGGTAAAATTAGCGTTCGTAATGGAGACAGCACATTCGTCACGCTGTAACGGACTGAAAAGCACGAGGCTGAAAAGCGCGAATCGCCGCTCAACAAACTTTACTAACATGAAGGGTGGCGCCATCCGAATGGAACTTCCCCTTTATAGTGCCGTCGTACGTGTTGTACGTCACCGCGCCTTACTCTAGCATTTTTTTCCACGATAGTGTGTAGGCAAGGCAGGCTTGAAAAGAATCACGTCAAGAAAAATGCCGGTTTTTTCAATGACATTAAAATGTTCATGGGGTGAGTAGTGGAGTGAAAGTCTAGCCATTTTCAACACCATTCAGCGCTACAGGCCAGCTATTATCTGCTTGAAGGAAACTCACCTGTCTAAGGATAAATTATCTCTCCTAACCCATCGGCAATATAAGACCCAATTTCCCTCTACATACTCTAAGTTTTCGAGAGGTGTTAGTATTTTGATAGATCCATTCAGGAGGTTATAGATGATGCTGGGCGATTTTTTTTTTTTACTATTTAAACTAGCTAATAAGCTGTGTATCATTGCTGCCATATAAATTCCTCCACCCTTCTCTCTGGAAGTCCTGAAACAGTTTACACATTTTCTCTCCACACACCCTGGCATTCCAATCTGGGTGCTGGGGGATTTTAATAACTGTCTTGCAGTTAGATAAACTATCCTCTAAATCTGATCACATACCTTATGCTGGGGGTCCCACCCCCTTTGCAAGATTCCTGACTTAAAGAGGAAGTAAACCCGGCCGATTTTTTTTGTTTTGTTTTGTTTTTAAATTTTTATGTTACACATGTGTATCGCAATGCATACTACATAGATAATTTTTCAAAACGAGTCCCGCAAATACCTATTTTCACCCGTTTTTTGTTTCCTGGTTCAGCCCCTCTTGCTGTAATTCGGGATGCCCTCAAGGCTCACTTGGGGGGACATTAAATATCAGTCATAAAAACTTCCACTAAAAGCAGAAAACAAGCAGTTTTTTACAAAACAAAAATATTTTGATGAGGGGGAAAACACAGGTCACCTCCTTGCTGTCATCGCTAGATCTTAGCAGGAAGTTTCCCATATAGATGCCATAACTGACCCTAGTGGTAGGGTTGTACATCAACAAGACCAAATTTCTGAAGTATTTTGCCAATTTTATGCTGACCTATATTCTTCTAAGGTGTCGCCCACCTATGCTGAACTGAGACGATTTTTAGATCGCTGCCTTCTCCCACAGGTCAGCTCTTATAACTTTGGAGGGAACTTTCCCTATCAGTGGCTGGCATGGCCAATAGCAAGTCGCCAGGCACTGATGGACTCCCTGCTGAGACTTATAAATGATATAGCGAGCCCTTACTTCCGCAGCTACTTAAAACCTTTAATGCAGCCTTGGATGTAAGTAAACTTCCAGCCTCAATGAATGAGGCTATCATTATTGATTCCTAAACCTGGCAAAGATAGATTGTATACAGATTCTTACCGGCCGATATTGATACAAAATACCAATGTTAAGCTATTGGCCCATGTCCTGGCTACCCAATTGGCTACTGTCATTCAAAAATAATACATAGAGAGCAATCAGGTTTTATCCCTACAAGATTAACTTCCCTAAACATTATGTGTCTGTATTTTAATATCCAGCTTCCTCTTGGTAATAGAGCGATCCTGTCCTTTGATGCTGCTAAAGCATTCAACAGTCTTAAAGCGGAGGTTCACCCTAAATACTGACATTATCTTATAGTGATCTTGCTAGCAGATACATATACATATTCCTATTGATTTTTTTTCTTGTGGTTGTACTTACCGTGAATCAGTCGTTTTAATGTGGACTTCCGGGTATTCCTCCCGCGGGAGTGGGCGTATCTTTCTTTCCTCTGAGCCCCGTTGATTTCTGGGAGGTGCTCGCAATGTCTCCTGGGAGCCGTTGCGGATTCTGCCAGCCCTGGACTGCGCAGGTGCAGCGCTCTAGCTCCGAAAATTGCCGAACATTAAGAGCTGTAGACTGCGACTGCGCAATCAACAGGGTATTGTGACAGTCGTTGCCGCACGCTCCCGATGCTCGCTCCACTCAGCAAGGGGGGTGGGTGTATTGCTATTATAATGAGCGGATGCATGTTTAAATAAAGGAATTGATGGACAGAGAGGGCGGGTAGTTCAATGTGGATGGCCGATTTGAATACTTGTCAGAGAATTGTTAAAAAAAATCTTATGTCTTTTTTTTTAACAATTCTCTGACAAGTATTCAAATCGGCCATCCACATTGAACTACCCGCCCTCTCTGTCCATCAATTTCTTTATTTAAACATGCATCCGCTCATTAGAATAGTAATACACCCGCCCCCCTTGCTGAGTGGAGCGAGCATCGGGAGCGTGTGGCACAATATTGTGCTCAAAGCGCATGCGCCGAATATGGGTTATAATCCATTCGGCTATTTTCGGAGATCTGCCGTGAATGGACATGCAAGTGTTGCGCATGCGCAGGTCAGAGCGGGCGAAATCTGCTAAAGTGTTGCGCATGCGCAGAACAGAGCTGGCAGAATCAGGTCACCGTCAACACTGATGATACAGCGGTGAATGCTGGGATGCATTCACCGCATCCCGGAAGTCTCTGCTTGTGGGCTTCACAGTGCCCACAAGCAAAATGGCAAAGAACAAGATCTATTTATAAAAGTTATTATTTAGAACGGAAATAGACGGGGGACGTCTCTAATCGCAGGACAAGTGAGTACTAACATGTTATCTGTAACCCCATTACATGCACCTAGAAAAAAAAAACGAGGGACCGCGGAACCTCCGCTTTAAATAGAGTTATTTATGGGCTGTCCTTCATAAATTCCACCTTGGGAACAGGTTCATAGCCTGGATAAAATGTCTATTTGCAAAACCGACAGCGAGACTTTGTATTAATGGTTCCCTTTCAGAGACTTTCTCTCTAGGCCGGGGCACTAGGCAGGGGTGCCCATTCCCCCCCCCCCCCCCCAGCTTTTTGCCCTGGCACTAGAACCCTTGGCGGCAATGATTAGGGCCTCCCTGAATATAATTGGCTTTAAGAGAGGAATACAGGAAGATAAAATGTAATTGTACGCTGATGATGCTTTACTTTATCTGGGGGACACTGCTGGCTCACTGGCAGTAGCAATGACCCTTATTGAGGAATATAGATCCTACTCTGGATATTCCATAAATTGGCACAAATCAATCCTACTTCCATTGGATCCTCTCAGTAGCATCACTAGGGTTGGTGACACCCAGTGCGGTAAAACATGGTGTCACACCCCCCCGTCTAGGCTGCCCAGCACCATACAGGCAGCGCACAGTCACGGGGCGCACCCCAAACCAGCCCCTGTAAATGATAGTATAAGGCGGTATAGTGGCAGGTTGGGGTGGTATATGGCAGGTTAGGGTGGTACAAGGCAGGTTGAGGTGGTATGGGGCAGGTTGGGGTGTTATAGGGCAAGTTAGAGTGGCACAGGGCAGGTTGGGGTGGTATAGGGCAAGTAAGGGTGGCATAGGGCAGGTTGGGGTGGCAAAAGGCAGGTTGAGGTGGTACAGGGCAAGTTAGGGTGGCATAGGGCAGGTTGGGGTGGTATAAGGCAAGTTAGGGTGATAGAGGAAAATGAGGGTGGGAAAGGGCAGGTTGGGGTGGTATGGGACAGGTTGGGGTGGTATGGGGCAGGTTGGGGTGGCACGGGGCAGGCTGGGGTGGTATACGGCAGGCTGGGGTGGTATACGGCAGGCTGGGGTGGCACAGGGCAGGCTGGGGTGGTATAGGGCAGGATGGGGTGGTATGGGGCAGGCTGGGGTGGCACAGGGCAGGCTGGCGTGGTATGGGGCAGGCTGGGGTGGTATATTAGATATAATAGGCACAGTAGCTGAGTAAGCTGGTCTGGTGGGGGGAGGGGGGTGGCTGGACACAGCTATATTATTATATTATATTAGTCGTTATCAGACTAGCACAGCACAGGGCGCCAGACACTGTCTGAGACTGAGAGTCCTCCCACACCAGCTCTCAGGTGGCCTGCTGGTACTATGGCAACCCCCCCACCTATCACACACTTCACCTTGGGCTCGGGCCGGCGATGGATACCAGGACACCCCCTCGCAAGCTGAGTGTCACCCTTCACTAGTTCACTTCACTCCCTGTTCCGGGAGTCTGGAGAGGAGGCGAGGACAGCGTCACAGCATACAGCCGCGCCGCCCGGGTGGAGATAGATAGTGACATCTTCATGTCTTCAGTGTGAGATGTGACAGGCTCACTGGCTCAGTAGGGAGGAGGAAGAAGGAGAAGCACGCACACCAGGCGCGGCCGCGGCGCTGGAGGTGTTGTTCCAGCGGGGTGACCGGGGTCAGCTGTAAAAAAATAAAATACCAGGGCTTTCCTCAACCTCGGGAGAATTGGGATGGCGTCACCCCTCTAGCAGGTGTCACCCGGGTGCGGACCGCACCCCCCTAGCAACGCCTCTGGATCCTCTATCTGCTAGTCTGCAAGAACCTCCCAGATATCTGTGGTATACTCCTATATCTTGGCATTGTAGTCACGTCGAGCCCCCCAGATTATCTTTCATTAAATCTTACACCTATCCTACAAAAATGTAAAGGTAAATGCGCTAGTTGGTGTAAACTCCCACTGTCAGTAACTGGTCGTGTTAACTTAATTAAAATGGTATGGGCACCACAACTGCTCTATGTATTGCACAATTGTCCTATATAAATTCCCTGCTTTTGGTTCTTACAAATAGACTCACAATTTAGAGAGTTGATTTGAAGAAAGGGACCAGCAAGAATTAAACTCTCTACCTTACAATACCCTAATGCCGCGTACACACAGTCGGAATTTCCAACAAGAAAAGTTAGATGTGAGCTTTTCGTCAGAAATTCAGACCGTGTGTATGCTCTATCGGACTTTTGCTGTCGGAATTTCCGCCAACAAAAGATTAAGAGCAGGTTCTCTATTTTTCCGACGGAAAAAGTTCCTATCGGAAATTCCGTTCGTCTGTATGCAATTCCGACGCGCAAAAAAACATGCATGCTCGGAAACAATTTGACGCATGCTCAGAAGCATTGAACTTTTCTCGGCTCATCGGAGTGTTGTACGTCACCGCGTTCTTGATGGTCGAAAGTTCAGAGAACTTTTGTTTGACCGTGTGTATGCAAGCCAAGCTTGAGCGGAAATTCCGACCGTATGTACGCGGTATAAGGATCAGGGAGGTATGGCAGTGCCTCATACTCAAACCTATTTTTACGCAGCTCAGCTTAAGCATTTGGTGGGTTGGGCCTTGCCTAACGCTGCAGATCCTTCTCGAAATCTGCTGATAGACTTCAACACGGTCTATTCTGCTTTTTAACATTTAGAAATGGGTTTGCCTGCTATCCTATCCCATTGTCCAAAAGTGCTTTTTTATCTATGGAAAAGGTTAAAGAACAGCTAAGGCTAGCTGAGTTTCTCCATTGTACTCCTATTTGGGGAAATAGATTCTATGTTGAATTATATAAATTGACAGACACTTAACACTGGGCACTGGCCGGTATTAGATTCCGGTCTCAACTCTATATGGACAACGTTCTGAAAACTTTTGACCAGCTAAGAGAGGAGTTCAACATCTCTAGACGCTCCTATTACCAGTACTTACAATTATGGCATGCGTTAGAAACACAGGCTGGGAATTCATATTCCTATTTTTTTAGATTCTCTCATGTCAGAAACTGAAAAGGGGTGCCATTTTCAGAATTTACTACTGATGCAGAATCAGGATTCGGCTTTGCTGTCAAGTAGAAGGAAGTGGGAAGCAGATACAGGCTCCATAGATGGAGAAAGTTGGGAGGCGGCGTTGGCGTCTGTACCATTGGTGTCCGTGTCAGCTGCACAAAAGTTGTCCCAGCTATTTATTCTACACCGCACTTATCGTAGGCCGAAACAGTTGTTCACCTGGGAAGCGACTCTCCTATTTGCCCTAAGTATAAAGCTCATAACTGAGACTTTATACATATGATCTGGAAATTTCCCAAACTTGTAATTTTCGAGAGATATGACGTACGGTCCCTTTGGATCCACTGATTTGCCTCTTAGGGGCACTAGAAGCTGAACAATATACCCCATCTAATTACATAGCTGTCACCCATCTCTTATATTTGGCAAGGAAACTTATTGCACGCTTCTGGCTCTCTCCCTGCCCACCGAGTCATACATAATGGATTGAGCAGGTAAAACACATTCTCATTAGGGAAAAAAATACCTATCAGCATAGACGTTCACCCAAGAAATTCCAATCCATATGGCAATGTTGGTGTGATGTCCCAGGCCTGGTCCCTTCATTGGCTTATTTTAGACTGATTATTACAAATGTAGGTTCCATTGTTGTTCTATGGTTCTAGCAGTCGATGACTGTACTTTTGTCCTGTAAAGTCAGATATGCACTGAAGGATTACTCCTTTCTAGCCAAGTGCTGACATTTTAGATGCGTTTCTGAGCTCTTTTATGTCACTCCAACCAGTTGTTGCCTTATAGTATGTTATTAGTTACTATTCGTTATTCCATTTTATTGCAACTTGAAATGAGTGTTTTTAACCCTGATGTACAATATTTATTGTATGACATGTAATACGCTTGATGAATATTTGTAATCCTTTAAATTATTAATAAGCCTTTTCCTTGATTAAAAAAAAAAAGATCAATGATACCTATTTTCACAGTTGACTTTACCAGCTGCTACAGAGAGAGGTTGGCCCCATGATTCTGAGTTATGTTGCTGGTCGGACACAATGTTTATAAACATTATCGAATCATGAGACAGAGAGATACAAAGTAACATTGTTACTTTTGTATTTACATATTATATATGAACAAAGTTTTGTTATTTACATAAACATGGCATTATTTAATGCCCCATTTAACCAGCTGAAAACACTGGGTATACTACACGTGCCAAATAAAACCTCCTCTGCTCCCAAAATAAAAGCTCTGAGTTGCTGTGTAAATACAGCAGATGTAGAAGCTACTGCTGTCAAAAAAATGACTGCGTTAGGTCTTGTTCACCCCGGGTGCATACGAGCCATGCACACGTACCTGCATTGATGTCACATTAGAAGGAGCGGCTGTGTCTGTGCAGCCACTTTGTCCGAACTGACAGCTATAAGACTACTAGTACAGGGATGCACGGAACACCTGTGCATCCCCGTCTGGGTATACATGGGACACTGATTCATATGCCCTGTGTGAATGAGGCCTTAATTGAGAGGTGCAAGATACTGGATAAAAAGTAACATTGTTAAAGTACATCATTTGTATCTACTCTGTTTCATTTATCCACAGTTAATAGTAATGAGCTTTGGTCTGCATATGATGTCACCCAAAGCAACCTGACAAGTAAAAAAAAGTATTTTTTTTTTAATTTAACTTGTTACTATTTAACACCTTTATTAACCTTTTAGTTTAGCCTAACCAACTCCCTATTCCCCTTCTTCCCATTATTTTCCTTCTCTTTTGGGGGGGGGGGGGGATAATATTTTATGTGAATGGAGGAGTTTTTGCTTTGGGAGGAAGGAATTTTAGGGAACAGAAGTGCTTGCCTTGGGGAAAGATCATTTGCTTGGGGGTAGGCACCTTTTCTTTTGTTTAGGAGGCCATATGTTTCACCTGAACACTGCACTCTTTATTCCTGACCATTGCATTGTACAGTAAAGATTTAGTGGTCAGAAGTACAGTATGTAGCTTACAATATATGCTGGCCTATATGTAACATATTTATAACCTCTTCACTCTATACACTACATATTCCTGACCACTATACTCTGTACACTGTACACAGACTTGGAAATAGCATGCCAAACTGCAGCTAACAAAGCTAGAAATACTCTCCTGCATTTAACCATTTCACTGCCAGAGCCATTTCTCTTATCATCCATGGACTGACACAGCCTCTTAACACTTTACCCGTGGGTTTATGTACCTGCTTGCAGGAGAAGACCTAGGCAGAATGTGAGATGTTAAACATACATTCTAAAAGCCAGAGCTGAACAGCCCCGCCCAGGGGGCGGTCCCTCTGGACATAACCCTCCCACCTGCAGTCAGCAGCCCTCAGTTTTTTTCTGCCTAGCAGAAGGAGAAGACGTGGCTCTCTCTAAAGCCAGTCTCCTGACCAATTTTTATTCCTCTTTGGAATCTTTCTTGTTTTATTTTTGAGATCTTCTATCAACTGTCGGCTGGGCAACAGGTTGGGTACAAGATATCCTCGTAGTCTTCCCTGTCCAACCATCGAGCGTGCTGATCCTCGCCTTGTGTGCGTGAGACTCAGTTTACGACATGCCCCACGACTCCAGGGGTGGCCGGTGGGCTTTTATCCCCCGCGGTCCTCTCAAGATTGAACAGTCCTGCTGTATCTTTCGCTGTGGACCGGGCCGACAGCTACTCAGTACCGCACTGTGATAGTCCTGACAGAAACACACCAGTGGGTCCCTCAGGGGACGGGTAAGTAGTCTCTCCTGGCTGCAGGTGAGTACATGCTGTGTGTTTCTCTGTGTGGGGGATTTCCCCTGTCTCCCCCTGGTTATTGCTTCTCTCTGTCACCATTGCTGGCGCTGTGCTGTCTGGGGTGCCTGGGGGTCATTCTGTCCCGGGGGGGGGGGGGGGGGCTCATGTCTGTGTGCATCGCTGGGGGCTGTTTTTTGTGTGTTTTGGGGCCTGGGCGCCATTCGGTGCCATGTTTAGTGCTCTTTACATTTGTTTTTATGGCGGCCATCTTGCCGTGGATCGCTGGAGCACATTGCGGTAGCTATTTTCTTGAAGCCGCGCGCACTTTTTACATTGTTTGGCCTCTATCGCTGCTGAAACTGCGCGATTCTCCCCACATTCTCCTCACAGCTCACTCGCGCTGGTACAGCGCGGTGCAGGCAGCGGAACCGAGCAATCCTGGTCCGGGTTGGTGAGTCCCCTGGGTATCCCCTCCTCAGTCAGCGCAGCCAGTGGGTGGACTTTTTTTTCTGAGAAAGTCTCAGAGAAGGGCAATTATGGAGTCTGTTTCACCAGCATGCATGTCAGAGGCAAGAGGCAGTGCCTCCAGCACCTGCGGTCCCTATGGACCAGTTGTCGGCAGTCCTGGAAACATTTCTTACCAGGATGGAAGCGGTGTGCGAGCGCAGGGGAGCAAAAAAGCGCCCTCTCCCCACATTATCTCCACAAGGGGAGTGCTCTGATTCAGATATGGGCCTAGCTGCTGCTGCTCAGGACCCTAGCTCTAAATATTTTGATGGTTTTGAACAGGATATTCCTTGTGAGGAAGACTCCAGTTCTGAGTCAGTAAATGACAGGGCGCTTGTAAGTGAACTCATTGATGCTGTGAGGGACTCTCTCAAGCTGGATGCTGCGGCTGCGGAACCTCAGGCGGAGGCTGTCTCCTTTTTGGTTCCTTTAAGGCCAAGCCTTCTAAGAAGGTTTTTCCATATACACCTTTCTTTGACAGGTTAATTGATCAGGTTTGGGAAAAGCCGCAGAAGACTTTTATGGTCCCGCGGTGTCTGTCTATCAGATACCCCTTTGAAGAGGCCCTGCTTAAAAAGTGGGCCTCTCCCCCAGTGGTCGACCCCCCCCCCCCAGTCGCCCGTTTGAGCAAGGCCACCACTCTCCCGATGGAGGGGACTCCTGCATTTAAGGACCCCACTGACAGGAGGTCAGAAGTGGTGAGCAGAGCCACGTTCGCCTTGTTGGGATCCGCCTTACATCCTGTCGTTGCGGCGACCCTTGTGTCTCAGACACTCACGGAATGGGCAAATATTTTGCACCAGACTGTGCAGGAGCATGATCTTCCTCCGGAAACTATGGCACTTGCCCACCAACTGGTGCAGGGCCTGGTATATGTGTGCAACGCCACTTTGGACGCAGCCCCTTTAATATCCAGGGCCTTCGTCTCTGCGGTGGTGTTGTGTCGCCTTATCTGGTTGAAATGCTGGTCTGCTGACCTAGCCTCTAAGAAGCTCCTGACGGATCTGCCCTTTAAGGGTGGTAGGCCTTTTGGTGCTGCCCTGGATGACATTATTAAGGATGTCACGGGAGGTAAAAGCACTCTCCTTCCTCAGACTATCAAGGGAAAGGAGCCCCGCCATAAGCCGGGTCCCTCCTTTCCAGCAAAAAAGTTTTTTTTTCATCAGTCAGAGTCCACGGGTAAGCCCTCCCAGACTGACAACAGTGCGGCTGGTGGACAGAAGTGTCCTTGGGTGCGTAAGCCGAACAAGCCGGCTCCCAAGCCCACCTTTGCATGAAGTCTTGCCCCCGCCCGACTCTGGGGTGGGGGGACGACTTTGCAGGTTTACGGATCGGTGGACCTCCCAGGTCTCCGACCGGTGGGTGTGCGAGGTGGTCTCCTCAGGATACAGGATAGAGTTACATTCCTGGCCCCCAGACAGATTCTTTCCCTCAAATCTCCCTCTCCTTCCTGCCCTTCAAGCAGCCCTCTTGGGGGCTGTACAGAATTTGCTCAGGTACGGAGTAATTGTGCCGGTGCCGTCACAGGAGAGGTTTCAGGGGTTCTACTCGAATCTGTTTGTTTGTTCCGAAAAAGGATGGGGTTCGGCCAATCCTGGACCTCAAGGCCTTGAATGCCTTTGTGAAGGTGCAAAAATTCTGTATGGAATCCATTCGCACGGTGATCGCTACACTCCATCAAGGGGACTTTAGGGCATCCTTGGACATCAAGGACACCTACTTGCATGTTCCAATCTGCGTAAGTCACCAGAAGTTTCTGCGCTTTGCGATCGGCGATGTCCACTATCAATTTGTGGCTCTTCCCTTCGGCCTAGCCTCGGCACCACGGGTTTTCACCAAGGTGCTTGCTCCGGTTCTAGCTTTGCTGAGACAGCGAGGCATTGCTATCTTGGGCTATCTGGACGATCTTCTTCTAAGAGCAGACAATGGCTCAGAATTAGAAGACAGTGTGACTATTGTCAGTCAGACCCTCCGGGACTTCGGGTGGCTCCTGAACATTTGGAACTCAGCGTTTGGAGTATCAAGGTCTGATCCTGGACTCCTTAGAGGCAAAGGTACTCCTACCCCCAGAGAAGTTACTGACACTTCAGTCTGCAGTGCGGGTCCTGACGTCCCGAAAATGGTCGTCAATCCGTTTTTGCATGAGCGTCCTGGGACTCATGGTGGCCTTTTTCGAGGCCGTTCTGTATGCCCAATCACACACACGGGCATTGCAGAAGGAGATCCTGTCCACTTGGGACAAATCCCCGTTGTCCTTGGATCTTCAGATCCAGGTGAGTCACCCGGTCAGGGCGTCCCTGACGTGGTGGTTTAGGTCCCCAGCTCTTCGATCCGGCAAGTCGTTCCTCCCCATCCAGTGGACGGTGATCACGACAGACGCCAGCCTGATGGGCTGGGGGGAGTCTGGGGAGTCCTGTCAGCCCAAGGGCTTTGGACTCCGGACGAAGCCCGTCTACGGATCAATGTCCTGGAACTACGGGCAATCAGACTGCCTCTCCTCGTGGTCGGCAGAGACTAAGGGCCGCTCCTCAGGATCCAGTCAGACAATGCCACAACGGTGGCGTATGTCAACCATCAAGGGGGGACTCGGAGCTCAGCTGCGGCATCCGAGGTCGCCCACATCCTAAGGTGGGCTGAAAGAAGCGTGCCGGCTCTGTTGGCCGTCTACATTCCGGGCGTAGAAAACTGGCAGGCGGACTATGAGTCGCCAGTCGCTGGACCAGGGAGAGTGGTCCTTGTACCCGGAGGTTTTTCATCTTCTTTGCCGGCGGTGGGGCACGCCGGATGTGGACCTGATGGCCTCTCGACTCAATCACAAGGTGTCGAGGTTTGTGGCCAGGTCCAGGGACCCTTGGGCGGACGCCTCGGATGCGTTGATTGCCCCGTGGGGTCAGTATCACCTGATATATGCTTACCCTCCGCTGCAGCTGCTTCCTCGCCTGCTGCGCAGGGTGGCGACCGAGGGAATTACGGTGATCCTCATTGCTCCGGATTGGCCTCGGCGTCATTGGTACGCCGATCTGGTACGTCTCGTCGCGGACGTTCTTGGCGACTGCCAATGAGGGAGGACCTTCTGTCTCAAGGTCCTATATTTCATCCTGCTTTACAGTCTCTGGCTTTAATGGCATGGCTATTGACAGCCAGGTGCTGAGGGACCGAGGTCTCTCGGATTCGGTCATTTCGACCATGTTAAGGGCACAGAAGTCTTCATCCAGAAAGATATATCATTGTACCTGGAAAGCTTACATCGCTATGTGCGAAGAGCTGGACTGGCGTCCACGGACGTATTCCGTCCCCAGAATCCTGCGGTTCTTGCAGCGTGGCGTGACCCAAAAACTTGCTTTGAGTACCATTAAGGGTCAGATTTCGGCCTTGGCCATCTTCTTTCAGCGACCGCTAGCAGGCCATTCCTTGGTTAGCACCTTTGTGCAGGGGGTTCGCCATGTGCTCCCTCCTGTCAAACCTCCTCTCCCTCCTTGGGATCTGAATTTGGTGCTCTCGGTTCTCCAGGAACCTCCCTTTGAAAATATCAGAGATATTCCTCTCTTTACCTTGTCTCAGAAGGTGGCTTTCTTAGTGGCCATTACTTCTGTTAGACGGGTGTCTGGGTCGCCTTATTTGGTCATCCATAAGGATAAGGCGGTGTTGCGTCCGCGACCTTCTTTTCTGCCAAAGGTGGTCTCGCCCTTTCACCTTAATGAGGACATTGTCCTCCCGTCCTTGTGTCCTCACCCATCACATCCCAGAGAGTTTGCGCTTCACACGTTGGATGTGGTACGAGCCTTACTGGTGTACCTGTCTGCTACTGCTTCCATTCGGAAGTCTGACTCACTGTTTGTGTCTGTCTCTGGTCCAAAACAGGGCCAAGTGGTTTTGTCTGTCACCATTTCTAGGTGGATCGGACAGACCGTCGTTCAGGCCTATGCCCTTAAGGGGCGGGCACCTCCCTTTCCGGTTACGGTGCATTCCACCAGGGCAATTAGTGCTTCCTGGGCTTTCCGACATCAAGCGTCGGTTGCACAAGTGTGCAAGGCGGCGACCTGGTCGTCCGCTCATACCTTTTCTAAGTTCTATAAGGTTGATGTGGCTGCATCTTCGGATGCTTCCTTCGGCCGCAAGGTGTTGCAAGTGGCTGTTTAAAGTTGCATCTCCTCCGTTGAGGAGCTCTGCCTTGTTTGGAGTGAAGTTTTTGGTTTTCCATTTATACTGCTCCGATCCCTCTTGACACTGCTTTGGGACATCCCATGGGTAAAGTGTTAAGAGGCTGTGTCAGTCCATGGACAATAAGAGAAAATAGGATTTTTGTACTCACCGTAAAATCCGTTTCTCTGACGTCCATGGACTGACATAGCACCCACCCTTCTTTTCAAGGTTTGTACTGCTTTGTTACGAACTGAGGGCTGCTGACTGCAGGTGGGAGGGTTATGTCCGGAGGGACCGCCCCCCCTGGACGGGGCTGTTCAACTCTGGCTTTTAGAATGTATGTGTAACATCTCACATTCTGCCTAGGTCTTCTCCTGCAAGCAGGGACATAAACCCACGGGAAAAGTGTTAAGAGGCTGTGTCAGTCCATGGACGTCAGAGAAACGGATTTTACGGTGAGTACAAAAAATCTTATTTTTTTTGCACACATGTTTAAAAAATCATTGTAGGCCTGGAGATTACATAAACCCCCAAACATTATATATTTTCTGAAAGCAGACACCCTCGAGAATAAAATAGTGGTAGTTCCAATTTTTTATGTCACTAGATATTACCGTAAAGGACTAGCAAACAAAAGATTTCAGTAAAAAACACACTAAAGTGAATTTTAGGGCAAACAAACGAAAACTACTCACATTTTTGATAAAATATAAAAAAAGACGAGGTTGCACTGAGTAAGTATATACCCAACATGTCAAACCTTAAATTTGTGTGCCCCGTGAAATGGCGACAAATTTCAGTACCCTATATATTTTCTATAGGCGGGGCTTCAAAAGCCCTCTATAGGTCATTATATATATATATATATATATATATATATATATATATATATATATATATATAAATAAAGCAGGAGTCATGAGTTTATAACGTACAAAATGCAGGGCTAAGGAGTATATAACATAAAGTCTAATAAACATAGTGCAAGGGTCACAGTTATGTGTATATATATGTATATATATATATATATATATATATATATAATTACATAACTGTGACCCTTGCACTATGTTTATTAGACTTTGCTATATACTCCTTGGCCCTGCATTTTGTACGTTATAAACTCATGACCCCTGCTCTATTTACACTATGTTGTACATGCTCCTGATCCACACACTCTGTACATTAATTACATACTCTATATGCCATATTCAACACTAAATACCCCTGAAGAAAATGTTTACTGTTTTATCAGTTGCAGGTTGCTAAGTAGTCCCTGATTATTTTATTGAAGAGTGCCTCATAGTTCCACCAATGGGGGTGCCAAAAAGTACTCCAGATCTTTCACAATCCTAGCAACACCCATACTGGGTGCATGGAGCTTCTGAGGGCCAGGGCAGTTTGTGCCACGTCCTCCCACTACTTCTGGCCGGGATGCAATTTTGAGTCTTGAATTGGATCACTGCCCAGGCAGTGATGGCGCACTTAGGTCATGAGGATGAGATGCTTTCCTGGGATCAGAGTATTATTTTCAAGTTTTGCGTAGAATTATCCTAGACAGCAACAAGGGACATTATTCTATTTTTTTTTTAACTACTATGCAAAAGAACACCGTTTATAGTTACCTATCCCACTGTTTGTGCCTTGAATCTAAGCCCTTTGGCAGAGCAAAGCTGTCAGCAGGATCTTGATATTTGAAACACTTCTGGGTGTGCTCCTTTTTAAATTGGGATGAAGGTAGAGGGTCATAAATGAAAAAATGACTGGGGCTCAAAGTACACATAATCTACTGCTGTTCAAAGGGCCCATAACTTCATTACTGCCCAAGATCCATAATAGATTTAATTTGTCACCCTAATTGTTTGCGTGACAAACTAGTCTCTACTTTGTCAATAAATATTTATTTTTACTCATTATTATTTCAGCAGAAGAGCAGATCATAAAATTCAAACTTAGCATTTTGCAGCTGGTTGGTAAAGAAAATAAATATATAACTCAAACCAGGGGAGGGCTGGCAGCCTTAGGCCTGGGGGGCAAGTCCAGTCAAGTGGCCCATTGAACCATCAATGCAGCCTGATCAGTGCCCATCCACGCAGCCTGATCAGTGCCCATCAACGTAGCCTCACCAGTGCAGACAGTGCCCATCAGTGAAGCCTCATCAGTGCCCACCAGTGCAGACAGTGCCCATCAGTGTGGCCTGATCAGTGCCCATTGGATGTGGGGGGGTCAGCTGGGGGTGTCAGGGTCTGTCTCACCTTGGTAGGTCCTTGCACCTTGCACGGCCTCTTTGAGGGGGTTATTATGACAACTTCCAAGCTGCCTCTCTGCTTGTCTCTTGTTCAAAGACTCCGGGAGTATAGTGGAGAGAGGTAAGCTCAGCTGCTATCAGTGCGGCCTCATCAGTGCCCATCAGTGTAGCATATCAGTGCTGCCTTATCAGTGCAGCTTAAGGCTACTTTCACACTAGGGCGATTTGCAGGTCCTATAGCGCTAAAAATAGCGCCTGAAAAGTGCCCTGAAAGAGCCTCTCATTTCACTCCAGTGTGAAAGCCGGAAGGCTTTCACACTGGAGCGGTGCGCTGGCAGGACGGTAAAAAAAGTCCTGCAAGCCGCATCTTTTAGGCGCTGTAGGAGCGGTGTATACACCGCTCCTAAAGCGCCCCTGCCCATTGAAATCAATGGGCAGCGCCACTGAATCGCCAACAAAGCGCCGCTGCAGTGGCGCTTTGCGGGCAGTTTTAACCCTTTTTCGGCCGCTAGCGGGGGTTAAAAGTGCCCTGCTAGCGGCCGAATAGCGCAGCAAAAACGACAGTAAAGCGCCGCTAAAAATGCTTTACTGCTGATGTTTCATTGTGAAAGTAGCCTTAAGCCCTGTACACACGATCGGATTTCCTATGGATTCAAATCCGATTTTTCCATCGGAATTCCAATGAAGTTGACTTTCATCAGTCTTGCCTACACACCATCAGTCAAAAGTCCGCCGTGACGTAAAACGTGCCGAGAAAAATTAAGTTCAATGCATCTGAGCATGCATCGACTTGATTCTGAGTAGGGATGAGCTTCGTGTTCGAGTCGAACATACGTTCAACTCGAACATCGGCTGTTCGATCGTTCGACGAAGATCGAACGATTTGGGCCGTTCGTGCCAAATTCGAGTGACGCGAACGGCCCACAATGCACTACGCCATCGCAGTGTCATCCAGGCGCTGTGATTGGCCAAGCATGCACTGTGACCCCGCATGCTTGGCCAATCACAGCGCCGGCAGCGAGGAGAGCAATGATTGGCCACAGGCAGGATGCCTGTGGCCAATTATTGCTGATGGGGTTTAGTACACGCCCCACACTATAAAAGGCCGCCAGCGCGGCGGCCTTGTGTAGTGTGTTCCGGAGCAGGGAAAGAGAATCATAGGCAGGGACAGTGTCATTTTTTTTCCTTTACTAATCCTGGATTCCTTGTGCTTAGGGACAAATAAGGATAGGTAGGGAGAGTGTCAGTGACAGTGTGCTATTCTGTGCTAATCCTTGTTTGTAGGGACAGAGAGGTACAGTGAGGGAAAGTGTCAGTGTGCTATTCTGTTCTAAAACTATTTTGCTGAACCATATTTTCAATCCTTGAGTTTAGGGACAGAGAGGTACAGTGAGGGAAAGTGTCAGTGTGCTATTGTGTTCTAAAACTATTTTGCTGAACCATATTTTCAATCCTTGAGTTGAGGGACAGAGAGGTACAGTGAGGGAAAGTGTCAGTGTGCTATTGTGTTCTAAAACTATTTTGCTGAACCATATTTTCAATCCTTGAGTTGAGGGACAGAGAGGTACAGTGAGTGAAACTGACAGTGTGCTATTCTGTTCTAAACCAATTTTGCTGTTCCATATTTTCAATCCTTGAGTTGAGGGACAGAGAGGTACAGTGAGTGAAACTGACAGTGTGCTATTCTGTTCTAAACCAATTTTGCTGTTCCATATTTTCAATCCTTGAGTTGAGGGACAGAGAGGTACAGTGAGTGAAACTGACAGTGTGCTATTCTGTTCTAAACCAATTTTGCTGTTCCATATTTTCAATCCTTGAGTTGAGGGACAGAGAGGTACAGTGAGGGAAAGTGTCAGTGTGCTATTGTGTTCTAAAACTATTTTGCTGAACCATATTTTCAATCCTTGAGTTGAGGGACAGAGAGGTACAGTGAGTGAAACTGACAGTGTGCTATTCTGTTCTAAACCAATTTTACTGTTCCATATTTTCAATCCTTGAGTTGAGGGACAGAGAGGTACAGTCAGTGAAACTGACAGTGTGCTATTCTGTTCTAAACCAATTTTGCTGTTCCATATTTTCAATCCTTGAGTTGAGGGACAGAGAGGTACAGTGAGGGAAAGTGTCAGTGTGCTATTGTGTTCTAAAACTATTTTGCTGAACCATATTTTCAATCCTTGAGTTGAGGGACAGAGAGGTACAGTGAGTGAAACTGACAGTGTGCTATTCTGTTCTAAACCAATTTTGCTGTTCCATATTTTCAATCCTTGAGTTGAGGGACAGAGAGGTACAGTGAGTGAAACTGACAGTGTGCTATTCTAATCTAAACCAATTTTGCTGTTCCATATTTTCAATCCTTGAGTTGAGGGACAGAGAGGTACAGTGAGGGAAAGTGTCAGTGTGCTATTGTGTTCTAAAACTATTTTGCTGAACCATATTTTCAATCCTTGAGTTGAGGGACAGAGAGGTACAGTGAGTGAAACTTAAAGTGTGCTATTCTGTTCTAAACCAATTTTGCTGTTCCATATTTTCAATCCTTGAGTTGAGGGACAGAGGTACAGTGAGTGAAACTGACAGTGTGCTATTCTGTTCTAAACCAATTTTGCTGTTCCATATTTTCAATCCTTGAGTTGAGGGACAGAGAGGTACAGTGAGGGAAACTGACAGTGTACTATTCTGTTCTAAACCAATTTTGCTGTTCCATATTTTCAATCCTTGAGTTGAGGGACAGAGAGGTACAGTGAGGGAAAGTGTCAGTGTGCTATTGTGTTCTAAAACTATTTTGCTGAACCATATTTTCAATCCTTGAGTTGAGGGACAGAGAGGTACAGTGAGGGAAACTGACAGTGTGCTATTCTGTTCTAAACCAATTTTGCTGTTCCATATTTTCAATCCTTGAGTTTAGGGACAGAGAAGGACACTCGTAGAAATTATCAGTGTGCTATTCTGTGCTAAATCTTGTTTGTAGGGAGGGACAGAGTAGGACAGTGAGGGAAAGTGTCAGTGTGCTATTCTGTTCTAAACCAATTTTGCTGTTCCATATTTTCAATCCTTGAGTTGAGGGACAGAGAGGTACAGTGAGTGAAACTGACAGTGTGCTATTCTGTTCTAAACCAATTTTGCTGTTCCATATTTTCAATCCTTGAGTTTAGGGACAGAGAAGGACAGTCGTAGAAATTATCAGTGTGCTATTCTGTGCTAAATCTTGTTTGTAGGGAGGGACAGAGTAGGACAGTGAGGGAAAGTGTCAGTGTGCTATTCTGTTCTAAAACTTTTTTGCTGAACCATATTTTCAATCCTTGTGTTTAGGGACAGAGAAGGATAGGCAGGGGACAGTGTCAGTGTCATTGTTGCTAAGCCTCCTGCACAATATACACCTGAAGGTAGCCCTTATTGCTGTTTTCCCCATCTCCCTGCAGGCCATCCATTAAAATGTCTGGAAGGCAACCAAGGAGAGGCAGACAGTCAGGAGGCAAAAAAAGAGGGCAAGCTGGCTCTGTGTCTGGGGGCAACAGTGCTGGTCGTGTACGCGGTGCATTGTCATCAGCACATGGCCATGGGACACGCTTGTCCTTGTTTTCGGCAGCTGGACATGTTGAGCCACATCATGCCGAAGACTTGGTAGAGTGGATGACCAAGCCCACCTCATCCTCCTCATCCTCTCTCACCCAGGCTCAGGGTACTGGCAAAGCAGCTGCCAAAGCGTCCTCTTCTCTGGTATCATTATCTTCATTAGTCAATCCTTCCCTAGACCCACCATGCCCTCCTCCTGAGGAGTCCCCCGAACTGTTTGAGCACAGTGTTGGGTACATGCTCCAGGAGGATGCCCAGCGTTTGGAAGGATCTGATGATGATACCCAGCTAGAGGAAGGCAGCAGCGTGAGAGCAGAGAGAGGGGATGCTCAAGAAGGACACCAATCTGGCAGTCATGTTCCAGCAGCTGCAGCATACTGCCAGATTGGCTCCAGTGATGAGGAGGGAGGGGATGATGAGGTCACTGACTCCACGTGGGTGCCTAATAGGAGAGAGGAGGAGGAGGAGGATGAGGAGGAGGCACATCTCCAACGAGGCAAGATGCCCTTGAGTGGCCAGCGTATGGGCAGCACACCGACGGAATCACACCGCAGAGCTCCGCCTGTGCAGGGCGCTGCCTCTGCCCGTCATTCAAAAAGTTCTTTGGTGTGGGCCTTTTTTGAGGCGAGTGCATCAGATCGCACAGCTGCTGTTTGCAACATATGTCTCAAGCGTATATCGCGTGGCCAAAACATCAGCCGCTTGGGCACCACATGCTTGATCAGACATATGTTGACCTGCCATGCAGCTCGTTGGCAAGCCTACCTTAAAGACCCACACCAAAGAACAAAGCTGACCTCTTCTTGCACCGCATCAGCTGGGATCTCCAACCCCACTATACCTTCACTCCTCTCTGAAACCTGCTCTGAGAGGAATGAAGGTGTAGAATTAGGTGTGTCACAGGCAAGTACTTGCGGGCACTCTGCTAGCAGTACACCAACGTCCGATTCTAGCAGGCAAATTTCCCTGCCCCAGCTGCTGGACCGTCGAAAGAAGTTCACTCCCAGCCATCCACATGCCCAGCGGTTGAATGCTAGCTTGGCTAAATTGCTAGCGCTTCAACTGCTGCCTTTTCAGTTGGTAGACTCGGCCCCCTTCCGTGAGTTTGTGCAATGTGCGGTTCCTCAGTGGCAGGTTCCCAAACGCCACTTTTTCGCACGGAAGGCTATTCCGGCTCTCTACAGGCATGTGGAAGGCAATGTCTTGGCCTCGCTGGACAGGGCGGTCAGCGGTAAGGTGCATATTACCGCTGACTCATGGTCCAGCAGGCATGGACAGGGACGTTACCTTTCTTTCACGGCCCATTGGGTCACTCTTTTGGCAGCTGGGAAGGATGCAGGACAAGGTGCAGTAGTGTTGGAGGTTGTTCCACCGCCACGCCTCCAAAATGCTACTACTGGTTGTGACACACCTCTCTCCTCCACCCCCTCCTCTTCTTTTTCCTCCATGGCCTCTTCCTGTGGTTTGTCCTCGGAACCAGCGGTGCTCCGTAGGCGTTCAAGGGGCTACGCAAGTACGCAGGCAAAAAGATGCCATGCCGTGCTTGCGCTGGTGTGTTTGGGGGACAGGAGCCACACTGGGGCAGAGGTCCTGTCTGCTCTGCAGGGGCAGGCCGAGAGGTGGTTGACGCCACGCCAGCTTAAGCCAGGAATGGTGGTTTGCGACAATGGCACCAACCTCCTCTCCGCCCTCCGACAGGGACAACTGACCCCTGTGCCCTGTATGGCTCACGTCCTTAACCTGGTGGTGCAGTGGTTCTTGGGCAGGTACCCGGGCTTACAGGATGTCCTGAGGCAGGCCAGGAAAGTCTGTGTGCATTTCCGCAGATCTTATAATGCCAGTGCTCGCCTGGCTGAGCTTCAAAAGGAGTTGAACCTGCCCAAGAACCGCCTTATATGTGACATGCCCACCAGATGGAACTCAACGTTGGCCATGCTGCAGCGGCTGCACACGCAGCAGAGGGCCATCAATGAGTACCTGTGCGACTACGGCACCAGGACAGGGTCAGGGGAGCTCGGTTTTTTTTCACCACGCCAGTGGGGCATGATCAGGGATGCATGCACTGTCCTCGCACCATTTGAGGAGGCCACGAGGATGGTGAGCAGTGACAGTGCATGCATCAGTGACACTGTACCTCTTGTCCACCTGTTGGAGCACACGCTGCGTGGAAAAATGGACAGGGCACTTGAGGCAGAACAGAGGCTGGAAGAGGAGGACTTCCTTGCCTCTCAAGGCCCCCTTTACCCAGACAGTGTTCCTTCTGTCCCACCCATCACACAGGAAGAGGAGGAGGAGGAGGAGGATTGTGTCAGCATGGAGGTGGAGGCTGGCACTCAGCATCATCAGCAGCAGTCTTTTAGGGATGATTTACAGTCCCAAGAAACCAGTGGACTTGTACGTGGCTGGGAGGAGGTGGCTGCGGATCATGTCGTCCTTAGTGACCCAGAGGACTCCGGACTGAATGCCTCAGCTAACCTACGCTGCATGGCCTCCCTGATCCTGCAAAGTCTGCGGAAGGATCCTCATATTCTTCGGATCAAGGAGAGGGACCATTACTGGCTGGCCACTCTCCTTGATCCACGGTACAAGGGTAAGGTTGCGGACCTTATCGTACCGTCGCAGAGGGAGCAGAGGATGAGACAACTCCGGGAGGCCTTGCAGAATGGTCTGTGCAACGCGTTCCCAGAGACTGGGAGGTTACAAACTCCTGGTCCTGGACAACGAGTTGCTGAGGCTTCGGGCAGTCAAAGAAGGAGCGGTGGGGAAGGTGGCCGTCTGACCGATGCGTTCAGACAATTTTTTAGTCCGCAGCCCCAAAGTATGATCGGTTCCAGCAACCATCGCCAGCGTCTGATATACATGGTGCAGGAATACCTAGGGGCAAGGTCAGACTTGGACACCTTCCCCACCGAAAATCCTCTGGCTTACTGGGTCTTGAGGATGGATCACTGGCCAGAGCTTGCACAGTATGCAATTGAGCTACTGGCCTGTCCTGCATCCAGCGTTCTTTCAGAACGCACATTCAGTGCTGCTGGAGGATTTGTCACGGATCACAGGGTGCGCCTGTCCACCGACTCGGTTGATCGACTGACTTTCATCAAGATGAACCAGTCTTGGATCACCACCAGCTACCACACACCAGATGCTGATATAACAGACTAATTGATTTTAAAATGTCACATCCCTTCAAGACTGATGCTGATGCTGAGTGCCTGTGCTGTTATGTTGACTGGCTATCCTCCTCCTCCTCCTCAATGATACGATTAACGATGATAGCTTGGAAGATCATTTTGGTTTATGGGTGACGCCACCAGTGGCTAAGGCCCAATTTTTCAGCCCCTGTTTAACAGGGGCGTGTAATTAAAATTTTTGATGCAATACTTTGCAACAGGCCTCATTGCTGTGCTCCAAGTACAGTATCTGTGAGGGGTTGCAGTGTTGTGCCACCAGTGCCTAAGGCCCAATTTTTCAGCCCCTGTTCAACAGGGGCATGCAATTATAATTATTGATCTAATAATTCACAGCAGGGCCCATTGCTGCGCCCACCAAGAGTAACTGTCAGGCCTTACAGTGTTGTGGCACCAGCACCACCATCACCACCACCACTAAAGGCCCAATTTTTAAGCCCCTGTTCAACAGGGGCATGCAATTATAATTATTGATCTAATAATTCACAGCAGGGCCCATTGCTGCGCCCACCAAGAGTAACTGTCAGGCCTTACAGTGTTGTGGCACCAGCACCACCATCACCACCACCACCACCACCAAAGGCCCAATTTTTCAGCCCCTGTTCAACAGGGGCATGCAATTATAATTATTGATCTAATAATTCACAGCAGGGAGCATTGCTGCGCCCACCAAGAGTAACTGTCAGGCCTTACAGTGTTGTGGCACCAGCACCACCATCACCACCACCACCACCACCACCAAAGGCCCAATTTTTCAGCCCCTGTTCAACAGGGGCATGCAATTATAATTATTGATCTAATAATTCACAGCAGGGCCCATTGCTGCGCCCACCAAGAGTAACTGTCAGGCCTTACAGTGTTGTGGCACCAGCACCACCATCACCACCACCACCACCACCAAAGGCCCAATTTTTCAGCCCCTGTTCAACAGGGGCATGCAATTATAATTATTGATCTAATAATTCACAGCAGGGAGCATTGCTGCGCCCACCAAGAGTAACTGTCAGGCCTTACAGTGTTGTGGCACCAGCACCACCATCACCACCACCACCACCACCAATGGCCCAATTTTTCAGCCCCTGTTCAACAGGGGCATGCAATTATAATTATTGATATAATAATTCACAGCAGGGACCATTGCTGCGCCCACCAAGAGTAACTGTCAGGCCTTACAGTGTTGGGGCACCAGCACCACCATCAAAGGCCCAATTTTTACTACCACTGATCAACAATTATATGTTATTACAATTCCTGATATTATACTTGACAGAAGGGCGTTTCAGCACCCACCAAGAATAACTGTGAGTGCTTTCAGTGTTGTGCCAACACCAACACCTAAGGGGCCAATTTCTGCAGAGTATATACGGAAGGTCCCTACTTTCAAACATCCAACTTACAAACTACTACTACTTGCAAACGGAAGAAGACAACAGGAAGTGAGAGGAAATCTACCCCTTGGAAGGAAAATTCTCTCCTGTAAGAATTAATATGGGAGAAAGGTGTCTCCTCTCTACTGATGCTTTATCACCAATCCTTGTTTCAATAAATACACCACATTTCAAAAACAGTTGTCATTGGGACGCAAAGTGAGGTGAAATGTTCTGAACAGGGGCACAGACAGCAAAAAAAATGTGACAGGGGTGATAACCGTTCCCTATGTTTTACAAAAAACTACAAAAAAAGGAATTTGCCATGGAGCTCCACTTAAACAATGCAGCTGTTCAAAATTATAAACAGATTCTACATAAGAACAAACCTACAGTCCCTGTCTTGTATGCACCGCCTGTATACGGCTGTTCAGAGTATATAGGTCCTTTTTTATTTTGTGTGCGGGGTTCCCCTTAATATCCATACAAGACCCAAAGGGGCTGGTAATGGGCTGGGGTAGGGGGGGGGGGGTTGATGGGGTAGCTATGCCATTTTTCCTAAAGATTTTCATCCATATTACCGGGACCAGACATTGCATTAAAGCCGCAAGCAGTTTTAAATGACTTTTTTCCCTTTAGAAATGTTATTTTGTGCAGGGACAGTTCTAAACACGGGAAACACGTGGCACTTCACAGGCATACTTTAGACACCCCCCAGGTACAATATTTAAAGGAATATTTGACTTTTTTTTTTTCACTTTATGCATCATTAAAATGACTGCTCCCGGAAAACGTCCGTTTTTAAAACTTCTTTTTGCATTGATACATGTCCCCTGGTGCAGAAGCCGGGTTCCCAAACTCTGTTTCGGACAATAACATGGATAATAGTCGTTATAATTAGCACTTTAGAATCCGAACGTTCGCATCCATTGTATTTAATAGGGTTCTAATGTTCGCGCAAACTTTCGGTCCGTTCGCGGGTTCTGGTGCGAACCGAACCCGGGGGTGTTCGGCTCATCACTAATTCTGAGCATGCGTGGGTTTTTTCTCCGATGGAGTTCCACACAGACGATCGGAATTTGCTATCGTTTTTTTTTTCCATCGGATAAATTTAAAACATGTTCTATTTTTTCTCACCGATGGAAAAAAGACCGATGTTGCCCATACACGATCTGTTTGTCCGATGAAAAAAGTCCATCGGACTGTTTTCATCGGTTAAAACCGATCGTGTGTACAAGGCTTTAGAGTGCCGCCTAATCAGTGGCAATGAGTGCAGCCTCAACCTCCTTAATGAGTTTGCATTGATTTCAGCATGCCTGGAACACTTTGCTTATGCTGAAATCAATGCAATTTCACATTCATTGAAAGTTCATTAATATACAGATTATGATTTTGCAATAAAGTGATCCATGCTGCAAACTCATTAACCACTTCAACACCTTCCTGCCCAAGCCAATTTTGAGCTTTCAGCGCTGTCGCAATTTGAATGACAATTGCGCGGTCATGCAACACTGTACCCAAACAATTTTTTTATCATTTTGTTCCCACAAATAGAGCTCTCTTTCGGTGGTATTTGATCGCCTCTGCGATTTTTTATTTTTTGCACAACAAATAAAAAAGAGCGAAAATTTCGAAAAAAAATAAGTTTTTCTTTGTTTCTGTAAAAAAAAATTGTAAATAAGTACCTTTTCTACTTCAATGACGGGCACTGATAAGGCGACACTGATGGGCACCGATGAGGTGGCACCAATGAGGTGGCACAGATGAGGTGGCACTGATGATGGGCACTCATAGGCGGCACTGATGGGCACTCATAGGCGGCACTGATGGGCACTCATAGGCGGCACTGATGGGCACTCATAGGCGGCACTGATGGGCACTTATAGGCAGCACTGATGGATACTTATGGGTGGCACTGATAGGTGGCATGGATGGGCACTGATAGGTGGGCACTTATGGGCACGGATAGGCACTGAGAAATGGTTAATCTTTTCTTCTTTTCTTCTCTTTTTTTTTTTCCTTTTCTCTTTATCTCTTTTTCTCCTGAGCTGCTGCACTCTTTGCCATTTTTCCACTTACCTTCCCCTTTCCTTCCCCCCCCCCCATTCTTTTATATATATATATATATATATATATATATATATATATATATATATAATTATGTTATAATAATATATATTTTTTTAAATGTAATTACATTTTTGCCTATTGTCTTTCTTCTTTATACCCTCTCCCTTTTTAGGGAATATTTTCTATACTTCTTCTTTTTTTTTTTTTTGGGGAGTGACAGGAGAATGGGGAAGAAGGGACTACTAATGGATCACTATAAGAACACTATAAGAAACAAGAAATAAAGTAATAGTCAACATGGACAAATTTCAGGAGGGAGGGAAGGAGAAGAAAATAGCGTCATTGGGCGCCAGAATCACTTTTCATGACACACTGTATAGATTTATTATACACTAATATACACTAACATACACTAAACACTGTTCAATTAGAGGGGTGTGATAGGGGGTGAGGGAACTAGGTGACGGGGGAAGGAGAGAAGGGGGGGGAGGGAGAGGGAAATTTTTTATTTTCTCTCATGTTATCACACCCTCTCCATGTATAAAGATATGTGGAAGAAGGGAGATAGAAAAAACTTGAATGTCAAGTACAACTCGAAATTGAACAAGAATTTTTGGAGAAGGGTGTGGCTATGTGTTTTTTTTTCTTGTTTTTTTTCGATAGGGGAGGGGGGTGGGGCGAGGTCTGGGGGGGAGTGGAGGAGGATGCACATGGCAAATAAAACCTCAAGAGGAATGTTTAGGGGAAAATGATTTATGGTAATAATGTTCCTATCCTTGTTCTACTTTATCTGTCCCCTTATCCATCTCTTTATGAAGATATGCTTGTGTCGAACAATAATGATAGTACATTATACTGAGTGTCGAACCCGCCACATGTTTGTATGAAAGGAAAGGAACTGTATTTTTTCTTTGTACTTTTGTAGTTGTGTTGGGAGGGTTCAGTTTGAGAAAGTTGGGTATTGACTATGGGATGGATACCATGGCCAGTAAAAAAAGGGGTTAGTCGAAATGCCTCTCCACTACCGTCCAGGTATGAATGGAACTTTGGGGTTAAGGACGAGGTGAGAGGGATAGGGTGAGAAGGGAGGAGGGAGGGAAAGATGTGGTAAGAATGAGGTGTAAAATGTCCACAGGCGTAGTTCAAGACTCCAGAAGAGGCTCCCCCTCTAAAAAAAAGGAGGATGTAGGAGGCAGATCTCCGGACTTTAAACACAATGTCAGGAAAAAAAAGTAATAATAACAGCTATTCAGTAATATTGTGGAATGTCAGAGGACTGAACTCTAGGTTTAAGCGAGCTCTGATATTTCAGTACATAAGAAAATACAATCCGCAACTAATTATACTACAGGAGACACATCTAATGGGAAAAAAAAACAATAACGTTAAAAAAAACCTGGATACAAAAAGAATATCATGCTACCTACTCATCCTATGCTAGAGGGGTGTCAGTGCTAGTAAATAAATCTTTCCCTGGAAAAGTGGAAAAAGCCTATGTGGATCCACAAGGGAAATATGTAATTCTACTATACAAAATCGGGCAACAAAGATGTATTATAGCAGCAATATATATTCCACCTCCATTCTCAGTTGACATTTTAAATGAGATCATGGAAAAAATTATCCAATATCTTCCAGCAAAGTTGATGCTCATTGGCGACTTCAATTCGGTGATGTCTGCTGAATTAGACAGATCGAAACCCCCTAAGAATCATTCATCCGACTTATATAATTGGACACAAGCGTCGGGAGTAACAGAGATATGGAGATGGAGAAACCCGGAAAAAAAAATGTATTCCTGCTATTCCACATCTTACAAAACAGCGTCTAGGATAGACCTGGCATTTGCTGATTCTGCAATGCTAACAGACATTGTAGATGCAGAATATCTACCGAGCGGCCTGTCAGACCACGCTCCCCTACAGGTGTCAATACGTATCCCCACTTTTAGAGACACAGCATTATGGAGGTTACCTTCACAATGGGTAACACACCCAGAGATATCAGAAAAGATGATAACTATAATAAAGGACTACTGGGAAAATAATGAGGGATCATCCACAGTAGATATAGTCTGAGATGCGTTTAAAGCATATCTACGAGGTCAATATATCTCAAATATCACAGCAATAAAGAAAGAACAGAGGATCAAGGTACAGGAGTTACAAACACAGGTAGAGCGCAGTAAGGAAAAATATAGTCAAGATCCAAGCAATCCCAACTTTGATTTAACAATGGCCGCACAGAGAAATCTACAGTTACATATGGAGGAGATAACAAGACTAGAACTATATAAAAAGAAACAAAATATCTTTAAACTAGGGGACAAAAGTGGGAGGTTCTTAGCGAGACTAGCCCAACAGGAATATCAATCTACAATAATAGCAGAAATAGAAACGTCAGAAGGAACGAGAGTAAAAGAACCAGATGAGATTGTGAAGACCTTTAGCGATTATTATGCTGGGCTATATGCCTACTCTCTCCCCTCCGGCTTCCATCCGGGGGCCATGTCGGACTTGTTGAACCGGGTGGTCCTCGGGTGGTTGTCGGATAGGGAGAGAGAGGCACTGGTGGACCCAATCACAAGTGAAGAAATAATTAAGGTCATAAACATATTCCCAGGGGAAAAAACACCAATTCCTGTCGAATTCTATAAAAAGTATAAAGATCTATTAGCCCCAAAATTGACAAAGGTATATACAGAGGGACTGTTGAAGGGGATATTGCCAGACTCAATGAGACAGGCACATATAACCCTAATATATAAAGATGGCAAAGATCCAAAATTATGCCCCTCATATAGGCCGATAGCATTACTGAACATAGATTTCAAAATATTAACCAAAATATTAACATCAAGGCTACAGCCCTTATTAAAAACCATCATAGATTCAGACCAGACGGGATTTATGCCACAGAGAACGACCGACGTAAACCTGCGTAGATTATTTACAAACATATATGCACATCATAATTGTGAAGGATCTAGGACGGTGGCCTCCCTAGACATAGAAAAGGCCTTCGATACCATAGAATGGCCCTTTCTATGGGAAGTACTCAGAAGAATGGGGTTCCCATTAAAATTTATTAATTGGGTACAAACAATATACAGAAAGCCAATGTCAGCGGTTAAACTTGGGGGAAGGCTGTCATCTTTTTTGGAGCTACACAGAGGGACAAGACAGGGCTGCCCTCTCTCTCCAGCACTCTTTGCAGTAGCAATAGAACCAGTGGTAGCGGCTTTGAGGACGTCACAAGAGATCCAGGGACTCCGAATAGGAGGGTTGGAGGAGAGGATAGCTCTATACGCAGACGATATGTTATAATTTTTGAGAGACGCAGGTCCGTCATTGAATGGGGCGTTAGAGTTATTAAATACCTATTCAGTATTCACAGGACTTAAAGTAAACTGGGGTAAATCACTGCTATTTGCTATAGATCAAGGAGCACGGGACACAGCGACCCCAAACCTGCCATTAAAATGGGTAACAGAATTCAAATACTTGGGCATAGTGATATCGAGACAGGTTGAAAAATTTAAAATGTTGAATTTAGATCCAGTGCTACAGGCAAATAAGAAAAAACTAAAGATGTGGGAAATGCTCCCCCTGTCCCTATTAGGACGTATAAAAATGAAGATCCTCCCTCAGCTGCTATATCTATTCAGAAACTCACCACAATGGCTACCAAAAAGTTTCTTTACACAGTTGCATAGCATGCTATCTTCATTCATATGACAAAATAAATTAGCCAGAATAAAATTAAATACACTGATGCGCCCGCTGGCACAGGGGGGGTTGGCTTTTCCTGATCTACAAAAGTATTATCTAGCAGCACAGCTGGTAACAGTAGAAAGGTGGCTGAGTCCTGACGGATATGACTCCGCTACAATGGTGGAGGCTGCAGTGGTCCAGTCTCTGGAGGCGCTGCAGGCCCTACCATTTCACGGATTAAAAAACTGTCGAAATTTAACTCCATCAATGATAACGACAATAAAAGCATGGAAAGCCGGCATGACAAAAGAGAGCAACCCAAAAATAGATGTGTCTCCAAATACTCCATTATGGAGAAATCCTGAGCTTAGACATCTAGCTTCTATTCCGGACCCCAGGGTATGGACAAAATTCGAAGTAAAAAAAATATCACAAGTAATACACGAGGGGAAAATATCTTCATTTGCAGATATGAGAAAAAACTGGAATATCCCCGAGAGCTACCTCTTTAGATATATTCAAATAGCTCATGCGTTGTCAGCCCAGTTCCCACAGGGCGCTCCCCAGTTAATAGAAACAGGTTTAGAAAAACTGATGAGAAAGAGGTTCGATTTCAATCCTATATAACTACCTATTATTAAAGACAAAATTATCAGATATGAATAAATTGCGTGAATGTTGGGTAAGAGATATTCCAAGACTATCAGCAGAAAATTGGGAAAAGATATACAAATTTCCATTCCAAATCTTAGTCTCACTTAGAGAAAAATTAATCCAATTTAAGTTACAGTAACACACAAAAGTTATTTCACACCGTATAAATTATCTAAAATATTAACATCTAACCCCCAAAATTGCTGGAGATGTGCAGGTACCCCAGGAAACTTTTTCCATATTTTCTGGACTTGTCCAAAGATTATGATATTCTGGAGGGAAGTCCTGAGAATAATTGATAAAGTGACGTTAGTTCAGCTGGACCCAGAGGCAGAGATCTGCCTGCTGGGACTAGTTGAGGAAAATACACTCCCTATAGAAAGAAGAACACAGGTGGGACTGTTGCTCTACTATGCAAGAAAGGCAATAGTGCTAAACTGGAAGAAGGTCGAAGCGCCCCCATTAGCACAATGGAAAAACTTAGTAAATAGCAACCTGATATTATATAAGGAGACATTATAATAGAGGAAAGGAAGAGAAATATGGGAAAATCTGGGCAAGCTGGATAGAGAATGCTATGACAGCCTCAGGGGAGGGGGGTGCGGAACTGAGATAGAAATACACCTGTGGAAGAAAGGGTTTATGTGAATCGGAGAAAATTAGTTGATTTTTTTTTTTTTGGTTTGAAGCAACTGGTGTGTAAGATATGAAATATACAATGTAAAATGTATAAATGAATGAGGAGATAGGAAGAATAAGATGGAAAATGTATGATGTAATATGTGATGAAATGAAAAAAAATTCAATAAAGAGATTTGGAAAAAAAAAGAGAGAAAATTTTGAAAAAAACTAAGTTTTTTTCTTTGTTTCTGTTAATTTTTTTTTGTAAATAAGTACCTTTTCTACTTCAATGACGGGCACTGATAAGGCGGCACTAACGGGCACTGATAAGGCGACACTGATGGGCACCGATGAGGTGGCACCAATGAGGTGGCACCGATGAGGTGGCACCGATGATGGGCACTGATAGGCAGCACTGATAGGCGGCACTGATATGTGGTACTGGTATGCGGCACTGATGGGCACTCATAGGCGGCACTGATGGGCACTCATAGGCGGCACTGATGGGCACTCATGGGCGGCACTGATGGATACTTATGGGTGGCACTGAGGTGGCACGGACGGGCACTGATAGGTGGCACTGATGGACACTGGTAGGTGGCACTGATGACACTGGTGGCTGGCATTGCTGGGCATCATACATTTTGGTCGTGCCATGATGGTGCCAGTCAGTGCCCATTTGTGGGCACTGGCATATGTTGTGTATGTATTTGTGCATGTGGATGGCCATGGGGGACTTACCTGGCCATCCACATGCTTGGGGGTGGTCCTGGGGGGCTTCCCTGGTGGTCCAGTGTGGGTATCCGAGGTAGGGCTGCGCTGATAAAAAATCAGCGCGAACCCCCCCTGTCAGGAGAGCCGCCGATCGTCTCTCCTCTACTCGCGTCTGTCAGACGCAGGGATGGACTGGCCATAGGGACTACCGGGAGTTTCCCGGTGGGCCGATGGCTCAGTGGGCCATTTTTAAAATAAATAAATAAATACATTTAAAAAAAGATTTTTTTTTTTTTGAGGCACATTTTTTTATGCAGTTCGGCGGCAGCGGGAGCGTGGCAGCAAACAGTGGCGGGGATTTCGGGGAAGGTGGCCATCGAGGAGGGCAGTTGGATGTAAAATTCCGAGGGAGAAGAGCTCCACCCCCTCCCTGACCACCAAAGAGGCGGACAGTAGCGAGCGCGGCCACCCCGGCGCTCCCAGAAGCTCGATTCCTCCATCTCCTCTCTGCTCCAGGAACCATGCGGCCTGGGCCGGAGGGCAGGCTGACTGGGAGCCCGGAGGAAGAGAACATGCGCCGCTGTAAGAAGCAGAGCAGCGTGAGCACCCCCCGGATCAAGAGGGAGACTCGGCCGTTGCCGCTGATGGCCATCAGGTACCTGGCATCCTACACAAGCATGCCAGAACACTGAGACAGCGGGGAGGTGAGCAGAGGAGGGACTGCAGAAAGGGACAGTGCTATGTGGTCTGTCTCAGCCCTCCCCTCTGTCTCTCTGCCCCCTCTGTCTCTCAGTCCCCCCCTCTGTCTCTCAGTCCCCCCTCTTTCAGCACCCTCCTCTGTCTCTCAGCCCCCCCGCTATCTCTCAGACCCCCCCTCTGTCTCTCAGACCCCCCCCTGTCTCTCAGACCCCCCCTGTCTCTCAGACCCCCCCTGTCTCTCAGACCTCCCCTCTGTCTCTCAGAACCCTCCTCTGTCTCTCAGCTCTCCTCCTCTATCTCTCAGCTCTCCTCCTCTGTCTCTCAGCTCTCCTCCTCTGTCTCTCAGCTCTCCTCCTCTGTCTCTCAGCTCTCCTCCTCTGTCTCTCAGCTCTCCTTCTCTGTCTCTCAGCTCTCCTCCTCTGTCTCTCAGCTCTCCTCCTCTGTCTCTCAGCTCTCCTCCTCTGTCTCTCAGCTCTCCCCCTCTGTCTCTCAGCTCTCCTCCTCTGTCTCTCAGCTCTCCTCCTCTGTCTCTCAGCTCTCCTCCTCTGTCTCTCAGCTCTCCTCCTCTGTCTCTCAGCTCTCCTCCTCTGTCTCTCAGACCCCCCTCTGTCTCTCAGACCCTCCTCTGTCTCTCAGCTCTCCTCCTCTGTCTCTCAGCTCTCCTCCTCTGTCTCTCAGCTCTCCTCCTCTGTCTCTCAGCTCTCCCCCTCTGTCTCTCAGCTCTCCCCCTCTGTCTCTCAGCTCTCCCCCTCTGTCTCTCAGCTCTCCCCCTCTGTCTCTCAGCTCTCCCCCTCTGTCTCTCAGCTCTCCCCCCTCTGTCTCTCAGCTCTCCCCCCTCTGTCTCTCAGCTCTCCCCCCTCTGTCTCTCAGCTCTCCCCCCTCTGTCTCTCAGCTCTCCCCCCTCTGTCTCTCAGCTCCCCCCTCTGTCTGTCTCTCAGCTCCCCCCCTCTGTCTGTCTCTCAGCTCCCCCCCTCTGTCTGTCTCTCAGCTCCCCCCCTCTGTCTGTCTCTCAGCTCCCCCCCTCTGTCTGTCTCTCAGCTCCCCCCCTCTGTCTGTCTCTCAGCTCCCCCCCTCTGTCTGTCTCAGCTCCCCCCCCTCTGTCTGTCTCAGCTCCCCCCTCTGTCTGTCTCTCAGCTCCCCCCTCTGTCTCTCTCTCAGCTCCCCCCTCTGTCTCTCAGCTCCCCCCTGTCTCTCCTGTCTCTCAGCTCTCCCTCTGTCTTTCAGACCCCCCTCTGTCTCTCAGTCTCTCAGCTCTCCCTCTGTCTTTCAGACCCCCCTCTGTCTCTCAGTTCCCGTGTCTCTCAGTCCCCCCTTTTTTATCCCCTCCTCTCTCTCTCTCTCAGACCCCCCCTCCGTCTCTCAGACCCCTCCTCTGTCTCTCAGCTCCCCTCCACTGTCTCTCAGCTCCCCTCCACTGTCTCTCAGCTCCCCTCCTCTGTCTCTCAGCCCCCCTCTGTCTCTCAGCCCCCCCTCTGTCTCTCAGTTCCCTCCTCTGTCTCTCAGACCCCTCCTCTGTCTCTCAGACTCCTCCTCTGTCTCTCAGCCATTAATTTCAATGGGCAGGAGCAGTGTGTACACCGCTCCTCCACCGCCCCAAAGATGCTGCTTGGAGGACTTTCACACTGGGACTGCAGCGGAGGCGTTTTTCAGGGGCTTTACAGGCGCTATTTTTAGCCCAAAAGTGCCTGAAAAACGCCTCAGTGTGTAAGGGGTCCTACACTCACCCCCTCTCTTTTACACTCACTCCCTCTCTCTTACACACACCACCCTCTCTCACCCACCCCCTCTCATCCCCTTTCCCTCACCCACCCCCTCTCATGGCCTTTCCCTCAACCCTTCCCCTCTCTCTCTCTCTCTCTCTCATTCCCCTCTCGCTCACCCTCTCATGATATACAATAATGGATGTAGGGGCCTTTTAGTGGGCGTGATTTTTTGGGGGGGTGGGGGCAGCATTTTATTGAATTAAAGTGGGCCAGTCTGGATGAAGTCCAGGGCCAAATTTTGGTCCCAGTCCAGCCCTGGTCAGACGCGAGTGAGGAAGAGCCGATCAACGGCTCTTCCTGTTTACATCGTGATCAGCCGTGATTGGACACGGCTGATCACGTGGTAAAAAGCCTCCGTCTGAGGCTCTTTACCGAGATCAGTGTAGCGGTGTGTCAGACTGACACACCGCTCCACCGATCGGAGCGCGCGGCGGCTGTTATCCTGCAGGACGTCAATAGACGTCCAGTGTGGATAACAGAACCACTTCCCGGACGTCAATCTCCTATTGACTGGGCGGGAAGTGGTTAAACAGTCTCCACCTTCAGTAAAAGTTCATGTTCTGCAAAGTTTGCAGAACATGAACTTTCACTGAAGGTAGACTGTTTAATGAGTTTGCAGCATGGATCACTGCAATATCGTGATCTGTATATCATGATAAGTGTGATTTATTAAATTTGACCTGTTGTCCTTGCCAGAGGGTTCCCCTCTTGCTCCTCTCTCTCCTCCTCCTCCTGTCATCATACAGACCCCTCCCCAAGAGACGATGCATTGAACAAAAGCCGCATGGAGGAGGGTGGGCAGAGCTTTAGGCTCCACCTCCGCCTGTCCAATTACCTGCAGCCAATCAGTCAATCAGTCACCGGCCGCTTATGGAGGCGTGAGCCCCTCCGTACTACCCCGCCCCCCTCGCCAAGCATGCCGCCGTCGCACATACACAATACTACACACGCATGTACCGCTGCAGCAAGCCGGCCGCCGCACTGTGACTGCACAGACTGAAAAAAAAAGTAACACAGGCAGCACCGCGGCTGTTTTAACAATAACGTAGGCGGCATGGGGGGAAATCTCCACCTTTCCCCCCGCCCCAGCCCGCCCCTGACTCAAACAACACTTAAAACTGTGGGGTTAATTTAGGGTCCTTTCACACTGAGCGGATCCATTTGAGGCACTCCGCTTGCTCGGCGGAGATCAATCTGCTGATCCCCGCTGAGTAGGCGGATGACAGGTCCGTCTCCGCTCACTGTGCTGAAACAGACCTGTCAGAGTCCCACTCTCCTCTATGGGGAGATCGAATGAAAACGGACCTCCTGTCTGTTTTCATCCGATCCAATCCAATCCACCAGACGGATGGGAAATAGGGCCGCCATTTGTCTGGATTTGGTGGACAGGATCGGTTTGAATAGCAGTGGGTGTCAGCGGACATGTCCCGGCTGACATCTGCTGCCCCATAAGGGTGAATGGAGCGTCCGATCAGGTCCGCCTGAAAAACTGACAGGCAGACTTGATCGGAAAGCCTGTGTGAAAGGGCCCTTACTTAGACCCCTTTCACACTGGGTCGTTTTGCAGGCGCTATTGCGCTAAAAATAGCGCCTGCAAACCAACCTGAAACAGCCGCTGCTGTCTCTCCAGTGTGAAAGCCCCGAGGGCTTTCACACTGGAGCGGTGCGCTAACAGGACGGTAAAAAAAGTCCTGCTAGCAGCATCTTTGGAGCGGTGAAGGAGTGGTGTGTGTATACCGCTCCTGCCCATTGAAATAAATGGGGCACCGCGGCTTTTAACTGTTTCTCGGCCGCTAGCGGGGGGTAAAACCGCCCCGCTAGCGTCCGAATAGCGCCGCAAATCCGACTGTAAAAATAGCAGTGCTTTACCGCCGACGCACCTCCCGCCCCAGTGTGAAAGGGGCCTAAAACTAGAGAGTGCAAAATCTGGTGCAGCTGTGCATAGAAACTAGTTCTTCCAGTTTGTTTGTTTTTTGTCAAAGCTTAATTGAACAAGCCGAAGTTGGCAGTTGATAAGCTACCATGCACAGCTGCACCAGATTTTGCACACTCCAGTTTTAGTAAATCAACCCCACTGTGTCTAAAGAAAAAAAAAAAGATCAGTTTACACATATTTAAAACCAAACTGTAATAAAATGTTCACTTTACTGTTTTAAAATTCCAGAAAATAAAATACACAGCTTGCTGGAAAATATCTGTCTGATGAAAATTATGGAATAGCAGGAAGGGTGTATTTACTATGCAGCTCTTATCCATTATTTAAATTGTAAAACAGGCCAATGACGTAGGCGGGGTCTGACATACCGAGGGGGCGGACCTGATGGGGAACTTTGTTCGCTGTGTAATACATGAATAGACCCGCCCCTTCTCTCGTTCCCCATCAGGTCCGCTCAGCGGACCAGATGCGGAACATGAGAAGGGGCGGGTCTATACATGTATTACAAAGTGAGAGAAGTTCCCCATCAGGTCTGCCCCCTCGGTATGTCAGACCCCACACAGTGAAGGAAGTTCCCCGCTCAGGCCAATGACGTAGGCGGGGTCGGACATACCGAGGGGGCGGACCTGATGGGGAACTTTATTCGCTGTGTAATACATGTATAGACCCGCCCCTTCTCATGTTCCGCATCTGGTCCGCTAAGCGGTCCTGATGGGGAACTTTAGAAGGGGCGGGTCTATACATTTAGGTATGCACAGGCACAACCAATGACGGACAGCGCTGGACATCGGGATCGCCGTGGGACACTGGATTTCATCGCTGGAATGTTTTTTTTTCTTTTGTTTTTTGTTTTTTAATAAAGGACTTTTCCAAGGTGTGTGTGTTTTTATTTACATTTTTTGACACTTTCTTCGTGAAATGGTAGGGGTACAATGTACCCCTTACCAATTCACATAGGGGGGGCCGGGATCTGGGGGTCCCCTTTGTTAAAGGGGTCTTCCAGATTCCGATAAGCCCCCCGCCCGCAGACCCCCACAACCACCGGGCAAGGGTTGTGGGGATGAGGCCCTTGTCCCCATCAACATGGGGACATCCTCCCCATGTTGAGGGCATGTGGCCTGGTACGGTTCAGGAGGGAGGGGGGCCGCTCTCTTGCCCCCCTCTTCCCCTGCGGCCGGCCAGGTTGCGTGCTCGGATAAGGGTCTGGTATGCATTTTTGGGGGGACTCCACGACATTTTTTTTTAATTTGGGGTGGAGTTCCCCAGATCTCAAGGGCCTGGTATGGATATTTAGGGGGAACCCCACGCCATTTTTTTTTTTAATTTACTGCGGGGTTCCCCTTAATATACATTCCAGACCTAAAGGGCCTGGTAATTGAATTTGGGGGAACCCCCACGCTTTTTTTTTTTTTCATCAATGACTCTTGAATGTATTGAATGTATTGATAAAAGCCGACAATTCATTATAGCCACGAGTGAGTTTTAAATGACTTTTTTTCCTTCAAAAATGACACTTTGTGCAGGGACAGTTCTAAGCATGGGAAACATGCGCCACTTTACATGCATATCATACACACCCCCAGGTACGAAATTTAAAGGAATATTTCACTTTTATTTTTTCATTTTAAGCATTATTAAAATCACTGCTCCTAAAAAACGTCAGTTTTTAAAACTTTTTTTTGCATTGATACATGTCTCCTGGGGCAGGACCCGGGTCCCCAAACACTTTTTAGGACAATAACTTGCATATAAGCCTTTATAATTAGCACTTTAGATTTTTCCCATAGACTTTTCGAATTTGCAGCGAACACCCCAAATTGTTCGTTGTTCGGCGAACGGGCGAACAGGCAATGTTCAAGTCGAACATGAGTTCTACTCGAACTCGAAGCTCATCCCTAGTGAGGATATACAGGACTCTCATGTGCCATCACGCGCACATCCATGACCACAGTTAGGTACAGCATTTTCTGGCAGATTTTGATAATTATATAGTGACTACACTGGGCAAGAGGCATTTGTCTACTTATAGAAATTATTTTGCATGTGGGATATTTAAAAAAGGTTAGGTGAAATTAAACCCTGCAGAGTAGGGGTTAAAGAGAGAGAGAGGTCCTCCTTTCTGATTTACTGAATATTTAAAGAAAGTTCTACTGTTATTTTTAATCCATAACATCAAAGAAGGTTTGGTAAAGTTAATACACTGTTACTAACAAGAATACCTCATTATTTGTCATTTCGATGTAAAATCACTATTGTTTTATAATGAGAACAGTTTTCTGTTTTTTTTTTTTTTAACATTGTTACTTTTCTTACAGTGTTGAAGGTTATCATTGTTTCACCCCTAAAAATTACACACAATATACTATATGATGCATGATTTGCAGTAAACAATAGTATTGTTGAAGTAGGTTTAATCACAAAGGGTTGGTTAATACATTCTTATATTTTAATACATATCAATAGCTCTAAACCTTCATGTTGTTTATGTATCAAAGAGATATCTTTTAGTAGGGGGTTCACACATGAATGAGGAATTTAAGGCCACTAGGTAAAATGTTCATAATAAAATAAATAGCTCACAGATAATGTTTTTATGTGGTTTGTATATATGTGTCTGTGTAGAATACCAAGTCCTTTCTTAAGTAACTAACAACAGAGAAGAGCTGACATTTATCATAATAAATATAATTAGTGCCCAAGTCTTTAGCTAATTATGCCACTAACCCATCTTTGCATGCAAGGTGAGAATTGGCTAGTTATAGAATTAGTGAAGTAATGAAAACTAGATCAATTGATGTAAAAAAATTAGCTACATATGACTTCAACATAATCTGTAAAAAAAAAATGTGATTAAAAAAAATCTTTCAACTTCCCTGAAAATGTAATCAAAAATCATTGTAGTATGCACAGATTAGGCATTCTATGGCTCAGTGTTATTTAGTGGCAAAACACTTTTTGCAATTCATGTTAGCATAATAAATTGTTGCAAACAGACTTACGGTAACCAACTCTTTGTCTGTTTTCGGCGACGTGTCTCCTGGAAACTTAATGATGGGTGAAGGTGCAGCTGTGTTCTGGTCAATCAGATCAAAAAATTGAAAATAAAAAGCACAGAGATGAATTGCTTGAATAAATTTCATCCTTAGCCAGCTAGTGGCAAATCCCCGGCTACAGTATAGAGAGTCTTTCAGAAACTTCTTGTGCCTCTAAATTGGTAATTCTTTATCTTGTCCTGACAGCTGCCCAAGTTTTCTGTGTGTTGAGTTCCTTTGTGTGGAATGTGATCCAGATGTACTGTACACTGTGTAGCTAACTCAGGAGAAATCAGGAAACATGAGAGGAGGGAAGCCAGATGTGGCTGGCAGGATGTTCTTAACCCCAGAAATCCTGGTGTAAAGCATAGTGACTCAGTGTGACACAAAGATTCTCTTTGTAGACTGTTTTTTAAGCCTCAGTATCCTACAACATCCATGCATATAATAACCTCTGCCTAATAATAATATGCATAAAACAAGTCCTTTCAGCCCTGGTTCACACTGGTGCGATTTGACATGTTAAATCGCATTGTCAAATCGGCGGTATTTGCCGGCAATGGCACCGTCCTAATCGGAGCAACGTCGCATCTGCGGCACTGCACCGATTTCAAAAAGTAGTTTTTTTACTACTTTTTGCGATTTTGACCCACAATTTACATTGACATCTGTGCAGAGACCTGCACAGATGTCTCTGTAATCGCGGCCTAAATCGGGACTGACAGGCAGGAATGAAATCGGCTTCATTCCCGCAGCCCAGCGGGAACCTGGGCTCAATGACTACTCACTACGCATATACAGTATCTCACAAAAGTGAGTAAACCCCTCACATTTTTGTAAATATTTTATTATATCTTTTCATGTGACAACACTGAAGAAATGACACTTTGCTACAATGTAAAGTAGTGAGTGTACAGCTTATGTGACAGTGTAAATTTGCCGTCCCCTCAAAATAACTCAACATACAGCCATTAATGTCTAAACCGCTGGCAACAAAAATGAGTACACCCCTAAGTGAAAATGTCCAAATTAGGCCCAATTAGCCATTTTCCCTCCCCGGTGTCATGTGACTCATTAGAGTTACAGGGTCTCAGGTGTGAATGGGGAGCAGGTGTGTTTAAGTTTGGTGTTATCGCTCTCACTCTCTCATACTGGTCACTGGAAATTCAACATGGCACCTCATGGCAAAGAACTCTCCAAGGATCTGAAAAAAAAAATTGTTGCTCTACATGGCCCGAGGCTATAAGAAGATTGCCAAGACCCTGAAACTGAGCTGCAGCATGGAGGCCAAGACCATACAGCGGTTTAACAGGACAGGTTCCACTCAGAACAGCATTGTTGTTTCATGGCCCCATATAATTTGACTCCCTTAATGGTAAACATATCATGGAGAATCGTGTTAGCTTGTGAAAAATATCCTGGAATTACCATGTCCCAGAATACCCCCTTGTGGGGGAATCCCCAGTTGCCTCAATTGAGCTCCGTTCAAGATCCAGGAGCCTGGGCAAAATGTAAGGTTAAAATTATAGACCAGGTAGTGCAGGGAAGAAACATTAAACCCTTTTATAAGATTCATGGAACAGTGGAATATTCCAGATGGCAATTTTTTTCGCTATATGCAACTTTCTCACGCCCTTTCTGCCCAATTTCCACAAGGTTTCCCCCAACTTATACAGACTGGGTTAGAGCAAGTAGACAAAATAAATAAAGAAACCCATATCGGCTCTATATACTCACCTTTATTAGAGATAAGGGAGCTCCGGTCGAGATAGGAGAGGGATATCCCAGAGTTAGAGGAAAAAGATTCGGAAGTTATATGGAGATTCCCCTTTCAGACACTGGTCTCTCTGCAAGCTAAACTCATACAATTCAAGATAACACATAGAGCTTATTATACACCATATAGACTACATAAAATAAGCCCACAAATCTCTCAGAACTGCTGGAGATGTGGGCAGGTTCCAGGGGATTTTATCCATATATTCTGGACCTGCACAGCTATTATCATGTTCTAGGCAGGAGTCATAGACGTGATTATTGCAGTTACGTCTGTCGCTCTAGAACAGAACGTGGTGATTTGCCTCTTAGGATTAGTGGAAAAAAATATCTATACAGTGGCTAAGAGAACACAAATAAGCTTACTACTTTTCTACGCGAGAAAGGCAATTGTATTAAACTGGAAAAAACGGGCTCCACCTTCAATAGCCTTTTGGAAATATCTAGTAAACAGTCATTTACCTTTATATAAAGATTCATATTGTAATAGAGGAAATAAAAAAAAAAATATGAGAAAGTATGGTCTAGTTGGATAGCAGATCCTACAACAGCATCTGAACTGTCTATGGATTTAATGTGAAGGAATAGGAATGTGGCAAGGGGGATGGACGGATGTGAACAGGTGGAAAGTCTAGAGAGTAATAACGTAAAGCAATTTAAGATAAGGAAGTGAGGGGTTATACAAACCACACCAAGGTATGAGTTTACTGGGGGAGAATGAGACTCTTGATGTAATGCAAATGTGGATATAATAAAAAATATGTAGAAGCTCCTGCGTGAGCTAAAAATAGAGTCTGAATGTACCGTATGTGTTTTATGTGTATATGGAAAAATAAATAAATAAATACATTTTTTTAAAAGACAGTCCCAGTTAACCTGCATGCAGTATAGGTACAGTATAGCTTTGGCACAGGTGCAAGGTAGATGTTGTGGTAAAGGTTCAATATAATGCGGTATACGGAGTATAGGTGCAGTCTAAGTTTGGAATAAGCGCGGTATAGAGTGCAGTATGGGTGCGGTATGGATTTGGTACATATGGTGTACTGCTCTCAGTGACCCAGTCCCTGCTAGTAGTATTAGCAATAGTGTTCTCACCAGTCCCAGGGATGCAGAGGTGACCTCTCGCTGTAGAAGGGGTGCCCTCAGTCCAAAAGCTTCTGGTGATCAGCAGTGGGTAGCACAGGGTGAGTGGAATCTCTAGTCTCCCTGCAGCAGCGGTGTAGGTGCTGTGATGTGGGCAGTGCTGCACTGCCACCGAGTATCCTCACTCCCAGTCTCAGGCTTGAATCTCCACTGGTATGGTCTCCCACTGGCAGGCGAATATCCAGATAGAGGTGCTCTTTCTCCAACTCCCTCAGTGCCAAGGGGAAGAGGTTTCCCAGGCAGTTTAATAAAAATCATCTCTCCACCACTCCTACTGCACAGTGCCTATTGGGATTTGTATTGTGAGGTGTCCATGCGTACCAGTATATGATGTCTCAAATCACAACTCCCAGGATTCTCAACACTTTGCATAAAAGTCTATGGACTTGCTTAGCTTTAGCTGTTGAGAGATATTTAGACGGATTTTTTTTTTCACTTTTATTGGTTGAACTAGATTGCAGCACGTCCAAACCAGGAGAAGTCAATCTTAAAAATTAACATCCTCCCCCGTGTCTTATATATTATGCAAACGATCCCTATTAAACTTCCCTCAATCTTCTTTCAAACATTTAGACGTATGTGTGCAAATTTTTTTGTAGAAACAGAAACGTCCAAGAATAATCTATGACAAGCTAGTGAGACCGAAAATGAAAGGCGGAATTGGACTGCCTGACCTCAGAAACTACTATAGGGCATTTCACTTATCCATAATTGTCGATTGGGCAGTCCACAACTAAATAAAGCCTGGGTACACCTTGAACACTCATTTTCGTCAATACCACTAGAATCGACTCCGTGGCTTCTACCTTGCCATGTCCCCCCAATTCCACTGGAAAGTCTGCTAATTGGGCCGACCTTAAACAATTTTAGAGAGGTCTGTACAAAACTACATCTTTCATCAAGCCCGGGCCCCCTCACACCCATCAAGTTCAACCCAGCCTTTCCCCCCCGGACTTTCACTTTTTGTCCAACATCTGGCCACACCCTAAAATATTGGCTCACCAGTTCTTTCAGGATGGGAAACTCTTAAACCTTCCCACTTTGAACACAGTGCTGAATGGGAACTCTTTCCCTTACTGGACCTACTTTCAAATACGCCACTTCTTAAAAGACATTGACTGTTGTTCATCAGTCTCAAAGTCACTCACTCCATTCAAATCTTTATGTTCCCAAACATCACCCCAAAGGCATGTAATCTCTAGCATATACAACATACTTTTTGCATCCATACCTTCCAATTCAGGGAAAGCATGCCAGGCTTGGGAAAAGGACTTAAATGTGGAGCTTTCCAATGAACACTGGGAACGCATCTTCACTATCGCACATAAGGGGTCAAAAAACATTACAATACAAGAAAACAATTATAAGCTATTGACTCGATGGTACCGAATGCCAGTTTTACTGAATAAAACTAACCATGAGACATCTGACAAATGATGGAGATGCTCCAAAGAACCGGGAACGCTTCTACATATATGGTGGACGTGTCCCTTAATACAAACGTTCTGGAAGCAAGTTCACAAAATAACCACACAAGTTTCCATCTACTCTTTGGAGCATATACCAACACAACTCCTTTTCTATCACTCAAAAACACCTACACACGCCTATCGTAAATCCTTAGCTCTTCACATGATCAATGCTGCCAAACTTTCAATTCCAACACCGACCATACCTGAATGGCTTAAGCGCATATGCAAAACAGCAGAAATGGAAGAACTGATCTATATAGCACATGATACCCCTACCAAATTATCTCGCATATGGGCATGCTGGACCCATTTCCCAACCACAGACAGATACAAAAGTCTAATGAGTCAAGATCCCGCTAACCTTTCAAATTGAACACAGACCTAGAAACATTACTCCCCAAACACATAAGACGTATGACTATAGACGCGGGGCCTCCCTCCCCCAGGGGCGGATCCAGAGTCTTTTCTTGGGAGGGGCACTGCCAAAAAATATGTTTTTTTGTGGGAAATTTATTGGGGTAAATGGCTGGTGTCAGCGCTTCAATCATCCCGGCACCATGGTTGGTATGGTGTCAGGATGATTGAAGCGCATTATTTCTATTATTACATTGTAATATAAAATGAAATAGTTCAATGCAGAATCAGTGGGAGCCCCGAGTGTGTCACTTGCCACCGTCGCCTGCAATTAGTGGGAGCCCTGAGCGTGTCACTTGCCACATGTTGCGGATTGTCACTTGCCACGTCACCTGCCACATCTTGTGGAGTGTCACCTGCCACATCTTGTGGATTGTCACTTGCCACACCTTGTGGATTGTCACTTGCCACATCACCTGCCACACCTTGCGGATTGTCACTTGCCACGTCACCTGCCACACCTTGCTGATTGTCACTTGCCTGCCACCAGATGCAGATTGTCATTTGCCATGTCACCTGACACAATTTGCGGATTGTCACTTGCCACGTCGTCTGCCAGACCTTGCGGATTTTCACTAACTTGCCTGCTAAGGTGTAGTTTTGGTTGTCTCTTGCTGTGTCCCAGACTCCCAGAGTCAGGCAGCAGAGAGATAATGTAATCTCTCTGCTGCCTGCACAGTGAGGGCGGAAGTCACTGCAGGAATGCAGGCAGGCACGGGCGGTGAGAGATGATCTCATCTCTCTGCTCCCCCGCTCCCGGCTAGCTGATTGGCCAGCTGCCACACTGAGCCTGCGCTCTCATTCTCACCTGTGCTGCCAGCACACTGAGCAGCACGGTCTGCCCACGAACTGCGCCGCACGCCCACAAACCGCGCCACAAGCGGAGCCGCCTGCTTTCTTACCCGTCTGTGGAGCCACACGCTATCGCACCTGCCCGCAGAGCGGCCCGACGTGACTCACTGACATCACTCGTTGCTAGACGCCAAGCGGCCCAGGCGTTAGCAACGATTGCAGGGAAGAGGCTCCACCCACCTCCTCCTCCGCTCCTGGTATCGTGTCAGTGCGCCGCGTAACTACATTAGACGAGTCTCTCTCTCTCTGCGCCGCTGATCGGCTGATGTGAGAAACTGAGAGAGAGACTCAGAGAGGCAGCGGCAGCCGCAGAACAAGTACTGTATATGCTCGAGTATAAGCCGACCCGAATATAAGCCGAGGCACCTAATTTTACCCCAAAAAACTGGGAAAACTTATTGACTCAAGTATAAGCCTAGGGTGTCCATCTGCATGCCTCACTGTGCCCATGCCTCACTGTGCCCATGCTTCACTGTGCCCATGACTAGACTGATGTTTAACATGGGAGTCTATGGAAGGAGTGCCCGGCTTTGAAAAATCGGTTCTCCCCGGCCGTAGGTCTCCCAGACACCAAACCTTGCACACTTATAGAGGAGACATGGGGCTACATGTGTGCCAAGTTTGGGGTCCAGGGGACCTACGACCGGCTGGTACTGGGTCTGCAAAGTCACCGGAGAAATTACCGTTTAACATTGGAGTCTATGGAAGGGGTGCCCGGCTTTAAAAAATCAGTGCTCCCCGGCCGTAGGTCCCCCAGACCCCAAATGTGTGCCACGTTTGGGGTCCAGGGGACCTATGGCCGGCCGGTACCAGGTCCCCAAAGTCCAGGAGATCAGGCGCAAAAAAAAAACAGCAAGCAAGTGAGTGTGACAGATGGTCTCGGGGGGGCATTTGCCCTATTGCCCCCCCTGGATCCGCCCCTGCCCTCCCCTACCCAAGGGATGAGACTGGGAGGCCTTCACGTCAAGAATGAACAATGCCACTACTGACCCCTTTATGCAAAAATTCTAGTTCATGAATCTTTAACATATCCTTACCTCTATAATATCAGTATGTTACCACCTAATGCCTGCAAGGTGTACACCATGGAGACCAAGGGGGTTGATTTCCCCCCCTCCACCACTCTAATCCCCCTCTATTTCTCTTCTGTACCTTTCCCTACACCCCTCATACAATCTAGACAACCCTAAACCACCTCATGGGTTTTCATTGTACTATCTCGCAATATCGGCCTGCACCAAATGAAACACTTAATCTATAACATAAGGGATACAGATGTGCTTTCAATCCGAATTCTACTCAATAAGTTAATTATTAAGTCTCCGTTATCATACTTCAATACACAGGTATTACACCAACAACCTCATTACAATATACTGACTTATATCCAGTTGTGCGTTTAAGCAGTTTTTATTTTGTGTCAAATTCTCCACAAAACTCAATGCGTTTCTTGGACTTTGGTCCACTTCATCAGTAGCTTACTGATTTTTGAGTATTGGATTATGGCAACATAATTGTGGTTGGAGTGGTTCAACACTTTCAATAGTTTTGAATGTCTCCTGCAAGTTTTTGTTATGTCCTGAGTGTTGTTTTTGTTTTTGTGTGTAGTATGTTGTTTACTAAATACACCCGTCCATCCAGTTCAAACAGTTTGGGTGTGTGCGTGTGTTTATGTTAATGATTCCCATATTTATGTATATTGAGTTCGCTAAGATGCCCATCTAAGAGTCTTTTTTAATATCAACACTTCCCACTGACACCACCAATTGTGGAAAGGAGTTCCACATCCTTACTTCTTTGACAGTAAAGAACCCTCTACGCAGTTTAATGTTAAACAGTGTCTCCTCCAATTTCAATGAGTGGCCGCGTGTCTTTTTAAGCTCCCTGAAACTGAATACTTTTATCCCAATGCTAGTATCACCAATGAGATATTTGTATATCGCTATCATATCTCCTCTCAAGCATCTCTTCTCCAGGAAGAATAAGTTTAATGCTTAGAGTCGTTCCTCATAACTGAGATCTTCCAGTCCCCTCTTAGCTTTTTTGCCATTCTCTGGACTCTCTTAAGTTCCAGCACATCCTTCCTAAGGACTGATGACCAGAAATGGATGGCATACTCAAGAAGCGGCCAGACCAGAGTCTTGCAAAGTGGTAGAATGATAGTTTTATCTCTTGAGTAAAAACCACTTTTTAATGCATGCTAATATTCCGCTTGGTTTGCTTTGCAAGTGCAGTTGCACTAATTTTCCTCAGAGCTTAGTAAATTTGGTAAAGCTCTGCAGATTTCAATCATCCAATCGTGCAAGCAAAATGCTTTTTTTTATTTCTTAGCACATGCTTGGATTTTCTTTACAAAGTGGAACTTCACCACATTACATTTACTAAAGAAAATGGTGCAACTGTGCTTGCAGAGTGCAGCTGCACTAGCAAAGTGCACAGTCTATTTAGCTTCAGTAAATCAACCACTGTATGTCTAAAATGCAGACCAACGCTTCTCTCGACACTGCCATAGATGAAAAAAAAAGAGTTGTTTTGAGCTCATTGGGCCAAAGAATGTACAAATAAAAGCAGTCTAACTTATGCTTATGTTATGCATCAACTTGAGATATTTGCAGTATCTTAATAGGCATTGCATGGTAAGAGTGTATTTTTAAATTATTTACGATAACTATTATTATGCCTCCAATAAATAATGTACTATATAAAAACTGCTGAGGCTGTTCCAATCACAAATTGAAAGGGTTGACCAAGGGCATTGCTAGGATTGTGAAAGACCTAAGATCACCTCAAGGACAGCACTGATGCGGCACGCATAGCCTACATCAGTGAACAGTTACATGTTGTGCTGAAAATAGGAGGGTCTTAAAGAGGCACGATTTAATAAAAACTAAACCTGCTCACTTTATAAACTGCAGACATACAGTATGCAGTACAAGATGCAGGATTTGCAGCAGACCCATGGCGGTCTTCTGCAAATCCTGCATCTTCAAAATTCAGGGTTCCAGTAAATTCTACAGACTGAACTTCTTGCAACCATAATGCAATTTGTGGCCTTTTAACTGAGGCCATCAGACTTAGAAGGACCAAAAAGTGTTATTTTAAGTCCGCTCGCCCTGACTAAAAAGGGTGGGTACCTACATAGCATTCAGTAAGGGCGAGTAAACCCTTACTGAATTCCATGTACTGTAGGTAGCAAAATGTTGTGTTCCTTAGAGTTTTTGGGATTAAAAGGGTTTTTACATCTTAAAGTGGTAGTCAACAACGCTTGCTCACTTGTACCTACAGGTAAACGTATAATAAAGCTTACCTGTAGGTACAAGGAATACCGGCTAAACATTTACAGGATCTCACAAAAGTGAGTACACCCCTCACATTTTTGTAAATATTTTATTATATCTTTTCATGTGAAAACACTAAATAAATGACACTTTGCTACAATGTAAAGTAGTGAGTGTACAGCTTGTATAACAGTGTAAATTTGCTTTTCCTTCAAAATTACCCAACGCACAGCCATTAATGTCTAAATCACTGGCAACAAAATTGAGTAAACCCCTGAGTGAAGGCTTTTTATCCTAATGCATAAAATGCAGTAAGATAAAAAAAAAACGTCTGCCTTCACAGCCACTTTAACTTTCAGGGGGAAATTATTTCTTTATTTTTTTTAGACACTTTACCTCTGCTTTAATGCTGCTAATATCCTGAAGCCTGTTTACCCTGTCCATATGCACAACAGTAATAAGAGGCTGCGTGTGTGTTTTTTTACAGCATATTTCTTGATTGTTGCTGCCCACGATTGTTTTTTCACAGAATTTTTTTTTTAATGGTGACAGTGGAACCGTGGAATATTCCTGGGCAATATGCATCAGCACAGAAGCCTATCATTTCCTTTGGGAGAGCTTGGGACAGGGTGATAGATAGGTGCCTTCCTGGCACTTGAAATCTTCAAAGTTTTTTCTTCTCCTCACGATCATCTTGGAATTGAGAGCTGGCTATCACTTCCTAATCACTCAGCCAGCCAGCCCTCTGCTGAAACTCCATTGCACATGCATGCAATCACCAACTGCTTGTCCTGAAGTTTCCTGGAATGTGTGACTTTGTGTCTCAGGAGGCTGTGGTTGGACCATAGGCTACATCACACTCACCAAGCAAAGAATGAGGAAGTGGAAGTAAGTACTGATTAAAAAAGGTACTTGTTTCCAAAATGAAAATGTAAATGTGTAACAGGGATATTTAAAATGAGTGAAATAGTGAAATAGGGTTCGCTTCAAAAAAAAAATTGAATAGCAGCAGGGCAGTTTAGTGAGCAGAATGAGGAGGGAAATGTTTGGACACAAGGCAGGTGTTTTGTTATATGTAAAAAGATACTAAAATAGTCTGGCCCTCCTTCCTAGTATCACTCTGCGCTTGTGGATGATATGCCTTAGTGCCGGTTCACACTTGTGCGAGTTGATACCGAATGCGATGCGTCAAACACAAACTAGATTCGCATGTCATCCAAAAAGTAATTGTTTTCAATGATGGTGGTTCACATCTATGCGTTGCGATTCCTCTCCGAATGCGATGCGATGAAAAAAAGGGTCTTGTGCGAGTTTAGACCGCTGCGTTGCGAATTTAGTCTCCATAGACATCAATGTAAATCGTTCTGGAATCGCATTGGTGGTTCACATATGTGCGAATACTTCACCTCCAGCTCCTCCTTCCAGTTCTGCCCCCTCACTTCCTGTTTCCTGTCTCGTGTCCATATGTAAACAGAGAAGATGGCCCCAAGGCGCCGGGACACCATTGATAATGAGGAGCTCATCAGGCTTGTCCGTGACAGGCCTTATATATGGGACAGCCGGATTGAAGAATACAAAAATCATGCCCGGAAGAGCAGAGGCTGGGTTGAAATTTGTCAATCTCTGTATGCAGACTGGGATGACTTCACACCTCATGTTCGCAAAATTAAACATAAGTACATTCCTATTTATTCATCCCACTGACCACCAATGTAAGGACATGTATCCCACTGACCACCAATGTAAGGTGACCACCAATCCCACTGACCACCAATGTGAGGGCATGCATCCCACTGACCACCAATGTAAGGTGACCACCAATCCCACTGACTACCAATGTAAGGGCATGCATCCCACTGACCACCAATGTAAGGTGACCACCAATCCCACTGACTACCAATGTAAGGGCATACATCCCACTGACCACCAATGTAAAGTGACCACCAATCCCACTGACCACCAAACAATCCCACTGACCACCAATGTAAGGGCATGCATCCCACTGACCACCAATGTAAGGTGACCACCAATCCCACTGACCACCAAACAATCCCACTGATCACCAATCCCACTGACCACCAATGTAAGGGCATGCTTCCCACTGACCACCAATGTAAGGTGACCACCAATCCCACTGACCACCAATGTGAGGGCATGCATCCCACTGACCACCAATGTTAGGTGACCACCAATCCCACTGACTACCAATGTAAGGGCATGCATCCCACTGACCACCAATGTAAGGTGACCACCAATCCCACTGACCACCAAACAATCCCACTGACCACCAATCCCACTGACTACCAATGTAAGGGCATGCATCCCACTGACCACCAATCCCACTGACTACGAATGTAAGGGCATGCATCCCACTGACCACCAATGTAATGTTGTGGGATGATATTGCATGCTCAATATGTTGACACAAAGCAGAAAAAATACATGTACACACTGTTGAACAATAAAACATTATCACATTTATTGAAAAAAGTAAAAGATATGAGACGATGCAGCATTGACTGGTAAAAAAGTTATTGATCTTTATGCAATGGCATCAAGCTGCCATGATACTTGACCGGCAGGACTCATAAAGAAGTCAGTAAACTTCTCACGGACGCTGGCCCCTCTGTAATTGCCCCTTGTATGTGTCCAATCTGCGCCTTCCATCTCATCCAACAAAGAGTCCTCGAAAAGGTATCCATCTCTTTCCCGCACAAAATTGTGAAGTGCACAGGCAGCTTTTACGGCAATTATGGCGTTTTCCATGTTTAGAGTAATTGGGGTGTGCAGAAATCGCCATTTGTTTGCCATGATTCCGAAAGTACACTCCACAACTCTTCGGGCTCTTGTTAGCCGATAGTTAAAGACCCTTTTCTCCACAGACAGTGACCTGTTGGCATATGGCCTTAGCATTTTTTCCGAAAGAGCGAAAGCCTCATCACCGACAAATATTAAAGGGAGAGAGGGTTCAGATGTTCCAGGGAGTGGTCGTTCGTTTGGGAGGTCCAGTGTGTTCTCCCGAATCATTCTTCCAAAACTAGAGTGGGAAAAAATGCTGGAGTCAGAACTACTCCCATAAGAACCAATGTCTATGTATGTGAACGAGTAGTTTGCATCAGCCACTGCCAGAAGCACGAAAGAAAAATATTTTTTATAATTAAAATATTTTGTCCCACTACCGACTGGCCTAACAATTCTGATGTGCTTTCCGTCGATTGCCCCCACACAGTTAGGGAAGTTGCAGCGATCCCAAAATAACTGAGCTTTGGAGTTCCATTCGTCTTTGTTTGGTTTTCTCATGACCACATCTCTTAAGACCTCCCAGATGGCCATACAGGTGTCCCGTACAATTGTGCTGACCGTAGATTTTCCCAGTTTGAACTCGTATTGCAAGCTGGCAAATGAATTTCCCGTTGCTAGGTACCTGTAAAAGATAGAAAAATAATTAGTGTTATTTTTTTTTTACAGAAGGACTCATACGCACTAGGTGGCGGAGCCTTAAAGACACACTTCAGAGACACCAGAGACTGGAGCGTGAAGCAAGGAGTGGGTCTGGTGCCCCCCCAAAGCGTCCCTACGCCTTCGCCAGATACATGGATTTTTTGAGGCCTGTTCTAGAATTGAGGAAGTAAGTTATCATTTATGAATCGGTCACTCTACCATCTCTATCTAATTATCCTGTCCTAGCCCTAACCTTTACTTCTCCCCTTATCTTTTTATTTATTTTAAAAAAAGAGTTCTAATTTTTGTATTGCAGCACAGAAGCAAGTTGGGAGGAGGAGGAGGAAGAGAAGGAGGAGGGGGAGGAGCATGCTGCTACTGTTGACGTTGATGAAGGAGTATCATTTGCTAGCTCAAACCATGAGGATTTAGCTATGGAGCTCCAGGGTGAGGTGATTGAGGTTAACGAGTCCTCTTCTCATGAGCTGGATAACGAGGATACAGACGTTTCGACACCTTCCAGCAGAAGGCAAAGACAGGCATCTACTTCCCACAGAAAGCAAAGCTGCAGGGCAGCTGAACAGGTTGAAGACCAAGACCAGACCAAGAAATTGCTACACATTGTGTCAGGGATCACTGAACAAATTGATGCCCAGCGATGCCCTCATACAATGTTTGCCATTAGTTTGGTGCCTCTTCTGAAAGAGGTCTTGCCAGACTATTACTTTAATATGAGGATTGCAGTGGAACATTGCATCCATTCATTTACTGTGCCACGCCATGTTTCTGTGCCAACGCACCAGAGTCTTTCTACTGCTTCAAACACTGCACCAAACCCTTACCCCTCTAGTTTTGCGGAACCCACTAGCATCTATGAGACCCCCAGATCACGAATCCCATATCCCATTCCTTCACCAGTTGCCTCAGTAATTTCACCCCCAAATACAACCGCCGATATTAGTAGACCAATGGATATGAGACCACTTGAGTCAACATCTTACCATGTGCCATCACAAAACAGACCACAACAGCTCTACGAGCAAATACCGTCCGTGGCAAAGCAATTTCCACCTGTATCAAGACCAATGGAACAGCACAAACCGCTAATTCAAAATCCTTATCTATATCACAATCAGTCGATTGAAGTTGCCTCTAATATGCATATGCCCTATAGACAATATGGGCCCCCAAGTGTACCACCGGATACCGAGATATCCCCACCTGTGCCATTGAGGAAATATCCCTCAACACAAGATGAAGCCTTGCTAATACCACCAAGCTCTTCAACACTACAACGGCATGATTTCAACAAGCCTGGTGAACATAGTTCACCAAGTTTTTTGAATTTGTAGAGGACTACCTGCTAATTTCACTACCAACTTCATGTGGAAATTCAATACTTTCTTAGTAAACGTTATGTTTTTTGTTAAATTATATATCCTATTTTGAATATCTCAGGGAAAAAGAGACGGAGAGAAAAAAAGGTAGTGGGGAAAGTGGAGATGAAGATGCGAGGAAGGGAGGATGAGAGAGTTGGATATGACAGGGAGGATAAGGTGGAGAGGTAGAGTTAGTAAACTTTTGTAAGTTAGAATTAAAGTTACTTTAAGTTAAAGCTAGACAGTGAGAGCAAGTTATAGAGTCAGAGGAAGTTAGAGAGTCAGAGGAAGTTAGAGAGTCAGAGGAAGTTAGAAAGTCAGAGGAAGTTAGAAAGTCAGAGGAAGTTAGAAAGTCAGAGGAAGTTAGAAGGTCAGAGGAAGTTAGAAGGTCAGAGGAAGTTAGAAGGGCAGAGTAAGTTGTAGAGGCAGAGTAAGTTGTAGAGGCAGAGTAAGTTGTAGAGGCAGAGTAAGTTGGTGAGGTAGAGGAAGTTAGAGAGGCAGAGGAAGTTACAAAGTCAGAGGAAGTTGTAGAGGCAGAGAAAGTTGTAGAGGCAGAGAAAGTTGTTGAGGCAGAGAAACTTGGAGAGTCAGAGGAAGTTGTAGAGGCAGAGAAAGTTGTAGAGGCAGAGAAAGTTGTAGAGGCAGAGAAACTTGGAGAGGTAGAGGAAGTTAGAGAGGTAGAGGAAGTTAGAGAGGCAGAGGAAGTTAGAAGGTGATGGAAAAAAATGCATAGTGTGTTTAAAAAGTAAAAAAAAAGTGAAGGAGAGTGTTGTCTCCTCTTTATGTTGTTCTTGATATGTAAGAAAAAATTTGAAAGTTTCTCCAATGGTTGGTGCAAAGCATGTAGTCACAAACTGATTAGAAGTTTTTGAAAAAAATAAATAAAATACTTATTTTGGAAGACAATTTTATTGTGATTTATGTCTGCATTCTTTGCATTCCTATAGCTTACTATGGTGCATAGCATAAAATTCACAAAGTATATCGATGAAATTTACCTTAATGTTACAAGCAACCTTTCCGCTGGCTCCACACTTTTCCGAAAGGTGGTGTTCTGATACTCCAATCGTGTACCAAGCAACCGAAGTAATTCATCAAAACTAAGAAATAAAACCACAAAACCAATGTAAGTGACAAGTTAAAGCCCATACAAAATGACATGGTAAGAGGCAAGAGTACTAGTGAAAGGATAAAAGAGATGGAAAGTTGGATTGGTGGTCATTGGGATTGGTGGTCAGTGGCATTGGTGGTCAGTGGGATGTATGCCCTTACATTGGTGGTCAGTGGGATGTATGCCCTTACATTGGTGGTCAGTAGGATTGGTGGTCAGTAGGATTGGTGGTCAGTGGCATTGGTGGTCAGTTGGATTGGTGGTCATTGGGATTGCCCTTACATTGGTGGTCAGTGGGATTGGTGGTAATTGGAATTGGTGGTCAGTGGTATGCATGTCAGTGATAGATAGAAAAAAGGAGGGAGGAGGAGAAGGAAGTGGGGTACAGGTACTAACCTATTTACTGACATCCGGGAATAGTTGAAGAACTTCTCCTCATGCTGCCTGAGATGATTGTAGAGGATCCTAAACTGACCTCTCTCTTCCCTATTTAGAATAATTGGATGGACCCAATATCTTCTTGTACTCATCAGTCTCTTGGTCCTCCTCCTCCTCTTCCTCCGGGCTTTGTCCATCAGTACTGCAGCAGTAGCAGTAACAACTGCTATTAGTATTTATAAAAATTAAAACCCGCGCTTACAGACTGTGCAGTGATAATTGATAAATAAATTGATAGCTCCGCAGCTGCTGCAACAAGAGGTCTAACACCTCAAAAAGGAAAAAATATTGAGTATTTGCAGCGCTTGCAGAAAAGTAAGTGAGCAAAGAAAATGTGTCACAAATGCTTGTAGCACAAACATCTATAAGTAAATAACTTATCTGACATATCAACAATTATGGTATAAAACAATAGTGAACAAACTTAAAGTTCATCAAATAGCAGTTATATCACTCCTGGAGAACTGAGTGTTTCCACACCAGAAATCAGTTGTTGGTTCCTAGATGAAAAAATCCATTCTAATGGCCCCGCTCGTCAGATAGGGAAATAATAAGAGATCTCACCAACTAAAGTCCAGGCAGACTTCATCTCATGTGGATGGGCTCCATAGTACCAGCAGCAAAGACATTTAAATGACCATATGGAAAGAAAAGGAAAACATACATGTGAAGTACCGCTAGTAAACAGACAGCATGGCGCTGCTCGCAAAGAGACTCACAGGACTGCAGTGATAAACGAGCGTCAGTGTTGTTTCCCGGGTACACAGCGTGCGTTCCACCGAAACCGGAAGTAGCGTCACTGGTTCTGAATTGGCCGGAAATTACGTCAACGCGTTTCGCCCCTCCTCCAGGGCATCATCAAGGACATCACTTCCGGCCAAGAAAGTGAGAATTTATATGCGCCGAGGTCTCCGCCTCTTCAACACATAAACCAATTAGAATAACAACAGAACCTCTAGGCGTAAAAAAACGCCCACTTCCTGATCACATCATTGCCCATCACTTGTCAAGAAGGAAAACTTTAATATAACAAAAACATTGACAATGATAGCAATAGAAACGATCCGATAGAAGTTCATTTAAACAGTAAAAACACTTATTGCATTATAAAAATCAATGTAAAAAAACAATATAAAAGTTATGCAATTAAATGGGGGCTAATTGTAAACAAGGTTAATTATATATAATAGACTAGTAGATATTTCGTTGGTGGACATACACATAGAAATAAATATAAAAATAAATATAAAAATAAAAATAATAAATTATAAAATATAAAAAAATAAAATAAAATAAAATAAAAATTAAAAAAATAATAAAAATTAAAAAATAAAAACTAATGAAAAATAAAAAATAAATAAAAATATGATATATAAATAAAAATAAAAATAAAAATAAATAATAATAATGATAAAAATAAAAATAAAAATAAAAATATAAAAATAAAAATAAAAATAAAAATAAAAATAGAAATAAAATAAAAATATGTGTGTGTCCAGCAACATCACCAATTAGATAAGAAACAATTTAAATCTAGTTCGATGTTGAGGCCATTCGGGCTTAGGGTGCCTAGCCTATGTATCCACTGGGTTTCATTACGTGAAATTGCTTGTTTGAGATTTGAACCTCTCCAATGGGCTTCCACTTTATCAATTCCACAAAATTTCAATCCTCTCGGATCTCTATTGTGGAATAATCTGAAATGATTAGACAGGCTATGATGTTTAAACCCTTTTTATCAACGGCACATGATGAAACATAATGACCAAAAAACAAAATCCTCACTGACTACTCACAAAAACCACACTCCTCCAACGACAATACTCTCCCCACAAGAGAAAACAGGGAAAGCACAGGAAGTTAACACCCATTTTTTTCTTGGTTTTTCAATTGGCCTGAGCAGAAATCGCATCTGTGCCTAATTTACATTGTAAGCGCATTACATTCGCATTGGATTCGCATTGCAATCGCGCTGGTAATTAATAAACAAACAATGAAAAAAAAACCCTCATAATCGCATCGCACAAGTGTGAACCGGCACTTAAGGATATAAACAATAGTAAAATATGTATAAATCAACAGCAGCTGCTAAAAATGAAATGTACATATATAAAAAAAACAGTATCATATAAAACTTATTAAAAAGTTCAGAATAAAACTGCAGCAGCGCTACGAACAAAAGTTCAAATGTGCGTCTTCTATAACAATCGCTTATATAGGTGATGAAGTAGTGAATGGTGAATCTAGTTGTATTAAATCCAATTCTTATTCTTAGTGCTCCTTTCACCAGTAGTGTATTTCACCGCGTGGGGGGATTTTTGAAAGTCCCCTTCAGGGGGCGCACTCACCAGATATAGGATAAATGAAAGCCTAGATAAACATTCCTCCTTCAGCAATGATACAATTAAATTTTCATTTTCTTCTCCACCATAGACTGTATTGTAACCCCAGGATCCACTGGCTCCACCAACTGGATCGGAATCTCTGTATAGTAGCTCTGGTCCGGTGTTTGTGGTTTGCTTCAATGCCGACCGATCCGCTGGGTGAATCGGGTCCTCTGATGCTCAGACGAGTGTCTCTGGATCTTCCCTATCCGGTCATTGTGTCTCTTATCCCGTCAGATTGCTCACACAGTCTGTTAGGGTTACGCTCCGCAATGGCTGTAGGCCCCGCCTTCTGGAAAACCTCCTCACAGGTCCTTACAGGCAGGCCATGCATCCAGAAGAGACCTCCATTGCGGAGCGTAACCCTAACAGACTGTGTGAGCAATCTGACGGGATAAGAGACACAATGACCGGATAGGGAAGATCCAGAGACACTCGTCTGAGCATCAGAGGACCCGATTCACCCAGCGGATCGGTCGGCATTGAAGCAAACCACAAACACCGGACCAGAGCTACTATACAGAGATTCCGATCCAGTTGGTGGAGCCAGTGGATCCTGGGGTTACAATACAGTCTATGGTGGAGAAGAAAATGAAAATGTAATTGTATCATTGCTGAAGGAGGAATGTTTATCTAGGCTTTCATTTATCCTATATCTGGTGAGTGCGCCCCCTGAAGGGGACTTTCAAAAATCCCCCCACGCGGTGAAATACACTACTGGTGAAAGGAGCACTAAGAATAAGAATTGGATTTAATACAACTAGATTCACCATTCACTACTTCATCACCTATATAAGCGATTGTTATAGAAGACGCACATTTGAACTTTTGTTCGTAGCGCTGCTGCAGTTTTATTCTGAACTTTTTAATAAGTTTTATATGATACTGTTTTTTTTTTATAGGTGTTTTGTTATGCTAAAAATAAAAGTGTACTGTCGTAGAGACACTTCAAAAAAAATTACCAGGTGGTAGTTTAATCTATCCAGGAAAAATAGTCCAAACTGTTCAGACATAGACAAGTCAAGGCAAGTTTATGTTCTACAACAGGGGTAGGCAACCCCCGACACTGGTGCTGCAAGCGGCACTCGAAGCCTCTTTGCCAGCACTCGACTCCCTCCCCATAAGCAGAGCAGCGCAGGGAAGTGTCAGTGAAACACTAATGGATTTTCAGAATTACCCACGCTGAGGGGAAAGCACTGTGCCCCCACACATTGTAAAAGATGGGAAACATTGTTTGGTTCTCTAACTTTGCTGTAGATGCAATTATCAGCCTTTGCGATGGGGAAGATATGGGTTGCAGTTCTGCTAGGGGAAGGCGGTCCCTGTTTCCAGGAGGAGGAGGACTGTTATTAGCCACTGCTAAAGCCAATCACAGTCCTGCTAGCCCCGTCCACCACCTGGAGGAAGATGACTCGCTTTGTTGATGTTACCTTTCTTTCATTAGACCAACAGTGCTAAGCATGGAACAGTGCAGGGCTAGGGGGAGAAAGAGAAGATCCACCTGAGGGACCGGAATGCCAGCACAGCTCCAGTGTTAGCAGAGAGGATGAACATGGCATCCTCTCTATTTATGTGCCTGTGCACAAGTCGGCTCCTATCCAGCGATGCCCAAGACGCTGCAAGGCGTCTGACGTCACTGGACCCGGACCCGAAGTGCACATGCGCCATATCGGCGCGTGCGCGGTGTCCAAAAATGGTACCATGCAAACACAATTAGTGAAAATGCACGGCCATAAAGACACTGGGGTCCAGACAGCGCTGAGCATGGTCTCAAACCACCCCCCAGGGCCGCACACCCGCCGGGGAGAGTCAAGAACACTGAGCCACCGTACAATATGTCACACCCCAGGGCAGTGAGTCAGGGAAAGCCATGTTGGAAAAGGGCAATTTCCTAACTAGACGACCGTGACAGAGGGGCTCCCTAGTGGATCAGAAAAAATAGACACTTTAAAAAATCGTCAATAAATAATGATCCAAAAAGGGGCATAACATCACAGCAGAGACTCATTACATTAATGACAATAGATTTATGACAACATTAAAACATAAGAGTCTTTAATAAACATATATAGTACATTCCTGTAAGTATATCTACTAAAAAAATGCTAAAAGCGCCAAAATCCTAATCATCATGAAAAAAACAAAGAGGTGTAGAGGACAGCACAAACAAAATAGGACATTCATATAAGAGAAAAGGTTTATATGAATTGGCCTCATTTAAACCAGGTGGGGTCATGGCATTGAGACGCTCTATCCAGAGCGTCTCGCGATGGAGTATGAGTTTGTCCCAATTCCCTCCTCTGGGGTTTATTGGCAGTGTCATCTTAAGAGCATTATAGGCCCCCAGGCAATACGGTGCACTGGGGCCCTGTCTACACAATCACGCACGAGAATTTTTTACGGACAAAAATCATGACATTTACTGGCACTGCAAAAAGGTACTGTGAGGGGGTTAACTCGGTAGCGGGTGTGTGTGACCCCCTGGTTGGGCTCCCCACACAAAAACAGGGCCAGCAGACGGAGGTTGTGGTTTTCAAAATCAAAAGGTGCGGTTTATTTCTCTATGTACAGTGACAAAAACACAGCAAAGCCAAAAAGAAACATAAACAAAATAAATCCTGGTCAGTTTGACCTCTGACTAAACATTCAGGTTTCCTAAACTAACAACTGGGATCAGCCTGGTGCTGTCCTAGTCCCTAAGTCCCTGGTTTAGTAAAAGTCCAAACAAATAGCCACACAGGCTTTGCCTCACCGCACAGGGGTTCACTCTCCCTAGACAGTCCACACAGGTCTGGTTCCAGGCATGAGCTAACATCTAATGAAGCTGGGAGTTCTTATAGAGGCCTAAATGAGCTGACAAGCTTCAGCTGGCCTCATCAACTCCCTGTCTGTACGACGCCCCACACTCTCCCTAGAGGTATGAGTCATTCATGAGCCCACTAGCCTCAGCTGGGCTTCATCAACTCCCTAGTTGTATAAGTCGGCATAAAGCCTGAATCTGGGAGAAATATATCTACCCCCCTGGATGCAACCAGGTGACTTTACCTTCCTGCTGTCACATACCCCCCCCTCTTGTTTTAACCTTGGGGTTGGAACACCAGCAATCAGGCATTCATGTACTCGAGACAAAGCATCCACATTCCCCATTTGAACGCCAGGGCGATGCTTTACTGTGAAGTTGAATTCCTGTAGGGCCAGGAACCACCTATTCACTCTTCTATTTGTCTCCTTGTTTTGAGCCATCCACTTTAACGGAGCGTGATCCGTAACCATGTCAAAGTGCCTACCTAGCAGATAGTACCGAAGGGAATCTAGAGCCCACTTCACCGCTAAACACTCCTTTTCAACCGTGGCATAATTTACCTCATGGGACTTCAACTTCCTGCTGAGGTAAATGACTGGGTGCTCTTCCCCGTTCCAGACCTGGGACAATACTGCTCCTAACCCCACATCTGACGCATCACTTTGTACGACAAAGTCTTTAGAGAAGTCGGGTGAGTACAACACTGGCTGGCTACATAAGGCTTGTTTCAAGAATTGGAATGCTGCCTCCGCCTCGGGGGTCCATTTAATCATGACCGACCCTTTCCCTTTCGTCAGGTTGGTTAGGGGCACAGCCTTAGAAGCAAAGTGGGGAATGAAGCGCCGATAATAACCCGCGATTCCCAGAAAGGCTCGTACCTGCTTCTTGCTGTTGGGACGTGGCCAACTCTGGATGGCCTCGACTTTGTTGAGTTGGGGTTTTATTACTCCCCTGCCAATGGTGTACCCAAGATATTTGGCCTCCTCCTGCCCAATGGTACACTTCTTGGGGTTAGCCGTAAACCCCGCTTCCCGGATAGAGTCTAGGACTGCTTGCACTTTTGGCAGATGTGAGGCCCAATCTGTGCTATGGACAATTACGTCATCCAGGGAAGCCGCAGCATACTTCCGATGGGGCCTCAGTATCTGGTCCATTTTCCGCTGGAATGTGGCTGGCGCATTCTGTAACCCGAACGGCATTCTCTTATATTGGAACGCCCCGTCTGGGGTTACAAATGCGGTTTTCTCTTTGGCCGACTTGGCCAGGGGAATTTGCCAATACCCTTTTGTGAGGTCAAGAGTCGTCATGTATCGGGCTGTTCCCAGCCGGTCGATCAACTCATCTATACGTGGCATGGGGTAGGTGTCAAATTTTGTAACTTTGTTCAACTGACGAAAATCGTTACAAAATCGCCAGCTCCCATCCGGTTTAGGCACCAACACAATGGGACTAGACCAATCACTTTGGGACTCCTCTATCACCCCTAAGTTCAGCATTTTCTGTACTTCCTCCCGTATTGCCTCCCGTCGGGCCTCTGGGATCCGATAGGGTTTTAACTTCACCCTTTCACCGGGCGGGGTAATAATATCATGCTCTACCCCAGATGTTTGTCCCGGCAGCTCAGAGAACACCTCCTTGTTGCGAAGCACAAACTCCTTAACCTCCTGTTGTTGGGGTTGTGACAAGGTGGCTGCTATTCCAACCTCCGGAATCACGCAACCAGTTTGAGCTGGTGACCAAGTTTCTGCGACTAGGGACTCTCTATCCCTCCAGGCTTTCAACAGATTAACGTGATATATCTGTTCGGGCTTTCGCCTTCCTGGTTGTCTGACCTTGTAATTCACTTCGCTCACTTTTTCCATTATCTCGTAGGGGCCTTGCCATTTGGCAAGGAATTTACTTTCAACCGTAGGGACAAGTACCAATATCCTATCCCCCGGGGAAAAGGTACGGGTCTTTGCTCCACGGTTGTACACTCTCTGCTGTGCCAACTGCGCTTGGGCCAAATGTTCCTTCACGATGGGCATTACCTGTGCAATTCGATCTTGCATCAGGGCGACATGCTCAATCACACTCCTGTGGGGAGAACTCTCACTTTCCCAAGTTTCCTTGGCAATATCCAACAGCCCTCTTGGGTGTCTCCCATACAGTAACTCAAAGGGGGAGAATCCCGTAGAGGATTGGGGCACCTCCCTAATAGCAAACATCAAATAAGGAAGTAGACAGTCCCAATCCTTTCCATCTCTATCCACCACTTTCTTCAACATTTGTTTTAGGGTTTTGTTGAATCTTTCAACCAGCCCATCGGTTTGGGGGTGATACACAGATGTACGCAATTGCGTCACTTTGAGCAATTTACACAGCTCTTTCATAACCCGGGACATAAAGGGTGTACCTTGGTCCGTAAGCAGTTCTTTACAAATACCCACCCGGCTAAAAACAAGAGATAGCTCTTTGGCTATGGTTTTGGCCGAGGTATTTCTGAGAGGGATCGCTTCTGGATAACGGGTGGCATAGTCCATTATAACCAATATGTACTGGTGCCCCCTAGCGGACTTGATTATAGGACCTACCAAATCCATTGCGATTCTCTCAAACGGGACCTCAATGATGGGTAGAGGGACCAGCGGGCTACGGAAATGTGGCATCGGGGCCGACCTCTGACACACAGGGCAGGAGGAACAATAATTTTCTATGTCCTTCATCACCCCAGGCCAATAGAATCTCTGTAATACCCTCTCTCGGGTTTTCTCTGTCCCCAGATGACCTCCAAGAATGTGCCCATGGGCCAACTCCAACACCAACTTCCTGTAAGGTTTGGGCACCACAAGCTGCTCAACGGTTTCTTCTGCCCTTTTTGCCACCCGATACAGTAGGTCCTTCTCTACGCTGAAGTATGGGTAAGTGCAGGTATTATCTGGGTTCACTAACTCGCCATCTATTTCCACTACGTTTTCCCGTGCCTTTATTAGGGCGGGGTCTTTTAACTGTTCTGTGGCAAAATTTTCCCTGTGAACCTCCAGATCAGAAAACTCCACAGACGGTAGGTTTTCGTCTGAGGAGGTGGGCTCCTCTCCAGTTTCTTGAGTCTCCCCTGCCAATACTGACAAGGGAAATTCTGGAGAGTCCTCACCACTCTCAGAGGAGTTCTGGCTATCACATTCCTGGTACATAGGGGCACCAGTGGGGGGCTCAGGATCATCCCACAGTTCCCAGAACTTCGGAAAATCCCTTCCCACAATGGCATCATGCGGTAATTGAGATACTAACCCCACTGGATGAGAGAGGGTACCTTTGGGGGTCTCGAAACACACTGTAGTCACTGGATACTCTCGGGTGTCCCCATGCACACAAATAACAGCTACCTTGCTATTCCCAGAGACCTCTGTTTTAACTAATTCAGCCTTTATCAGGGTCACAAGGCTACCTGAATCCAGTAATACCACAACATTTCTACCATTAATACACATTTTGCATAAATGTTTCTCAGTTCCCCGAATGGCAGTGCATGCGACTGTCGCACACAGCGACTGACGTCTGTCCATCAGAAAGTCACATTGCATGGGTTCCTCCACAACCGGGCAATTTGCTGCAATATGTCCCGCTTGCCGGCAGCGGTAGCAAACAATCCATTTGGCTGCCTCTTGAGCCCCTGACTTCCCAGGCTGTTCTCGCCAAACTTTGGGTAGAGCTCCCACCCTCTCACTCTCTCCACCCTCACCCCTTGGAATCCTCTTATCCGCCCCTGGGAATGGTCTGGTCTTAGGGTGGAAAGTCCGAGAGTCTCTGGAAGAGGCCGTCAGGTTCTCTGTAGCCAAGTATTTCTCTACACGATCCACAAGACCACCGGCCGTCTCTGGGTCTCCATGGCTTACCCACTTTTGGATGGCAGTAGGAAGAGCTCTCAAAAACCGATCCATTACAACACGTTCCACAATCTCTGGTGCGGACAAAGTCTCTGGCTGTAGCCACTTCCTGCTCAGGTGAATGAGATCATACATTTGAGACCTGGGGGGTTTTCCAAGCTGGAAAGTCCAGTTATGCACACGCTGAGCCCGGACAGCCAGGGTGACACCCAGCCTTGCCAATATTTCAGCTTTTAGCATCACATAGTCTTTTGCTTGGTCAGGCTCTAGGTCATAGTAAGCCTTCTGCGATTCACCAGTTAACAGAGGAGCCACCAGTCCAGCCCACTGCTCCTCAGGCCACTTTTCTCTTTCAGCAGTCCTTTCAAATGTGGTCAAAAATACCTCTGGATCATCCTCTCCAGTCATTTTTGTCAATAAACGACTCACCCCAAAGGACGCGGTATTAGTGGGACGGCTTTCCTCACTGGTCTGCGGACGTTGCTGCATTACTGCTTCCATTTGTTGTAGTCTCTGCTCTTGCTTCTGTAACAGGTCTATGAAGCGGGCCTCAGATTGCTGCTGGGCTTGTTGATGAGCTTGCTGCTGGGCTGCAAGGCTCCTTTGCAAACCTGCATTTGTCTGCTGTTGATTGGCATTTGCTAGAGCCAGCTGTTTCAGTATCTCCTCCATGCTGGCTTAAAAAAAACTGCCACTGGTTCTCCACCAACGCTGAGGGGGTTAACTCGGTAGCGGGTGTGTGTGACCCCCTGGTTGGGCTCCCCACACAAAAACAGGGCCAGCAGACGGAGGTTGTGGTTTTCAAAATCAAAAGGTGCGGTTTATTTCTCTATGTACAGTGACAAAAACACAGCAAAGCCAAAAAGAAACATAAACAAAATAAATCCTGGTCAGTTTGACCTCTGACTAAACATTCAGGTTTCCTAAACTAACAACTGGGATCAGCCTGGTGCTGTCCTAGTCCCTAAGTCCCTGGTTTAGTAAAAGTCCAAACAAATAGCCACACAGGCTTTGCCTCACCGCACAGGGGTTCACTCTCCCTAGACAGTCCACACAGGTCTGGTTCCAGGCATGAGCTAACATCTAATGAAGCTGGGAGTTCTTATAGAGGCCTAAATGAGCTGACAAGCTTCAGCTGGCCTCATCAACTCCCTGTCTGTACGACGCCCCACACTCTCCCTAGAGGTATGAGTCATTCATGAGCCCACTAGCCTCAGCTGGGCTTCATCAACTCCCTAGTTGTATAAGTCGGCATAAAGCCTGAATCTGGGAGAAATATATCTACCCCCCTGGATGCAAACAGGTGACTTTACCTTCCTGCTGTCACAGTACCTACAATTACAGTTTTCAGTGCCAAACAGTGCAAATGTCAGTATTTAAACCATAAACATATAGATCGTGCTATTAGCAATGTGTTTAAGTTAAACAAAAGTAAAAAAAAAAAACATTTCTTCATTGACATGAAGGTCATGTTGCTATAACCCAGCCAGCACAGAGTTTCCTCTTACATCAGAGTCTGCAGGATTCCCCCTTACAGTGAAAGGGAACTCTTATGTAAAGGGGAACGCTGCAGATCATGATGCAAGGGGAAACGCTGATGTAAGGGTGGCTCTGGTGACCAGAGACCACCTTATATCAGAGTCCACTGCTTTCTCTTTACATCAGAGTTCCCACTTACATTAGAGCAATGGACCACCCCCCGATCTCTTTGTGCAAGCTGCACAGCCAGACAGCCACTCACCGTACGACACCGACCAGGGCACTCCGTGTCTGTACTGGCTGGTGGCTGGGCAGATTACAGGCTCACGAAAACCAGCACTGCCGACAGGGGTCCGACTCCGCCACACTCTGCTTCAAGCCTGCTGTGCTGTCTGCTCTGACCACTCTACTCTGTCTATTCACCCTCACCTCCTCCTGCTTTTTTTTTTTTTAAGTCTGGCGGGTGTGGCTAACGTCATCATCGGTGGACAGACAGAGGCAGCACTCGTGGAGGATCGGATCTTCTCGACGATATCCGCAAACTGCGCATGCACAGTTCTGACCCGCCGCTTCCCACCATTTTTTTTACTGGGGTCGCTGGACAGCCGGTGGGGCCCCCCAGGCAAGTGTGGCCCCCGGGCAACTGCCCAGCGTGCCCAATTGAAAAGATGGCCCTGTTTATTGGGACAGCCTCAAGGACAAAAAAGGACACCATTTCTGTATGGTATCTATGGTATAAACCTATATGTCTAGTAACTGGCGTTAGAATCTTCCCTCCACTTTAGTAGTATGTATGGTCACCAATTCTTGTCTAAATTCAAGTTTTGTCTTGCTGATTTAGAATACACCACATCGGAAAGTTCTAGATCTATGCCATTGGCCATTTGGTAATATAATGCCCTGACCTTCCTTGACCCAGGGACAGCGTGGACAGCTGCCACAATGGTAAGTGCCTCATAATGAGGAGTTGCTATCTGTGTGCGGCACATAATGACTAGAGGTAAGTTGTTCCCTAGAGTTGTCGCTCGTCTAAAAATCAACTCGGGAGTAGACCTTATGTATTTAGAGATTGTATCATCCTCCAGTGAGCAAATGTCAGTTCTTTGCAATCAGAGTTCCCAATTGAGGTTCATGAGTGGAGAATCTTGTAACCAAGCCCACAGTTTGGGAGCTACGTTTAGATGGAGTATTGATTAGTAGGGACCCTCTTGTTTTTGTCCATGCCCTATTGTACACATGTCTCAAAAGTGTGCGTGAGTAGCCTTGTATGAGTAGCCTCTCACATAGCATGTTTGCCTGTCTTTTAAAGTCTGCATCCAAAGTGCAGTTCCTCCGCAAGCAGAGGTATTGGGTATACTCCGAATCGGCGAGCTTGGATGTGAGCTTCTGGAATGGAGTAGGGTATAGCCAGCACTCGGCTTGCAGTAGAGGTCAGATTGTATGTATCCCTCTGGGTCAATTGAAATGTTAAATTTAAGGAACGGTATTTCTGACTCGCTCATAAATTTTAAGTTGTAACAATTGGAATTCAATTGTTCCATAAAACTATGTAGATCCCTCTTTGTGCCGATCTAGATGACCAAAAGGTCATCGATGTACCTAAACCAACACAGGATGCAGGGGAGCCAGGGCACATATATATCGCTGTAGAAAACCTCTCTCTCCCATCCGCCAAATAGAAATTTGCATAGGATGGAGCGCAACATGTTCCCATGGCTACTCCCTGCACCTGCAGCTACAATTGATCCTTAAAGCCATAATAGTTTTTTGTCAAAATGAAAGAAAGTAGATTCAAAATAAAGCCATTAAGTGGCCAGAAATGTCTATCCTCCTCCATGAGGAAGGACTCAGCCATTCGGACGCCCAGCTCGTGCTCGTGGGTGTTGCAGGATAGGAGCCGACTTGTGCACAGAAACATAAATAGAGAGGATGACATGTTCATCCTCTCTGCTAACACTGGGGCTGTGCTGGCATTCTGGTCTCTCAGGTGAGTCTTCTCTTTCTCCCCCTAACTCTGCATCGTTCCATGCCTAACACTGTTGGTATACTCTAGTGTGACCTTTGTGCTTGCTTGCTCTATTTTAGGAACCTATTATTCACAGTAACATCAGTGGGTACCTGTATGCTTCCTCTTCCCATGTCCCTCCTCTGTCTATGGGTGTGTCCATGTATACTATGTTTAATTATTCAAGGTGAGACGAATGCATCTAGAATACTTTACACAATAGTGAGCGTGACTTTCTGCTTGCCACACTCACTGATGTTTTTCTTCATCACCTTATTTTCAGGTGATTTTCGTTAGACTGTTTTGAGGTTTTCATCCTAATATAAAGACACTCTTTTTTATCTTGATGCATAGAATGCATTGCAACCACCGGACCGCCCACTGCACATATACTGCAGCAGGGCGGCCCGGCTGCGCAAACCTGTACGTCGGTCTGTGCATTAGATACAGTAGGTGTGTGATTGCGGTAAAGAGAGGCAGAACGGGATCTGCCTATGTAGTGTCACTTAGGGTCAGATTTGTTGCAGTCCCGCTAAAAATCGCTTATGCCCGCCATTACTAGAATAAACAATTAAAAAAACAAAAAGTCCCTAAATCTTTCCCCTATATTATAGACACTACAACTTTTGCACAAACCAATCAATATACACTTATTGCGATTTTGTTTACAAAAAATATGTAGCAGAATACATATTGGCCTAAACTGATGAATACATTTAGTTTTTTTATATACATTTTTTTTTTGGATATGTATTATAGCAGAAGGTAATAAATATTGTTTTGTTTTTTTTCAGAAATTGTCAGTATTTTTTTGGTTTATAGCACAAAAAATAAAAACCCCAGTGGTGATCAAATACCACCAAAAGAAAGCTCTATTTGTGGGAGAAAAAAACATCAATTTTGTTTGGGTACCACGTCGCACGACCGTGCAATTGTCAGTTAAAGCGGTGCAGTGTTGTATCACAAAAAATGGCCTGTCATTAAGGGGGTAAATCCTTCCAGGGCTGTAGTGGTTAACTTGCAACAGAAATAGCATGATTAATTCATGCTACAAGAGCAGTAGCATAAGTTAGGTGCATGTTTAACTATTATTGATAGATCTGTATGTTATTTATATGTAAAGTGTTTATATATCCAAAAGCAAAACATTTTTTCATTTGTGATACAGTAGATCCAATTTTAGTTTTATTTAATTTTTTTTGCCATTTGTGTATACTCGTGGCTCTTTCCTTTCACTTCCTATCCTGAGGTCTCAACAGAAATTGAGAGAATCACTTTCCAATGTGAGTGACCTTTCCTCTTGTGAGTACCCTCTATATTGAATAAATGCAGTGGTTTTATACGGTACAATAATATCTGCTCTACTTTGTTTCTCCCCTCATGTCTACTGCTGCCCTTTTCCTTTGTTACATAGTTGCGTAGCTACATAGTTTTCTGGTTGAAAAAAAGACACATGTCCACCCAGTTCAACCCACAGAAAAAAAAACAACATTGTTGAGATAATTGCAGTCTGAGGCCTCGTACACACGACCGATTTTCTCGGCAAGAACCAGCAAGAAACTTGCTGGCAGAGAGGTCTTGCCGAGTAAATCGGTCGTGTGTACGCTGCTATCGGGTTTCTCGTCGAGAAAACCGACAAGAAACCTCGACGAGAAAATAGAGAACCTGCTCTCTATTTTCTCGTGGAGATTCTCGTCGGCATGTTTCTCGACGAGAAAAGTGAGTGTGTGTACACTTACCTGTCCTCCCGGAAGCCCGCGCATGTTCGAAATGAATTCGACGCATGCGCGGTAGCTTCCTAGGCATACGTAGGGTATACCAAGATGGCGGCGACGGCATCGAATGTGACGAGCGCATGCTCGACGTAGTCGATGACGTCACCGCGTACGCTCCTTTCAAAGAACCGCGGGTTCTTTGAAACGAGCGTGTGTACACTCGGCCGGGACAAGTTTCTTGTCCAAGAATCTCGTCGAAAAAAACGACATGTTTTTTTCAACGAGAATCTCGGCCGTGTGTACGAGGCCTCAGTTGTGTTCTGTGTGAAGCAGGCAATCCCAATGTCTCCATCCTGTGGACACTCCCAGTATATGTAAGCATGCATTTCTGGTAAGAGGCTTTTGTCTCTCGGTGGGGCTGTACTGCATATGGAGTATTTATCTGCACATGCAGTTTTTTACTGGACACATGCTTATTGGATTTTCATGAATTTTTTTCACAGAACACAAGCTTATTGTTTTTTTTGTTTCTCACAATTGTGTATTTATTTAGCATTATTGTGATGTTTATTTTAGAGCACATGTTGTTTTTCTTAGGTTGAAAATATATATATTTTTTTACATAAGATTTATAAGCTTGTATTCGGGTATAAATGAATGCAGTCTTCCCATCATTTTTATTTATTAAACGTTTGATTCACTTTCACTGAGCGTGCAGTTTCACAATATTTATTTTGATACATAATGGGTAATTAGGCCATGTACAAGGCTGCATTGCTTTCACAATAGTGGCTACACACAGTGATGCTTATGTGTCCTATAAAGTATACGGTGCCTTTAAAAAAGTATTCATACCCCTGTAAATTTTCCACATTTTGACCTGTTACAACCAAAAACATAAATGTATTTTATTGGGATTTTATGTGATAGACCAACACAAAGTGGCACATAAATGTGAGATGGAAGGAAAATGATAAATGGTTTTCAAAATGTTTTACAAATAAATAACTGAAAAGTGTGGGGTGCATTTCTATTCAGCCCCCCTGAGTTAATACTTTGTAGAACCACCTTTTGCTGCAATTACAGCTGCAAGTCTTTTTGGGTACCGTATATACTCGAGTATAAGCCGACCCGAATATAAGCCGAGGCACCTAAGTTTACCACAAAAAACTGTGAAAACGTATTGACTCGAGTATAAGCCTAGGGTGTCTATCTGCATGCCTCACTGTGTCCATGCCTCACTGTGTCCATGCCTCACTGTGCCCATGCCTCACTGTGCCCATGCCTCACTGTCACTGTGCCCATGCCTCACTGTGTCCAATCTCCCTACTTGATCTCCGGCGCTGTGTGACTAGACTGACGTTTAACATGGGAGTCTATGGAAGGGGTGCCCGTGTTTGAAAAATCAGTGCTCCCCGGCCGTAGGTTCCCTGGACAAAAAACTTTGCACACTTGTAGAGGAAGAGTAGGGCTACATGTGTGGTGCCAAGTATGGGGTCCAGGGAACCTACGGCTGGCTGGGATCAGGCGCACAATGTTGATGGATACAGACTCGAGTATAAGCCGAGGGGGGCTGAAAAACTCGGCTTATACTCCAGTATATACGGTATGTCTCTATCAGCTTTGCACATCTAGAGAGTGACATTTTTGCCCATTCTTCTTTGCAAAATAGCTCAAGCTCTGTCCGATTGGATGGGGAGTGTCTGTGAACAGCAATTTTCAAGTCTTGCCACAGATTCTCAATTGGATTTAGGTCTGGACTTTGACTGGACCATTCTAACACATGAATATGCTTTGATCTAAACCATTCCATTTTAGCTCTGGCTGTATGTTTAGGGTCATTGTCCTGCTGGAAGGTGAACCTTTGCCCCCGGCTCATGTCTTTTGCAGACTCTAACAGGTTTTCTTCTAGGATTGCCCTGTATTTGGCTCCATCCATCTTCCTATCAACTCTGACCAGCTTCCCTGTCCCTGCTGAAGAAAAGCATCCCCACAACATGATGCTGCCACCACCATGTTTCACAGTGGGGATGGTGTGTTCAGGGTGATGTGCAGTGTTAGCTTTCAGCCACCAGAGGACCTCTTGCACATGTTTGCTGTGTCCCCCACATGGCTTCTCACAATCTACAAACGGGACTTCTTATGGCTTTCTTTTAACAATGGTTTTCTTCTTGCCACTCTTCCATAAAGGCCAGAATTGTGGATTGCACAACTAATAGTTGTCCTGTGGACAGATTTTCCCACCTGAGCCGTGGATCTCTGCAGCTCCTCCAAAGTTACCATGGACCTCTTGGCTGTTTCTCTGATTAATGCTCTCCCTGCCCGGCCTGTCAGTTTAGGCGGATGGCCATGTCTTGGTAGGTTTGCAGTTGTGCCATACTCTTTCCATTTTCGGATGATGGATTGAACAGTGCTCCATGAGATGTTCAAAGCTTGGGATTTTTTTTTTATAACCTAGCCCTGCCTTAAACTTCTCCACAACTTTATTCCTGACCTGTCTGGTGTGTTACTTGGCCTTCATGGTGCTGTTTGTTTACTAAGGTCTCTAATAAACCTATGAGTGCTTTACAGAAGAGCTGTATTTATACTGAGATTACATTACACACAGGTGGACTATTTACTAATTAGGTGCAGGGTCGGCCCGACCATGGAACCATGGTTCCAGGCGGCATTTTAAGAGGGGCGGCAGCTGGTAATAATTTGTCAGTAGTAGTACCGAACTCGCAAGGCCAGCGCTCCCACTAGGCGGCCGGCTAGGGTGCACTGCTGCCTAGCCTAGCCGGGAGGATGCAGGCTGGCCCGGATGGATTAATATGTGATTGTGGCATGTCAGTCCGCAGGGCCTGGCGGCATAGTGCTACCTCTGTGTTTCCTGATTCTGTGCATTGCTGCTGACCGTTCAGTGTGCAGGTATCATGGTCTGCCCAGCCAGCGCTGTCTGTGTCTGCCATTTGGATAGGAGGTGACAATGCCGACCGCCAGAACCCGCCAATGCCCATCATGATTACATTTAGGGTGCTTCCTGGCTGGCACTGTGTGCCCAGGACAGGTGTCTTGACAGCCAATGAGGTGCTGAGCGTGGGCGCGGTGCGCCGCCCACATCGTGACGTCGTTCCCTCCTCCAGTCCAGTCCAGTCCCACCCACAACGGAGCAGAGGAACCCACGCAGTGCCATGGCTGGCTCTCCCACACGGTCTGCACTGTTTAGTGGAGGCTCAGGCTGGAGCTGAGAAGAAGGTACAGTCTCAGACAGCCTGATGTGTAACAGTGTCAATGTGGCCTGTAATTGGCACGTTCTCAGACCGTGTAACACAGTGTGTCAGTCAGATGGTGTGTCCTGCAATAATTACTGCCTGGCTCAAGCTGTAGACAGACAGTATTATACACAGTCTGCAGCTGCAGCAACTATATTCAGAATTCACAGTGTACAGTATAATGGCATCATATACATATTTATTATAGTATGGACAAATACTGGATACTGTATTGTGGGAAACATTGGCAAAACCCAAGGCATACTGCAAGAAGGTATAGATAGATAACATCAGCCCTCCACAATAGTCCCACTGTTAGGTGCTAAAACAAGGACATTGGGCAGTGGCAGAGATGGCTACTAAAGTCCCCTTGGTTGGCAAAATTAATAATCCAGCCCATGTGGGTACTTAACCCACATAAGCGCAGAAAGAAGAAAAAATTATGATCTAGACGAGAGAAGAGATGGGGACGGACCAGTGTGTGATGTCAGAAGTAAATTATGTAAGCAGCAGTCTTGTGTGCCATTCCCCAATATTTATATTAGCAGAAAAATATAATTATACAAAAGCAGCAGTCTTGTGTGATCCCCAATATTATATATCAGCAGTAAATATAATATTATGTAATATTAATATTATAATAAAAGACTGCTGCTTTTCTATATATCTGCTTCCAAACTGCCCCACACACATATACTGTGGCAGGGCAGCCCTTCAACACGAAATCACGTACCTGTATGTCTATCTTTTTTCAGGTCTAGGGTGCCCATGTGTGCCGCCGGTGAACCGCTCCCACCGTGATTGAACACAGCGGGAGCCAATCAGCGGGTCCGATGGACCCGATGTCCACTGGGACCCACCAATCGTTCCAGAGGCAGACAGAACAGCGGTCTATGTAAACAAGGCAGATCGCCATTCTGTGCGAGGGGAAGATGGAGATCTTGTGTTTATGCTAAGCAGGAACACGGATCTCTGTCTCCCCCCCCCCATCAAAGTACCTCCCCATGCAGTTAGAAAGCACTCCCAGGGAACATATTTAACCCTTTGATTGCCCCTGAATTTAACCCCTTCCCTGCCAGTGTCATTAGTACAGTTTCAGTGCATATTTTCTTTAGTACTGATCACTGTATTGGTGTCACTGGTCCCCAAAAAGTATCACTTAGTGTCAGATTTGTCCACTGCAATGTCGCAATCCCGTTAAAAATTGATGATCACCACCATTACAATTAAAACATTTTTTTTTTTAAATATCTCCAGTTTGTAAACACTATGCAAACCAATTTTTTTGTACTAAAAACAAGTAGCAGAATACATATTGGCCTAAATTGATAAAGAAATTTGATTTTGAAATTTTGTATTGGATGTATTTTATAACAGAGAGCAAACAATTTTTTATTTTTTTTTTCAAAATTGTTGATCTTTTTTTGTTTATAGCGCAAAAAATAAAAACCGCAGAGGTGATCAAATACCACCAAAAGAAAGCTCTATTTGTGGGAAAAAAAGGACATCAATTTTATTTGGGTACAGCGTCGCACGACCGCGCAATTGTCAGTTAAAATAATGCAGTGCTGTATTACAAAAAATGGCCTGGTCATTAAGGCTGGATTCACACCAATGCATTTTTTGTGCTTTTTGCATTTTTCAGATTTGCACTAGAGAATGTGTTCCATAGGAAACCATGTTATATGGACTGCAGTGCAAATCTGCAAAATGCAAAAAGCACTAAAAATGCATAGGTGTGAATCCAGCCTAAGGGAGGTAAACCTTCCGGAGCTTAAGTGTAAGTGAGTGAGTAAGCGGGCGGGTGAGTGAGTGAGCGGGTGGGTGGCTTGGCAGGTGAGTGAGCGGACAAACAGGACAATCGACAGATGAGCGGGCCGGCAGGCCGCAAGGCAGAGAGATGGCGGCACAGTGGTGTAGTGGGTAGCACTCTCATCTAGCTGGTTCGAATCCCAACCACGACACTACCTGCCTGGAGTTTGCATGTTCTCCATGTGCCTGCGTGGGTTTCCTCCAGGTACTCTGGTTTCCTCCCACACTCCAAAGACATGCTGGTAGGTTGGCTTCTGTCTGAATTGGCCCTAGTATATAAATGTGAGTTAGGGACCTTAGTGAGTTATAGACCTTAGATTGTAAGCTCCTTGAGGGTAGGGACTGATGTAAATGTACAATGTATATGTAAAGCGCTGCATAAATTGACAGCGCTATATAAGTACCATAATAATAATAATGACATCATCTCTCACCGCCCGCCCTGCATCACTGCAGTTCTACCCTAATCACTAGGAACAGCAGACCTGTCTCTCCTCCCCTGTCAGAACGGGGATCTGTCTGCTTACATTGACAGATCCCCGTTCTGGCCTTCTGGGGAGCGATCGCGGGTGGTCAGCGGACATTGGGGCTGCCGTCCACGCACAGGTCCTTTTTATACTCCTATATACATGTATAGAGCCATAACAGGTTCTCTTTATACTCCTATATACATGTATAGAGCCATGACAGGTCCTCTTTATACTCCTATATAGCCATTACAGGTCCTCTGTATACTCCTACATACATGTATATAGCCATGACAGGTCCCCTTTATACTCCTACATACATGTATATAGCCATGAAAGGTCCTCTTTATACTCCTATACATGTAGACCGTCATGTCCGGTCCTCTTTAGTTATCATGATATAAAATAATGGATGTGGGGGCCTTTTGGTGGGTGTGATTTTTTTTTTTTTTTTTGGGGGGGGGGCAGCATTTGATTCTTGGTCCCAGGCAGCACAATGTCTTGGGCCGGCCCTGATTAGGTGACTTCTGAAGGGAATTGGTTCCACTAGATTTTAGTTAGGGGTATCAGAGTAAAGGGGGCTGAATACAAATGCACACCACACTTTTCACATATTTATTTGTACAAAAAAATGAAAACCATTTATCATTTTCCTTCCACTTCACAATTATGTGCCACATAAAATCCCAATAAAATACATTTACGTTTTTGGTTGTAACATGACAACACAGTGATGCTTATGTGTCCTATAAAGTATACAGTGCCTTGAAAAAGGATTCACACCCCTGGAAATTTTCCACATTTTGTCATGTTACAACCAAAAACTTAAATGTATTTTATTGGGATTTTATGTGATAGACCAATACAAAGTGGCACATAATTGTGAAGTGGAAGGAAAATGATAAATATGGAAGAAGGTGCTCTGGTCAGATGAGAACAACATTGAATGTTTTGGTTTAAAAGCAAAACGCTATGTGTGGCTAAAGGCTAACGCTGCACATCACCCTGATCACACCATCCCCACCGTGAAACATGGTGGTGGCAGCATCATGTTGTGGGGATGCTTTTCTTCAGCAGGGACAGGGAAGCTGGTCAGAGTTGATAGGAAGATGGATAGAGCAAAATACAGGGCAATCTTAGAAGAAAACCTGTTAAGCCCTGTACACACGATCGGTTTTACCGATAAAAACAGCCCGATGGACTTTTTTTATCGGACAAACCGATTGTGTATGGGCCCCATCTGTCTTTTTCCCATCGGTGATTAAAAATAGAACATGTTTTAAATGTATCCGATGGAAAAAAAAACTATAGCAAATTCCGATCGTCTGTGTGGAACTCCATCGGAAAGAAAACCCACGCATGCTCAGAATCAAATCGACGCATGCTCAGAAGCATTGAACTTAATTTTTCTCGGCTTGTCGGAGTGTTTTACGTCACAGCGTTTGGGACGGTCTGATTTTTGACTGATGGTGTGTAGGCAAGACTGATGGAAGTCAGCTTCATCGGAAATCCGATGGAAAAATCCATCGGATTTTATTCCATCGGAAATCCGATCATGTGTACAGGGCTTTAGAGTCTGCAAAAGACATGAGACTGGGGCAAACGTTCACCTTCCCGCAGGGCAACGACCCTAAACATACAGCCAGAGATACAATGGAATGGTTTCGATAAAAGCATATTCATGTGTTAGAATGGCCCAGTCAATGTCCAGACCTTAATCCAATTGAGAATCTGTGGCAAGACTTGAAAATTGCTGTTCACAGACACTCCCCATCCAATCTGACAGAGCTTGAGCTATTTTGCAAAGAAAAATGGGCAACAATGTCACTCTGTAGATGTGCAAAGCTGGTAGAGACATCCTCAAAAAGACTTGCAGCTGTAATTGCAGCGAAAGGTGGTTCTACAAAGTATTGACTCAGGGGGGCTGAATACAAATGCACCCCATACTTTTTAGTTATTTATTTGTAAAACATTTTGAAAACCATTTATAATTTTCCTTCCATCTCACAATTGTGTGCCACTTTGTGTTGGTCTATCACATAGAATCCCAATAAATAACATTAACATTTTTGGTTGTAACATGACAAAATGTGGAAAAGTTCAAAGGGGTGTGAATACTTTTTCAAGGCACTGTAGATGTGACCTGTTATTCTACAGTGTTTAGGTACAATGAAGTTATTGTGTTCCTTAAAGTGCAGCCATTTTGACTTTTGAAGCACTTTAACCATTTGACCTCTGGAAGGTTTTACCCCCTTCATGATCAGGTAATTTTGTGCTACTCAGTACTGTGCTAATGTAACTGGCAATTGTGCAGTCATGCAACACTGTATGCAAATTGAACTTATATAATTTTTTCACACAAAAAGGAGCTTTCTTTTGGTGGTATTTGATCACCACTGGGGGGTTTTTTTTCCCGCTATATATGTACGGGGAAAAAATGAAATAAAAATAAAAAATGTGTGTGTGTGTGTGTATATATATATATATATATATATATATATATATATATATATATATATATTCTCATTTCTGTTATAAAACGTATCCAATCAAATCAAATTTCTTCATAAATTTAGGCAAAATTTATTCTGCTATATGTCTTTGGTAAACAAAAAAACCCAATAAGTGACTTGCTGAAATGGGGACATTTCTAAAAAATGAATTGAAGGTTTGGAGTAAAACAACAGGAGCGTGTAATCAGTGGCCACTGTTAAAGTCTACCATCCTGGAGATAACTAGCTTATATGTCAGGTATGGACAACTTGAAGGTGTTCCTTCTTTAATATTGTTCCACACACATTCTATATACTTTTCAGTGGCTGCTTACTGTGATTAGGGTTCTGATCCTATATTCACATATATATCTAATATTCAATCACTCAAGGTAGCCACATTTGCTTCAGTCCTTAAGCGCTGAGCGGTGCTTATGCAGGAAGGGCCACTTTAAGCATCTTTACACATATATGACAGGCACGTTCGTAATAATAATCGGAAGAAAATCCAATATGGTTCACTAAAGAGGTAAGTAGGATACTAAAGGGAAAAAAAATCACCATATAGAAGATATGAGGAACAGGAGGTGTAGCTGACAGAGAACAGTATAAAAATAGACAAAAGGTCAAACACATTATCAGTGCCGCCAAAGCACAGAAAGAGCAGGAAATTGCTAAATCTATTAAGAAAGGAGATACAATATATTTTTTAGGTACATTAGTGATGGAAGGAAAAAATACAGTGGGATCACTAAAAGTGCCGCCGAGCTCCGTTCCCTGCGACGTTACGACGCACGGGGAAGGAGATCGGCGCCAAATTCAAAAAAGTTAAAACACAGTACACATACGGTACACTGTAATCTTACAGATTACAGTACTGTATAAAAAAAAATACACACCCCCTTTGTCCCTAGTGGTCTGCCCAGTGTCCTGCATGCACTTTTATATAATAAAAACTGTTCTTTTTGCCTGGAATTTGGAGATTGTCCATAGCAACCAAAAAGTGTCCCTTTTACGTCAAAAGTGGTTTTAGACCAGCTAGAAAACAGCGATAATAAATTAGAATCACTCACAGAATTGAGCGATAGCGATTTGTGGGGAAATTCGTCATCAAACACTGAAAAACACTTTTATTATTATTATATTATTATTTGTTATAATTATTTTATAGTTATTTATTATATTATAATTTATGATTTTTTTTTTATCATACCCGGGATGTCTATAAGACTCTTGTTTGGACAGATTTAAGTGAGTTATTCCTAAGAATTACAGGCCTACAATATAAAACGCCAAATTTCCATGCAGAATAATGGTACCGCTTTCAACACCTAAAATCTGACAGAATCATACCGCCAGGGAGGTTAATAAAGCATGAAAAATTGTAGAGAACTGCACTGAAAGATTCAAAATAAGAGAAACGGATATCTTGGGCTGATAACACAGTTGCTAGTTGGGAGCTGCGATTTCTATGTAAACAACAATACAAAACTTCTTGTTAAAAAAAAAACAACAATACAAAAAACATATAATGGAAAAAGAGGAAAATCGCGCTGACCCATGGATACAAACGTAATAATCGGTCATGTAAAACCATAAAATCGAATTTAAAATAAACAGATGAACCCTAATACTGTGACTCAAATAGTGCAAAAATTCAGTTCCTCTTTGGAACACACTGACTGTGAACCGCACTAAAAAGAATAGAATTAATAAATGCAATAGTGAAAATGCAAAAATCATATAATCCATATGTAAATGTGCAGATAATATCCATATTGCAACACCAGTGCTCTGTGAAAAAAATTAAATCCACAAGTGAAAAGTTGCATCCAAAGAAATGTGAAGTTCCACCACCAATCAGCAGGAATTCCTCCTTACCAGCTAGTCATGATCCCCCATGACAGAGGATCAGTGAATGCATAAAACAGGCAGCTCTTCCCACAGACCAGAAACCACATATGAGATTCTTGAGGCAACAGCTTCCGACAATGTCAGCAGATGCATGCGATATGGAAGAGATAATGTACACTCCACATAGTGCATTAAACGTATAAAAATGTTTTATTTAAAATGAAAGAATGCACTTACAATTATGCAGTTCTTAATTGCCTTTTACGTCTGGTGTGCTGGCCGGTGCACATACATCAGACACCCGTCCTTCTGGGAACCGTTCGAGGTGACGTCAGCGGAGTGGAGTGTACATTATCTCTTCCATATCGCATGCATCTGCTGACATTGTCGGAAGCTGTTGCCTCAAGAATCTCATATGTGGTTTCTGGTCTGTGGGAAGAGCTGCCTGTTTTATGCATTCACTGATCCTCGGTCATGGGGGATCGTGACTAGCTGGTAAGGAGGAATTCCTGCTGATTGGTGGTGGAACTTCACATTTCTTTGGATGCAACTTTTCACTTGTGGATTTAATTTTTTTCACAGAGCACTGGTGTTGCAATATGGACATTATCTGCACATTTACATATGGACTATATGATTTTTGAATTTTCACTATTGCATTTATAAATTCTATTCTTTTTAGTGCGGTTCACAGTCAGTGTGTTCCAAAGGGGAACTGAATTTTTGCACTATTTGAGTCACAGGTATTAGGGTTCATCTGTTTATTTTAATTTGATTTTATGGTTTTACATGACCGATTATTAAGTTTGTATCCATGGGTCATCGCGATTTTCCTCTTTTTCCAGGTTAATAAAGCAACCTTATGGTATTCATCCCAGAGTTCTAATGGAACTATAAGGTATAGTTGTTGAACCATTAATGGATCTTTTTAATCAATCACCTCTAAAAGGAGAGTTTCCCCATGACTGGCGGACAGCTAATATTGTACCTATCCACAACTAGGGCAACATTGTAGAAGCTGGAAATTACAGGCCAATGAGTTTAATATTGGTTCTAGTCAAGTTAATGAAATCACTCCTGAAAAGTAGGATCACTGATCACCTAAAATTACACAACTTGCTGGACCCAAAGCAGCATGTCCTGTTCTATTTATTCTATATATAAGTGATATAACTAAAGGTTTGTTGCTCAAAGTATGTATTTTTTCAAAAGATACAAAGGTGTGTAATAAGGTTGATATCCCTGGAGGTGTCTGGAACATGGAACATGATTTGGCATTGCTGGAAGATTAGTGATCACTAGAGTGTTGAAGTCATCTGTAGTATTGCTGTGGCTATAAATAAAGATCTTATGGATCAAGCTACATGAAAAATTGTCAAGAGTCCTACAGGATAAACATGACAGATTTGAGAGGGTCTGTAACCTGTGGATACAATTATATATTCTTCTACTTGAGCTCCAGGTAAAATGTGAAGATGGGATAGACCCTTGATTGAGAGAGGAGCTTGTCTTCCTTCTTTTTCTTTCTTTTCCTCACTTTTCTACTCATCTCCTTATTCTTATCTTTTCTGCTTTGATTTCACTTCTCTGAGGCCCCTTGTTTTCTTTTTTCTTTTTTTTTCTTTTTTATTCTCTTTATTGATTTTTAATAGATTTACAATAACTGTGCCTTCTGGCATTTCCCGGCTCAAAATGTACCACGTAAATCGGTACCTAACAACGGGTTATCTGCCTAAACAGTGCGGTTAGCGACAGAAAAACAAACAAAAAAAAAAACAAAGATACAAACAACAAAAACATCACTGCTCAGCCACTCCATTGGGAGAAATTAAGAAAGGAGAATGTGCTACTCGTCTTCGATAGAGGTGAGGTTTCCCAAGAGGGAACTCTGGTACTAGGCCTAGAATATTAAGGGTTCAACTACATAGGGGTGTCAGGAGGGTCTTAGCAGGTGTTAGCACGGAAGGAGTAGTTAATGTGTATCAGATAAACCGTCTATTCTTGAGCAGCATTAGTGGAGGCAAAGTCAAGCCATAGTTTCCACACTTTGTTAAATTTAGCAATACACAAACGGGAGTGATATGTGGCTTTATATAATGGTATTGTAGAATTGACCAGGGCTTTCCAAGAGTTCAGAGAGGGCGCAGCTGATTGTTTCCATTTTAGTAATATTGCTTTACGGGCGTAAAAGAGCAAAAGTTCTATGAGGGTCTTAGAGCCCACCAGGCCCAACAAGCAGAGTGGTACAGTCTGTGGGATTGGGATTGCTAACAGCGAGGCTATAAATTACGTCACTTCTACACAGAAAGAGTGCACTTTAGGACAGGACCACAACATATGACAGAAACCGGCCTCTAGATTACCACATTTCCAACAGCTAGGATAGGCCCCAGGATAAATTTTGTTCAGCCGTTGCGGCGTTAAATTCACCCGGTGTAGAATCCTGAATGAATTAAGTGATCCTTAACTACCACTAATTGGAGAAAAGGGTAATCCCACATATCCTCCCAATCCTCTGTGTCTAGTTCAGGAAAGTCCACCCTCCATTTAGCTTGGAGAGTTTCAAGCCCAAAATGCATTGATGGTAGTCGTGCCTTATATATGGTGGATAGGGGTTTTACCAGCTCATCATTCCGGAGGAAGGATTCTAGAGTGGAGTGAAGGAGTAATAATGGTTGAGACCCAAATTGGGAAGAGAAGGCGTGCCTGAGTTGCAGATATCTAAAGAAGTAACAATTGGGTAAGTCATGGTTCTGTTTGAGAGCAGGATAGCCCCGTCATCACATATATGTTCGAGTACCTTAATGCCCCTTGTTGCCCATAAGCTCAGATCAGGTATAGTATGTAACTCCGAGAGGAGCGGGTTGAGCCATAAGGGGGTATCCGGGGACCATCTGTTTGGTTCTGCTTTATGTTTACAAATTTTCAATTGCCACACCTTTATCACTGATTTCATAGAGTGTGTGAGAGTCACAGGTGCCCGGGGACCTCTGTATAGTGCATTTCTCAGTGATTCAAAGGACCCCAGTGATGCAGCCTCCAGCACCACCGAGGCGTTTGTATCATCAGAGATCACCCAATTATGAGCGTGGACAAGTAGGGCTGCGAATAAATATTTTTTGGAGATCTGGACAGGCCAGACTCCCCTCCGTCCAGGGTCTATGGAGGATAGATTTGCTAAACCTGGGGGTTTTAGACTTCCATAGGAATGAAGAGATGATGGCATCTAATTGTGTAAAAAAAAATTGGGGTATCCATACTGGAGTGTGCTTGATGATATATAGAAAAATAGGAAGGCACTTCATTTTGAATAGGTTTATTCTGCCTACAAGAGATAAATCCATATTAATTTGGATTTAAGGGTTGATAATAGGGGAGTGAGGTTCAAGGCAATAGAGTCCGTCACATTGGGGGTGATGTCGATCCCCAGGTAACGGATTGTCGAGGCCCAGGACAAGGGTAATGGTGGGTCTGCCACCTGGTCAGCCGCTGAGTCAATAAGTAGGAGTTGGGATTTTTCCCAGTTGACTTTCAGTCCAGATAAAATTGTAAAACGAGAAAAAATATTAAGCGATTCTCAGAGGGAAGGCCCAGTGTCGTTAAGAAAAAGCACGAAGTCATCGGTGTATACATTTTTCAATGATGGAGCCCACCCGTATGCCTACCACAGCATTAGAGTATCGGATGGCAGTGGCTAGGGGCTCCATCACCAGAGCGAACAAAAAAAGAGGAAAGTGGGCATCCCTGCCTAGTTCCCTGTTGTATCTGGAACTGTTCTGAGAGCATGCCCCCTAGTTTAGTTTGTGCTGTTGGGGAATTATACAAGATGGTGATCCATTTACAAAAGGTGGGGCTGAATCCGAAGGTAGTACTATACGCATGTAATCTCAAATGACGGTGTCAAAAGCCTTCTCCACATCCAAGGCCACCAAGACCCTAGTCTGGGAGGAAGTTGGGGGAAGTTTCAAATCTGTCAACACTCGTCACAAATTTATGTCTGTGGATTTTCCAGGCATAAACCCAGTCTGGTCTATGTTAACAAGGGAGGGTACTTTAACCAATCTAGCAGCGAAAATCTTGGCCAGGATTTTTAAGTCATAATTTAGAAGTGAAATAGGCCTATATAAGGCACAAAGGCTCGGGTCCTTCTCAGGTTTGGAAATGAGAACTATGTGGGCCTGGTACAAGGTAGGTGGGAGAGACCCATTCTCTAGACATTGTGTGTAGAGGGCTTGTAGTCTGGGGGCCAACCTCTTTGCGTACATCCTATACCAGTCTCCCGGTAGACCGTCTGGGCCTGGCGTCTTAACAGGGGGAAGGGATGAAATTGCTGTCTCGATCTCCAGAGTGGAGATCTGGGCGTCCAGAGCCTCCACATCTCCAGAGAGGGAAGGGAGAGATTCCGGATTTTCTCTGCCATGAGTTCAGTAGAGACAGGCGGAGATTGGCTATACAGTTCCCTGAAGTAGTTCCCAAAATCCTGAAGTATGGCTTTTGTGCCCACAATTGTCTCCCCATCAGGAGTATGAAGTTCAGATACTACCATCTGGTAGCGTGGGTCAGCAACAAGATTAGCTAACAGTCTGCCGTTCTTGTCACCTGACTCGAAAATTCTACCAGCTAATAAAATAACATCATTGTTTGTTAAAGTGGTTGTCAGGGAAATGGCCGTAGGAGAACTGGCAATAGTGCCAGTACTAGTAATGGCCGCTTCCAGCACATCCCTGTGCGCACTGACGCAAGCGGCGCGAATAGGCGCGCGCACATGCGCAATGAAACCAACAGGCACATGCGCAATGGAATCAACAGGCGCACGCACATGCGCAATGGAACCAACAGGCGCATGCGCGGGAGCGTCAATCGGCGCACGCAACAGATGCAGCCACTTGCATCTATATGGCCTATATAAGACTGCCACTGAGCCCATCCCATTGCATGATAGTCATCAGCCTCCCTGTGTTCCTGAGACTCTGTTAAACTGCTGTTAGGATCTCTCATTGTGACCCGGCTTGTTTCTGACCTGTCTGATGTGCTCTCCTGGTTTGACCCCCTGGCTTGCTTTACCGACTTGTTGCCTTCTCCTCCACCTGATCCCGGCTTGTTCCACGGACTTTGCCACAGTTATCTGTTCCTGCCTGTTTCCTGTTACCAGACATTTGGCTTGTCTCCGTTCCTGCAACCTGCCTCTTCCTCCTGCCGGATCTACTGGGTTTGACCCTCAGCCTGGCTGCCACTACTACTTCATGAGCAGTATCCTGCATCCTCCAGTGTTCTTCAGGATCCCACCAGCTCTGCTCTCCTGGACCCATCTGGCAACCTGTGCTTCTCTGGGCACTACACCCTCTGTACCCAACCTCAGAGGTGTACTGCACTCAGCCGCAAGGGGAGCCCTCTCGGCATTTTGGCCTCCAACCAGGTACGTGACAGTGGTGTAGTGGAGGTTTACCTCTCTTCTCGCCTGTGCCAATAGCAGATAGGCCTCTGGAGAGGAGTTACGGGCAAAGCAGTCGGCCGCTTCAGATGCACGGTCTTCAAGTTGTGAAGTCAAGAATTTATAGTCAGCCCTTGCCGCTTTAATGGCCGAAATGTAGTAACAGCTCGTGGTCGCTTTGAAAGCTTCCCATACCGTTTCTACAGAAGCCGTATCCTCATTGGCAGGCCAGTAAGAGTCTAATAGTGGAGAAACAGTGCCTGAGACTTTTTCATTTTGGATCCACCGCGGAGCCAATCTCCAGGTGCCTGGGTCACTCCTTTCAACCCACATTGAGACGTATCTCCAAAGGAGAATGATCTCAAAGTCAGTCGGGAGATAGGAAGTCTTGGATAGCTTTGAGAGGACAGAAGCGCTGCCAAATGCCAGGTCAATCCTTGAGCTTGATTTATGAGATGAGGACAAGTGTGAAAAAGCCTTGGCAGAAGCATGCCTCCATCTCCAAAGTTCAGTTAGGGCGAAAGTGTCAACCCAGTGCCTGAGTTCTGGGTTCCCCTTTCGTTGTGTGTTAGAGGAGTCAAGAACGGCATCTGAAATAGAGTTAAAGTCCCCTCCAATTAATACATGAGCATATTGGAAGGGTGAAAGTTTTTCATATAGAGTATACAGTATGGTGAAGTCTATGGGGGGGGGGGGGGGTAAATATACATTTACCAATGCCCACAAAACTGCATGTATTTCCAGCAATAAAATTATATACCTTCCTCCAGGGTCTGTAATGACCCTCATAACCTTGCAGGGAAAAGACTTGTTAATAAATATTGCTACCCCTCTGGCATATGTGGAGTAGGTAGTGTGAAAAGCTTGCCTGACCCATGCCCTGCGCAAGGCGAGGACTTTGCTGCCAGTCAAATGCGTTTCCTGGAGAAACAATATATGGGGTTTGTGCGTGTTGAGGTATTTAAACAATAAGGACCATTTGAATTTGTTATTAAGCCCCCGTACATTCCAAGAGAGCAGCGTAATTTCGGACATTAGTACACCTGTTAAAAAAATGGCTAACAGGAGCAATCAGATTAATAAGTAGAGGTATGGAGACAGTTTCTGGCGTTCTAGTACTCAAGTAAATCCTGAAGTATGTATACAGAAAGAGCAGATGAGTGGTGAGCACATTTAAACTTAAGGGTGGGCGAGCGACCCTACACATAACAAATAACTCCTTGCCACGTAGCCTATTCCCCAACATAACTTGGCTTGTAGCTTGATCCCAAAACCTTTAACAACAAAATCAGTGACTTAATAGTATCCAAGGGGCATAAAACTGAGTGAATTACAACCCAGGAGTGCAGTCACCGCGCTCTTTCAGAGTCTACAGGCTTGTTCAGTTTGTGGCTTAAATTTGTAGGGTAGCCACTTCCGTAGCCTGTGTTCAACCTAAAACAGTAGACGAGGGTTAGGGGATATGTATCTGAACACAGCAAGGGGGACCGGGCAATCCGGAGCAGTTGTATAGTTCACCTGGATAGTGGAGTCTCCCCAGGTAGATGGAGAGCACCAGGTCCTCCGCTCCTTAACCACTTGCCGACCGCCGCACGACGATATACGATTGCCCCCCCCCCATGCCTGCGGTGGTCGGAATCCCTCCAGGAGCGATCCATGATGAGGGGGCGGCCGTCGATTCATGGCCACCCCCTCACGATCGCTCCTGGCGAATGAGAAGCTTCCTCTGTCTGTGAATTGTAAACACAGACAGAGGAAGTGATGCCATCTCTCCTCGTGGCGGTCTTTTCGTCCGGAGCCCGAGGAGAGAAGACATCCAATAGTAAGTGCACAACAGTACACTGACACCAGGACACGTAGGCACACAAATCACCCCCCGATCACCCCCCCCCGATAGGGTGACCACATTTCCAAACTACCATTCAGGGACACCCCCCCTTCCCAAAAATCAGCTTGTGCTGTAACAAATCACAGCACAGTGATTGAACACAAGCAGGGGGCGGGATTGTGCTCCTCCAGGTATTCCCGGACAGGACAAATACTGTCAGTGAGTAAAGCGGTGATGTGGCAGCCTTTTTTGGGGCCATCAGATTGGCCCGGGGGGGGGGGGTGGCTGTGGCAGTTTCATTCCGGGACACTGTATTGTCCTGGAATAAAGGTACCCGGGACACAGACCTGCAAAATGGGACACGTGGTCCCCCTACCCCCCCCCCCCCGATCACCCTCTGCACCCCCAGTCACTCAGTGTCACTGATTTGAAGTGGTCATTTATTTACTGATCACTGCATTTGGTGTCATTTGTGACTGTAAAAAGTGTCAAAAAAGTGTCAGGGCAGTTAGTGTTAAGCCCCGTACACACGGTCTGACTTTTGCCCAACAAACTTAGTTTTAAGCAAGTTGGACCAACAATCTGACCGTGTGTACGCTCCATCGGACAAACTTTTTTGAGTTTGGTTTTGTTTTCATCGGACAAAAGTTGGGCCTGCGAACGGACAAACTTTTGCCCAACAAAAGTCCTATGGAGCAAAGTCCTACCGTGTGTACAGAAAACCATAGGACTTTTGTCCGATGGACAAAACAACCAATGTTAAAATCAACCAACAATAGCAGAAGTTGACCAAAGGGTGGTGGTAAAGAGCAGAAAAGAGCAGAAAAACCATGTGATGTTGCAAAAAGTTTTGGGAAAGTTTGCAGAAAAGTCCTGTGGTGTGTATGCTATGGGTGTTCCCGGCCAACTCCGTTCGGACAAAAATCCAAGGAAAAGTCTGATGGAAGTCTGACCGTGTGTATGGGGCTTTAGGCCCCTTTAGGTGTAGGGTACCCCCTAACCACCCCTAATAAAGGTTTAACCCCTTGATTGCCCCCCAGGTAACCCTTTCACCCCCTGTCGCCAGTGTCACTAAGCAATATTTTTTCTGATCGCCGTATAACTGGTGGCGCTAGGTAGCCAGTTCGTTATTTAGGTTCACCGTCAGGTTTATATAGCGCCAGGTACCCCCATATACTACCTAATAAAGGTTTTAACGGTCGGGCGTGGCTACGGCATGCACGAGTGAGGACGTGCTTTCCCTGAGCTCCGTGAGACCCGCACCTTGACCAGCACATTCGGCAGCTTTTGGAGGGGGAGAAACTACCACAGCTCGGATGCCAACGAAGCGCAATCCCTCCCCGTGCCCACAGCGGACACTCCGGGATCGGTCCGGATCGCTGGATAACTTTTTTGGGACACGCAGCAAAACGACAGGTACTGCCAAGATGGCGCCCGGCTCCCACGCTGCCAGGGCTGCCTCCCCCATCGGCTCCCCGCACCTGCCCTTGCAATCCCAGCCTTCCCCCCCTTTCTCTCCGGCTCGAACAGCGGGGATGAGCCTGCTCAGGGAGGTGATCCATGGGATGACAAAGACATCCGTGCCCACATCCTCTCCCTCCCCACTAAGGCCGACCTAGAGCGATTTGCAGGCAGAGTGGAGATGGCTTTCAAGAAAGACATTGAGGCCCTACAGGCGGACACAGCACATCTGGGAGACAGAGTGGAGACTCTGGAGGCACACTGGGATGAGACTAGCCCGACCCTGCAGGCCCTCTCTGATCACTGCAAACAACAGGATCGCAGGCTTGAGGCCTTGCTAGATCAAATGGACGATTTTGAGAACAGGAGCCGCAGGGTTAACATTCGGATCAGAGGTCTACCCGAAGCCACTGGCCCCAGAGATATCATCCCCACACTGCAAGGGGTCTTTAAGCAAATCATTGGCCGCCAGGCACCTGAACATTTTGAAATTGACCGGGCCCACAGAGCCCTGCGGCCCCCTTCTGATGACCCTGAGAAACCAAGAGACATTATCTGCAAACTGCACAAATACTCGCTGAAGGAACGTATCATGAATCAGGTCAGAGGGGTCAGATTTGTAGATTTTGATGGGGCCAAACTGACATTTTTTCCGGATCTCTCCAGACGCACGTTGATGCAACGCCGAGCCCTCAAGCCACTGCTGGCGGCCCTACAAGATGCTCAGCTTCCCTATCGATGGGGTTTCCCGTTTAGCCTTTCCGCTACTAAGGAGGGCAGGCAGGTCACACTACGGAACAGGGATCACCTGCCCCGATTCCTGGAATCCCTAGACTTGCCTCATGTCGATATCCCGGATTGGAGATCACCGTCAGACATACCTCATCCTGCACACCCTGAACCTGAACAGCCCATCGGAGACGTCGCCATGGACCCAGACGGGGCCCCAATGGCTCAGCACCTTCCTCCCGACCCCTGCAGGAAGAGGCCTAGATACCTGAACTGTCTGCTGCTGGCTCCTGAGGCGTTTATGTTCATCTTTGATCCTATTTTCTTTTGTGACTTCCCCCTAGCTGCCGTACTACTTTCCTGCCCCTGGTGAAGGGGCAGTTGCGCACTTTCAATAATCTGCGGGTCCTCATGCGGACTTGCTCTTGGTGCCCTACCTCTCCCCCCCAATAGGTCAACTCCTTGGAGTTATGTGTCCCTTTTTGGGAGTGCCTCTGCTCGCTGGCCTTCACCTTCTCCTCAGCTTGAGGGGGGGGTGGAGGCTCCCGACCGGCGGTGACGATGCACTTTGTTGCGCCCTTTGGGCTTATCACTTGTTTCTGTGTTTTTGTTTACTGAGTTTTTTTTCCCTTTGTTTTTCATGCCCTTTTTTTCATAACACCTGCTCTAACTTTGGTTTATACTCTAGGCAACTGTGTGTGATCAAGGAGTTCCGGGAGTCTCTTGCTGCAGGCTCGACTGTGCGGTGGGTCTCTCTCCCCTCTTGCCGCTGGCCGGATGGCCCCCCCGGTGATCTCTCATCATGGCTGACATGAAAATCGTGTCGTACAACGTACGTGGCCTGGGCTCCCCGTCGAAACGCAGTAAGTTGTGACTTGAGATGAAACGCATGGGGGCACACATCTTTTTTTTGCAGGAAACGCACTTTCGCACTGACTCGGTCCCCCGCCTTCCCACCCATTTATATAACTCCTGGTATCTTAGCAACTCCCCCCGCCCCAAGTCGGGGGGGTGGCTATAGCGATCCACAAAAATTGCCCTTTTGTAATGACGGACCAACTACTCGACCCAGAGGGTCGATTTGTGTTTGTCAAAGGCACCATATTTGCCCGCAAGTTCACATTTGCAGCTGTGTACGCTCCGAATAGCAAACAGCTTACCTTCCTAGATGCTATCTTGGAGTCTCTGTCCACCTTCCGGGAGGGGCAGCTCATCCTGGGAGGGGACTTTAATGTTAGCCCTGACCCGCTTGTGGACACGTCGGGCCACTCGACTCATTCCTTTGCTTTCCTGAAGCACTTTAAAAAATCCTTGATGGAACACCATTTGGTTGACTGTTGGCGGCTCCTCCATCCGACAGATAAAGACTATAGCTATTTTTCCGCAACACATAATGTCTATACCCGCATTGACCTTCTTGTGATGGACCAGTACTCACTTGACTCCCTAGCTAGCGCCTCCATAGGGTCCATTACTATTTCAGACCACGCGCCGGTCTCCATCTCCCTGCGTCCTCTGTCAACGGAGGCACGGACGTGGAGCTGGCGCCTGAATGATGGCATCTTGGATGATGCGGTCGCCCAGAAACGAGTGTTAGGCCTCGTACACATGACCGATTTTCTCGGCAAGAACCAGCAAGAAACTTGCTGGCAGAGATGTCTTGCCGAGTAAATCGGTCGTGTGTACGCGGCTATCGGGTTTCTCGTCGAGAAAACCGACAAGTAACCTCGACGAGAAAATAGAGAACCTGCTCTCTATTTTCTCGTCGAGATTCTCGTCAGCCTGTTTCTCGACGAGAAAAGTGAGTGTGTGTACACTTACCTGTCGGCTGGGAAGCCCGCGCATGTTCGAAATGAATTCGACGCATGCGCGGTAGCTTCCTAGGCATACGTAGGGTATACCAAGATGGCGGCGACGGCATCGAATGTGACGAGCGCATGCTCGTCGTAGTCGATGACGTCACCGCGTACGCTCCATTCAAAGAACCGCGGGTTCTTTGAAACGAGCGTGTGTACACTCGGCCGGGACAATTTTCTTGTCCAGGAATCTCGTCGAAAAAAACGACATGTTTTTTTCGACGAGAATCTCGGCCGTGTGTACGAGGCCTTAGACACCATCTCCCTATATTTCACAGAGAACACACCGGGTGAGGTTAGCATGGGATCTGTATGGGAGGGGCACAAGGCCGTGGTTCGGGGGGAGCTGATATCTCAGGGGGCGAGACTGAAACGGGCCAGGGAGGGAGAACTGCAGGCCCTCTTGGCCAAATTACAGACAGCGGAGTTACGACATAAAAAGAAACTCACCCCAGACTTGGCGTCGGAACTACAATCCCTGCGACAGGAGCTGGCCGCATTGCTGGACACCAAAATTAAGGCACGCCTTCGGCATTTGGCACACAGGTTTTATGAATTCGGTAATAAATGCGGGAGGCTGCTGGCAAGGGCCCTTAAAAGTCACGGTGACTCGGGCCATGTCCACAAGCTTACTGCCCCGACGGGAACTCCGATCGTTCACTCCTCAAAAATTGCGAAAGTCTTTCGGGACTTTTATGCACATTTGTACCACCTCCCTGATACTCTACACGGCGCGACGGAATCCCAACGGGCTGACCGCATTCATCAATACCTCACAGAGGCCAAGCTCCCGCAGCTGGGACCTTCAGTGAGTAAACAGCTGGACTCGCCCATCACTATTGCTGAAATTCAGAAGGTAGTGAAAGACCTTCCCAATGGGAAAAGCCCGGGCCCTGACGGCTACACAAATACCTATTACAAGAAATACTCGGAGGTGCTCTCCGGTCCCATGTGTGCCTATTTCACGGCACTGGCTTCCGGCACGGCAATGCCCCCAGAAGCACTGACGGCGCACATCACGGTCCTCCCGAAGGAGGGTAAAGACCATACCTTACCGGGCAGCTATAGGCCTATTTCGCTTCTGAACTCAGACGTCAAGATTTTGGCCAAAATCCTGGCCAACAGACTGACGCCGATACTCCCGACGGTCATTCACCCGGACCAGACAGGGTTTATTACGGGTAGAGAGGCCAGAGATAACTCTAATAGAGCACTCCAGCTGATTCGCTGGGCTGAGACACAGGTGGGGTCTCGCCCCTGTCTCTTGCTTTCCACTGATGCTGAGAAGGCATTTGACAGGGTGGACTGGACGTATATGAAAACGGTTCTGGCTAGGCTTGGCTTGGGCTCAAACATGCTGGCGTGGATATCCTCCCTTTATAGCTCTCCGACTGCCAGGGTGAAGGTGAATGGGCTGTTATCCGAGACCTTCCCGATCGGTAATGGGACACGTCAGGGATGCCCATTGTCCCCACTCATTTTCGCTCTGACCCTCGAACCGCTGCTTAACAAAATTCGCCTTAATAATGACATCAATGGTTTTACGGTCGGCCCGACGGAACACAAATTGTCAGCATACGCGGATGACGTACTTTTTTATGTCTCCAACCCCTTGATATCACTGCCCAACATCCTAGCTGAGCTAAAGGACTTTGGCCTACTGTCCAACTTTAAAATCAACTACGATAAGTCCGAAATCCTGTCACTAAACGTCCCTGCAGGTTTGCGTACACAGCTGCAATCAGCTTTCCCATTTACGTGGTGCCCAACATCCCTGAAATATCTGGGGGTATATTTGCCCGTGAATTGTGCAATGCTCTATAACTGTAACTACGCTCCGCTGCTCTCCTTAGTCAGGCTAGACCTGAAGCGGTGGGATAGGACTGCGTTTTCGTGGCTGGGCCGAGTCAGTGTACTTAAAATGAACGTGCTACCCCGTATCCTGTTCTTCCTGCAGATGGTGCCGATCACGTTGCCCAAGACGTTCTTCTCAACCCTCAACAGCCTGTTCGTACATTATATTTGGAGTGGGAAATGTCCCAGGTTAGCCCTTCGCACTATCCAGCGCCCTAAGAATAAGGGAGGTATGGGGGTCCCCGTAATCCGCAGGTACTATGAAGCTATAGCCCTACAGCGTATACTAGACTGGCACCACAATGTCCGGTATAAACTCTGGGTACCTCTAGCGGGTCGTAACTTGTCACATGCCCCCTGGATCCCCAGGGAGACTAGGGGTCTCTCGCCACTGGTTTCCCTGTTTGCTGCCCACGCGCTGGCGACCTGGGATAAGCTGAATAAACAGGGGCTAAACAGGGGCTGCTTGCACCCCCGACTTCTCCCTTGGCACCCCTGGGAGGCTTCCCCTGGTTCACTCCGGGGGGAACATCCTTCCTTTTTTCGGACGTGGGCAGCGGACGGTTAGTCTAGATGCGGCAGATTTGTCCAAGACCAGGGCCTATTGCCGCTGGCTACCCTACGGAACCAATATGGCCCCTTCCCTATGGATGAGTGGCGCTACAGGCAGCTTCAGCATTTTATTACTAGCCTGCCCCAGGGGGTTCGTTCCCCCACTTTGGCTTCCCCCTTTGAACACCTATGCATGTCAGAATCCGCTGTCCCCCATGCCATCTCGGTCCTATATGACATGCTGCAATCCTTGCACAGCAAGGAGAAACCGGGATTTATTGATGAGTGGGAGAGAGACCTCCAGCACACTTTTACCGAGCCTCAACTGGATCACCTGTATAGCCTAACACACTCGAGCACTGTAGACACTAAAATGCAAGAGAATAGCTATAAGGTTCTGACTAGGTGGTATAGAGTGTTGTCCAAGCTGGCCAAGATTTACCCCTCTCTGTCAGATACTTGTTGGAGGGGATGTGGACTCAGAGGCTCATTTCTCCACATCTGGTGGGAATGCCCCAATCTGAAGCCCTTTTGGCTTGATGTCCATGCACAGATCAAATTAATATTGGATTTGGACCTCCCGGATTCCCCGTTAGAATCGCTATTGCACTTTCCCACCATCCCCCTCAGCCTATATAGCAAATCCATCCTGCCCCATCTGCTTAACGCGGCCCGGCGGCTGATCCCGATTCATTGGAAGACCTTCCCGGGTGGATTGGGTAAACTTGGTCAATAATATCATGGCCGCCGAGGAATGGATGGCTAAGTGCAAAGATAAATATGAGCAATTCTATTCCATATGGGCTACTTGGATAAACTATGCCAACCCACCTGTGCTGGGTGTCCCGGATCCCTCTCTAGCCACGGCATCCACAACGTAGTGGAGATGGGCTGGGCGGGTGGCGGGAGGGCCGCAGGTTGGCCACAGACGAGACAGAGGAGCTTTCACAAAACTATAGAAGCTCGCAATGCTGCATTACACTAGCTGGTGTTACTATTTCCCCTGTTTTCTTTATTTTTTCTTTTTGTTATTTGTTATCTGTTTTGTTGACTTATTACTCTTACGGTTTGAGCCCGGTGACTGTGGACCCAGTCTAATCATACCCTCCCTCAGTGGGACGGTGTCCCTATCAATGGGGTTCCAGACGGGGTCATACGGGGTGATTCATACATGCTTGGATTCATATCACGTGGTTATATGCAGATTATCATTCCCCCAGGTATGGTCGCTGAACTATACACCCCCCCCCTGTTTACTTTTTCACTGACTGTTTGTACACGGTGAGGGGCTCCTCATATTTTGATGTACCTAGCAAGCTTTTCTACTTTGTCAACTGCTTATATGTTTGTCCCTTGAATATATATTCTAAAATAAAGATTACATAAAAAAATAAAGGTTTTAATCCCCTGATTGCCCCCTAGTTAACCCTTTCACCAGTGATCACCGTATAAGTGTTACGGGTGACGCTGGTTAGTTAGTTTTCTTTTTATAGCATCAGGGCACCCGCCGTTTATTACCCAATAAAGGTTTAACCCCCAGATCACCCGGCGTGTGATATCAGTTATGATTAGTGTCAGATAGGGTCTGCGTCGCCCCAGGCAGCGTCAGATTAGTGCCAGTAGCGCTAACACCCACGCACGCAGCATACACCTCCCTTAGTGATATAGTATCTGAACGGATCAATATCTGATCTGATCAGTTCTATACTAGCATTCCCAGCAGTTTAGGGTTCCTAAAAATGCAGTGTTAGCGGGATCAGCCCAGATACCTGGTAGCACCTGTGTTTTGCCCCTCCGCCCAGTCCAGCCCAGCCCACCCAAGTGCAGTATCGATCGATCACTGTCACTTACAAAACACTAAACACATAACTGCAGCATTCGAAGAGAAAGACCTGATCCCTGCGATTGCTAACAGTTTTTTTGGTAGCATTTTATACAGTTGTTGACAGCCTAGGAGCTTTTTTACCTGTGAATCTTACTAGTGTACCAGTAAATTTAGAGCCCAAAATGGCAAATCGAAGGTACACTAGTGAAGAGGCCTACACGTTTCTGAGCATGACAGATAGTGAAGAGGAGGTCACTCATCTGTCAGATTCAGGCTCAGAATATGATCCTGTAGACGACAGCCGCTCCATGAAAGACAGCACTGACGACGAAGTTGAGGTCCCTGCCAAGGTCAGGCGTTCCCGACCCCATTCTTCTGCTGTTGTTGAAGTGCAAGAACTGCAGGGCTCTCATTCGGAGCAGAGAAGTACTAGTGCCGCTCATCCTTCTGGTGAACTGGCAAGCACCAGCGGCTTAGTACACCCTGGTCCTACATCCAGCACTGCAGTAACACTTGGTGACGTGGCGAGTCCCATAAGTGCAGTTCAAGCTGGCGAGGTGCCAAGCACAAGTAGTGACCCGCTGCCACCAAGAAGAAGACAAAGGAAGGCCCGTCGTGCCCATAGTGTCCTTCCTGGAGAATTTGCCAATCCCAATTGGGAGCCCACCACTTCTGCAGCACCCGTACTTCCCCCATTCACTGGCCAACCCGGAATTCAGGTGGAAACAGTTGATTTTACGGCACTTGATTTTTATTCACTGTTTTTCACGGAAGGTCTCTATAGATCTATTTTGGACCAAAGTAATTTGTATGCTGGTCAATACATCGCCGCTAATCCCCAGTCCTCCCTTGCCAGAGAATGGAAAACAATTACGGTTTCTGAGTTTAGGACCTTTCTGGGCCTATCCCTCGACATGGGCATAGTTAAATTGAGTGAGCTGCGGTTATATTGGTCCATTGACCCAGTTTGCCATTTGCCCGTGTTCTCTGCCTCCATGGCCAGGGCACGATACGAGCAGATCTTGCGGTTCATGCTTTTCAACAACAATGAACTTTGTTGTCCTCGTGGAGACCCTGAATTCGATCGTTTTGCAGCCTTGTATACTCCCCATCAAGTTGTCTGCGTTGATGAGTCCCTCATTAAATTTTCTGGCTGCTTGTCTTTCAAACAGTACCTCCCCAGCAAGCGTGCCAGATATGGGGTCAAGATGTATAAGCTCTGTGACAGGGCCACAGGCTATACATGTAGTTTTATGGTTTATGAGGGAAAAGATAGTCAAGTAGAGCCGGAAAACTGCCCAGATTACATAGGGCAGTGTTTCTCAACTCCAGTCCTCAAGGCGCACCAACAGGTCATGTTTTCAGGATTTCCCTCAGATAAAACGGCTGTGGAAATTACTAAGGCAGTGAAACAGATCAAATCACCTGTGCAAAATAATGGAAATCCTGAAAACATGACCTGTTGGTGCGCCTTGAGGACTGGAGTTGAGAAACACTGACATAGGGAGCGCTGGCAAGATAGTGTGGAACTTGGTGTCACCCTTATTCGGAAAGGGGTACCATTTGTATGTGGACAATTATTACACGAGCGTGCCACTTTTTAGTCACTGGTTTGATCATCAGTATGGCGCATGTGGCAGCGTGCGACCTAATCTCCGAGGCTTACCCCAGAGGCTTGTAGATTCCCGTCTTAGGCTGGGGAAGAGAGCCTGCTCAAGGTGTAATAATTTGCTCACTGTGAAGTGGAGGGATAATGAGAATGTTTTCATTCTTTCCTCCATTCACGCAGACACGACAGTCCAAATTCGTACGGCGACTGGTGTTGTGGAGAAACCCCTCTGTGTCCAAGAATATAACCAAAATATGGGAGGGGTGGACCTCAACGGCCAGTTGTTGGCGCCGTACCTAGTTGTCTGTAAGGCCAGACACTGGTACAAAAAAGTGTCTGTATACTTATTTCAATTGGCTTTGCTGAATGCTTTTGTGCTATACAAAGCTTCAGGACGGACTGGATCTTTCCTTAAATTCCAGGGAGATATTGTCCGAGCCCTCCTGAATCCAAACTGTGCTGCACCTCACCATCCCTAACCAAATGCAGTAAGCCGGCTGCATGAGAGGCATTTTCCGTACGCCATCCCTGGTACCCCTACCCAACGAGCCCCCCAAAGAAAATGTTGTGTCTGTAGAAAGCGCGGATATAGGCGTGACACCCGTTATTATTGCCCACGCTCTCCTGACAATCCTGGCTTTTGCATTGGTGAATGTTTTGAATGCTACCACACACTAGTGCAGTTTTAGCGTCGGGTACAACATTTCACAGACTAGGACACACTTACACAGGTTCTCCCAAGATGCCATCGCATTTTGAGAGACCCGAACCTGGAACTGAACCCTTACAGATACAAAAAAAGTGTAAAAAAAAAAAAAGTAAAAAACACAAAAAAATATAAAATAAAAAAACTAAAAATAGTTGTCATTTTATTGCTCTCTCTCTCTATTGTTCTGCTCTTTTTTACTGTTTTCTATTCTGCAATGTTTTATTGTTATTATGTTTTATCATGTTTGTGTAGCGGGGTGCTATATTTAAGGGGAATATCTGAGTGGTAGTTAGGCTCAGATACACTAATTGTTAGGTTTCTTGGACCATTTCTGTCCTTGGGACATAGTGTTGGTGTGCTGTTCCCTGTGGCCTACAGGTGGCGCTGTTGCCGTGGGCCAGGGTTGAACCACTGACACAAGGTTGTGCCTTTTCTTGTCCCCTCTCGGCAGCAGTACAGCGGGGCAGGAAACCTGCTGTGCCTGTCGGGAGAGGGTATAGAAAGGGGCGGCCATCTTCCAGCGGGGTCGCGACCAAGCACCTTCAGCCTGGGTGGTGCGTGTGTCGTCTCCGGGTGCCCTAGGCCCGGAGGCCGAGTTCCTGTTTCATCCCAGACACCTTCGGTCTGGGGTGAGGTACTATTTTTGAGGCCCAAAGCCCAGCGGCTTCGGCTGGGTTCCGCCCAGGATCGAGGGCTCCCAGGGTGCCGCCTTGTGACGGGACCCGTATCCAGGATCGAGGAGGCCAGGGAGGTGACCCCTTCTGAAGACCCAGCACAGAGTCGTGGTGACAGTGGGGGCCTCTGTTAACTCCCCAGGGAGGTTCTTCTCCTTAACAAGGGCCAAGTTTTCTCCAAGAAGGAAGTGCATGTTCTGTAGGTCATAGTGGCAGTGACTCTACGCACAGCAGGTCAGTGGCAGTGACCAAATAGGGCAAGGCCCTGTTCACCAGGTCAGTGGCAGTGACCAACTTCAACAAGTCAGTGGCAGTGACTTTCATATTCACCAGGTCTGCGGCAGAGACCATATGTCCAAATCTGTTCGTGAAAGCAAAACAGTAAGAGAAACCTGAATTGAGTTTGTGCCTGGACCTCCTCCCACCTTATCTGACCTGTGTCTCGTATCAACCTGTCTGCTCTCATAGAGACTAGGGATGAGCCGAACACCCCCCCGTTCAGTTCGCACCAGAACCTTCGAACGGACCGAAAGTTTGCGCGAACGTTAGAACCCTATTAAATACAATGGACGCGAACGTTCGAAATCTAAAGTGCTAATTATAACGACTAATATGCATGTTATTGTCCTAAAAAGGGTTTGGGGACCCGGGTTCTGCCCCAGGGAACACGTATCAATGCAAAACGAAGTTTTAAAAACGGCCATTTTTCGGGAGCAGTCATTTTAATGATGCATAAATTGAAAAAAAAAAGTCAAATATTCCTTTAAATATCGTACCTGGGGGGTGTCTAAAGTATGCCTGTGAAGTGGCATGTGTTTCCCGTGTTTAAAACTGTCCCTGCACAAAATGACATTTCTAAAGGAAAAAAAGCCATTTAAAACTGCTTGCGGCTTTAATGTAATGTCTGGTCCCGGTAATATGGATGAAAATCTTTGAGAAAAATGGCATAGCTACCCCATCACACCCCAGCCCATTACCAGCCCCTTTGGGTCTAGTATGGATATTAAGGAGAACCTCGCACACAAAATAAAAAAGACCCTATATACTCTGAAAAGCAGTATACAGACGGTGCAAACAACAGGGACTGTAGGTTTGTTCTTAAGTAGAATCTGTTTTTTCTTTTACAAATTTTTTTTTTATTGTCATTTAAATCAACAATACAGGTTTGCAATAGAGTGTTACAGCATTCAGTATACAAAGTAGATCTGGACTCGAAGCCCTCAACAACAGGAAGGAAGCATGGGCCGTGATCTGATGTTATATTCAAGATAAAAATAAAAAATAAATGAAAAAGCCCTCAGGACCCGATGGTCCAGAACCTGGGCCATGCCCAGATGGGTGTAAACCTGTAGAATGGGTGTATAATACACAACAATAAAACCTGAAAGTTGGCATCCACTAGAAAAGATGGAACAGTTAAACCTCAAGTAAGAGCCTAAGAAGAAAAAAAAAAAAAAAGACAAAAACAATACAAAAATTGGAGAAAGAGAGAGAAAGAGAAAAGAGGAAAAGAAAAAAGGAGGCAGGACAAGAAGAAGAGGAGAAGGAGAAGAGGGAGAAAGAGAAGAGGGAAGTAGGAGGTCCACGGGGTGCGCGCAAGAGGGGTCCTACAGTGACAGCAAAGCAGTGTCGAATCTAGAAGGGTGGTAGTATGTGATCCAAGGTTGCCAGACTCTGAGAAACTTGTCATGCGTATCAGAAAGAATAGCTGTTAGTTTCTCGTTGACCATGATATCGTTCAGGCGGTTCTTGACTGCCTCAAAGCTTAGTGTAGGGGTTTTCCATGCTCTCGCAATTGTCAATCTAGTTGCAGTAAAAAGATGTTGGGCTAGTTGCCGTTCTGGACGCAGAAGTTCCACGATGGGCTTACCAAGGAGAGCTACATAGGGGTCTCTTTTGATATTAATCTGAAAAAGATTGCGGAGGAGAGTATATACCCTAATCCACAGTCTGCACGCCCGCGGGCATGACCACCAAATATGTGCCATGGTGCCTTCCTGGGAACACCCCCTATAACAAAGTGGAGAATAATTTGGGATAAAGCGAGCCAATCTCGCCGGTGTGTAGTACCACCTATACAGTACTTTATAGGCATTTTCCAAAATTGACACATTACGTGAGCATTTGGACAGAGTTAGTGTCATCGCCTGCCAGTCCTCAGGATCTAACTGCCTCCCCAGCTCTTTCTCCCATTGAAGGTGATAAGGCCTCAATGGGGGTCTCTTTATTGATATCACCGCCGAGTATATTAGTGATATTTGACCCGGAGAATGGGGCCTGGCTCTGCAAAGGCTCTCAAAGGGGGTCAAGGTATAAGGGGTAGATTGAAACCTAATAAGGCTCTGAAGAAAGTGGCAAATTTGTAAATAGCGATAGTGCTCACGTAAGGGAATACCATGAGAAGAGCGCAAAGCGTCAAAAGCCAAAATCCTGGTAGGCCGTAGCAGTGAGTGAACATCTGTGAACCCGTTCATGGTCCACCATAGAAATTGGGAGGGATTATCACAACCTGGAGGGAACAGCGGACAGTGTAAGAGTCGTAAGAGTGGAAGATGTGGGGAGATCAGCCCTGCAGAATACTTTACCGAGTCCCATAGTCGCAAGGAGTGGGCCAAGCAGGGCCCCATGACCGCCGGACGATGCACAGGTGGGAGCCAGGGTAATGAGGAGATAGGAATGGGGTCAATGTCAACCAGGTCAAGCATAGCCCAGAGCGGGAGCTGATAGGTTTCATGAAGGCACGAAAGTGGGGCTATGTTAGCAGCTATGTAATAGGCTTGTAAATTAGGAACCGAAAGGCCCCCATTGACTCGTTTAGCAAACAAGACCTGTTTGGCGATTCGAGGGCGGGACGAACCCCATATAAATTGCATAATTCTTCGCTGATGTATGCGGAGGATATGCGAAGAAACCTGAACCGGCAAGACACGGAAAAAATATAATAGTTTCGGGAGATAGGACATACGAACGGCCGTTATCCTGCCGAACCAAGACAAAGGCAAATGAGACCAAGACAACAGCATATCTGTTAGTCTCTTGAACAATGGTGGAAAGTTGGCCTGGTACAGTCCGGAGTACGTGGGGGTAAGGTGGATTCCCAGATAGGGCAGCGAGGAAACCCACTGAAAGGAGAATGCCGACTGTAAATCCCTCATCAGGCCAGGAGAGAGGTTAACCGACAACGCTTTTGATTTTGAGGGATTAACCCGGAGCCCCGAAAGGGAAGCAAAGGTATCCAAAAGAGTTTGCAAGTTTGGTAAAGAGCTTCTGGGGGAGGTCAAAGTGAGAAGGACATCATCGGCGAATAGGGAAATTTTATGGGGACAACCCGCTAATTCGATGCCTCGTATGTCCGGATGAGAGCGAATCGCCTCTGCCAGGGGTTCCAGAGCCAATACAAAAAGAAGAGGTGATAGGGGGCACCCCTGACGGGTGCCCCTCTTGATATTAAAGAGGGGAGACTCGAATCCATAATACTTAATTTTTGCCCGGGGGGAATCATATAAAACAGATATCCAGTGCATAAAAGAAGACCCAAAGCCATAATGTCGAAGAACAGACATGAGGTAAGGCCATGACAAAGTGTCAAAGGCCTTGTTTACGTCCAGAGACAAGAGCATAGATTCTAGCGAGCGAGTATGAGCTATGTGTTGGAGTTGCAATATACGCCGAATAGCGTCACCGGCCTGTCTCTGGGGTATAAAGCCGACCTGGTCCTTCCCAATTAATCGAGGAAGAAAAGAATTTAGGCGATTAGCCAGAATTTTGGTCAAAATTTTCATGTCAACGTTAATTAGGGAGATAGGCCTAAAATTAGCCCAGGAGGAATGATCGCGATCCGGTTTAGGGATCATCACTATGTTTGCCGTCAAAAGGTCCGGGGTAAAGGAGCATCCATTTTTAACAGAGTTATACATTGCCGTTAGATGCGGAGCTACCATAACTGCCAGTTTCCTATAGTAAAGCGCCGTAAAGCCATCCGGCCCCGGTCACTTTCCCACCTTAAGATCTTTTATACCTTGGAGGACCTCTGAAATTTGTATATCCCGGTCCATAAGAGTAACATGTGCCTCCGTTAGGGTCGGGAGAGGGAGACGGCCGAGGAAATCAGCAGTGTCCTGGGCGTTAAACTGCTCTGGATCAGAGTACAATTTAGTAAGGCGGAATCGAAACTCCTCCAATATACGCAACGGATTACTCGTAAGTACATTGTGTCGGTTGCGCAGAGTGATGGGGGTGAATTTAGGAGCGAAAGTCCGGAGTCTGTTGGCTAACATTCGATTAGGTTTATTCGCCCTGGTATACCACCTCTGGCGGGACCAACATAAGACGCGTTCAGCCCCCTCGGTGAGACAAAGATCCAACTCCGAACGAACCTGTTCCAAGAGTTTACGGTTGCCAGAGGTGGGGGATTGTTTAAAAACCGCAGATAGTGCCTCCAGACGGGTCTCCAGGGCTTTTTGTTTCAAACCCCTTTCCCGCTTGCGGGCTGACGCTACCCGAATAATGTGGCCACGGAGTACCGCCTTATAAGCCTCCCAAAGCGTTACCGGCGACGTAACCGACCCCTGATTTTCACGGAAGTAGTCCTCTGAGGCCTTAAAAATACCTTCCCGGACCTCTTTAAGCGATAAGAGCGAATCATTCATCGCCCAGGGTGAGAATTGGGGTCTGTCCAAAACGGAGTGACAGACCACCAAAACAGGGTCATGATCAGACCATGGAACAGCCAGGATAGAGGCCCTGACCACCATGGGAAGGTGGCGTCGCAGCATGAACATATGATCAATTCTGGAGTGAGAGTGATGAGGGTGGGAATAATGTGTAAAGTCCTTACTCTGAGGATGGCATTCCCTCCAAAGATCGACCAAATCATGTAGTTGTAAAGAGCGAGCAAATTTTTTAGCGCCAGGCGAGGGAGCAACACGCTCCGAGGGGTATTTATCCAGTGAGGGATTCAAAACTAAATTCGAATCACCCGAAAGAAAGAGAGTACCCCTGTGATGGGATGCTAGCAGGGCGCAGACGTGAGTCAAGAAGGGTCCTGGGTTGGAGTTTGGCGCATAATAAGTCATAATGGTAACCTCCTTTCCTTGGATAGTGCCTTGTAGCAATAGATATCTGCCATCTGGATCTGCGATCTGTCTAGTGCAACTAAATGAAACCGACTTGCGGAAAGCTATGAGCACCCCCTTTTGCTTGGTTGGAGCCGTGGCCAAAAATACCTGGGGAAACTGAGCATCAAAGTATTTAGGGCAGGAAGACGCCGAAAAATGGGTTTCCTGTAAGCAGGCGATGCCAATCCCCTGCTTCCTAAGATACTTAAAAATCTTCACCCTTTTCTGAGGAGAATTCATACCCTGAACATTCAGGGACAGCCAATTAAGCGTCATAGTAAGACTAGCAATCGGCAGAAGATCATGTCCCCAAGCACATACCCCGCGGACCTCGTAGAGGAAAGAAAAAGGTGAAAGACCAGAGAGTCAGGTAGGGAGACAGTGAAAGAAAACAGATAAAGGAAAACAAACAGACTGAGGAAAACTCGGAGTAAAAACATTCCAGTCATCTAGGTTGCAATTGGTAGTGGGGCTGGAATCCCACTAAAAGGTCGGAAGTTGGCCAAAACTTTTGTTTGGGCCAAGTTCCAAGCCAAGGGGGAGCAATGGTCCGTCGGACACCGCTCGGCATATTTTTAAAGTAGTCTGAACAATGAGATCAGATCGACATCAGCATAAGGTAAACAGAAAAAACATATTCAATAGACACCACCTAAATAAGGATTAAAGCAGTCTCAATCAAAATTGTGTAACATATCAACTTAAAATTGTGAACGAATTGTTGTGGGCCGTGGTCATCCTCGCGTCCCGGAGCCCCCAACCAAAGTACGGGGAGTCCAGGACACGAAGCCGACCCACCGCAAACACAGGGACAATAACATACAAATACTACGGCAAAAACTGCGAAGGCTGCAAACCGTGGACCGTGATGGGCAGGGCACACCCACAACTGTAATGGGGGTGTGCAGCACAGTACAAGGACATTCCTCTCAAGCGACAGATCAAAAGCCTTCGCCTGAGGAAAAAGAAAAAAAAAAAAGGGGGGGGACAGGGGACAAGAATCCAGGTGGGCCAAATGACCATGTGAACATAGCCACAGCACAGAGGCCCAATGTCGCTGCCCCTCAATTGGGGCAACATCGAACAAGGGGTTAGCCACATGACAAGGCCTCCAGGAGCAAAAAAAAAGTCCAGATATCATTTTGGATGAAAGGCAGAAATGTTCATGTACTGCAATTGGGTCCACAGAATGGGAAGTCTAAAGGCGAAATTTAGATTTAAAGTCATAGTTCAGGGTGAGATACTGCTGACAGTTCAGAATAACAGGGTGCTGGCAGGCTAACTCCTCAGAGTGACAAATGTGAATCGGTGCTATCATCCTTTAGGGACATCCTGGAATCGCTGTGCTTGCAGTGATCGAAGCGCCTGGGACCCCTGCTGAGACATTTGCGAGGAACCGTGGGGTGGCCTGGATGATCGTGGCTGGGCCGAAGAAGACTCCGGTTTGGAGGGAGGGAGATCAAACTGCAGATCCTGAAAATGTCGCCGTAAGTCAGGCAGGGAGAAGGCATGAAACTGGCGGCCGAGGTGATAGAAGGAGAGCTTGAAGGGGAACCCCCATCTATAACGAATGCCCCGAGCTTGTAGAATCTGCAAATAAGGCTTCAGACTCCGCCGTTTGGCTATGGTGACCGGAGAGAGGTCCGCAAATAGCTGGAGGGGGCTACCCCAGTAAGAGAGGTCCGGGACATCCCGTGCAGCCTGCAGGAGCCGCTCCTTGGTCTTATAAAAGTGAAATTTAATTATGACGTCCCTAGGTGGACCCTCGGTGGGCCTGAGAGCGAGGGACCTGTGTATGCGATCGAATTCCAAGCGCTCCAAAGGGACGTCAGGCGCCAGCTCCTGAAAGAAAGCCGTGGCCGTCCCCTGCAGGTCGGTTATGGTCTCTGGGAGCCCACGGATGCGGAGGTTATCCCTGCGAGCCCTATTCTCAGAGTCCTCTAATTTATCCTGTAGGCTCGACAGTTCAGCATTCAGCCTTTCAACTTCATCCTCATGACCCTCTAGGACCGTTGTTGTTAAATCCATCCGCTGTTCCAGTTGGTTGGTGCGGTGGCCTATCTCCTTGAGACCCCTCACCAGTTCAGCTGAGAGCTTGCGGGAGGCAACGTTTATTTCATCCCGCACTATACTGCGGAACTTCTGGAGCATGGCGTCTGAGCCAGCGTCAGTGGGACCCTCCAGGTTGGAGGGGAACTGAAGCAAGCTGTCCTCAGAATGCTGAGTGGTGTCATCCGGTTCCGGAGGCTCGGGTGCCATCCTGCTCTTTCCCTTCCCCCTCCCCACTGTGGGAGAGGCCTTCTGCTGGGAGCGGTAGCGCTGTCAGTTTCGGGAAGTATTGTGCATAGGTAATGTTAGGCGATGTCCGTCACTCAGGGAGCATGCGCGGTGGTATCAGGGATTCAGGATGTGTCTTATTCGCCGAGACTGAGCGGTCCGACGGCGCAGAGCAGGGAGATCAAGCTGTCATCATCCCCGACTCTGTGTAGTTGCCCCCCAGGGCTGTAAGTTCAGTACATAGTAAAAGTTAGTATATATAGCTATCTGGTTTAGGGGCCATAGCCTGGCCGGCCAAAGCACTTAGGCTTACAGGGATAACTTGTTAAATAAGAAAAGGCCTATCTCTGTACCTCAGAGGATGCAGCCGGGAGCATATAAGCAGAGCAGTCCACTATATCAGTCTCAAAGGAGGCCGCTCAAATCCCCGATATGTATGGTGTCTTTAGGGTGAGGAGCACCAAGATGGCCACCGCATCACTGAACAGGCCTGGAAGGAAAAAACCTGGCAAATGTCTGAGAATGGCCACAAAGGGTTCTCCAGGCAGCGGGCGAGAAGCTTGGGCACTATGCTCACCCTGTGAGGAGGAATCCGAGCGGTGAGGAGCCAGAGGAGCCGTGGGAGGGAGAAGGCACAATCCGCGGGTGTAGCAAGATGGCCGCCAGACCTCCGGGTGTAGGCCGAAGCCGCGGACCTCAAGTGTGGAGCGAGGAGGGTTTCAAGACTGGCGGCTTTGGGTGGTGAGGCAGGCACCCAGCGGCTGAGCTGGCGGTGGGCAAAACTGGGGGAGGGAGGCCTGGAGAGGTAGCCAAGAGCGGGCGGTGCAATACTCACTGCGCTCCGGGTAGAAGGCCGCAACCAAGACCGCAGGCCGCAGGACGCCGGATCACACCGTCACGGATCCCCAAACGGCTCTCCCCGGCTAAAGATCCGCTCTGAGGCCTCCGAAGATGGGGCGGCTGCTAGGCGAGGCCGGGTGGCTTGTGTGATTCACGATCGCCCGATGTAGGGAATGGCAGGGGATCCGCAGGCCCCAAGATGGTGGAGGGCCTCGGGAGCGTGGAGTCAGCCACAGGCCAGGAGCGGACCCGGCTGCACAAAGCTCATAAAGTCCTCCGGGGCAGCAGCAGAGGATGTCCAGGGACTAATATAGATGGTCCGGGGCCCCGAGATAGCAAGGATGGTAGAGGATTGCAATTGATTATCGCAGGGTACATGGAGCTCTGTAGAAACACGTCTTCCCTGCTTCACGTCCGGACACGCCCCCCAGAATCTGTTTTTTAATTTTGAACAGGTACATTGTTTAAGTGTAGCTCCAACCAAAAAATATATTTTTAAGCTTTTTGGAAAACATAGGGAAGGGTTATCACCCCTGTAACATTTGTTTTGCTGTCTGTGCCCCTGTTCAGAACATTTCACCTCACTTTCCGTCCCAATGACAACTGTTTTTGAAAAGTGGGGTTTTTATTGAAACAAGGATTGGTGATAAAGCATCAGTAGAGAGGAGACACCTTTTTCCCATATTAACTCTTACAGGAGAGAATTTCCCTTCCTAGGGGTAGATTTCCTCTCACTTCCTGTTGTCTCCTTCCGTTTGCAAGTAGGAGTCGTTTGTAAGTTGGATGTTTGAAAGTAGGGGCCTGCCGTATATACTCTGCTGAAATTTGCCCCTTACATGTTGGTGTTGCCACAACACTGTGAGCCCTCACAGTTACTCTTGGTGGGCGCTGGAACGCCCTGCTGTGAACTATTATATCAGGAATTGTATTTACATGCCATTGTTGAACAGTGGTAGGAAAAATTGGGCCTTTGGTGGTGGTGCTGGTGCCACAACACTGTAAGCCCTCACAGTTACTCTTGGTGGGCGCATGAATGGGCCCTGCTGTGAATTATTAGATCAAGAATTGTAATTGCATCCCCCTGTTGAACAGGGGCTGAAAAATTGGGCCTTAGCCACTGGTGCCACAACACTGCAACCCCTCACAGATACTGTACTTGGAGCACAGTAATGAGCCCTGTTGCAAAGTATTGCATCAAAAATTGTAATTACATGCCCCTGTTAAACAGAGGCTGAAAAATTGGGCCTTAGCCACTGGTGGCGGCACCCAGAAACAAAAATGTTCTTCCAAGCTATCATCATTAATCGGATCATTGAGGAGGAGGAGGATAGTCAGTCAACATAACAAGACAGTCACTCAGCATCAGCATCAGTCTTGAAGGGATGTGACATTTGAAAATAAATTATTCTGTTATATCAGCTTCAGGTGCTTGGTAGCTGGTGGTGATCCAAGACTGGTTCATCATTATAAAGGTCAGTCGATCAACCGAGTCCGTGGACAGGCGCACCCTGTGATCCGTGACAAATCCTCCAGCAGCACTGAATGTGCGTTCCGAAAGAATGCTGGATGCAGGACAGGCCAGTAGCTCAATTGCATACTGTGCAAGCTCTAGCCAGTGATCCATCCTTAAGACCCAGTAAGCCAGAGGATTTTCGGTGGGAAAGGTGTCCAAGTCTGACCTTGCCCCTAGGTATTCCTGCACCATGTATATCAGACGCTGGCGATGGTTGCTGGAACCAATCATACCTTGGGGCTGCGGACTAAAGAATTGTCTGAATGCATCGGTCAGACGGCCACCTTCTCCACGCTCCTTCTTTGACTGACCGAAGCCTCAGCAACTCGTTGTCCAGGACCAGGAGTTTGTAACCTCCCAGTCTCTGGGAATGCATTGCAAAGACCTTTCTGCAAGGCCTCCCGGAGTTGTCTCATCCTCTGCTCCCTCTGCGACGGTAAGATAAGGTCCGCAACCTTACCCTTGTACCGTGGATCAAGGAGAGTGGCCAGGCAGTAATGGTCCCTCTCCTTGATCCGAAGAATACGAGGATCCTTCCGCAGACTTTGCAGGATCAGGGAGGCCATGCAGCGTAGGTTAGCTGAGGCATTCGGTCCGGAGTCCTCTGGGTCACTAAGGACGACATGATCCGCAGCCAAGTCCACGTGTTTCTTGGGACTGTAAATCATCCCTAAAAGACTGCTGCTGTTGATGCTGAGTGCCAGGCTCCACCTCCATGCCGACACAATCCTCCTCCTCCTCCTCTTCTTCCTGTGGGATGGGTGGGACAGAAGGAACACTGTCTGGGTAAAGGGGGCCTTGAGAGGCAAGGAAGTCCTCCTCTTCCTGCCTCTGTTCTGCCTCAAGTGCCCTGTCCATTATTCCACGCAGCGTATGCTCCAACAGTTGGACAAGCGGTACAGTGTCACTGATGCATGCACTGTCACTGCTCACCATCCTCGTGGCCTCCTCAAATGGTGCCAGGACAGTGCATGCATCCCTGATCATGCCCCACTGGCGTGGTGAAAAAAACCTGAGCTCCCCTGACCCTGTCCTGGTGCCATAGTCGCACAGGTACTTATTGATGGCCCTATGCTGCGTGTGCAGCCGCTGCAGCATGGCCAACGTTGAGTTCCACCTGGTGGGCATGTCACATATAAGGCGGTTCTTGGGCAGGTTCAACTCCTTTTGCAGCTCAGCCAGCTGAGCACTGGCATTATATGATCTGCGGAAATGCACACAGACTTTCCTGGCCTGCCTCAGGACATCCTGTAATCCCGGGTACCTGCCCAAGAACCGCTGCGCCACCAGGTTAAGGACGTGAGCCACACAGGGCACATGGGTCAGTTGTCCCTGTCGGAGGGCGGAGAGGAGGTTGGTGCCATTGTCGCAAACCACCATTCCTGGCTTAAGCTGGCGTGGCGTCAACCACCTCTCGGCCTGCCCCTGCAGAGCTGACAGAACCTCTGCCCCAGTGTGGCTCCTGTCCCCCAAACACACCAGCGCAAGCACGGCATGGCATCTTTTTGCCTGCATACTTGCGTAGCCCCTTGAACGCCTACGGAGCACCGCTGGTTCCAAGGACAAAGCACAGGAAGAGGCCATGGAGGAAGAAGAAGAGGAGGGGATGGAAGAGAGAGGTGTGTCACAACCAGTAGTAGCATTTTGGAGGCGTGGCGGCGGAACAACCTCCAACACTACTGCACCTTGTCCTGCATCCTTCCCAGCTGCCAAAAGAGTGACCCAATGGGCCGTGAAAGAAAGGCAACGTCCCTGTCCATGCCTGCTGGACCATGAGTCAGCAGGTAATATGCACCTTACCGCTGACCGCCCTGTCCAGCGAGGCCAAGACATTGCCTTCCACATGACGGTAGAGAGCCGCAATCACCTTCCGTGAGAAAAAGTGGCGTTTGGGAACCTGCCACTGAGGAACAGCACATTGCACAAACTCACGGAAGGGGGCAGAGTCTACCAACTGAAAAGGCAGCAGTTGAAGTGCTAGAAATTTAGCCAAGCTAGCATTCAACCGCTGGGCATGTGGATGGCTGGGAGTGAACTTCTTTCGACGGTCCAGCAGCTGGGGCAGGGAAATTTGCCTGCTAGAATCGGACGTCGGTGTACTGCTAGCAGAGTGCCCGCAAGTACTTGGCTGTGACACACCTAATTCTACACCTTCATTCCTCTCAGTGCAGGTTTCAGAGAGGACTGAAGGTATAGTGGGGTTGGAGATCCCAGCTGATGCGGAGCAAGGAGAGGTCCGCTTTGTTCTTTGGTGTGGGTCTTTAAGGTAGACTTGCCAACGAGCTGCATGGTCAACTTATGTCTGGTCAAGCATGTGGTGCCCAAGCGGCTGATGTTTTGGCCACGCAAGATACGCTTGAGACATATGTTGCAAACAGCAGCGGTGTGATCTGATGCACTCGACTCAAAAAAGGCCCACACCAAAGAACTTTTGGAATAACGGGCAGAGGCAGCGCCCTGCACGGGCGGACCTCTGCGGTGTGATTCAATCGGTGTGCTGCCCTTACGCTGGCCCCCTGGAGGGCATCCTGCCTCGTTGGAGATGTGCCTCCTCCTCATCCTCCTCCTCTCTCCTATCAGGCACCCACGTGGAGTCAGTGACCTCATCATCCCCTCCCTCCTCATCACTGGAACCAATCTGGCAGTATGCTGCAGCTGCTGGAACATGACTGCCAGATTGGTGTCCTTCTTGAGCATCCCCTTTCTCTGTTCTCACGCTACTGCCTTCCTCTAGCTGGGTATCATCTTCAGACCCTTCAAAACGCTGGGCATCCTCCTGGAGCATGTACCCAACACTGTGCTCAAACAGTTCGGGGGACTCCTCAGGAGGACACGGTGGGTTTAGGGAAGGAGTGACTGAGGATGACATTGAGGATGCTTTGGCAGCTGCTTTGCCAGTACCCTGAGCCTGGGTGAGAGAGGATGAGGAGGATGAGGAGGGCTTGGTCATCCACTCTACCAAGTCTTCGGCATGATGCGGCTCAACACGTCCAGCTGCCGAAAATAAGGACAAGGGTGTCCCATGGCCACGTGCTGATGACGATACACCGCGTCCACGACCAGCACTGTTGTCTCTAGACACAGAGCCTGCTTGCCCTCTTTTATTGGCTCCTGACTGTCTGCCTCTCCTTGTTTGCCTTCCAGACATTCTAAAGGCCTGCAGGGAGATGGGAAAACCAGCAATAAGGGGTAGCTTCAGGTGTATATTTTGAAAGAAGCACACTACGCCTGCTATAACTGCTGCAGATGCCTGCCTGTGTTACACAACAGGAAAACACAGCAATAAGGGCTAGCTTCAGGTGTATATTTTCAGGAAGCACACTACGCCTGCTGTAAGTGCTGCAGATGCCTGCCTGTGTTACACAACAGGAAAAAAAAGCAATAAGGGCTAGCTTCAGGTGTAAAAACAAGGAAGGTTCCCCACGGGTTTTTCAAAGGCAGCAAGAGGTTATATACAGAGTAATGGTGTAAAAAATATTTATTTCTCGTACATCACGGGACACAGAGCGACATAGTCATTACTAATGGGTTAAATAGATACCGTCAGGTGCTGGCACTGGCAACTTCCAAAACCGGAAGTACCCTCCCCTATATAAGCCCCTCCCATCCGGGAGCACCTCAGTTTTTTGCCAGTGTCTAAGGTGTTGGCCAAGAAGAAACATGTGTTTTTCACTGAGCTTGCGTACAGGTTCTTTTGGGCCTCAGTAAGCTATTCCGGATCCGACCAAAAAAGCTTCATAGCTAAACGGTCGGTACCCGGGCCTTGCAGAGAAGAGCAAGGTTTTGCCTGTAATGCTTCTCTTAGGAGAGCTGGACCCTGGGATCCAGAGCTCTGGTCATACCCACGACCAAGATGTTTTCTGTGCAGGGTGCTATACAGGTCCAGGGGAGTGGAATCCTTGGGAACCCGGTCCCTGAAGGTTTGATTACAATGCCTGCCGTGATAGGTGAAGTTTGGGCTTTTGTGGACCAAACAAAGTCCTGCGGCGGGGAACAGGTAAGTGGGGGCCCCCAGGAACTTGGTTCTATTGGGGGACCCCCAAGCCTAATTTGTCTTTCTGTCTGTTACCTAACGGTATTCCCGCTAATATTCTGTGTATGCCTGTTACTACTGAGAAAATGTAAAAATTTTAATAGTTGGCAAGAAAAAAAAAAAAAAAAAAATGTAAGACCGCGGTACCTGTGTTAGACACTAGAGGCCGCTATGGTTCTTTTTCTTGTAATGTGGATTTTTTTCTTCCAGAATCAAATCCAGGCAGTTGGTATGTTCTCTGCTGGGAAGCTGTCTCCTCTGCCCTGTTGCTGCGCTCATCCATCCCCGGGCCCTGCGGCAAAGGGACCCTGGCTCCCATCTAGCTCCTTGTTGTTTTCAAAAAAGGCGCTGAAGGCGCACGTGCCCGCGCGCGTGCGCGTGCACGCGCCTCTATTCATAGAGGCGATCTGGAAAAAGGGGCGGAGCGGGTGGATGACGCTCAGGTGTGCGCCGCGGCGCTACTGCGCATGTGCGGGCGTCCAGCGTGTTTTGAAGCACATTATAGCTGGCTGTTGAAGTGCACAGACAGAGCTAGCAACAATATAAAGGCACATAGAGGCGGTTGATGCAGGCATCCCCTAGAAAGGCACTTTAGTAGACACCAACTGTGATATAGCAGCAATTGTGCTAGACTATTCTCAGTAAAAGTGGTGTATTACGGCTGGAATACCTCAGCTTTAGGCTTAGGAATATGCCGTCCAGAAGCTCCGGAACTGAATCTTCCAGGAAGCGAAGGGGGTCTCATCGGGCTCTGAGGATCTTGGGCATACTTCTGCTGCACCAGTCTCCCCTGAAGTTCAGAGGTAAGTGACCGTAGAGACCCCGTAGGGGTACTTGGTACTGTGGCTGTCCTCAGTTCACCTGCTCCTGTGTATGTAACAGAGGAGGTTTTTTCCTCAGCTCTGGGAGGATTAGAGAGAGATTGTCAACATTGATCGCTGCCTCCCTGTCAGGGAAAGCACGCCGATCTCCATCTCCTCCTTCAAAGTGCCTGTTAGCAGAGCAACAGTCCCATACAGGGATCGACCTGCCTGAAGGGGATCAGGATAAGGTTGATTCTGTTATAGAGGAGTCAACAGTGGGGGAACCTTTTCTCAGCATCTCAAGCTGAAAGATTATGGGTTCAGTCTCTGACTAACATGGTCCGATCAGCATTTAAAAATGCACCTTGCGGAACCATCAACCACTACTGTATCCTCGTTGGGGTCGCTAGAAGCCCCCAGACTGTCTGTTCTTTTCCACTTCACCCTTTACTGAAAGGGCTTATTTACCAGGATTGGGAACGTCCTGAGAAAATATTTGTTCCCCCAAGAGATTTCCGGTGGTCTATCCCATGGAGGATAAGTTCATCAAAAAAAAAAAAAAAAAATGGAAGGTCCCTACAGTGGACGCAGCCATCTCTTGTATGTATAAATCACTGACATGTCCAGTGGATAATGTCCAAATGTTCAAGAACCCAATAGATAAAAGATTGGAGTCCTTATGAAAGTCTGCTTCTTTCTACAGCAAGCTTGGTGACACAACCAGCAGTAGCAGCTATTGGGGTCTGCTAAGCAGTGAAGGATCAGTTGAAACAGGTCTTGAGGGACTTGACAGATCAGCAGGCTTTGCCCTAGCTGATCTACCTAGAGCCTTAGGCTTTGCGGTTGACGCCATAAGGATTCAGTCCATCAGGCCTCCCGCCTTACGCTGTCTATAGTACATATGCGTAGGCTTCTATGGCTCAAAAACTGGTCTGCTGAAGCTCCCTGTAAAGAATGGCTGGTTAGCGTCCCATTTCATGGTGAACGCTTATTCAGGGAAAACCTGGACAAATATATCCAGAAAATTTCCAGCGGTAAAAATACGCTCTTGCCGGTTAAAAACAGAGTTAGAGGTCCCTCTTTAAGAGGCCTGCTTCTCCAGTCCCTGGGGCATCGGCTGTGTAACAGTTCCGACGGCCTCCTCGGTCAATTCCCGGGGGTAAAAAACAGGGACAATAGCAGGGTAATGAGAAACCCTGGGTCAGGGGAGGTACAAAACCTCCCCCAAAGTTAAATTCATTGAAGGGTTGCCCCCACTCAGTCGGGTGGGGGGAGGACTCCAGTTGTTCGCAAGAGACCTGGCGGGACACGATCAAGACAGATAGGTGCTCTCCGCAGTATGTTTGGGATACAGTTTGGAGTTAAAAGACTCTCCTCCTTCCCATTTTTGAGGTCAAACGTGCCAAGGGATCCCCGGAAGATAGAGTCCCTCTTGTTGGCACTAGAACAACTATTGCTCCAAGGAGTAATTATGGAGGTTCCCCTGTAAGAATGAGGGTTTGGGTTTTACTCAAACCTCTTTACAGTCCCGAAGCAAACGCCGACGGGAGGCCCATATTAATTCTAAAAAGGGCTATACAAATTCCTGTATATCAGGACTTTCTGATGGAGTCGATCCGATCGGTGGCCACTGCCCTACAAGGGGAGGATTGGTTAGCCGCGATCGACATCAAAGATGCTTATTTGCACATTCCCATCTTTCCAGTCCACCAAAAATTTCTACGCTTTGCAGTAGAAGGGCGCCATTTTCAGTTCAGAGCCTTACCCTTCGGTTTGGCCACAGCACCACGAGTGTTTACAAAAATTCTGGCCCTTTATTGGCCAATCTAAGAACACAAGGTGTAATGATAATGGCATATCTAGATGACTTGTTGCTGATAGACCACTCAGTGAAAAAACTAGACGTGGTCGTTCACAAGACAATCAAGTATCTGGAATCTCACGGTTGGATTATCAACCGAGACAAGTTAGCCCTAAAAACCAGTCAAAAGTCTGGAATACTTGGGGCTAAGGTTGGATTCAGGCCAGAGAAAAATATTCTTGCCTCGAGGAAAGGTGTTGTCTTTGAAAGATTTGATCCACTTAGTGGGTACAAAAAAGACAGCCGTCCATACGCCTGTGCATAAGGCTGCTGGGAAAAATGGTGGCATCATTCGAAGCAGTACCCTACGGTCAATTCCATTCAAGGAATTTGCAGGGGGCCATACTGTCAGCCTGGAACAAAAAAGTTCAGGCCCTAGACTTACAATGTCCTTGTCCCCTTCCGTTCGCAAGAGCCTCCGTTAGTGGTTGGTTCCCCAGAATCTGGAAAAAGGGAAATCCTTCAGTCTGATTTCTTGGAAGGTGGTCACTACAGATGCCAGCCTTATAGGCTGGGGAGCAGTACTGGAGCAATAGTCTCTCCAGGGCAGATGGTCGGATGCAGAAAAGGCCCTGCCCATCAATCTCTTAGAGATACGAGCAGCCCGGTATGCCCTAGTAGCATGGACATCCAAACTCCAAGGGTCCCCTGTCAGAATTCAATCATCAGGGGGGCACCAGGAGTCGTGCAGCCCAGAGGGAAGTAAATTACATCCTGAAATGGGCAGAAAAATATGTCCCAGCCATATCTGCGGTATTCATTCCATGAGTGGAGAATTGGAAGGCGGACTTTCTAAGTCGCCAACAATTATGCCCAGGGGAATGGTCCCTTCATCCCGAGGTTTTCCGGACAATATGTCAGCGGTGGGGAACACCGGATGTAGATCTGCTAGCATCCAGATTCAATACAAAAGTGGACAGGTTTGTCTCTTGGACAAGGGATCCCCTAGCTTGCGGCTCGGATGCCCTAGTGTTCCCTTGGGATCAGTTCAAGCTGATATATGCATTCCCACCGCCACAATTGTTACCTCGATTACTCCGCAGAATCAGGGTAGAAAAGAAACCAGTGATTCTGGTGGCTCCAGCGTGGCCCCGAAGAGCATGGTACGCGGAGATTGTTAAGATGTCTGTGGGGAGTCCTTGGACCCTCCCACATCGTCCGGACCTGCTTTCGCAAGGACCGATATACCACCCTTCCTTACCAGCCCTAGGTTTGATGGCCTGGCTATTGAAGCCCACATTCTAAAAAAGAGAGGGCTCTCTAATGCTGTGGTATCTACCATGATCAATGCCAGGAAGCCGGTATCCAGGCAGATCTACTATAGAATCTGGAAGGCGTACATCGCCTGGTGTGAGGCCAAGAAATGGCATCCACGTAAATACGTAATAGGTAGGATTCTGGACTTCCTACAATGGGCTGTAGATAGGAAGTTTGCCTTGAGTACTATCAAGGGTCAGATTTCGGCCTTGTCAATATTTTTTCAAAGGCCCTTGGCTTCGCATTCACTAGTCAAAGCCTTTATACAAGGAGTGATGCGTATTAGTCCTCCGGTTAATATTCCCATATGTCCATGGGATCTAAACTTGGTTCTGTCGGTTCTACAGAAACAACCATTTGAACCATTACAGCATATTTCCCTGGTTCTTCTTACCAGGAAATTGATTTTTCTAGTAGCCATTTGTTCGGCTAAAAGAGTGTCGGAATTAGCAGCTATGTCCTGTAAGGAGCCATATCTGGTTATCCATAAGGATAGAGTAGTGTTACGCCCTCATCCAGCCTTTCTTCCTAAGGTGGTATCGAGGTTTCATTTGAACCAAGATGTGGTTCTTCCTTCTTTTTTCCCCAAACCTACTTCGGTAGAGGAAAAGTTATTGCATTCTTTGGATGTAGTAAGAGCAGTTAAAGCTTATCTAAAAGCCACTGCTCAGATTCGCAGAACGGATACTTTGTTTATTCTGCCGGAAGGCCCCAGAAAGGGTCAGGCAGCGTCGAAATCTACTTTAGCCAAGTGGATTCGACAGGTCATAATACAAGCCTATGGCTTGAGAAGGAGACCGCCTCCGTTCAAAGTTAGAGCGCACTCCACGAGAGCAGTTGGAACTTCATGGGCAGTGCATCACCAGGCCTCCCTGGCTCAAATCTGTAAGGCCGCAACATGGTCTTCAGTTCACACGTTTACTAGGTTCTACCAGGTGGACGTTAGAAGTCAGGAGGATGTCGCCTTTGGGCGCAGTGTGTTGCAGGCCGCAAAAGATCCTCATGTCTGATAGCGCTCAGCTTATATATGGTGTATCCCCCCCCCCTCATTGGGCATTGCTTTAGGACATCCCATTAGTAATGACTATGTCGCTCTGTGTCCCGTGATGTACGAGAAAGAAAATAGGATTTTTATAACAGCTTACCTGTAAAATCCTTTTCTTGGAGTACATCACGGGACACAGAGCTCCCGCCCCTCTTTGGGGACACTTATTGCTTTGCTACAAAACTGAGGTGCTCCCGGATGGGAGGGGCTTATATAGGGGAGGGTACTTCCGGTTTTGGAAGTTGCCAGTACCAGCACCTGACGGTATCTATATAACCCATTAGTAATGACTATGTCGCTCTGTGTCCCGTGATGTACTCCAAGAAAAGGATTTTACAGGTAAGCTGTTATAAAAATCCTATTTTTATTGATCCAAAAAGAAAATTGGATGAGATAGAAATATACAATGAATAAAATTTACATACTCTGGTTGAGAGCACACATAACATCATACAACATCTCAGGGCAAAAAACATCCCAGATAAAAACATGGTTTGCCAATTAAAATATACAATATTGATATCCACAGAATACCCCAATGCATTTCGACCATTATTTTTTCCAGTCTTCTTCAGGGGGTTTTATGTTCTAGGGGAATATATCAGAACATCAAAAATGAGACATTTGACAGTATACAGAACATCGGTAAAACATTCTGAATTGTGCAAAATTATATTTCCATATTCACAAGGTGTATTTACCATTAAGTGGATGAAAGGATGAGGGTGTGTTGCAAGAGCCAGATGATTGTGAGTGCCTTCACCCTGATAAATCCACCGTGGCCGCATGTCCCCCCCCTGGGGGGCGGGTGGGCGCATAGTCCATCTAGCTTGCAGGGGGCCACATAGATTGGCACTTCTTAACACTCCTATAATTCTTGATGATCGTCTACTGACAATTTAGCATGTCCTTTCATAGGTGCCCTGCCCCCTGTCCTCCCCTCCCCTCTGGGCCAATCTATGTGGCCCCCTGCAAGCTAGATGGACTATGCGCCCACCCGCCCCCCGGGGGGGGGACATGCGGCCACGGTGGATTTATCAGAGTGAAGGCACTCACAATCATCTGGCTCTTGCAACACACCCTCATCCTTTCATCCACTTAATGGTAAATACACCTTGTGAATATGGAAATATAATTTTGCACAATTCAGAATGTTTTACCGATGTTCTGTATACTGTCAAATGTCTCATTTTTGATGTTCTGATATATTCCCCTAGAACGTAAAACCCCCTGAAGAAGACTGGAAAAAATAATGGTCGAAATGCATTGGGGTATTCTGTGGATATTATTATTATTATACAGGATTTATATAGCGCCAACGGTTTGCGCAGCGCTTTACAACATCAGGGAAGACAGTACAATAACAATACAATTCAATACAGAGGGATCAGAGGGCCCTGCTCGTTAGAGCTTACAGTCTAGAAGGGAGGGTCACGTGAAACAAACGGTATTAGCTGTGGGGGATGATCAGGTGGACAGAATGGAAATATTGTTGTTAGGTGTGGGTGGGATAGGCTTCTCTGAAGAGGAGGGTTTTTAAGGATCCTCTAAAAGCTAATAGAGAAGGAGATAGACGGACAGATTGGGGTAAGGAGTTCCATAGGCTTGGAGAGGCTCTGGAAAAGTCCTGGAGACAAGCATGGGAGGAGGTGATGAGCGAGCTAGAGAGCAGGAGGTCTTGAGAAGAACGAAGAGAACGATTAGGTTGGTATTTAGAGACTAGGTCAGTGATGTATCTGGGGGCAGTGTTGTGGATTGCTTTGTAGGTGGTCGTTAGTATTTTCAATTTAATTCGTTGGGTGAGCGGAAGCCAGTGGAGGGATTGACAGAGAGGAGACACAGAGCGGTTGGTAAGGTGGATGAGTCTGGCAGCAGCATTCATGATGGACTGAAGGGGGGTTAAAGTTTTCCGAGGTAAGCCAATGAGGAGGGAGTTGCAGTAATCGAGGCGAGAAATGACCAGGGAGTGGATAAGGAGCTTTGTTGTATCTTTGGTTAAAAAGGGGCGTATTTTGGAGATGTTGCGGAGGTTGATGTGGCAAGATTTGGACAGTGATTGGATGTGAGGATTAAAGGAGAGTTCAGAGTCCAGAACTACTCCTAGGACCTTGGCGTGTTGGGATGGGCTGAGAGTTGTGCCATCAATTTTAACAGAGAGATCGGGGGAGGAGGCACGAGGGGGAGGAAAAATGACCAGTTCAGTTTTGGATAGATTAAGTTTGAGGAAGTGGTGTGACATCCAAACTGATATATCTGATAGTAAATTAGAGATACGTGAGGAGAATGAAGGAGTGAGTTGAGGGGCAGAGAAATAGATTTGAGTGTCATCAGCGTAGAGGTGGTATTGGAAGCCATGGGAGGCTATCAGCTGACCCAGGGAGGAGGTGTAGATTGAAAATAGGAGAGGTCCAAGAACAAAACCTTGGGGGACCCCAATTGAGAAAGGAAGGGGAGAGGAGGAAGTAGAGTTGTAAGCAACGCTAAAGGTGCGGTTGGATAGGTAGGTAGAGAACCAGCGAAGAGTACAGTCGCGGAGACCAAAGGCATGGAGTTTTTTGAGGAGGAGGGGGTGGTCAACCGTATCGAAGGCAGCAGAGAGGTCCAGGAGTAGGAGTACGGAATAGTGTCCCTTAGTTTTGGCCGTTAGTATATCATTTGTTAATTTTAGAAGGGCAGTTTCTGTGGAATGTTGAGGACGAAATCCAGACTGAAGGGGATCAAGAAGGTTATTATCAGCAAGGTGGACACTCAATCGGTTGTAAACTAGACGTTCAAGGAGTTTGGATAAAAAGGGGATCAAGGAGATAGGGCGCAGGTTGTCAGGATTGGATGGGTCCAGAGAGGGCTTTTTAAGTATGGGGCTGACTAGTGCATGTTTCAAAGAGTTAGGGAAGATGCCCGAAGAGAGGGAGAGATTGAAGATGTGGGTTATAGAGCGTAGAATAGAGCCAGAGGGTGAACGTAGCATTTGCGAGGGAACAGGATCCAGAGCGCTGGTGGTAAGATGGACATTAGCAAGTAATTTAGCAACCTTGTCTATAGTGGTGGGATTGAAAGAGGGAAGTAAAGATTGTACCTGTGGGCATGAGGTGTATAGCATAGAGGGCATCTGAACCGTACAGATTTCCTCGCAAATTCTATCAATCTTCTGTTTGAAGTGATAGGCAATCTCCTGGGCAGTGAGTGAGTTAGTGGATGGAGGCAGTGGGGGACGAAGGAGCGAGTTGAAGGTAGAGAAGAGTTGACGAGGACAGGATGGTAAGTTTTTAATGAGGGTGATGAAATAGGTCTGCTTGGCAGTGAGGAGGCTGGAATTGTATATTTGGAGGGCAGATTTATACTGGCCGAAATCTTTCTGGGGCTTAGTCTTACACCATTGGCGCTCGAGAGCACGGCTGTGCTTTTTCAGACTTCTAATATCATCTGTTTGCCAGGGTTGAAGAAGACGGGGCCTTATTCTGCGTGTAGTGAGGGGGGCCACTCTGTCCAGTGATGCTAGAAGTGTAGTGTTGTAGACAGAAGTGGCTAAGTGGGTGCAGGACAGGGGTGCGATTTTGTCATAGAGGTGGTCAGTTGCAGAGCATAGAAAAGAAGGGTTGATATTGAGAAGGTTTCTACGAGTAACCGTTTGGGGGGAGAGGAGGCGGAGGAGAGGGAGAGAGTGAAATTAATAAGGTGGTGATCAGAGAGGGGGTAAGGATAGTTGGAGAGGTTGCATGGAGTGCATAGGTGGGAAAAGACAAGGTCAAGGGTATTGCCTTCAGAGTGAGTAGGAGCATATATTCATTGCTTCAGATCAAAGGAGGAGGTTAGACTGAGAATTTTGGAATTTGCAGGAGAGTTATTATTAATAGGGATGTTGAAGTCACCAAGAATGATTGTGAGGATTTCAGAAGAGAGAAAGTAGGGTAACCAGGCAGAGAAGTCATCAAGAAAGGAAGATAGTGGACCGGGGGGCCGGTAGATCACAGCTATTCTTAGGGAAACTGGGGAGAAGAGACGAACGCAGTGTGCCTCAAATGAGGAGAGTGACAGAGAGGGAGGTGGGTGAAGTACCTGAAAGGTGCTATGTGGGGCTAAAAGGATTCCAACACCCCCACCTTTGCGTCCACTGGATCTGGGGGAGTGAGTCCAGAGAAGACCACCGTGGGATAGAGCAGCAGAAGCCGCAGTGTCGGATTCGTGAAGCCAGGTTTCGGTGACGGCGAGTAGATTAAATGAGTTAGCGATAAAGAGATCGTGGAGGGAGGTGAGTTTATTACAGACAGAGCGAGCGTTCCAAAGGGCGCAAGAGAAAGGGAGTCTGGTCTTGGGAAGGAGAGGAATGGGAACTAGATTGTGTGCATTGCGGCTGCAGCCAGAGGGTGTAGGGTAATGGGTGCGTTGAGCACAGTTAGATGAAGGAGGCCCAGGGTTTGGGGATACATCACCAGAGGGTAGAAGAAGCAGAAAGGTGAGGGAGGTAATGTGGGAATGTGATTTATGTGGGGGGACATGCCCCAGTGGTTTGGAATATTGGGCGTGTGAATATACAATTAGCCAGATTTGGTGAGTGCAGTAATAGAGAGAGGACAGAAGTGAGGATGATATGTATAAGGTGTGGGGTGGAGAAGGGGGGTGTAGGAAAGACAGTTTAAGAATAGATGACACAGCTGTCAGAAGGAGTGGTAGACATTTTAGAAGGGGAAGGAAGAGCAGAAAGTCTGAAAAATATCCCTGTGTTGCAAATTGTAAGGTTTTTGTGTTCCCTCGCTTTGTGCATTCGCCTAAGTGCAGAGTCAGAAGTGCGTCCACTTATCGAAAGAACCCCAGTTACAGAAAAGAGCCCCAGTTGCTATTGAGCCCCCCTGCTATTGCTTCCCCCAGAAAGATGCTTATATTTATACTGATGGGGATAGGGGGTGTGTGCTTTTCAATTATCTAATCAGGAGGTAATAAAGGTTTGCTGGTCAACAGGGCAAAATTCTTACTACAGAGACAGATCTGCAAGAGGGCACTAAAATAAGGTGACCAGATTTTTAAAAAGAAATCCGGGGACATATTTATTTATTTTTACTAGTAATGGCGGCAATCAGCGACTCTCTGTCCGTCACCGCCCGCCTCCCAGCCTTTCAAGTCTTACTCTCCGGGCCCCGGCTACTACTGCGTGGGGAGCGGAGGAAGATCACTCCACCAGGGAAGGCAAGGAGATAATTTTGGGTAAGACAAGGGAGATAAAGCATTGTAATGTGGACAGGTCTATAGAGGGCTAAGCAAACATAACATGCCAGTATTATTACATGGACACAAGCAAAGCTGATAGCAACGTTTCAATTCAGGGTGGACTGCTCACAGCTGAAACATACCATATCAAAGTGAAACTAGGCAAAAACACTTTCCAGTTTCAATTCAGGGTGGACTGCTCACAGCTGAAACATACCTGCAAAGAGACAAAGAATATATCTTTAGATAAATGCAGAGTCAGAAGTGCGTCCACTTATTGAAAAAAAAACACTTTGCGAAAGAGCCCCAGTTGCTATTGAGCCCCCCTGCAATTGCTTCCCCCAGAAAGATGCTTATATGTATACTGATGGGGATAGGGGGTGGGTGCTTTTCAATTATCTAATCAGGAGGTAATAAAGGTTTGCTGGTCAACAGGTCAAAATTCTTACTACAGAGACAGATCTGCAAGAGGGCACTAAAAGTCACTGGGCCATAATTTTGGGTAAGACAAGGGAGATAAAGCATTGTAATTTGGACAGGTCTATAGAGGGCTAAGCAAACATAACATGCCAGTATTACATGGACACAAGCAAAGCTGATAGCAGCGTTTCAATTCAGGGTGGACTGCTCACAGCTGAAACATACCATATCAAATTGAAACTAGGCAAAAACACTTTCCAGTTTCAATTCAGGGTGGACTGCTCACAGCTGAAACATACCTGCAAAGAGACAAAGAATATATCTTCAGATAAGTGCAGAGTCAGAAGTGCGTCCACTTATCGAAAAAAAAACACTTTGCGAAAGAACCCCAGTTGCTATTGAGCCCCCCTGCTATTGCTTCCCCCAGAAAGATGCTTATATTTATACTGATGGGGATAGGGGGTGGGTGCTTTTCAATGATCTAATCAGGAGGTAATAAAGGTTTGCTGGTCAACAGGGCAAAATTCTTACTACAGAGACAGATCTGCAAGAGGGCACTAAAATAAGGTGACCAGATTTTTAAAAAGAAATCCGGGGACATTTTTTTTTTTTTACTAGTAATGGCGGCAATCAGCGACTCTCTGTCCGTCACCGCCCGCCTCCCAGCCTTTCAAGTCTTACTCTCCGGGCCCCGGCTACTACTGGGTGGGGAGCGGAGGAAGATCACTCCACCAGGGAAGGCAAGGAGATAAGCAGGCAGGCGGCTGGCCGGGACTTGAGCCAAGGAAGAAGAACATGCGAGCGGAGCTGAATGGGTATGCACCCGAACCAGCACATGATTATCAGAAAGGGGCACAGATAATGGAAAAAAAATACAACCCTCTAAGCTAGTAGGAGCGGCGGAGTAGGGGGTGTAATTCAGATTTTTTTTTATTTATTCTGCACTGACTGTCTTTGAAATTGCCCCAGCCCCTGTTCAAATCCAATCCGGGGACAAAACTGGGGACAGACTTGGTCCGGGGACAGTGTCCTCAATCCGGGGACTGTCCCCTGAAACCGGGGATGTCTGGTCACCCTACACTAAAAGTCACTGGGCCATAATTTTGGGTAAGACAAGGGAGATAAAGCATTGTAATGTGGACAGGTCTATAGAGGGCTAAGCAAACATAACATGCCAGTATTATTACATGGACACAAGCAAAGCTGATAGCAGCGTTTCAATTCAGGGTGGACTGCTCACAGCTGAAACATACCATATCAAATTGAAACTAGGCAAAAACACTTTCCAGTTTCAATTCAGGGTGGACTGCTCACAGCTGAAACATACCTGCAAAGAGACAAAGAATATATCTTCAGATAAGTGCAGAGTCAGAAGTGCGTCCACTTATCGAAAAAACCCCACTTTGCGAAAGAGCCCCAGTTGCTATTGAGCCCCCCTGCTATTGCTTCCCCCAGAAAGATGCTTATATTTATACTGATGGGGATAGGGGGTGGGTGCTTTTCAATTATCTAATCAGGAGGTAATAAAGGTTTGCTGGTCAACAGGGCAAAATTCTTACTAGTGAGACAGATCTGCAAGAGGGCACTAAAAGTCACTGGGCCATAATTTGGGGTAAGACAAGGGAGATAAAGCATTGTAATGTGGACAGGTCTATAGAGGGCTAAGCAAACATAACATGCCAGTATTATTACATGAAAAGGGGAGCACAGGGGTGGGACTTTAAATGAAGCACAAGGTTCCAATTGAAATAAAAGGTGAACAATAGGAATTTTATTATAGTTAGTACATATAAACCATAAAAGCATTGCTGGTAATTGATAAACGGTAAGCGTAATAATCACAATGGATATGGGGATACCATTGGAGTCTCGGAGTGTAACCACTACTATGGAGAGCGATATACATGATAACAACCAATACATATGATGACATTAATAGTGCTTGCTATTATATGACAATAATAAAATATCAAGGTCACCAACATCAGGGTTAAATAAAAACATATTGAAAAGTAGAACCTGCAGGACCTATGGCCTCACTAGACCTGGGAAGTAAGGTATGTAAGGTGGTTGGAAGATAATTGTGAGCATATTGGAATGAAACCACGGCACCAGTTGGCTCGACGCGTTTCATGGCCTTAGCGCCACTCATCAGGAGCGTACACGTGATTGGTCTAGAATAGAGGGAATATGTAAATGTAAGTAATGGATATAGGTATGTATGGGGGAACAGGTAGGCCCCCAGGCCCCTAAGTACATACTTACTAGTGGTGGTTCACATGTGGGTAGTGTGGTGGTGAGGCGTAGCAGGAATCCGGGACTACCTCCAATTCGGGGGTCGTGGCGGGTGGCTCGCACGGGGCATCACACAGGGCCTACCGCCAAGCAGGGACGGAGCCGGGGCTACCCTGTGGGAACTGGAGACCAGTTAGGAGTATGATGGAATGGGGGAGGGGGGGTTGGCTGAAGATAGAGTGGTGAGGAAGACCCAGTGCAGGTGAAGGTTGTACAGAGGTAGAAGCTGGCGGTCCTTAATGGTGCCAGAGTAGCGTGATAGAGTGAACAACAATTGGTAATGCAGGTGAAGGTCCCAAACTTGTACCTGGGAGGTAGGGTGGAAATGAGGAGGGGGGTGAAAGGAGTCAGGGTTACCTGGGTTCAGCAGGACGATCGGTGAGGGAGAGAGATAGCTGTGCTGTGATGTGAACAGAGCGCCCCGAGTGCCGAGACTGCCCGGAAGTGCCGTTATGTGTGCCGCAGCTGAACCGCCCACCAGCGTCACGCTGGGTAGCAATACGTGGGGGAGGGGCGCCGTCAGCCGAGAAAGATATCCGGCCGCCCGGCGCTTGAACTCCCCCCACCTGTGCTAACTCGTTGTTGTAACCACAGTCTGGTCAGCAAGACGTCAACCAAGACGCCGTACGTCCAGCGTGGAGGCGTGACGGTGACACGCATTGACAGTGCATCCGCCCCCCCAATGATAGGGGAGGGGCGGGAGCCCGCAAGGCGCGTCACGGCCCCCGATGGAGAAAATGACCAGACGCTGAAACGGCCGGACCTATCCCACATATCTACCACCGTGAGTGAACCACCATATTATATTACGATAAAAATATATAGGATATAAAGTTACTATGTTAGGGAAATAGTATTAGTAAAAGGGTATGGCGTTAGACACAGGGGAAGCAGACCATAAGGTTTTAGATTGCAACGTTGAATGGTAATGAGGGGTAATCAATGGAGCAATTCCGAGTGCTTCTATCCCTATTATGTTGAAAGAGGAGAGGGCAATTGTTAGGGATTTTGTGGAGGACATTGCCTGGTAAGGTCATGTGTGTCCATCCCTTGGGACTTTGAATGAAATCATGACCCGGTAAGGCCATACATTTCCATCCCTTGTGAACAATTGTTAGGGATTTTGTGGAGATCATTGCCTGGTAAGGCAATGCATGTCCATCCCTTGGGAGGTAATAAAGGTTTGCTGGTCAACAGGGCAAAATTCTTACTACAGAGACAGATCTGTAAGAGGGCACTAAAAGACACTGGGCCATAATTTTGGGTAAGACAAGGGAGATAAAGCATTGTAATGTGGACAGGTCTATAGAGGGCTAAGCAAACATAACATGCCAGTATTATTACATGGACACAAGCAAAGCTGATAGCAGCGTTTCAATTCAGGGTGAACTGCTCACAGCTGAAACATACCATATCAAATTGAAACTAGGCAAAAACACTTTCCAGTTTCAATTCAGGGTGCACTGCTCACAGCTGAAACATACCATATCAAATTTAAACTAGGCAAAAACACTTTCCAGTTTCAATTCAGGGTGGACTGCTCACAGCTGAAACATACCATATCAAATTGAAACTAGGCGTGGTGTGGCCTGGCTGGACATGTGAGCGGACGTCTTTCCTAGCAGCTCTGAGATCCCTCTGAACAATCCTCTGCAATCCTTCTTACCTGCCACCCAAATAACGCCCGAAAACCTCGCTACACCCTCGGGAAACACCCTGGGATACCTTCTGGTGGATTCTGGTGGATGGGAAAGAGAAAGGGAAGGAAACAGCCTGCGGTTAGAATGAGCATCACCACTCGCTCTGGCCAAGATGGCCGCCGCAACAACAGCACCGCTGCGCCATTCTCTTCACTGGCATCCACCCCAGATCTCTTTGAGGAGGAACCTGACTTGTCCATGCCACCTTCCCCCGGGACCTCCGCTACACCGGCGCTGCCGGCCCCTGCATCCCCTAGTGAGGAGGGCCTGGAGGAAGGCCCGGAACCGGAGCCCACGCTATTGACGGTTCTACAAACCATTAAGGTAAACCATTCAGACATTATGGGGAAGGTGGAGGAATTAAAGCTGGACATTACAATCATGCGCCAGGACATGCATAAGGTGAGGGACCGGGTCTCTGAGACAGAGCGCCGTATCAGTGCTCTAGAAGATACTGTGGGCCCAGTCCTTCCTGTCATTAAAATCCAGGACTCTAAAATACGGTCGCTAGAGGACAAGATGGACGATTTGGAGAACCGTTTTCGCAGGAACAACCTGCGCCTGGTGGGCCTGCCTGAACGGGTGGAGGGTTCTGATCCGGTCGCCTTCTTAGAAAGCTGGTTCTCCCGGGAGTTTGGGAAGGACTGCTTATCCCCCTGTTTTGTCCTGGAGCGAGCCCACCGGGTGCCTGGCAGACCACTTCCTCCTGGGGGACCCCCCCGCACCATAATAATGCGTCTCCTTAACTATAGGGACCGGGATGCGATTCTGCGAGCGGCCCGCATTAAGGGGAGCTTGAAGATCAATAATGCTGCTGTGTCCCTCTTCCCTGACTACTCCCCTGCAGTCCGCGCTTCAAGAGCTAAATATCAACTTGTTAAACAGAAACTGAGGGAGAAGACCATCCAGTACTCCATGCTGTTTCCTGCGACACTGAGAGTGGTGCATCAAGGCCAGGTGCATTTCTTTCAAACCCCTGCGGATGCATTTACCTGGTTCGAGTCCCTGCAACAACCCGGTCGTATGTCCGGCCGGGCACCGGACACCTGAGTTTCTTTGATATTGTTACTTTTATTTTTTCATTGGGTTCTGCCTTTGCTCCCATGATCCGGGATAGTACCTGAGGCAGGTATACATTGTACTTTCCAGTGGCAAGAGGATACAGATCTCCATCGGAAGACTGTGTTGCTTTTTGTTTAACGACCTTCACCCTTTCCTTTTTCCCTTTTTTTTTCCTTGTTTCTCAAACGTTTGCTTCTGCTCTACTTTTCCTGAGCGGGAGCTGATCTAACTGGGTCCGCTGGCGTGTCTAGACGGGCCATGTTTCTAGAAGGTTTTTGCAGTTTGGGATCAAAGCCAGCCCTTTGTTTTTGTTTTTTGGGCCTGGCAGGGGAACATGCTGGGCGGTTGCCTATGCTACAATTCTATCGGATTGTAATATCTCTGGTTGTTAGAATGAGTGCTGCATGTGTGTGTACGTGTGTGTGTGTGTGTGTGTGACTGTGTTTGCCTGCCTCCACCCCCACCTTTGCCATGCCTGGCCTACTGCTGTCCATATCACTGTTATACTTTGTCAGCATGTCTACAGTTAAATGTATCTCCTGGAATGTCCGGGGGTTAAATTCCAAATTTAAACGGGCCTCTATGTTTGATTTCCTCAAGGTGCACAACCCTCATATCTTATGTTTACAGGAAACGCACCTTGTGGGGTCAAGGGTGTTGGCTCTGAAAAAACACTGGGTCATGCATGGGTATCACTCTACGTACTCTAACTATGCAAGAGGGGTGTCCATTCTGATTCGGAAGGGACTCCCCTTTTCATGTGAAAGGGTGGCCTTGGACCCTAAGGGTCGCTATGTTTTTCTCCAATGCAAAATATACTCTGTGCCTATTCTGCTGGTGGTTGTGTACGCTCCTCCCCCGGTCACAACTGAGATTTTTACTGATCTAAGTGTACAGCTTTCCACCTTCCCAACATTGGCTACTCTACTAGTGGGAGATTTCAACTCGGTGATTGATCCTGAAAGGGACCGGTTGAAGCCTCTACAGCATGACTCCAAACTTTTCAGTCAGTGGTGTGCCTCTTTTGGTTACGTTGACCTCTGGAGGCATAGCCATCCTTTGGACCGGGAATATACATGCCAATCACGCACGTACCGTACTCTTTCCAGGCTGGACTATGCTTTGGGGACCCCTGACATGGTCCCTAATATTCAGACAGTATCACACATACACCAGACGTTATCTGATCACTCAGCTGTATCCATTGAGGTGGGGTTGGGCCACAGGCCCACGTTTCGGATGTGGAGGCTAAGCCCTCACTGGGTAGCCACGGCTGAACTTCAAGAGCCGGTTCGGCTAGATATGTCCCACTATTGGGGGGACAATGCTGGATCGGCTTCTTTCGGCCCCACGTGGGACGCCTTTAAGGCGTCCGTAAGGGGGTCATATATCTCAAACATTGCTAGGCATCGTAGGTCGTCTCGGGCTGCCCTTGTGGCTTTGGAGTCTTCCCTGGTGGCGGCCAGGGCCCGCTTTTCTGTGCTCCCCACCCCGGACTCACATGGGGTCCTGGTGGGGGCGCATAGGGCCCTGGATCTCCACAGGGTGGAATTGATAACCAAACAACAGTTGTATCTGTCGGCTAGGTTACACGAACACAGTGGTAAAAATGGTAGGCTGCTGGCATATTTGGCCCGCACGGATTTCCCGGACAGAACGGTACAGCAAATTCAATTGCCGGACGGTTCTGTCACGTCAGACCCCTTGCTTATAAACTCCACGTTTAAAACCTTCTATGAAACTCTGTATACTGCCCCGCCCCCCCCCCCCCCCCCGACCGAGATTGAGGTACTGGGATTCTTTGAATCCCTCCAATTCCCTGTTTTAGAGGATACGCATAATCGGATACTTGATAAGCCCCTGACCGAGGAGGAGGTAGCTGAGGCCATTGGCTCGCTCCCTCCTAACAAAGCCCCAGGATTGGACGGACTACCTGCTGAGTGGTATAGGAACTATGCTGAAGACATGTCTGGGAGGCTGCATTCTTTGTTCGAACAAGCACTGAAGGAGGGAGTGCTTCCCTCCTCCATGTGTGAGGCCCTGATAGTGGTGCTCCCCAAGCCTGATAAGGACAAACTGCAATGTGGGTCCTACAGACCGATCTCCCTGCTAAATAGCGACGTTAAGTTGTTGGCCAAGATCATAGCTATAAGACTGCAAAAAGTTATTCTCCATCTTATCCACAGAGACCAGACTGGGTTTATGCCTGGAAAGAGTACGTATGACAACATTCGTCGGTTGCACCTGCATATTTACAGGGCAGCCGCCGAAAATAAGAGTGGCCTGGTATTATCCTTGGATGTGCTCAAAGCTTTTGACACTGTTAGTTGGTCTTTCCTTTGGGAAACTATGCACCGGATGGGATTCAGCTCTAGATTTATTCAATGGATTCGGTTATTGTATACTAGCCCTAGGGCTAGAGTAAGCACTAATAGAGATGTATCCGAGGGTTTTACACTGCAGAGGGGTACCAGGCAGGGCTGCCCGCTCTCGCCACTCTTGTTCGCCCTGGCTATCGAGCCTCTGGCTCTGGCGGTGCGACAGACGGCGACGGTGGGTGGCATCTGTTACGGGGCCCTCTCAGAAAAAATCTCCCTTTATGCTGACGATGCCCTGGTCTACCTGGATGGTTCTGAACAATCTTTTACCTCCCTTATGGGGGTTGTGGAGGAATTTGGAAGGGTCTCCGGGTTGCGTGTGGGATGGGATAAATCGGTAGCTTTTCCCATAGGCCCTAAGCGGGATTATAACTACCTTTCAACGTCCAAATTGACCATTCAACCTACATTTAAATACTTGGGCATAAGTATCAACGCGGATCTGCCCTCATATGAGGCGCTCAATGTTTCCCCGATTGTGGCACATATGGAGAGCAGGCTGCGGACTTGGGCCTCCTTACCACTTAATCTGATTGGTCGGGTGAATATTTTCAAGATGATATACCTGCCAAAATTTTTATATGTTTTTCGGGCATCTCCAATTTTTTTGTTTAAAAAGTTTTTTAATAAACTCAATTCCCTCCTCGGCACTTTTCTTTGGCATGGCTCACACCCACGGATTGCTAGGGCCTCTCTTCAAGCAGCTAGGCTTGACGGCGGGCTGGCATGTCCAAATTTGAGACTATTTTTTGGCGGCACAGTTAACATACGTTTACGATTGGTTCCTGGAGACCCCTTCCTCCTGCTCTACTGCCCTACTGGGGGCGTTTATGAAGCCTGGGGACTCCCTGGTCGACGGCCTGCACAGGTCAGTGCCCGGGAGATGCTCCCGGGGCTCCCCGATAGACGTCAGTTGGCTGGCCTGGCATGAGGGTAACGGTGTACTCGCGGGTTCGGACGGGATATCTCCCAATACTCCCTTGTGGAAAAACCCTAATTTCTCTGAGCTTCTGGGGCACCCCGATTCGAGTCGTATGTTCATCTCGAATGTCGAATGTATGTTCGTCTCGAACACCGAGCTCATCCCTAATAGAGACTATTTGTTATCCGTGGTGAAATAAATACAAAGGTTGGATTCTCAGTTGGTGTGGACAGTTACTTTACTGGGGAGAATTAAGGACTTTTCTCTGGCTAATGCAGAGACGAGATCAGCTCGGGAGGATTCTAACACTAGCCGCAGGCAGTCCCGAAAACTAACACCGCTCAACCTCCTCATCCAGGAGGGTACGGGCTGCTGGTGTGGTGTGGTGTGCCTCATTCTTTTCCTGCGGAGGAGCCAAGTAAAGAAATAAAAGCAGGTAAAGTCTGGGGTGAGTGCTCTAGATTTGCTTTTCAGGTATGTAATTTTTTTATACTTTACTGTTTACTGTGTTTTATTGTTAACCATTTTTTTGTTTTCAGGTACGCCATTCAGCTGCAGTGCGGATTTATTTATCTTGACAGCAACAGCATTTGCTCCCACGATACATAAAGCCGTGACTCCAGTGCTGTAGGAGGTGATTTCACCACCACAGTTAAAAAAAAGAGCATATATGCCGAAGCATGGGGGCAGCAGGGGCGAAGGAGCGATTTGCTCCTAATGCCGCGTACACACAGTCGAAATTCCGACGGAGGTTTGCCTGTTGAAAAGTCTGACCGTGCTTCGGCATATATATATTTTAAGCACAGGTTGCGCTAAATTTTATTATTTTTTTTTTTACAGTTTTTTTTGTATTTGCTTTGCAGGTATGTTATGGTAAGGTCTTACTGTTATACTGTAGTGTTACTTTGTTTTAATGTTAACCATTTGCATAGCAGGTACGCCATTCAGTTGCTTCGCGGATTTATTTATCTTGACAGCAACAGCGTTTGCTTCCACGATACATAAAGCTGTGACTCCAACGCTGTAGGAGGTGATTTTCACCACCACAGTTAAAAAAAAGAGCACATATGCCGAAGCATGGGGGCAGCAGGGGCAGAGAAGCGATTTGCTCCTAACTTTTGCGGGAGGATGCCCCAATGCTTCGGCATATATAAATGGTGCATGTATGCCCATCATTAGAAGTGGGTGGATGAAGGGAGGTATTCTAATGGTGGGCATACCCACCGATCAATCTCTTTTTTCCATTCAGCCATGCAATAAAAACAAGATTACAATATATGCCCAACAAGGACCAGCAACGTTCTGGTATGTTGCTGGACTTTGAATGGTTATACCAGAATGATGCCTGCGGGTTTAGGTATCATCTTGGTATCATTCTTTTCAGCCAGCAGTCGTCTTTCATGTAAAACCAATCCTTGCAGCTAGTTAGCCTCTAGACTGCTTTTACAAGCAGTGGGAGGGAATGTCCCCCCCCCTCCCACCGTCTTCCATGGTTTTCTCTGGCTCTCCTGTCCCAACAGGGAACCTGAGAATGCAGCCGGTGGTTCCGCCAGCTGACCATAGAGCTGATAAGAGACCAGAATGGCTCCAATCATTTCTATGGCCGAAGAAACCGGAAGCTACAAGCTTTTCATGACTTAGATTTCGCCGGATATAAACAGCGCCATTGGGAAATTGGGAAAGCATTTTATCACACCAATCTTGGTTTGGTCAGATGCTTTGAAGGAAGAGGAGAGATCTAGGGTCTAATAGACCCCAATTTTTTCAAAAAAGAGTACCTGTCACTACCTATAACTATCATTGGGGATATTTACATTCCCTGAGATAACAATAAAAATGATAAAAAAAAATGGAAGGAACAGTTTAAAAATAAAATAAAAAAACGAAATAATTAATAATTAAAAAAAAAAGCACCTCTGCCCCCCCTGTTCTCGCGCAAAGGCGAACGCAAGCGTCAGTCTGGCGTCATATGTAAACAGCAATTGCACCATGCATGTGAGGTATCACCGTGAAGGTCAGATCAAGGGCAGTAATTTTAGCTGTAGACCTCTGTAAATCTAAAGTGGTAACCTGTATAAAGGCTTTTAAAGGCTTTTAAAAATGTATGTAGTTTGTCGCCACTGCGCGTTTGTGCGCAATTTTAAAGCATGTCGTGTTTGGTATCCATGTACTCGGCCTAAGATAATATTTTTTATTTCATCAAACATTTGGCCAATATAGTGTGTTTTAGTGCATTCAAATTAAAGAAAGTGTGTTTTTTCCCCCAAAAATGTGTTTGAAAAATGGCTGCGCAAATACTGTGTGGAAAAAAAATGCAAAACCCATCATTTTATTCTGTAGGGCCTTTGCTTTAAAAAAATATATAATGTTTGGGGGTTCAACGTAATTTTCTTGCAAAAAAAATATTATTTCATGTAAACAAAAAGTGTCAGAAAGGGCTTTGTCTTCAAGTGGTTAGAAGAGTGGATGATGTGTGACATAAGCTTCTAAATGTTGTGCATAAAATGCCAGGACAGTTCAAAACCCCCCCAAATGACCCCATTTTGGAAAGTAGACACCCCAAGCTATTTTCTGAGAGGCATGTCAAGTCCATGGAATATTTTATATTTTGACACAAGTTGCGGGAATAATAAAAAAAAAAAATATTTTTTTGCACAAAGTTGTCACTAAATGATATATTGCTCAAACATGCCATGGGCATATGTAGAATTACACCCCAAAATACATTCTGTTGCTTCTCCTGAGTACGGGGATACCACATGTGTGAGACTTTTTGGAAACCTAGCCGCATACAGGACCCCAAAACCAAGCACCGCCTTCAGGCTTTCCAAGGGTGTAAATTTTTGATTTCACTCCTCATTGCCTATTCATCGGAGACCATGAAATGCCCAGATGGCACAACCCCCCCCCCCCTCCCCAAATTACCCCATTTTGGAAAGTAGACAACCCAAGCTATTTGCTAAGAGGTATGGTGAGTATTTTGCAGATCTCGCTTTTTGTCACAAAGTTTTGAAATTTGAAAAAAGAAAAAAAAATGTTCTTTCTTCATTTTCAAAAACAAATGAGAGCTGCAAAATACTCACCATGCCTCTCAGCAAATAGCTTGGGGTGTCTACTTTCCAAAATGGGGTCATTTGGGGGGGGTTTCTGTCATCTTGGCATTTTATGGCCTTCAAAACTGTGATAGGTAGTGAGGAGTAAAATGAAAAATTTGTGCCCTTAGAAATCCTGAAGGCGGTGCTTGAATTTCGGGGCCCCGTACGCGGCTAGGCTTCCAAGAAGTCCCACACATGTGGTATCCCCATACTCAGGAGAAGCAGCAGAATGTATTTTTGGGTGTAATTTTACATATGGCCATGGCATGTTTGAGCAATATATTATTTAGTGACAACTTTGTGGAAAAAAAAAAAAAAAAAAAAAAGTTTGTAATATTCCCGCAACTTGTGGCAAAATATAAAATATTCCATGGACTCAACATGCCTCTCAGCAAATAGCTTGGGGTGTCTACTTTCTAAAATGGGGTCATTTGGGGGGGTTTGTGCCATCTTGGCATTTTATGACCTTCAAAACTGTGATAGGTAGTGAGGAGTGAAATCAAAAATTTAAGCCCTTAAGCCTCGTACACACGACCGAGTTTCTCGTCCAAAACCGTCAAGAAAAGTGCCGCGAGAGCTTTTTTCTCGAGAAAACCGTTCGTGTGTATGGTTTTACGACGAGAAAACTGCCGTGAATCTCGACGAGAAAATAGAGAACCTGCTCTCTATTTTCTCGTCAGGATTCAAGATTTCCTCGTCGTGTTTCTCATCGGCCTGTTTTGTGACGAGAAAATGGTTCGTGTGTATGCTTTTACGACTCTTCCAAAAGCGCGCATGCTTAGAAGCAAGTATGAGACGGGAGCGCATCTTCTGCTAAATCAAGCCTTCGTAATGGAGATAGCACGTTCGTCACGCTCTAAATTATTGCATCGTTTAAATGTTGTGCATTGAAATCTTCTTTAGAATGTTACATTAATCAAAACGAATGAACTTCTTTTGCTGCTGATATTCACACAGAGTTAGGACTATCTTTTTTTAACCTTTTTCATGCTGCTCTTTAGAAGATATATGTGTATTATATCGTGCAAGATCTTCTGAATATTTTACTGTTTTATATTTTTCAAACAGATGTTAAAGTGGTTGTAAACCCACTTTTTTTTTTGGCCCACCTGCAAGAGAAAGGCATAATGAGCTATTATGACTAGCATAATAGCTCATTATGTTCCACTTACCTTAGATCGGGGCCCCCGAAGCCGTCCTCGTCCCTCTGTCCAGCCGCAGACATCACTGCAGCGATAGCCGGAATGTTACTTCCGGGTATCGCCGCACCAGCCAATCACAGCGCCGCTCCGGCGCTGTGATTGGCCGGAGCGGCGGAGACGTCACTCTGCGCATGCGCGCGGGAGGCGTCCCACTTGGCTACGCCCAGCGATTGCTGGGAAGTAGCCGAGTATGTGAATGGGATTAACCCCATAAATGCGCCGTTGTCTACGGCGCGCATGCGCCGTAGATAGCGGCGCTTGACATTTTAGTAAATATCTCCTAAACCGTGTAGGTTTAGGAGATATTTCTTGCACCTACAGGTAAGCCTTAATCTAGGCTTACCTGTAGGTGCAAGTTGAAAAAGTGGGTTTACAACCACTTTAATAGTAATTTGCAAATGTTTTGATAGTGATCTCCCATTGAATATTTTAATATATTTTTGGTAAATTTTACACCCTCTATTTTCAAAAATATATTTTAATTCTTTTTTTGGGGGTTGTTATATGTCCCTTTTTTTGGCTGTCAAATGTATCTGCTTACTCCAAAGCTAAATTAAAAAATTGTAAAAATAAACATAGTCAAGTATGAACTTAAGCAAAAATAACATTTATTCATGTTTGAAACAAAATAAAGAGAAGGCAGCGCTGGAGAACCTGCTGCCATTTGTGCATCCCAGGGACCCCAGAGCACACATCAACCCTGTGTGGACACTAAAATTGGGAGCTTGAGAAGGCCAACAGTTCTGAGCACAATCTGATGCTGGCCTCCCAGAGGTCAGGAACAGCAGCAGGTGAGATATATGTCCCAAGTGTGTGGTACTACAACAGGCTGCCTTCTGTCAAACCCCAATGAAGCAAGGCCATCACTTCCTCGTCTTCCTGGCAACCTTCCCTGCAACCTTCCCTGAAGCCTTCTCTGCAGCCTTCCTTCTTCGTGTGGCTGAAGGCTGGGCCACTGGAGGGGTACTCCTGTCAGGAGGAGGAGGAGGTGGAGGAGAAGGGGGTGGCGCAGAAGAAGGTGGAGGTGGAGGAGAAGGGAGTGGGGCAGAAGAACAAGGTGGAGGAGGAGGTGGAGGAGAAGGGGGTGGCGCAGAAGAAGAAGGTGGAGGTGGAGGAGAAGGGGGTGGGGCAGAAGAACAAGGTGGAGGTGGAGGAGGAGGTTGAGGTTGTGAGAGTTGTGCCACCTCACAAATTGCGGTATTGGGGGTAATTCTTTCCATCACCCCCTTGTTCAGCAAGGTGATGAGCAGGGGCTCGCATAGGAGGCGTTGCTCCATGCTCATCACCTTGAACTTTGCCTCCACTAGGCCGGCAATGGCCTCTTCAGGGGATGTGGGCTCCTGGAGGGTGGCATGGGCCTCTTGAATAAGGGCCATTGCTGCCTCACTGGTGGTCCTGTCCCTCCTGCTTCTTTTGGGAAGTCGGATGGGAGGCACCTGTGATGTTGTGCTTCTCCTTTGGCCGGCCACCTCCTGGCTGCCACTGGGCCCTGCCACCTCCTGCCTGCCACTGGGCCCTGCCACCTCCTGCCTGCCACTGGGCCCTGCCTCCTCCTGCCTGCCACTGGGCCCTGCCTCCTCCTGCCTGACAGTTTCCAGACCCTCCTCCTGGCTGATTTCATCCTGTGTATGAAAAAGGGACATAGTTTAATATGTTGGTTTATTGTTTTCATCCAACTTTCAGCTCATGTATGAAGCAATTAGAATGTAAATCCCGAAAACATTTTTTCAAATTTACAACTACATCAGATTGACTATTTTGCACCCAATTTAGGCAAGACTAATGTCTAGAGATCTTGATTTCACTTGTGGAGCCCAAAATAGTTTGTTTGTCATCTTGACATATTTGTCAAACATTAAGTTTATCCCAATACATTTTTTCTAAATACTATACCTGGCTCCAGATGGCCAAATCCGGTTCATCCAAGATGGCTGCCTCCTCTTGCTCCAGAGAAGGCTCAGGTTGGCTGCAGGGAAGTCTGGGGGGAAGAGTGGATAGTGATGGCCTTGCCTCAATGTGGTCATCCAGAAAGGACATCCTGCTGTAGTACCACAAATTCGGGACATACACATCATCTGCTGCTGCTCCTGACCTCTGAGAAGTCAGGACCTTAGAGCGTTCAGTCCTGTATGTGCCTCTCAAGCTCCCAATTTTAGTGTCCACCTGTTTTGCTGTGGCTGTGGGCACCTTGGTATGCACAAATGTAAGCAGGGTCTCCAGCGCTGCTTTTCTCACCCCTTTTTTTTATGGATGGGGTTTTTGGTCTCCCACAGAGCGGGCAGCTCCCTTACCCGGTCTATAAATTCCGCCAGGAATTCTTTGTCGCTAATAAAGACATTCATATTGTCTCTGCAAGTTAAAAAAAATATATATAACTAATGTGAGGCACACAGTCTAACCTCCTTAAAATCTTATTCACCATATATATCCTCCAACATTCTCAAGACAGTATAGGCCAACAATTGTTCAAAGTCACAAAATCACATACCTTCGTTCGCACGTCCGTCACTTGAACTCCTCTCTCCGCACACCGAACGTAGTATAGTCACATGTGTGTTTGCTATATATACACCACGCATGCGTCAAACTACGCACACGTCGCTCCGCACACGTCGCCCGCCCATGATGTTCTAACTAACATCTTTTCCCCGCCCCTTCTCTTTCGGCGCGCAGACAGATATGGCGGATTTACAGCAGGTGTCTGATAATTCCTCAAATAACAAGGAGGAGACAAGCCCGGAGACTGAGGAAACGTCACGATCAAGGAGGAGATTCAAGGCATCTAATATGTCTTATGGGGAGATGGCGGAGATGGTGGACATCTTGCTAAAGTCGGATTATGACGCAAAGCATGGGCCGTATAGCAAACCAAATAGAAGGAAGGCCAAAATCATGAAGAAAGTCGTGAAGAGTCTAAAGAAGAATTTTGGGGTGAAACGATCAAATGAGCAGCTCAGAAAGAGGTGTCAGACCTCAAACTGAGGGAGCCGGAACAGTTAAGAAGCATTAAGAGAATGCTAGCAAAAAGTAAGTAAATTTTTCACTTTTATGCTATTAATTTATTTCTCAACTTCCATGTTGCTCCTTTTTTTTTTTTTCCTATTGTACTCCCTTCCAAAATGTCATAGTTTGAACTTGGTTTGGCACAGTAATCGTTCGTTACAGACACATCGTTCGGCCACTCTCCTCTTTTTTTGGTTATTTTACAGCCTCAAATGTAATTAGACATCTGCCTGATTTGTTTAAATTGTTGGCTAGATGATGTGTTTGTAAAGAGAATGAAATGCAAACTTTAATCAGTGTAAAGGAGAGGACACTCAGCAGCTGCTTCCACATCTGTACTTTGGAGCACTATAGTGTGGGCCACAAAAACCGCCTTTTTGTGGTGTCCCACACAGGTGCATCAGTGAATTTTTGTGCTGCCTCCATGTCTGAAAATTGACAGCCAAAGGTGAATACTAAACCGATTCTTGGACATATATAATGCATTCATGTTTAAATTCCGCACAAACACACACTTGTCCCCCACTTTCAATCAATTTAGCCTGTTTTCATTTTTCATAGAGAATTTCTGTGTGATAACTAGACCTTTGGTTTGCTTCTCATAGGGGAGAGAAGACTGGGAGGAGAACACTCCAGGGTTTACAGGAACCCCACAGCTTCGAAACAACCCCAAACTCCCAAAGACCCCCAAACTGAGGATGTTGAGGAAGTTGAAGAGGTGGAGGAAGGAGAAGTGCAGGAAGGAGAAGTGGATGACGTGGTGAAACTGGTCAGCACAACAGGTCAGTATCTGTCACCACAGCTTCAGGTAAGAGATGTAGGCCTGCAGAGTTATAATACCTTTTGTATTTTGTTTTTAGGGGATGTAAATGTTGTGGTGAAGGATAGTACACGTTTCTCTGCTGACAGTGCCCTCCGAATTATACAGCAAGTGATGGAATGTAGCACAGAACTGGACAGAATTAAGCAAAGAATTCATGTGATGGATCAAACATTTAAAGACATTCTCGATGTTTTGGGGAGAATTGAATAAGGCATCAAAACCCCAATTTTTGTTTAATGATTGTTCTTCCCCCTTTTTATTATATTTTTGACAATCAAACCAGCCAAAAATTGAATATGCACACAGTGTGTCAACATGTGCCATCTGCCATCAGGGGATATCCATGTACGGCTTTTGTGGGTGCAACCCCTTCCTCGTATCTAAAGTAGGTGAACTGAAGAAGGGGTTGCACCCACAAAACACGTCCATTGATTGATTACCCCTGATGGCAGATAGCACATGTTGACAATAGGGATCAGGAGTTTAAATTCCCTATTGGAAAATACTACTAAATGTGTGCATATTCAATTTTTGGCTGGTCAAGGGGTGGCAAGACCCCATATTAGGACGGGCACATAGAGACATAGTTTGTGTAAGTGAATGCCTCATATTGCTCAGAGGTATCCAATGTTGTACTTTTTGCAATGCAACTGATGGTTTTCTATTTTCATAAGAAAAAAATTGCCGGTTTGTGGCCAGCCAAAAGTAAAATGTTTGAACACAAACAACGTGTAGCTTCTTTTTCAAATACGCTCTAACCTTATATTTTTTTTTTGTGGGGTTGCATAGTGAAATGGTTGGTATTTACTAAAGGAAAATACACTTGGCACTACAAATGCACTAAGACAAACTAGGAGACATGAAAAAACAAAAGTTAAAAGATTATATCAGATTTTTATTGAGTTCGTTCTCCATGCATCTTTACACATGGCCTGGCATAGGAATTGCCCCCCTACCCGTGAAATATTCCAGATACTTCTCACGAACCTCACGGCATTTTGGGGGGGCAAGCCAGGACGGGCAGATTCGAGGCCCAGCAGGCGATTGCCAGAGGAAAGTCCTGCCTCCGGCAATACTGAGGCCATATAAGAAGTTGATTTTCTACTGAGAAAGTTATGGAGCACACAGCAGCATAAAACTACATAGTTTATTTTGTACTCCGCCAAGTGGATGGGAGTCATAAAAAGGCGGAACCGGCTGGCCATTATGCCGAAGGCATTTTCAATGACTCTTCGGGCCCTGGCCAGCCGGTAGTTGAACACCCTCTTCTCTGGGGTCAGGGTCCTCTGTGGAAAAGGCCTCATGAGGTGCGGTCCGAGTCCGAAGGCTTCATCAGCCAAAAAAACAAAGGGGAGTCCTTCAACATTCCCTGCATCCGGTGGCAATGCAAGTTCGTCACTCTGGAGACGGAGGGCAAACTCCGTCTGGATGAAGGATCCCCCATCGGACATCCGGCCATTCTTCCCTACATCAACATAGAGGAATTCATACCGTGCTGACACCACCACCATCAGCACAATGCTATGAAACCCCTTGTAATTGAAGTAGTAGGACCCAGAACGGGGTGGTGGCACGATGCGGACGTGCTTCCCGTCTATGGCACCACCGCAGTTGGGGAAGTCCCACCGCGTGGCAAACTCCGATGCCACAGTCTGCCATTCCTGTGGCGTGGAAGAACGCTGGGGAGTCAAACAAGATGAAAAAAAATAGAATTTAAAAATAGAACATTGCAAGCAGATAAGAAAATACATTAGAGGCCAACATCAATCAAATTCTCTGTTTAAGGTGTTTTTAAGAATTATAATGGAAGGCTCATGTTTCATATTCATCACCCCCTCTGATGGTCCATTCTTACAATATTTTGGGGGGGGGGTAGATGTGTTTGGCCACAGGATAGCATTGCAGTGGCGGTGCGTCCAGAGTGGGCGCTGGAGCACTGCCCCCTCTCTCCTGCGCCCATCACTCCGAACAATACATAGGTTCATGCGTTGCAGTAACCTATGTATTGTCAATGCCGCCCACTATTCAGGTGGGTGGCCCCCTGTTAAGCGACCAACATATGAATAACTGCGGCATTTAGGGGGTAAAAATTGCATATCAGAAACAGGGAGGCAAATAGGCTTGCAAATTACAGCCTGAGGGATGTAATTGGCTTCCAAATAGTAAAATAGGGGACGCAGGGGGGGGGGCATTCCTTGGGTAAACACTGACAGGCTGCTCTGCCAATCATGTTCACCAAGTCTGTTTAACGGTAACATGATTGGCTGATGCAACATCAAGGGCAGGAGAAGACATCAAGGACAGAAGAAGGATGGCGCGGACAAGAAGAAGGTAAGTGCAGGGCTGGGGGGGAACTGGCTGCATTGGAGGGAACAAAATGGCTGCATTGGAGGGGACAAAATGGCTGCATTGGAGGGGACAAAATGGCTGCATTGGAGGGGACAAAATGGCTGCATTGGAGGGGACAAAATGGCTGCATTGGAGGGAACAAAATGGCTGCATTGGAGGGAACAAAATGGCTGCATTGGAGGGAACAAAATGGCTGCATTGGAGGGAACAAAATGGCTGCATTGGAGGGAACAAAATGGCTGCATTGGAGGGGACAAAATGGCTGCATTGGAGGGGACAAAATGGCTGCATTGGAGGGGACAAAATGGCTGCATTGGAGGGAACAAAATGGCTGCATTGGAGGGAACAAAATGGCTGCATTGGAGGGGGAAACTGGGGGCGTTTAATAGGCACAGTAGCAAAAAAGGAGGAAGTTTAGTTCCTAAATTGGGGTTTGAACCCCCAAACATTTTGAGCACCAGCCGCCACTGCTGGAGAGGTTAGTGAAGGGAAATATACATGGAGGAGCAAAAAGGGGCATTTTAAAGCTTCCAGCATGCATGAGGACAAAGGGGACATTCTCAGCATATTACAATCATGGCAATTAGGGAAGGATGAAAGAAATACAATACATTAGCATACATGAAATACATAAAATGTGATGTTAATGGAGAAAACTTACCCTAATATAGTCCTCCTGCAGGACTTGTATAATGGCAGAACAGGTGTCTGGGATTATGAGGCCCAGAGCCTGGGGGGAGATGCCTGTCGTGAACTTCAAGTCCTGCAGACTTCTCCCTGTCGCCAGGTAGCGTAACGTGGCGATGAGCCTCTGCTCAGCACAGATGGCTTCCCGCATAACGGTGTCCTGCCTGGTAATATAGGGGGACACCAAAGCCAACAGTTCCTGAAAAACGGGGTCTGACATCCGCAGAAAATTCCTGTAGTCCTCAGGATTATTCTCGACAATCTCCCGCAGCAGAGGCATATGGCAGAATTGGTCCCGCTGGAGCAACCAATTCTTGGTCCATGAACTCCTCCTCACCCCGTTCATGGACTGGTCTTGGTCCAAAACAAGCAGACCAACACCAAGCGCCCGCACAGCACGAACTCGACGACGAGAACGTACAGGCGACATGGCTAGGAAACGGTCGTCTTATCAGAACGTACAGAACAGAACGCACTTTAGAACAGCAAGGCCTATGAATAACGAACTGAAAATCAGAAACTAACGGGCAAGAACGCACTGTAAAACAGATACGACCTGCCTAGACGCCCTGAAAGACAAGATACGAACCCACAAGCACAAACTGAACCTCAGAAAACGAACTGAAAAGCACGAAGACTGAAAAGCGCGAATCATCTCTTCCCAAACTTTTACTTCTCACACGGTAACACGAGATCAGCAAAAGCGGCCCAAGGGGTGGTGCCAGGGAAATCGATCTTCCCCTTTATAGTGCCGTCGTACGTGCTGGACGTGACCGCGGAGAACAACGAGGAAATTGGGAAATGTCAGTGTGTACGCATGGAAAGCTTGACGAGAAAATCGTCAAGGTTAACAAGAATCTCGTCGAAAAAAACGGCGTGTTTTTAACGACGAGAAAATCGGCCGTGTGTACGAGGCTTTAGAAATGATGAAGGCAGTGCTTGGTTTTCGGGGCCCAGTACACAGTTAGGCTCTCAAAAAGTCCCACACATGTGGTATGCCTATACTCAGGAGAAGCAGCAGAATGTATTTTGGGGTGTAATTCTACATATTTGAGCAATATATTATTTAGTGACAACTTTGTGCAAAAAAAAAAGTTTGTCATATTCCCACAACTTGTGGCAAAATATAAAATATTCCATGGACTCAACATGCCTCTCAGCAAATAGCTTGGGGTGTCTACTTTCCAAAATGGGGTCATTTGGAGGGATTTTGTGCTATTTTCGCATTTTATGGCCTTCAAAACTGTGATAGGTAGTGATGGTAGTGAGGAGTGAAATCAAAAATTTACGCCCTTAGAAATCTTGAAGGTGGTGCTTGGATTTCGGGGTCCCGTACGCGGCTAGGCTCCCAAAAAGTCCCACACATGTGGTATCCCCATACTCAGGGGAAGCAGCAGAATTTATTTTGGGGTGTAATTTCACATATGCCCATGGCATGTGTGAGCAATATATCATTTAGTGACCACTTTGTGCAAAAAAAAAAAAAGTTTGTAATTTTCCTGCAACTTGTGGCAAAATATCAAATATTCCATGGACTCAACATGCCTCTCAGCAAATAGCTTGGGGTGTCTACTTTCCAAAATGGGGTCATTTGGGGGGTTTTGTGCTATTTTGGCATTTTATGACCTTCAAAACTGTGATAGGTAGTGAGGAGCAAAATCAAAAATTTGCGCCCTTAGAAATCCTGAAGGCAGTGCTTGGTTTTCGGGGCCCCGTACCCGGCTAGGCTCCCAAAAAGTCCCACACGTGGTATTCCCTGTACTCAGGAGAAGCAGCCAAATGTATTTTGGGGTGCAATTCCACATATAACCATAGCATGTGTGAGCAATATATCATTTAGTGACAATTTTTTTTTTTTTGTCATTATTTAATCACTTGGGACAAAAAAAATTAATATTCAATGGGCTCAACATGCCTCTCAACAATTTCTTTGGGGTGTCTACTTTCCAAAATGAGGTCATTTGGAGGGGTTTTGTACTGCCCTGCCATTTTAGCACCTCAAGAAATAAGATAGGCAGTCATAAACTAAAAGCGGTGTAAATTCCAGAAAATGTACCCCAGTTTGTAGACGCTATAACTTTTGCGCAAACCAATAAATATACGCTTATTGACTTTTTTTTTACAATAGACATGTGGCTGAATACATTTTGGTCTAAATGTATGACTAAAATTGAGTTTATTCAATTTTTCTTATAACAAAAAGTAGAAAATATAATTTTTTCTCAAACTTTTCGGTCTTTTTCCATTTATATCGCAAAAAATAAAAATCACAGAGACAATAAAATAACATCAAAAGAAAGCTCTATTTGTGGGGAAAAAAAGTATGCAAATTTCGTTTGGGTGCAACATTGCATGACCATGCAATTACCAGTTAAAGCAGCACAGAGCCAAATTGTAAAAAGTCCTCTGGTCTTTAGGTCAAATGGTCCGGGGCTGAAGTGGTTAAGAAAAAAAAAAAAGAGAAAATAAAAAGAAAATAGAGGGTCAAGAGTGGCTCACGTGTAGAGGTACGTTTGGGGTAACTCCGGTGTTTACAGGAGGTTGAGTAGGATGGAGCAAACAAGAATATGGAAGATCCGTGCATCAGGTGGATTAATGAGAAAAAATCCTTCATTGTAGGGTTGTTAGCCAGTCGTCCGCATCCGCCGGGTTGTCAAAGAAACAGATCTCTCCATCATGCTGGACCTGCAAGCGGCTAGGATAAAGAGAAAACCTTTATTGATGTCCGTAGATGACTCAGAGATAAGAGCATTAAATACAGTATTTAATGCTCTTATCTCTGAGTCGTCTACGGACATCAATAAAGGTTTTCTCTTCCTCTGCAACTCAGCTGAAAAGTCGGGGAAAAGAAGAACAGAGGTGTTGCCATATCTGAGTGTGGGATGTTTCTGGGCCTCAGAGAGAATCCTGTCCCTGTCCCGATAGTTGAGGAAGCGAACCAGGAAAGAGCGGAGGAGATTCCCTGGGATGGCACGGCCCGTGGGCACCCGATGAGCCTTTTCAACCACGTAAGTAGGGGGGATATCCGTAAGGCCCAGGAGATTTTTTAAAGAACTCTTCCGCAAATTCAGCAGGGCGATCCCACTCCCCTCTCTCAGGCAGACTCAGGACTCTGATATTATTGCACCTCATTCTGTTTTCAGCGCCGTCTGATTTTGCGACAAGGGACTGTACTGTGCGCTGCAACTCAGCAATGGAGGCGGCATGCTGCCTCTCTGGGGTGTTTGCGTGGCTTTGGGCAAAGATCTTTAATATCCCTTAACGTCCCGAGGGGGAGTGGGATATGGACCGGGGTTTCTCCCATGTGAATAACGGGGAATTTGAGGGCTTCTATCTCCGAGGTCAAGCCACCCACTGCCTCATCATCCTTATCCTCCTCAGCTTTCCTTCTATCACTTTTTCTTCATCTTCCTCTTTTTTTAATACACTGTTCTTCCTCCTCTACTAATTGACTTAAACGTTCCTGTATCTGTCTTCTATCTTCCCCCTCCCGTAACCAATTAGTTCCCTTTTGTTTAGCTATGGTTAATACTCCTGCTATAACATTTGGATCTAACGAGGGGTATATTTTCTTTGGGACAAGGGATTCATCTTTTACCATAGCATATGGAGGGGGTTTTTCTTGATAAAAATTAGGGGGAGCTGATGGACTTCCTATTGCGTCTTCTAATTGCTCTTTCTTTTCCATTTTTACACTTGTATATTTCTTTCTATATTCCTTCATACCCTTTGCCCAAATTTTACAACATTTAGTCATGTAATCTTTGTCAAGGTCTTTTATGGGATAATTATACTGTTTATGTTGGCCACATATTCTGGTCACTTCCTCCCACTCTTCCTCGGAACATGGTCCGTATTCCCCCAAACACGGCACTTCTAACTGATGTGCTCTTTTTAAAACTAGTGACCAAAAAGGATCAGTATAATTTTTCCCATAATTGACTTTAATGTAATCAATCGGAGAGGGTTGGTGCTGCTTACCTTCAGCTTCCTTTCCTGCTTGATTACCCATAATAGCAAACAATAATACTTATACTTTAAAATTAAAAAATTTCTGTCTTGCTTTCTCTATTTCGTTCCAGGGGCGGAAAATGTCCTTAAACTTATGACAATTTATAGATTTATGACAAGGAACCCAGTGTTCTCCTTTTTTAAATACAACCAGACACTGTATTTCTGCTACACTTAGTCCCTCGAACACCGGACTGGGGGGTAGTATGTTGTGTATATTAAACCTTAACATATGTTGTTTTGATCCCTGGAACATAGGACCCTTGCCAATTTTGACATGATACCCCCCTGGAACAATTGCCACTAATGACGTGGTCTTCCCTTTGTAAGCAAACAATAAACCAGTTTTACATTCAGGACAACAATATACAGTTGACATTTAAAAAGGTAACCCTTTTTGTGTACACCTTTAGATATAGAGTTTCCACAGATCCGTCCTATGTAGAGAAGAATTTAAGATTCTTTCTCAATCTAATAACCTGGTCTGGCCAACCTAGCGAGACCCTCTGTATCTATTCTAAATCTACCTTTCAATCTTAACAGAGTCCCAGAAAACTTGTAGTTTTCAAGAGAGTCTACTTTATGGTGAACCAATTGACAAGGCAAGACTGTTGTTCCCAATAATAATTAAAGGGGGTCTTACCTGTTCAATTGGATCATCACACTTCTGACACCACTGAAAGGTTCTGGTTCTGTTTGGTTCTGTTGGACCTTCTTGGCTCGAGCTGGACTCAGGATCTGTGGAAGTCTCTCTGACCGGTCGGATATTCAAGACACCAATACACAGTGAATAGGTATACAAGAATATATCGTTTAATGGTTACATGTCCTTTTTTATACACAGCGAGAAAAGTTGCCTCTCTCCTATGGACCTATCAGCAATAAGCAAAAACCTCATGAGTTAGACAAAAATAAATTCTAACAGGTTTTTTTACTTCTGCAAAAGCGGTCAGTTAACATACGTCAATTGTGGTCAAACTAGACATGTTCTGACATTTGAAACAGGAAGATAAGAAACGCCAGATGTCAGTGCGGTCAACCTGTCAGTTAAAAGCAGAAGTGAGATAAACTTTTTCCCGGAAAAGGCCTAACCACAAAGTCACATTTCAACCTAAATATACATGCTTGTCAGTTACACAGAAGAAAGATTAGCTTGACTACAAAAGTCACATCTTGTTCACACTCATGTCAGAGAAACATTATTGTAAAATATATATATATTTGAGGAGAACTCTAACCATGAATATTGGTTCATGATCTTCTTATACCTTACAGCTGACACTCTGGACTCAGTTTCAGTCATTCTCCCCCTTATTTTGTCGAGGTCGTTCCATATTAGGTTGCACTCAGCAAGATGGTCAATGCGCACCAGCAGTGAGGTCCTACTCTGCTCGATCGCAGGAAGGATCATGTCTGTACTGTCTTGAGATGGTGGGGCTGACCCCTCTGCCATTGGAGCCTCTCTAGGATCCATTTCCAGGTCGGCCAGCAGGGCCCGAAGCCGAATGACCAGTATGGAATCTGTTTGCGGGGAAGAGGGTGGTGGTGGCGGGAGCAGTGTATTGGGATTAGCGGCTTTGGAGGACTTCTTCCCCTTTTTGGAGGAGGAGGAGATCAGGAGAGTCACCAGGGGAGACCACTATAGGGGCTGTTCTTCCGTGTCCAGAGGAGCGTCCAGGAGGCAGCTAGAGGCCACAGGATTTGAGCCCCAGGAGATCACAAGGTGGACAGGCAGTCAGTGTTCACCAGCAACCCCTTACCTCACAGCAGGCACACAGGCAGATGCAGGGTAGTGAGGATGGAAGGCTGGGAGTGCCAGGGTGAGGAAGGCCCAGAGCAGCAGGATGGCAGATGAGAGGAGATACAAGGCCCCAGGATACCACAGCTCAGACAGGCAGTCTCTGGCAGCACACAAGCTCGTGGCAGGGACGTGGAAGGATGACAGGGCAGATGGAGACAGGAGGCCCGTGCTTCAGAGCCCAGGCCGGACCAGTCACGGTGCACCCCCTGTGGGATACCGGCTCAGGAAACGGCGGTGATCGTCAGGCTTCACTAGGTCGTGCTAGGCCGCCGCCGCCGCCACGGATGTCACCGAAGGTCAGACAGGCCCCCTGACCGTGCCAGGTAGGTGGGTGGGCAGCAGGTGAGGACGGATGACGGTCCCCTACCTCCAGACAGGCCAGGATCAGTTCTCCCCGGGAGGCCACAGGCCAGCAAGATGGCGGCGACCGCGGGTGTATGTAGGTTATGACGTGCAGGTAACCACGGGCAGAGCCACTCCACAATACTGGCCCAGGACACTACAGGGGACAGAGATGAGCAGGCTGGCAGAGTTTCAGCTTGTTTTGGTGAGGCAGATGCACGGATGGCAGAGGATTAGATTCAGGATGCCTGGAGCTCCTCGCAAACACGTCCTCTGCCACTCACCTTCGGACATGCATGCAGCCCTTTGAACTTCTTAATACGTTCTTTGAATTTCAACTGTTGATTGGACCTTAGATTTGCACACTTTACAGCAAGGTTTACTCCTCTATACTTTACCTGACCGCCTAGATTTTTTTACAGTTCTGCTGCAAAGGTTGTTAGAGTTTTTGTTCTACGCATAAGTGTGCGCAGCCTATTTCATTAGGGTGTGCAACCCAAAGCTCAAACACACCGAAGCATAGTAAACTGCTTTTACTATGCTTCCGTTTGTGAATGAACACAGTGAGTGAGTGTGTCCACTGTGTTCATTTAGGAACCTTCCCACGTTCTCCATCCAGAAAAATCTCCGGGGAGAGAAGAGAAGAGGGAAGCCCAGGCAGTTGGGGGAGTTGGCACCACACAGAGTGATTAGGGTGTGCCAAGGCACACCTGGCACACACCCCTGCGCATGCCTATGGTTCTATGGCTGGTGGAGTATTTCTATGACAACTTTACACCACACATCTGTAAAACAATCTATATTGAAATCAAGCTAGACCAGAAAAATTCCACTAATTTATATGAGGGGGGTTGCAGTTTAGCGGGCCAAGGCAGGTTTTTTCTTGAAATAAACATTAGAATTTATTATTTAGGAGACATAGTCACAGATATTGTACAGTGACTGACTGGACAGTATGTAAGCAGCATAGTTAGGCCACATAATAAGAGGAAGAAACAAGGCAGGTTATATAACTGAACAAAAATTTGAGTGTATTGTGAATGAGACAATAGACACAAATGTTGTTCAGTGACTTGTCAGTGTGTAAGTAGCTTGGTTAGGCTGCAATAGAAGAGGGAGAGATGATCCAGGATTTTATCTCAAATTAAATATTACAGTGTATTAATATATCTTAGAGACAATCGTCACAAATATTGAGTGCTGGAGCACCATCATAGGCTGAAAATGTCAAGGCCCATGACAGGATTTATCTTGAAGCAAACATTAGAAATATGACAGCTGAGGACCAGCTGTGGAAACATAGCGTGGCACCTTTAGCGTGGCACCAGAGCATGGGAATTGTCTGGGAGGCGTGACAGGAGCATGTAATGGTGACATGTATAATTTTTTTTGGGGGGGAGACAATAAAGAAGTTGTAGTCATTGGAAATTCTAGTAAGACAACACGCTGCAGTGTGAACCATACGTTTCAACACATACTAGGCAAGCTCTATTCCAGTGGTCCAACCTGGCCTTCCAATTTACGCAGAAATCATGTGGTTCAGGAGTTGCCTGTGAGTGCTGCCTGGCTGCTATAGTTAAAAAAAACTCTGAAAAGTGAAGCTGAGGCAGTCATCGCCAGTGTTTCTCCTGTTTTTATGGATTAAAGGATCTGAGACATGTTGGTCATCAAAGAGGATCCTGTCCCCATCAGGGAATATGGTAAAGAGATTCTTATGCAGTACATCTTTAAAGTGCTGCATTTTTGGTATTTTCTGGTATGGCAGGAGTAGATTGGCCATTTTACTCTTGTATTGGGGATCTAGCTAGTCAGCCATCCAATAGTGGTCCCTCTTTGCTGACCTGAATTATGGGGTCCTCTGTCCCTGACACAGTAGCAAAATCTTCTCTTTCTTCTGCCACTGTGCCTTCAGTATCCAGTCTGGATCAGGACATGGAGTGTGTACTCCAGGAAAAGGACAAGAGGGATTGTATCAATTATGCCCACCTTGTTGCAGTTCATAGATTTGGTCACTGCATGTGTCCTGAGTGATGAACCATGCAGTAAAAAGAACCTCAGCTCTCTAGAATCTGTCCTTGTACCATAATCACACAGATACTAATTGCTGACATGCTGGTTTAGCATCTGCCGTCTGCAGCATGGCCAACATGGGGGTGTTACAGATGAGGAGGCTGGCAGGCAGCTGATGTTGGCACTGCATTTCTGCAAGGCAAACACTGGCCAGGTATGACCACCCAAAGTGGCCACTTTTGTCGACAACAACCACAAATTGGCATGAAGAAGGACCTGCTGGTACTAGGGTTGCCACCTGTCCAGGACTCACCCGGGCAGTCCGGGTTTTGAATCCTGTGTCCGGTTTTTAGTCCGTCAGAGACCCCGACACATCAGTGGCAGGCAGCCCCACAGCACCAATTCCCACTTACTGTTGGCTTTCTGTGCTTTTCCAGGTTTGGGTATAAGAACAATAGTGGCCTCCCGCATGGATGGTGGCAATGTAAAGGTCTCAAAAAGGTCGTTATAAAGTGCCAGTAGTTTGGGGGTGAGTATCTCACTAAAATAGGAGTAGAACTCCACAGGTAGTCCGTCAGAGCTCGGGGACTTGGATCTGGCGAAACTCACGATAGCGATGGCTATCTCATCCGTAGTGAGGTGTGCCTCGAGGAGGGTAACCTAGTTAATTGTGGAAAGGAGACATTCTCTAAAAAGAGTCATGGGTTCACTATCATATGAGTAAGCACTATAATAGTGTGAAACGCGTCAGCTAGATGTGACCAGTTTGCCGTGTCGTGCAGTGTGTTTTTTGTTTCCTGAACCTTTTGGAATAAAGGCTTTTTAATCAGAGTGCTGCTTCCAGAAGTGATTTTCTTTTCTTGATGGGTTCACTATCAGCAGGAGCTGTTGATTTGTACAGGTCTGCAAAGAAATCTTTGAATTTGGAGGTTACTGTGGGCGGGTCTGTAATCTGGTCCCCCCCGGGCCATGTAAGGTGATGACAACTGGGGGGTCTGTCCTCGCTGTGTACCAGGTATGCTAGTAATTTGCCAGCCTTTTCCCCATACCTGAGCATTTTCTGTATGGTAAAAAATTATTTTTGTCTAGCTTTTTCAAATTGCAACTGGTTCACTACCCTGGTCTGGAGCTTGAGTAAACCCGCATTTCATGGGGAAGGGTCAGTCGCATAGGCATGCTCCAATGTGGAGAGTTCCGCCACCGCCTTTTCAAAGGCCCCCGTGGAGTCTGCCTTAATTTTATTGATGTGGGAGATTAAGTGTGCCCAGGCATGGAGCTTGAAGGAGTCCCAAACCGCCGAGGGGGTTGCGGAGTGGTCATTTTCCGCAAATAATCTCCTCCACTCGTCCGTGATCTCATCCTCCTTGGGCAGCATTTACAGCCATAATGGGTTCAAGCACCATGCCCGTGGTGGTTTGTCAAGGGAAACACTCAGAGTGATCCAGTAGGGGCTGTGGTCTGATAGTAATCTGGGACCAAAGGTTGTGTCTAGTAGCCGTGGCGTGAGTCCCTGGGAGATGAAAATGAAGTCAATTCTAGACATTAAGCCATGGGTGGATGAGAAGCAGGAGTAGGCCCGAGTGAGGGGAAACCTATGTCACCAGGTGTCTGTGAGGTGGAAGGAGGAAATTAGTTCAGAGAACTTAGTGTCCCTAGCTGCTGACTGGGAGGTTTGCAGCCTGTCTAGAGCAGTGTTCAACATGGTATTAAAGTCCCCCAGCCATACCGCCTGTGTTGCGGGGTATTTTGCCATGAACGAGATACATTCAAGGATTATAGAGACACTGAATGGAGGAGAAACATAGAAGGCTAAGATAAGGAAGGGTTCCCCATACAGTTTGGCAAACAGAAACATATAACGGCCTTGTGGGTCAGTTGAGATCTCGCCTAGTTCAAAGTGAACAGATTTTGCAATGAGCACCGACACGCCCCTGGAGTGGGACGTATGGGTCGAGTGGTACGCCCAGCCGACCCAAGGGCGGCGAAGGGCCATCTACCACCTCCCCTCCACGTGCGTTTCCACAAACACCACCACATCAGCCCTTTGTTTTTTCAAGAATATGAGAGCAGCCGCGCGCTTGATTTTGTCACGCAGCCCCCTCACATTCCATGTCATTCCATGTGAGGAATTTCAGAGACGCCATGTTGTATTGTCCCTAGCATGACATTCCCACAGTTTACCGGTACCGATCCATTGGTCTCCTGCGGGCTGGGCCCCAGCGACCCTCTGGTGCACATAAATCATTAGCAATAATGAGCGACGCATAACATAGTAATACCATTTTAGCACTAAACTGTTTTGCAGTCAGACATATAGTACACACTGTTGCATTCAACAACATTAATTCCCCCCCTTCCCCCCTCCCCGCCCTGCACCCCTTCAAACTGCCTCGGGCATCTTCCCATAACAAAACTTGTACTGCCATCCAGAAAAAAAATGTGGCGTGAGACATAAGGAGAAGAGTGAGCCAGCGGAGCCTCTGCAAACCCACCACATAGCAAGGCATCATACAATACAGACAAAAGAGCACATTATATAGCACAGTACTTTATCCCCAGATGTGTATATGTGAGGTGGCGAAAAAGTCTCCGCTGTGTCTCCGGGCAGTTTGTCTATGTTTCCTGGATGGGCATGGGGAAAAGTCTTGCTGCACTGTACATGCGGTTGGTAGGACTGTTACTGTCCCAAGGCTCCTGCTACCTTTGTAGCATAGGATGTAGATGAGCCCCCAATAGGGTGTCAGGAGTGCATTCGATATCATAGTCAAGTCGTATACCACAGGTTCTGGTGCAGACATAACTTTTGCTGGCAAGAAAGGTGTGGCAGAGTGTGGCGCCAAAGTGTTAGGCCCAATAAAGTTCCACAACGAGAAAAACAGGTGGGAGTCTGGGCAAAAGTGGCTAGGATGTTAACAACTAGGCTGGCCATATGTCTCTGCATAAATTAATTGCTGGGCAGTTTGTGCAAATAAAAGGAGAACAAGTATCATACTCACAAAGTCATCAGTTCTCATTCACGGCGTTCTAGCCAGGTGATTGCATCATTAGGGTCTTCAAAGAAGGACACTTTCCCATCATGTTCCACCCTGAGCCGGGCAGGGAACAACATGGCGTATTTGTAGTTATGGATCCGCAACCTGCGCTTGGCCTCCATGAAGTTCTGGCGACGACGCTGGACCTCTGCCGAAAAATCAGGAGATAGTGCGATTTTGACGTTTCCAAGGGCAATGTTACCCTTTATCCTGGCCATTCTGAGGGCTGCAACTCCGTCCTTGTAGTTAAGCATTTTCGCTATGAATGTGTGCGGCGGGGCTCCCTGTGGCGGTGGTTTGGTCGGCATGCAGTGGGCCCTCTTAACTGCCAGCATGGGGGAAAAGGCCTCCCTCCCATAGGTTGTGATGAGTAGCTGTTCAAGAAACGTGGTGCGGTCCTTGCCCTCGGCCCCCTCCGGCAGGCCGATCAGTCGCAGGTTGCATCTCCTGAGCCTGTTCTCCATCTCGTCCTGCTTGGAGAACAGCTGATGGATCTGTTGTTGCATGCGGTCAGCCCCCGTCTGCAATGGCGGGAGTGCATCCTCTACAGTGCTCAGGCGAGTCTCCATCGCAGAGGTTTTGCAGATCCTACCTGATGTGGGAGATATCCATCTTTACCTCCTCTATCTGTGTGGTCAGGGATGTGCGGCAGAGCGTTATCGCTTCTAGGAGCTTGACCGTGTCTCCCACCGGTCTCTCTTCCCCCTCCTTTACCGCGCAGCCATCTTCCTCAAGCTCCCCTGGATCTTGGTGACGATGTTGTGCTAGCTTCGCCGTGGCGGATTTCTGCGATTTAGACACCGACATGGTGTCCGGAGAACAAGGCTTCTGTGATGGAGTTGATAAAATGATTATTTTATGTCTAAGATTAATCTTTCTATTATCCACTCAAATATGGGTATTCTATTTTATTCTTTATTATTTTTATTATCTCTTTCTTTCATTATGTTTTATTATATTGGTTTAGAAATTTGGTGCAAGTTGGGTGTCTTTTGTTTCAGCTGCACACATGGTTCACAGGCCCCTCCTTAGAAATTCTAGAATAATTAGCCACCCTTTTGAGAAATGTGTCTGCAAGGAAAAATACACACACGCACACACACACTCAGATATATTTATACAATAAGAAACTTAATGATGTTCATATTGGGAACCAGAAAGTTTATGTATGCTAGCTAAGAATATAATCAAGAGTATTATCATGTATGTGTTATAGTAATCTTATAACCAGACAGTAGTATTTCCCCTTACATAAAACTTCTTCAACTCCCTCCTTCTGGCCCAACACATCGTGTAAAGCAATATGGTGCTTAGTTCTTCTGGAAGGGAGACACGTGGAAGAAACAGACGTCACAAGAGAAGCACCATATAAGGAATCAGCCAATCATATGTACACATTTGTGATGACAATTGCTTATGTCACTTTGTCTATATAAGCTTCAACTGAATAAAGGAACTTTTGTTGAGCCACAGATGAGGAAGAACCAATACTGACATGTCTGTTCTCAGTGTGCAATTCTTCAAGCAGGCCTGCATGTATATTCACACCGTAAATTTGGATCAGCGGCAGAATAGCGAATAGTATACTGGTATTGGACCAGAGGCAATCTATTACACTTCTAGATGGGTGAGTGAGATGCTTAGATGTGGGCTGTGGATCACAGGATGCGTTGGATAGTAGGATCAATGGCCGGAGCTCCTCGGAAAGCATCCTACTCCATGTACCGTCAGGCCACGCCCCGGCTTTCAGTGCATTTAACTATATGGGAAGGAGGGCACTTTAACTCACTGTACATGCTTCAGCATCCCGCCTCCACTCTGGATCCTCCAGCCTCCCATTTTTGCAGAGCTTGGGATTGGATTGGCTGTCCTGGTACAGTGAGTGAAGGAAGAATGGTTTCAGCAGCGTGGAGAACACAGCAGGTAGTAGAAACAGCAGTGACAGCCAGCCCAGAGCTTAATCGCAGACTTCAGAGCTGTACAGGGGATTTCTTCTTCCTTCTATGCTACTGTGAGACACCCCTCCCCCTACGGGGCTGCTTTGTGTATATGGCCCTGGATCTGTTCACTCCTTAGTAACCACACACCATTCACCACCTCCAGAGGGAGGAGGGGGCAACTGCCTGCAGTCTTCCTGACCAGTAGTCTTTTTCTACTAGAGGGGGTTGAGCAAGGTTCCCTCCTATCACTCCTCTGCAGTCCTCCCAGTTGGAGTCTCCTATAACTGGAGGGGGAAGAAAGGGAAATTTCTATATTCCTGGATTGGGGCCCCATTTGATCACCCCTCTGCAGTCCCCCCAGCTGGGATCTTATATAACTGAAGGGGGAAGAGAGGGAAATTTCTATATTCCTGGATTGGGGTCCCATTTGATCACCCTTCTGCAGTTCTCCCAGCTGGAAGTTTTTTTTATAACTGGTGGGGAGGAAGGGGAGTTCCTATTTTCTTGGATGGGGGTCCCCCTTATCACTCCCCCTGCAGTCCTCCTAGCTGGAGGTCTTCTTTAACTAGAGGGGAGTTCCTATCTTACTGGGTGGGGATCCCCTCTTATCACCCCCCTGTAATCCTCCTAGCTGGGGGTCTTCATTAACTGGAGGTGGAATAGAGGGGAATTCTTGGATTGGGGTACCTTCTTATCACCACCCCCCCTGCAGTCCTCCTAGCTAGGGGTCTTCTCTTTAACTGGAGGCAGGAGTTCCTGTATTCCTGAATGAGGATCCCATTTGATCAACCCCTACAGTCCTCCTAGCTGCAGGTCTCCTTATTTAGAGGGGGGAGGGATGGGAGTTCCTGTATTCCTGGGTGAGGGTTCCCTTCTGATCACCCCCTTGAGGTCAAATTACCCAGGGGTCTTCTATAACTGAATGAAAAATTAAAAGCTGCGCAAAAATATAAGTAACACGTGAAATTAAATATAAAGCAGAGAAAACTATGACCATTCTCTGCCACAGTGAAATATGAACAGTGATGTGATCAAAGTAAAACTGAGTAAGGGATGCTGGATGAGCACCCACCCTATCCCACTTGCTTTAAATGGTAAAAATGGGAATAAGAGAAGGGTTTAGTGAACCTTCCTCAATGTTCAATCCACACAAAATGATTCCAAAGTGAATGTAATTCCAGATAAAAAGTTCAAAGATGCAAGTTCCTTAGACCCCCATCTCCGCGGTGACTTATGCAAACACCCAAAGAAGGAGTGAAGAAAGCAATGGAAAGATCCTCCACCAATGTATTGCTACTGCTTACCAGATCGTATGATCTCTTGTTAAGGAGATCATACACGCTTATGGCTCTTTCCCCAGCCCTAGGTTTCTGAAAAAATGTTGGCATGGCTTTACCGGATATAAAAAGATACCATAAAGCAATAATCTTAGCCAGACTAGTAGAATGGGCAAATCCACAAACAAAAAAGAAGTGGGCACAAATAGAAAACACGCTAAGTACGACACATTTACAAAACAATATATGGATACCACCAAAATTTAGAGTATTAGGCACAGATACACATAATATAACAAGGAAGGTATTTAAAACTTGGGATACACTGCACCGAAGCAAAGAATGGAAATACAATTCTCCATTAATTTAGTTAGCAGGTACAATGTTTTTTACACCAGGGAACGGGACACGATTAGGAAAATTAATGGGAACTGCACAACTAAAAGATATAATTACATTGGGTAAAATAAAAACAAAACAAGACTTAATCATGAGTCAGGGATGGAGTCAGCTGAGCGATTGGGAATACATCCAACTAACGCACTTAGTAAGCACTATTCCACAACCAATTAGAAATGAAAAAGCACTAACTCCATTGGAAAAAATTTGTAGCAAAAAGCCTTTGAGACATGGCATTTCACAGGTGTATAAAATACTAACAGAACTAGAAACAGAAGGACCACTACCCTTTATAGAAAAATGGGGGCAAGATCGGGGTATAGAAATAGACGAAAAGCAAATTATTGAGGCAGTATATAGCTACGCATCGGATGTAAGCACAATAGAAGCAAACTACAAGAGCATGGTACGCTGGCACCTGACGCCAGAAAGAATGAATAAAATACACCCTAACAACTCCCCACTTTGCGTGAGGGGTTGTAAGCAAGTGGGAACAACGATGCATATGTGGTGGGAATGCCCAATAATAGAGGAGTACTGGACAGAGATCCTGGATCACACAGAAGTAGTCACGGGGGAAAAAAATAATACAAAACGCCTGGACATGCCTATTTCATGGTACAAATAAAACAAAAAAGCAATACCAGAAAACACTAGTCCCACCATTACTTAACGCAGCAAAGGGGTTAATCCCAAAAAATTGGATATCGACAAAAAAACCGACTATTAAAGAATGGATACAGCGGGTAGAGTATATCCCGCAAATGGAATATCTGAGCCAGGGAGAGCAGGGAAAAGGAGAAAATTACAGAACTACATGGGAAAAATTGAGAATTTTCAAAATGTCAGATAAATATGTTCAGGGAATGACAGGAAAAGATGAGGTATAAGATAGGAAGGGGACAGATCAGGGAGGGGGAGGAGAAGAAAAGAGAGGGAAATAGGGAAAAGGGAAAATAAGGAAATATGTAAAGCTATTTATGTATAAAAACTTTTTTCCACACTAACGTGGGTGTATGTAATTACATGTTGAATAATTTTCCAATAAAAAAATTAAATTAAAAAAATTAAAAAATAAAAGAATTTGCCAACTAGGGTGTCCACAGCGACGGAACAATTAATTTTTTTTTTTTTTTTTCAAATATAAGTTTTTATTTAAGTTTTCAAGAAAAGACAGGAAATGAGGCTCAAGCCCCAGCAGAACATACAATCATATAACTTTAGCGAAGGTCGCAGCCTCCCGGGTTCAATTCACAGACATCAGCAGTACATTATATCAACCCGTTATCCTCCTATTATTGCAAAAACTTCTTATGTATCGTTGGTCTCTGGACCAGGGTAGGGTTAACCACCTAGGTCTCACCCGGTAGGCTATTCATGTAAACTACTAGATTGTAGTTTAAAAGAGTGAAGAGAAAAGGAAAGAAGAAGGAATAAGCACAGGTCAGAAAGGGTCGAGATGGGGGGGAGGAGAGGGGGGGGGGATAACCGCATGTCTCAACAGTTCGGTATCGGGTCGTGCTCCATGTTACTAGCGAGAATGAGCAGATTTAGATTGAGATTTAGGTCCTTAAGAGGGCTTTCCCTTCATCTGAGAGGATGAAGATGTTCCATAATTCCCAAGTCTTCTTATAGGTTTCATGTTTATCCTGTGAGGTCAGTATGAGGTCTTCCATTTTGTTTATGTCTTCCACTTTCCGCAGCCACAGTGCCACAGTTGGTGGGCATTGTTGTTTCCACAACAGTGGTATACAGGCCTTAGCTGCATTCATCAGATGTCTCAGTAAGGATTTCCTGTATCTCTTGGGAGATAGGGTAGATAAGTGAAGCAGGAAAAATGCTGGGTCGTCAGGGATCTGGAATTCTGTGAACTTTTGGGACGTGGTGCGGACCACAGCCCAAAAGGATGTTAACAACGGGCAGGACCAGAACATGTGTAACAGTGTCCCCCTTTCCCCCTGACACCTCCAGCATAGCTCAGAGGATTCAGGAAAAATCTTGTGTAGCCGGCTAGGCGTGAAGTACCACCTAGTCAAGATTTTGTAACTTGTTTCCTGTATTTTAGTACAGATGGAGGATTTAAGGGCAAAGTCTATCAGGATCTGCCTCTGTGTCGCCGAAAAGGTACAGTGCAGGTCTGCTTCCCACCCCTCAAAGCACGCCAAATTCGGCGTTCCTGATGGTGTGTTCAGCAGAGTGTACATGTTCGAAAGGACCTGCGTTAAAGGTTCCTTCCCCGTTAGGAATTCCTCAAATGAAGTCCTCTGTCTAGCGTGGAGATAGGGTTCTGGTATGCTATGTAGGAAATGATGCAACTGGGCCGCGTTCCAAAATGGCAGTTGGTAACTGCCATTCGGGGCCGTCAACTCCCCTATGGTAGGCCATCTATCCTGTATCACAAATGCACCTGCCAGTGTTTGGTCGTTGCTTCTCAGCATCTGAAAATTCGTGGGGGAGTTCCCCGGGGGGAAGCTAGGGTTACCTACGATCGGAGTCATAGGGGACTTCTTGGTCGTCTGTGTGTTCTGAAGGGTCGCCTGTCTGCATTGTCTTAGAGTGTTCCCAATCAAGGGATGTGTCCTTATCTCTGTGGGCAGTGAGTCGTAGCACCAAATTGCCGTTCCCAACGGTGTCTCTGTCTGACTTTGTTCTACCTGGGCCCACAGTTTCAGCTCTTGGTGTCGTGTCCAGTCCACCACCCTCCCAAGGTGTATAGCTTGATAATACCGTTTAACGTCTGGGAGTGCTAGACCTCCGTGTTGTTTAGGAGCCGTCAGCAGGGCACATGGTAAACGTGATTTTTTGTTTGCCCACACAAATCGGGTGAACACCGCTTGCACTTGCCGAAAGTAGCTGGGGGGTATTCTAATCGGTAGGGCCTGAAACAGGCATAAAAATTTGGGTAGGATGCACATTTTTATTAAATTGCACCTCCCGAACCAGGAGTGTATCCCTTTGTGCCAGTGCTCCAATAGAGTTTTAGTTTTTGTCAATAGGGGGGGGAAGTTAGCTTCGTAGATTTGTGTCAGGTCTGAAGGGACCTTCGTACCCAGGTAAGTCAATGTGGACGAGGTCCAGCGAAATTTAAAACTCGTTTGTAAGGTAGTGATGTCTTGTGTTGGTATTGATATTCCCATGGCCTCAGATTTATTATAATTAATTTTGAGATTGGACAGTTTCCCAAATGTGTCCAGCTCTTTAAGTAGGTTGGGAAGTGATGTCCCTGGGTCAGTCAGTGAGAAGAACATGTCGTCGGCATACGCCGATATTTTATGTTGTCGTCGTCCATCTGATATGCCGTGAATGTCAGTATTAAGTCTGATTGTGGAAAGCAATGGTCCCAATGAAAGTGCATATAACAAAGGGGATAATGGGCATCCCTGTCGCGTGCCATTAGTTATAGGGAGAGCATCTGACAATACTCCATTTACCTTCACTTGGGCTGTCGGATTACTGTAAATGCCGGCTATGCGGTTAAGCATTTTCTCTCCTAGACCTACTCCTCTCAGGACAGTGAACATGTATGGCCAGTTGACTCTGTCAAACGCCTTTTCGGCGTCTGTGTTCAGGAAAACACACGGAATTTGTTTGTTTTTTACAATATGTAGCAGATTTAACACTTTAGTGGTGCTATCTCTAGCTTCTCTTGAAGGTATAAAGCCCACTTGATCTAAATGAATGAGTTGCTGCAGGTGTAGTGCAAGTCGGGTAGCCAGTATTTTCGTGTACAGTTTGAGGTCGACATTAAGCAGCGATATGGGTCTGTAGCTCCCACATACCGCCGGGTCTTTCCCTTCCTTCCATATCACTGAGATGTGTGCATTCAACGTATCTCTGGCAAATGCACCCCCTTCTCCAATTACATTAAAGACTTTTAAGAGGCGGGGTCCTAGTATTGGGAGCAGTGTTCTGTAGTATTGTAACGTGTAACCGTCTGGACCTGGTGCTTTCCCCGGCTTCATTTGCTTTACAGCCTGCTGCAATTCCAGCAGGGTAATGGGGGCGTCTAATTCAGTTCGGGTTTCTGCGGAGAGGGTCGGAAGTTGGGCAGATGACACGTATTCGTCTAACTCTCGTTGTGGCACTGTCACTGGCGGTAAGTTGTACAGAGTGGTATAAAAGGATTTGAATTCCTGGGTAATTTGCTTGGAGAGGGTTACCCTACTCCCGTCTGGTTTAGTGATGTGTGGGACGTAAGTGGAAAGTCTGAGGTCTTTAACTGATTGAGCTAACAGTCTCCCGCATTTATCCCCAGATTCGTATGTAGTTTTTCGGCAGACCTGTAAGGCTGCTTTTGCCCTGTACTGTAGTATGTCATTTATCTGTTTCCTAATCATCTCCAGGTCCACTGTCAACTGTTGGGTGGGGGCATGTTTGTGTCTGGATTCCATTACTTTAAGGTCTCTGAGCAGTTGGGTGAGTTTCTGATTCCATTCTCTTTTAATCCGGGCCCCGTGCTTAATAAGGATACCCCTAATCTCCGTCTTGTGGGCCTCCCATAGGATCCCTGGTTCGCAGTCTGGTTGGTCGTTTTCTAAGAAGTAAAAGTTAAGTTCTCCAGAAACCTCAGTTAAGACCTCTGGAGTCTGTAATAGGCTCTCATTTAGTCTCCAAAATTTTTGGCTGGTGGTGGAGGAGTCCGTAAGCTTGTACGTCAGGAATACGGGAGCGTGGTCCGACCATGTCCTATTTCCTATATCAGTGTGTTCTGCAGCTTCCAGTTGGTTGTGGGGGATCATAAAATAGTCTATCCTAGTATATGTCTGGTGTAACGGGGAGTAGTATGTATAGTCTCTATCACCCGAGTGTTGCAGGCGCCAGATGTCGATTAGCTGCATCCTATGTAAGGTTTTGGATATCCGTTTAAGTTGGGTAATAGGTATCGAAGTCCTGCCCAGCGAGGTGTCAACCGAGGGAGTCAGGGGGGCATTAAAGTCGCCACCTAAGATCAATTTCCCCTCCGTGAACCTCTGGAGGTGTTCCAGCGTTCCTTCCAAGAACGTGGCTTGGCCTTCGTTGGGAGCATATATTGCTGCCATGGTCAATAAAGTGGTTCCAATTAGGCCCTTGATAAAAACAAACCGGCCCGCAGGGTCCAGTTGGCATCCCTTGCACTGCCAAGGGATTTTACCTGACAGTAGTATGGTCACCCCTTTGGACTTCGCACTTGGGTTAGTAGAGTGGTATGCAACTGGGTAGTATTTGTTTCTGAGATAGGGTAGTTTGGTGTCTTTAAAATGGGTCTCCTGCAATAGGGCTACATCTACCTGTGATCTTCTAAGGTCATTAAGCAACATGCGTCTCTTCTCTGGCGTATTCAGGCCCCTTACGTTAAATGACATCACTTTTACACTTTGTGTCGTCATCGTGTATGGAGTTTTACGTGTATGGTTGAGTCGGCGGTGTGGTTAGGGGGGGTGTAGGGTGGGGTGGGAAGGGTAGTAGAAATTCAGAATAAAGAAAATTGGTGAATAAGTGTAGTTAGAAGGGAAAAGGATAGGGAGTTGGTATTCAATTACCAAATTGGGGCTAGGTCTAGTACCCTGGCCCCGTAGAAAAAACCTTTATGTGCGCGTATGTCAATCAGGGAGTTATTCACTTCCCCGACCGAGGCACGCTATCCTGTGTGGAAGAACGGTAGGACAAGGCTCAACCGGGTGAGCCCTCCGCCGTCCCTCTCCCGCAATCTGGCTAGTCTGATGAACTATGCACAATTGCACTATCCAAAAAAACATCGTATGAAACATTCTGCCATCCGTTCAAACTTTTCACATTTATGGCAGTCTAACAGTATAAAATCTCAACAGAACTGCTGCTTAGCCCATGCCCTGTTATCACTAGACCCCCTGTCTCCTGGACCTAACTGTAACTACCAGATGACCCCACGTCTAAGCCCCCTAATCACTTCACACCCACAACCTGGGAGCCACCAAATCCGTCTCCCCCCAACCCCACCCTCCCAGGGGCACCAACCCGGCCCCCGCCCTCCCAGCCGTGCCTCAAGTTCCCTGAGGTTGTTGAAATAAGTTAGGCTCCATCTTGCCGGTAAACCTCTGTCTACCCCCATAAGTGGCTCAGCAGATTATAACAGTGCATTGCTCTATAGTGCATGGCAAACCATGAAAATCTATACCTTAGTACGTCACTACTCATAACATTTCTGATGTGTCCCTGATTCACATGCTTCTTGAATACACTTATCGTCTCTGACGTAGGCCTCAGGGTAAGTGAACATTATTCTCAAGTCTCTGTTCCTTGGTTGCTGCAGATACCCCCGGTATTCCAGCTATACACGCACCCCTGATGTCGTCCTCCCCCATAAACAGAGGGAGAAAACAAAAAGTGAAAAATACAAGGTCAGAGAAACCATGAGGGGTGGGATAAACACAGGTGGTAGGTAGCATGAATGGGCATTGGGCAGCAGACCTCTCTGTCAGGCTTCCATGTGATAAGTGGTCTTAGGCTTGTTCTCCCCTGTGCAGCCCAAAGATGCGTCGTGCTCGGTATACACCCATCAGTCTCCAGAATGGCCTGTGCTGACTCCAGGTACCGCTGCTAGGCTAGAAGGTGTCTGAGGGGAGGACGGGCGAGGGGGGGGCCCCCCCACCCATAACATAGAAAGGGCCAGGGGGTCACCCCACCGATAGGGGCCCAGTCGGTGAGCAGCATCCAGGGGTCAATGCAGCATACTAACAGTAACATGGTCGCTGGCATTAAAACATTAGCGACCGCCCCAATCAATCAAATAAACCATGGCGGTGTGCATTGATAGAAACAGTACCTTAGGACTCTCTCGCTGGCTCTTGTGATGTCTCCCTTGGCCTGCGGCGGCTCCTCTGCGGTCTTGGTGAGAAATCTTCTCTCTGTCCGTATGCAGACGGCCATCCCTTCGGTCCTGGGAGGAAGGCTAGCCAGTCGGGCAGATCGATCGGTTCTACTCCCAGGAAGGTAAACAGCTCCTGTAGGGCGTCCGGCTTGCGTAAGGTAAAGTACCGCTGATCCTTCCGGAAGGTCACTGAAAGCAGGTAACCCCACCTGTAGGTAAACTGGCGTCTGCGGGCTATCTCCAACAGGGGCTTCAGCATGGCCCTCCTCTGCAGCGTGGCCCTTGAGAGGTCCGGCAATATCTTGAGAGCAGCGCCATCAAACTCCAGGTCTCCCGCCTCCCATGCCTTGCGGAGCACCTGCTCCTTGTGTCCATAGTGGTGTAGCCGGCATATCACGTCACGCGGTCTCAGGGGATCTGTAGGCCTCGGGCCTAGCGCCCTGTGGATTCTGTCGAACACCAATCTGTCCGGGAGGTCGATACCCTCTATGGCTCGGGACACCGCAGTGGCTGTATCCGCCAAGTCCTCAGGACCCGTAGCCTCCGGGAGGCCCTGGATCCGCAGGTTGTTCCTGCGGCTCCGGTCCTCCATTTTCTCTGTGCGGAGTTGCTGCTCCGTCAGGGCCTCCATGTGTGTTGTCTGGGCTCGCTCCACTGCCGTGACCCTCCGGACCATCTCGGCCAGGGATGTTTCCCCCGTCTCAAGTCTGGCTGTCAGGGACATAATGTCCGCTCTTACCGCCTTCATCTCCTCGCGGTGCGCCGCCTCCACTGTCCCAATGAGCGCCACTATGTCCGCTTTAGTCGGTAGGGCCTGTAGGAGGGCCCGGAGCTCCGGGTTTACGCCGCTCATCTGGGGGGTGCCTGCGAGTGCTCCCCCCCTTCTTCTATATGTGGGTCCAGCGGGGAGTTCCCACACGCCTCCGAGGGCCGTGATGTAGAAGCAGGGGACACAGAAGCGTGCGATGATCTGTCCTCCCCCTCCTCTGCACGCGGCGCCGCCATCTTTAGCTCCGGGGAGCCGAGCTGGGATAGCAGGAAAAGTCTCCCAATTTCTCCTGATGACGGGGGTTGCACCGGCGGCTTTATGATCTTGTTGTTCCTCTTGGTATAGCGCTTCTTGGCAGAGTGCATAATGCTGTGTGAATCGGTATAATAGCGGGATATGTGAGAGACGGACGGGAGCTCTGAGAAACACATCTCTATTCAGCCATGTCCAGGCCACGCCCCGAACAATTCATTTTGCATATAAAATGAGAAAATGCTTCCATACGTAACTCAATAAAACCATTTATTAATAAAAAATATACACATTGCACTTACAATTGTGCTGTTTTTAAAATAGCGGTTCAGTGTTCAATTCGAGCCGGCCGGCTCTCGATCACAGCCCGTAGCTTCCGGGACTGGCACAGTACACGGTGACGTCAGCACGCCGCTCCTCCCTTTTTGTGCTGTTCTGAAACAAACTTTTCATCATGACCTGATTCCTTAGGGGGGTTCCTGTATTCCCATATCACCATTCTGCCGTTCTCCTGATCAGGGGTCTCCTTTAACTGGAAGGGGGTTCCTGTATTCCTTGATGGGCATTTCTCTGTATTTGTCTGTGTAGTGGGGTTCTACTTTGCCATAGATATAGACTATTGTTATATGGAGTATACCCCAAACTCCCTCCGGTGTTTCAGTTACAACACTATAGACCGTTTGTTTGAATATGTTCAGCAATGCATCCTGGTACTAATGTACAAAGAGAAAAAAAAGACTCCTTTGCTTGGGCAGCAGATAGACTACATTACCCAGAGTGCAACCGTGCTACCAGGGTACATTGTTCCACCGCAAAGCCTTCTGGGTCAGGTTACTTAAGGAAGGGGCGGAGCCACGCTCAGTCTCTTTGGGCTTCGCCCTCAATCAAGCAGGAAGTCTGAGTGAGGCCTGCTGCCGGAGCGTCTAGGCCCAAAACCTGGGCCTACAGCTAGTGCGGGGGATCCCTCAGTTAAAAAGACTGATCTCCTTCAGCGTGATCAGCTCTCGCTTCCAGAGACCGGAGCCATCCATGAACCGACACCCAGTGCGGCTGTGAGAGGAACCGGAGACTGCGCGTAGCGGAGAGAATCGGGATTGGGACATCGTCAGCGGAACATCCAGAGAGCCGAGGCCTGTTTGGTGAGAGGACACCTGCCCAGAATTGACTAGTTCCCTCAGAGGAAAGTGATTTTAGACTGTGTCAGCCACTCTTTGAATAAGTGCATCACTCGTATCGGCCTAGTTTACCTCACGGTGACCACAAGCATAAGGATTGGCGCTGACGTCATTAGTGAGCTGCAGACACACATATCCTCAGGAACATCACAGATGTTTATCTTTGTTTAATATCTTTATTACCCTTGGATTACAAAGTACTATGTGCACCAACGGTTGCTAGCGAAGACTTCAGCTTAACCACTTAACGACCGCTCACTGTATATATACGTCGGCAGAATGGCACCGACAGGCACAATCACGTAGAGCATACGTGATCGCCTTTGTATAGTTGGGGGGTCCGATCGGACCCCCCTCCTATACAGTGAGCGGCCGTTAATCGTGGGGGGGCGTTCGGAGATGAGGGGGTGACCATTCGATTTCGGCCACCCCCTCGCGATCGCTCCCGGCCAATGAAAATGCTTCCTCTGCCATGTGATGTAAACACAGGCAGGAGGAAGTGATGTCATCTCCCTCGCGGCGGTCTTTTCGATTCCGGCGCCGAGGAGAGAAGAAGCAGGTTTGTGCACCAACAGTCCACTGACACTTAGGTACACATAGGCACACATTTCACCCCCCAGTCACCCCCAGATCACCCCCCAGGTCACCCCCCAGCCCCCAATCACAGTGTCACTGATTGCAGTGATCATTTATTTTACTGATCACTGCATTTAATGTCATCTGTGATAATAAAAAGTTGCAGGGCAGTTAGGATTAGGCCCCTTTAGGTCCAGGGTAGCCCCCTAACCCCCCCTAATAAAGGTTAAACCCCTTGATCGCCCCCCAGGTAACCCTTTCACCCCCTAACGCCAGCGTCACTAATCGATCGTATTTTCGATCGCTGTATTTAGTGCCGGTGGTGCCCTAGATAGCCAGTTAATTATTTTTAGGTTCGCCGCAGGTTTTTATTAGCGTCAGATACCCCCATATATTATTTTAACCCCCTGATTGCCCCTAGAGTTAACCCTTTCACCAGTGATCACCGTATAAGCGTCACTGGTGACACTGGTTACCCAGTTAGTTATTTAGTTATTTAGGTAACCCGTCAGGTTTTTATATAGTGTCGGTTACCCCCATATTCAACCTAATAAAGGTTTTAACCCCCTGATTGCCCCTAGTTAACCCTTTCACCAGTGATCACCATATAAAGGTTACGGGTGACGCTGGTTGGTTAGTTTGCTTTTTATAGCATCAGGGCACCCGTCGTATATAACCCAATAAAGGTTTAACCCCCTGATCGCCCGGCGGGTGAGATCAATTAGGTTTTAGCGCCAGAGAGGGTCTGCGTCGCCCCAGGCAGCGTTAGGTTAGTGCCAGTAACGCTAACACCCACGCGCAAAGCATACACCTCCCTTAGTGGTATAGTATCTGATCAGATCTATACTAGCGTCCCCAGCGGTTTAGGGTTCCCAAAAACGCAGTGTTAGCGGGATCAGCCCAGATACCTGCTAGCACCTGCGTTTAGCCCCTCCGCCCAGCCCAGCCCACCCAAGTGCAGTATCGATCTATCATTGTCACTTACCAAACACAAAACACATAACTGCAGCGTTCGCAGAGACAGTCCTGATCCCTGCGACCGCTAACAGTTTTTTTTGTAGCGTTTGATATATTTGCTGACGACAGTCGGGTGCTTTTTTTTCCTGTGAATCTTACTAGTGTACCCCTAAATTTAGAGCCCAAAATGGCAAGTCGAAGGTACACTAGTAAAGAGGCCTACGAGATTCTGAGCATGACAGATAGTGAAGAGGAGGTCACGTATCTGTCAGATTCAGGCTCAGAATATCTTCCCGTAGAAGACAGTGACGTCAGCGGCCCCACGTCAGATAGCTCTGACGACGAAGTTGAGGTCCCTGCTAAGGTCAGGCGTACCCGATCCCGATCTTCTGAGGTTGTTGAGGAGCAAGAACCGCAGGGCTCTCGTATCATGGAGCAGAGGAGTACTAGCGCCGCTATTCCTTCTGGTGAATTGGCAAGCACCAGCGGCCTAGTACAGCCTGGGCGTACATCCAGCACTGCAGTATCACGTGGTGACGTGGCGAGTCCCATAAGTGCAGTTCAAGCTGGCGAGGTGGCAAGCACAAGTAGTGTCCCGCTGCCACCAATAAGAAGACAAAGGCAGGCCCGTCGTGCCCATAGTGCCCTTTCTGCAGAATTCGCCTATCCTGATTGGGTCCCCACCACTTCTGCAGAACCCGTACTTCCCCTATTCACTGCCCAACCCGGTATTCAGGTGGAAACAGCTGATTTTATGCCAATCGATTATTATTCGCTGTTTTTCACGGAAGATCTCTATAGATCTATTGTGGACCAGAGTAATTTATATGCTGGTCAATTCATCGCCGCTAATCCCCAGTTGCCTTCCATTGCCAAAGATTGGAAACCAATTACGGTTTCCGAATTTAAGACCTTTCTGGGCCTTTCCCTCAACATGGGCACACATAAATTCCCGTCATTGCGTGCTTATTGGTCCACGCACCCAATTGACCACATGCCCGTGTTCTCTGCCTCCATGCCCAGGAAACGATACGAGCAGATTTTGCGGTTCATGCACTTCAACGACAATGAACTTTGTCGTCCACGTGGGGACCCTGAATACGACCGGCTCTATAAAATTCGGCCCCTCATAAACCACTTCAACAAACGTTTTGCAGCCTTGTTTATTCCCGATCAAGCTGTCTGCGTTGATGAGTCCCTGATTAAATTTTCTGGCCGCTTGGCTTTCAAGCAGTACCTTCCCAGCAAGCGTGCCAGATACGGGGTCAAGCTCTATAAGTGCTGTGACAGGGCAACAGGCTATGTATGGAGCTTTATGGTTTATGAGGGAAAAGATAGTCAGGTTGAGCTGGTCAACTGCCCGGATTACATAGGGAGCGCTGGCAAGATAGTGTGGAACTTGGTGTCACCCTTATTCGGAAAGGGGTACCACTTGTATGTGGACAATTATTACACGAGCGTGCCACTGTTTAGTCACTTGTTTGATCATCAGATTGGAGCATGTGGCACCGTGCGACCTAATCGCCGGGGCTTTCCCCAGCGGCTTGTAGATGCCCGTCTTAGGCTGGGGGAGAGAGCCTGCGTAAAGTGTAATAACTTGCTCGCTATGAAGTGGAGGGACAATAAGAATGTTTTCCTTCTTACCTCCCTTCATGCAGACACGACAGTCCAAATTCGTACGGTGACTGGTGTTGTGGAGAAACCCCTCTGTGTCCACGAATATAACAAAAATATGGGAGGGGTGGACCTCAACGACCAGTTGATGGCGCCGTATCTAATTGACCGTAAGGCGAGACGCTGGTACAAAAAAGTGTCTCTATCCTTATTTCAATTGGCTTTGCTGAACGCTCATGTGCTATACAGAGCTTCAGGCGGGACTTTATCTCTTCTAAAATTCCAGAATGAGATAGTCACAGAACTCCTGTATCCAGGCAGTTCTGCACCTCACCATCCCCTACCAAATGCAGTAAGCCGGCTGCATGAGAGGCATTATACGCATCTCCTCCCGAGTACCCCTACCCAACGAACCCCCCAAAAAAGATGTCGTGTCTGTAGCAAGCGCGGATTTAGGCGTGACACCCGTTATTATTGTCCACTCTGTCCTGACAAACCTGGTCTTTGCCTTGGTGAATGTTTTGAACGCTACCACTCAAAAGTGAAGTTTTAGCGTAGGGTACAGCATTTCACAGACTAGGACACACTTACACAGGGTCTCCCAAGATGCCATTACATTTTGAGAGACCCGAACCATTACAGTTGTTAAAGTTAAAAAAAAAAAGTGTAAAACAGAAAAAAAAAAACGTAAAAAACAAAAACACAAAAAAAATATAAAAGAAAAAAACCAAAAATAGTTGTAGTTTTATTGTTCTCTCTCTCTCTCTCTCTCTATTTTCTCTCTATTGTTCTGCTCTTTTTTACTGTATTCCATTCTGCAATGTTTTATCATGCTTGCTTTTCAGGTATGTAATTTTTTGTTTTCAGGTGCGCCATTCAACTGCAGCGCGGAATTATTTATCTTGACAGCAACAGCGTTTGCTCCCACGATACATAAAGCCGTGACTCCAGTGCTGTAGGAGGTGATTTCACCACCACAGTTAAAAAAAAAGAGCATATATGCCGAAGCATGGGGGCAGCAGGGGCGGAGGAGCGATTTTGCTCCTAATGCCGCGTATATACGGTCGAAATTCTGACGGAGGCTTGCCCGTGGAAAAGTTCGACCATGTGTACGCAGCATAACTTTTTTGCGGGAGGATGCCCCCATGCTTCGGCATATATATATTTTAGGCACAGGTTGCGTTAAAAAAATGTTTTATTTTTTACTAGGTTTTGTTTTGGTATTTGCTTTGCAGGTATGGTATGGTAAGGTCTTACTGTTGTACTGTAATGTTACTTTGTTTTAATGTTAACCATCATTTGCTTAGCAGGTACGCCATTCAGTTGCATCGCGGATTTATTTATCTTGACAGCAACAGCGTTTGCTCCCACGATATATAAAGCCGTGACTCCAACGCTGTAGGAGGTGATTTCACCACCACAGTTAAAAAAAGAGCATATATGCCGAAGCATGGGGGCAGCAGGGGCGGAGGAGCGATTTTGCTCCTAATGCCGCGTATATACGGTCGAAATTCCGACTGAGGCTTGCCCGTGGAAAAGTTTGACCGTGTGTACGCGGCATAACCTTTTATGCCGCGTACATACGGTCGAAATTTCGACAAAGGCTTGCCCGTGGAAAAGTCCGACCATGTGTACGCGGCATAAATTTTTTGCGGGAGGATGCCCCCATGCTTCGGCATATATATATTTTAAGCACAGGTTGCGTTAAAAAAATGTTTTATTTTTTACTAGGTTTTGTTTTGGTATTTGCTTTGCAGGTATGGTATGGTAAGGTCTTACTGTTGTACTACAATGTTACTTTGTTTTAATGTTAACCATCATTTGCTTAGCAGGTACGCCATTCAGTTGCATCGCGGATTTATTTATCTTGACAGCAACAGCGTTTGCTCCCACGATACATAAAGCCGTGACTCCAACGCTGTAGGAGGTGATTTCACCACCACAGTTAAAAAAAGAGCATATATGCCGAAGCATGGGGGCAGCAGGGGCGGAGGAGCGATTTTGCTCCTAATGCCGCGTATATACGGTCGAAATTCCGACGGAGGCTTGCCCGTGGAAAAGTTTGACCGTGTGTACGCGGCATAACCTTTTATGCCGCGTACATACGGTCGAAATTCCGACGAAGGCTTGCCCGTGGAAAAGTCCGACCGTGTGTACGCGGCATAACTTATTTGCGGGAGGATGCCCCCATGCTTCGGCATATATGCCCATCATTAGAAGTGGGTGGATGAAGGGAGGTATTCTAATGGTGGGCATACCCACCGATCAATCTCTTTTTTTCGTTCAGCCAACAGGCTGCATGAAAAAAAAGGATTACAATACATGTCCAACAATGACCAGCAACGTACTGGTATGTTGCTGGACTTTGAATGGTTATACCAGATTGATGCCTGCGGGTATCATTCTTTTCAGCCAGCGGCCGGCTTTCATGTAAAAGCAATCCTAGTGGCTAATTAGCCTCTGGACTGCTTTTACAAGCAGTGGGAGGGAATGCCCCCCCCGGATATAAACAGCGCCATTGGGAAATTGGGAAAGCATTTTATCACACCGATCTTGGTGTGGTCAGATGCTTTGAGGGCAGAGGAAAGATCTAGGGTCTAACCCCCCATTTTTTTTCAAAAAAAGAGTACCTGTCACTACTTATTGCTATCATAGGGGATATTTACATTCCCTGAGATAACAATAAAAATGATAAAAATAAATAAATATGGAAGGAAAAATTTAAAAATAAAATAAAAAAGCAAAATAAATAATAATAAAAAAAAAAAAAAAAAAAAGCACCGCTGTCCCCCCCTGCTCTTGCGCAAAGGTGAACGCAAGCGCCGGTCTAGCGTCATATGTAAATAGCAATTGCATCATGCATGTGAGGTATCACCGCGAAGGTCAGATCGAGGGCAGTAATTTTAGCAGTAGACCTCCTCTGTAAATCCAACGTGGTAACCTGTAAAGGCTTTTAAATGCTTTTAAAAATGAATGTAGTTTCTCGCCGCTGCGCGTTTGTGCGCAATTTTAAAGCATGTCGTGTTTGGTATCCATGTACTCGGCCTAAGATCATCTTTTTTATTTCATCAAACATTTGGGCAATATAGTGTTTTTTAGTGCATTAAAAATAAAAAAAAGTGTGTTTTTCCCCCAAAAAATGCGTTTGAAAAATCGCTGCGCAAATACTGTGTGGAAAAAAAAATGCAACACCCACTATTTTAATCTGTAGGGCCTTTGCTTTAAAAATATATATAATGTTTGGGGGTTCAACATAATTTTCTTGCAAAAAAAAAAAATGTTTTCATGTAAACAAAAAGTGTCAGAAAGGGCTTTGTCTTCAAGTGGTTAGAAGAGTGGATGATGTGTGACATAAGCTTCCTAATGTTGTGCATATAATGCCAGGACAGTTCAAAACCCCCCAAAATGACCCCATTTTGGAAAGTAGACACCTCAAGCTATTTGCTGAGAGGCATGTTGAGCCCATTGAATATTTTTTTTTTTTTTTGTCCCAAGTGATTGAATAATGACAAAAATAAAAAAAAATAAAAAATTTACAAAAAGTTGTCACTAAATTATATATTGCTCAAACATGCCATGGTTATATGTGGAATTGCACCCCAAAATACATTCTGTTGCTTCTCCTGAGTACGGGGATACCACATGTGTGAGACATTTTGGGAGCCTAGCCGCATACAGGACCCCGAAAACCAAGCACCGCCTTCAGGATTTCTATGGGTGTAAATTTTTGATCTTACTCCTCACTGCCTATCACAGTTTCGGAGGCCATGGAATGCCCAGATGGCACAAAACCCCCCCAAATGACCCCATTTTGGAAAGTAGACACCCCAAGCTATTTGCTGAGAGGTATGTTGAGTATTTTGCAGATCTCGTTTTTTGTCACAAAGTTTTAAAAATTGAAAAAAGAAAAAAAAAAAATATGTCTTTCTTCATTTTCAAAAACAAATGAGAGCTGTAAAATACTCACCATGCCTCTCGGCAAATAGCTTGGGGTGTCTACTTTCCAAAATGGGGTCATTTGTGGGGGTTTTGGGCTATCTTGGCATTTTATGGCCTTCAAAACTGTGATAGGTAGTGAGGAGTGAAATCAAAAATTTGTGCCCTTAGAAATCCTGAAGGCGGTGCTTGGTTTTCGGGGGCCCGTACGCGGCTAGGCTCTCAAAAAGTCCCACACATGTGGTATCCCCGTACTCAGGAGAAGCAACCAAATGTATTTTGGGGTGCAATTCCGCATATAACCATGGCATGTTTGAGCAATATATCATTTAGTGACAACTTTTTGTAAATTTTTTTTTCTTTTTGTCATTATTCAATCACTTGGGACAAAAAAAAAATATTCAATGGGCTCAACATGCCCCTCAGCAATTTCCTTGGGGTGTCTACTTTCCAAAATGGGGTCATTTTGGGGGGTTTTGTGCTATCTTGGCATTTTATGGCCTTCAAAACTGTGATAGGTAGTGAGGAGTGAAATCAAAAATGTATGCCCTTAGAAACCTTGAAGGCTGTGCTAGGGTTTTGGGGTCCCGTACGCGGCTAGGCTCCCAAAAAGTCCCACACATGTGGTATCCCCGTACTCAGGAGAAGCAGCAGAATGTATTTTGGGGTGTAATTTCACATATGCCCATGGCATGTGTGAGCAATATATCATTTAGTGACAACTTTGTGCAAAAAAAATAAAGTTCGTCATATTCCCGCAACTTGTGGCAAAATATAAAATATTCCATGGACTAATCATGCCTCTCAGTAAATAGCTTGGGGTGTCTACTTTCCAAAATGGGGTCATTTAGGGGGGTTTTGTGCTATTTTGGCATTTTATGGCCTTCGAAACTGTGATAGGTAGTGAGGAGTGAAATCAAAAATTTGCGCCCTTAGAAATCCTGAAGGCGGTGCTTGGTTTCCGGGGTCCCGTACGTGGCTAGGCTCCTAAAAAGTCCCACACATGTGGTATCCCCGTACTCAGGAGAAGCAGCAGAATGTATTTTGGGGTGCAATTCCACATATAACCATGGCATGTGTGAGCAATATATCATTTAGTGACAACTTTTTGTAATTTTTCTTTTTTTTGTCATTATTCAATCACTTGGGACAAAAAAAAAATATTCAATGGGCTCAACATGCCTCTCAGCAATTTCCTTGGGATGTCTACTTTCCAAAATGGGGTCATTTAGGGGGGGTTTTGTACTGCCCTGCCATTTTAGCACCTCAAGAAATGAGATAGGCAGTCATAAATTAAAAGCTGTGTAAATTCCAGAAAATGTACCCTAGTTTGTAGACGTTATAACTTTTGCGCAAACCAATAAATATACGCTTATTGACATTTTTTTTTACTAAAGACATGTGGCTGAATACATTTTGGCCTAAATGTATGACTACAATTGAGTTTATTCGATTTTTCTTATAACAAAAAGTAGAAAATATCATTTTTTTTCAAAATTTTCGGTCTTTTTCCGTTTATCTCGCAAAAAATAAAAATCGCAGAGGCAATCAAATACCATTAAAAGAAAGCTCTATTTGTGGGAAGAAAAGGACGCAAATTTTGTTTCAGTACAACATTGCATGTCCGCACAATTTACAGTTAAAGCAGCGCAGTGCAAAATTCTGAATTCACCTCTGGTCCTTTAGCTACCAAATGGTCCGGGGCTTAAGTGGTTAAAGAAGGGCCTTTGAGTGGGACTCAGACAGGCCTAGCCTGCACTGTTAGCATCAGGACGTGCAGGGTATTGCCTGTAAGGGGGAGCTTGCGAGCAAGCGGTTTAGCAGCGTAGGTTAACACTGAGTTAGCCATTTTATTAATACTGTTTATACTATAGATTATTCTCTTTATTATTGACTCTTGCAGGGCCCTGCAGAGACAACTGTAATTATATAAATGTCTTAACCTGTTTCTCTTATCTCATATCAAGTAAACTTTCTCTTTGGTTAAGTGCAAAACCTTTGTGAAGTATTTTTGTTAGCCTGAAGGACCGCAAGCCAGAGAAAAGGTAACAATATATGTGCAACTTACTGTGGTGATAAATGCAGAATTGTGTTTCTCAATAGTCAGTGGGTCTCACAATTCCTTTCCATACCAGTTGTGCCAAGGGATGGTTCGAGCCAGTTAAAGGGGTTGAAAACCAGAGTACAGACCCAAACAAAACCAGCAGCTCCTTCGGGGGTAGTGCTACATCTGTATTCCTGGATGGGTAGAAGGGGTTCATTCTAATCACCCCCATGCACTCCTCCTGTTAAGGGGTCTCTTTCCCATGGAGAGGGGTCAGTGCACCTGGAAGTGTGCGTGTGTGTGCGTGTGTGGTCCCTTTGGCACTATTTTAGTGCATGTCATAACCATCCCATATGTTGCCGCTTGGCACTGCACCTCCTCCTTCCATCCCAATCCCTTGCACATACTCCAAACAGCACTGCTGGCCCGCTTTCCCTCCCCCTGGCTGCAGCTGATGCTGGGGCGGGAGATTAGTGCGGTGTTCAGATGAAAATTAAGGGGGGGGGGAGATGGGGGCTGGTAAACATGTCAGTCTCTTCCTGAATGAACACAATGAGCAATCAGTACCTATCGCTCCTTTGTGCATCCCTCACCGAAGCATAGTAAATTAGGTTTACTATGCTTCTGCTTGTGAATGAATAGAAATTGTTTTTACAGAGACTTTTATTCATTCATAGGCAGTGCAGCTGAGACTGCAGAGAAAGGGAATGAGGCCTTCAGTCACTTTCTTTATCTCAAAAGACTGACAGAAGAGATTATACCAGGGGGACAAATTGACCTGGGAGGGAGGAAGAAGGATTATACTGAGTGATATGTGAAAAATAAAATTTTGTGCAGAGCGCAAAAAGTAATGATGATATAAATTCATATGTATACAATCTAGTATATAATGTGAAATGACCACAAAATGAAAACAGTGAAAAGTGATGTGTAATTCACACCCAAACTAAAGTCCATGTTCCATCATATAAAGGTTTTTAAACCGTGAATACAACAGTCATTGGATAAACTGTGAAAAGGGATTATATAGCCAGAAAGGGGATTCCACATGGCATCAGTGTTGCAGTGAAGACACAGACAATAAAACCACCACCGGTTAGTGAAGAGGCTTAAGGGAATAAGAGGACTCAAATGCTGGGCATATGCTGAGTAAGTCAACAAGGCATGTGGTGTAAACACCAATGTATGGGACCTCCACATCTGGGCTCCAGATCAAGATGGAAGATGGTCCAATTGGTCAAGAGATGTCACAGAGAAGCGGTCATCAGAAGCAGCCAAATTGTCAGACCAATTCCTCTCAGATGTTCAAAATAACATGACCTCCTCTACTGCCACTTCCAGTAATGTCTTCTCTCTACTTCCTGTGTCCTCTCTTTACTTCCTGAAGTAGAGAGAAGACATTACTGGAAGCCTGAAGATGGCATGTGGTCAGCAATCTCTCGCCCTGGGCCTAGAAAGCTGCCAACAACTCAGGCCCAGTGTGGCTCCTATCTCCCAGGCATATAAGCTGCAACATAGCAAGGCAGAATTTAACCTGGGATTTTGCATATGCTCTTGTGCACTTTAGTGGGCTGATGGTTTCAAGGCGTAAAAGGATGAGTCCAGTAAGGAAGAGGGGTACAAGTGACTGGGTGTCACTATCAGATCAGACATGCAAAGATCCCACCAACTCGAGCAGTGAGCCCAGTTCTGTATCCTATCCAGCTACTAGAAGATGGACCCAGTGTGCTGTAAAGGATTTGAAGCATCCCTGCCTATGCTTACTAGATAACTTGTCAGTGATTATAAGTACACTGACAGTGAGGTGCAGTGACACAGACACTATACTTCAACAAAAGGGTGGAGAACATGGATAAATAATGGTGCTTGAGTGCCTGCCTTTGTGTTGTAGCACAGAGTACAAAACTTACGGAAGAGTGGTCTTTCCGTGAGCTTTAATGGGAGCAGCTGCAAAGCCAGCATTTTTGGCAAGCTGGAATTAGGACTTTGGGCATAGAATGATTTGGGGACATATTCTTCTTACAACCCTCAACTGCAGAAGAGACACCTGCCTTTGGAAGGATTCTGCTGGAGATGTGGGGGTTGGTTTCGGAGAACTTTTTAGAGGTCCAAGCCTTCGTTTGACCCCATGACCCTATTTACTATAAGAACCCTATAAGCCTAAAAGACTACTTTTGAGACTTCCCTTCATGTCACTAGAGGCTGCAGATGTTGTGGTGCATGTAGAAATCATGTAGAATGGGGCTGGAGCTACGGGTGCTCTTTGCTGCTTACGTGTCTCATTGAGGTGCTCCTTCCACCAAGTTCTGTGGTGCAGAATCATGTGTTTCTTTATGTATAAAAACAGCTGGTAGACTGCAGGCAAAGGAGGTAGATCACAACACTGCAGTTGGCAGCAGATATGTAAAAAAAAAGCCAAAACTACAGAGCTCTATGGACCAGCCCTGTTGGCAGCAATGCCTTGTACCTCTGGGGAAATGCTACCAGAAGGATTAGGATGGTTGCTACTTCCAGTCCTCTGCAAGCTGCCTGCATTTGGACAAAATCCTCCTTTACTGCTGTACTGACTTTTCCTCACAACTCTACTCCTCTTAAATCGATGGTACCCATACACAGTCTACCACATCATCATCCACCCCTACTCTTTGCTAGATTTTACTTAGCAATAAGCTCCAGCATGGAACATCACTGCCTCTGGCTGCCCCCTGACAGATATCCCCTCCCTCAATGGTCATGGTGCTGTCTTACTCATTCTTAACATTTGAAAGTAGTGCTTGCAGAAAGGTCTTGTCAGCCACTGAACTATCTTCTGAAAATGCTGTGGATGTGGCAGCAGGGGTGGCTCTCTAATTAGGCAAATTAGGCGGTCGCCTAAGGCCTCGCACTCACAGGGGCCTCGCGGCTGCCTAATTTGCCTGTGATCAATACTAATGACGGCGTCATCGGATCTCTCTATTACCCCTCTCTCTTTCTCCCCTCCCCCTCTCTCCCCCCTCTTGCATTGGCTGAATATGTCTGATGGGTGAGGAGGGTGCCCTGGAAGTGGTGCTGATTACCTGTGTGCTAGATCCGTGCATTTTCTGCAGCCGTTTTTCTTGCTTGAATTATTTTTCCCATTATGGGCGTGAGTGGGGCCTCATGTCTAAGTTTTGCCTAAGGCCTCACAAAGCCTAGAGCCGCCTCTGTGTGGCAGCCACTGTGAAACAGAAAAGGCAGATGTGTTCTGCCTCTAGATGGCGCTACCCAACCACCACTTTGTCTTGTAGAGCATGCTCACACTCTACTATACTACCTCTGCATGCAGAACCTCTTCCCTGTCACTTTAGGCCTGCGTGATATTTTTAATAAAGGAAATTGCCTAAATTTAATGGCAGCCATGGCAATAGGGGCACCACACATGTGGTGCTTTGGTGAACACTATTGCGCAAATACACAGTGACTTGCTGCAAACAATAGGAAAATTTGCCTGTGCCAGCAACAAGTGCATGCTGAGCACACTGAAATAAAATAATAACACAATATAAATTAAATACCCCCCCCAACCCCAAAAAAAAACTAAACCTGAAACACTAAACCTCAGCCCATTTTTTTTAATTTAGCAGAAAGTAAAAGAATAGATAAACATGACATACTGTAAGAAAAAATATAGTAAAAAAAGCTTCAAAGTGGTGCTGGACAGCTAAACAGCAGACTGTTGAGTCTCTGAACTGTGAACAAGAGGGCATACACAAGATTTTGTAGCCCACCACAGTGTAGTCCATAGTAATTTAGTGCAATACAGTATAACAGGGCTCAAAATTTCAAGTCCTGAGCTACTAGCCAGGTCTCAAGGGTTACTCGCCACCAGTTGCCCCACCCAACCCTTACCCTACCCCGCCTGTAATCACGCCATCATAAATTATCTCATGAAATTACATTTAAATGTTTTATGCAAAATTAAGTTACAAAAATAAATATTAACAACAACTTTATCAGTTCCCCTCAGCACAGCCTCACCTGTGCCCATCAATGCAGGCTCACCTGTGCCCATCAATGCAGCGTGTTCTGTGCCCATCATTGCAGCCTCACCTTTCCCCACATTGCAGCCTCACCATGCCCCACATTGCAGCCTCACCATGTCCCAGATTGCAGCCTCACCGTGCCCCACATTGCAGCCTCACCGTGCCCCACATTGCAGCCTCACCGTGCCCCACATTGCAGCCTCACTGTGCCCCACATTGCAGCCTCACTGTGCCCCACATTGCCCCACATTGCAGCCTCACTGTGCTCCAAATTGCAGCCTTACAGTGCCCCATTGCAGCCTTACAGTGCCCCCATTTCAGCCTTACAGTGCCCCCATTGCAGCCTTACATTGCCCCATTGCAGCCTTACATTGCCCCCATTGCAGCCTTACATTGCCCCCATTGCAGCCTTACATTGCCCCCATTGCAGCCTTACATTGCCCCTATTGCAGCCTTGCCAGGGCTGAGGACGTGAGAGGGGTGGCCGGATCGTGACTGGAGTTAGAGGAGATCTGCGGGATCACCGAGCGGTAAAACACGCTGAAACAGCTTACATTGAAACTGTCTCTGCTCTGCTCACTCTCACACAGCCCCGCCTCCTCCTAACCCCGCGCCTGTAATAGACATGTAGCACCCTCTTACTTTCAGGGGAGCTAGGTACCTAAATTTAGGGGTTGATCTGGGTTGGTAGCCAGGCCCAGATCACTTCAATTGTTAGGTTTTTGTTCTTCTGCTTTTGCCAAGTGGTGTTGCTGGTGTACAGTTCCCTGTGGCCTGTAGGTGGCGCTGCCATAACAGGTCAGGGTTAAACCACTGGTGACATTGCTGTACCTTTGGGTGTCCTCTCCAGGCAGCTGTACGGGGGTGTGGTCGGCCCGCTGTGTATGCTGGGAGAGGATACAAAAGGGGCGGACGCCATTTTAGCGGGGAGAAGGAGGGGTACTGAGGAGCAGTACCGCCTGCATCTCGTGGTCCTCCAGGCCATGGGAGGGTGCAGGGGAAGATCAATCTCAGGCACCTTTAGCCTGGGGCTGCAACTTTTCTTGTAGGCCCAGCACCTTTAGCTGGCCTACCATCTAAAGAGGAATTCCAGGCACTTAAGGGTGACCCGTTCTGGAGAGGGAGCCAGGGTTACCGGTGAAGGAAGTCACCGCTTTGGAGGAGGCCTGGTCACCTACAGAGGGATTCCACAAGTCCGCCACAGGCATTGTAGCGTGCTTCAACTTGCACCTAGGTCCTTATGCTACAAGTGCTGGGAAGTTTGGAACTAGGCAAACGGGTTCCGATCGTAGCCCTAGGACAGTAAAGTAAAGTTTGTGCATCACTCCGGCTGCTAGGACCATGAGAGGGAACTATCCGGGTGAGCAGAGTCCACTTGGGATTGAGTGGTGATATTAAGTGCCTGAACCTACCTCCTGTTATTCTATTCTTCACCTTCAACTTTCCTGTCCGGTTTCAAGCATAAAGAAAATAAACCTTCAGCCATTGAGGTTTAACCTTGTCTGGACATTGGCCTTATTGATACACAAGCAACAGACTTTTCCCTACACTCTAGGGAAAGGAACCAGCCTTGAGGATGTAACTCGCTGCGGAACTCAACAACTGTGAACACCGCTTAACCTCTTCGGAGAGGAGGGTATGGGCATATAGCACGGTGTGCCTCGTCTTACAAGTGAGCCAGGTGAGAAAAAGGTCCATGTGCTACAGACAGAACGCTGGTCCAATGCTGGGATGCATTTTGTCTATTACAGGCGCAGGGTTAGGAGGAGGCGGGGCTGTGTGAGAGTGAGCAGAGTGGAGACAGTTTCAATGTAAGTGTCAGGGAAATGGCTGAAGGACTGACAATTCCGCCCAAGACAATCACGGCCGCCATGGTGCACAGCATGACTAAGGTGGGCGGTACTTCCTCCTTGTAACCTGAACAGATCACATGACTAACTTCCTGGTCTATTTAAGCCTGCTGCTGGAGCTGCTCATTGCTGGATTATCTCTTCAGTCTCCTGTGTACCTTGACCTTGTCTCCTGATCCGTGCTTATCCGTTGTGACCCGGCTTGCCTTGACCTTGCTTCCTGATCTCGTGTGTCTGACCCTTGGCCTGCTTCTGGACTCTGCTTCTGCTTCCTGACCACCCAGCTTGACCCTCGGCTTGTACCTGGACCCTGCTCGTGTATGACCTTGGCTCACCCCTGTATATGCTCTGGACTGATCTACCAGTGTTTGGCCCCCGGCCTGGCTTCTGGTATCTCAGTTCATCTGAATACAACAAGCTCAGTTCTGCCTGCCTCAGCCATCCCTCAGTGGCTGAGCTCATCAGACTGCAAGCAAGCACCTGGCCAACCATGCTTCTGTGGGCACCGCGCTCCCTGTTGCCAACTCCAGGGCCGCGCTGCACTCAGCTGCAAGGGGAACCCATGTAGCATCTCGATCTCCATACTCGTTCCTGACAGTAAGCTGTTACAGCGTGTTTTACTGCTTGGTGATCCCACGGCTCTCCTCTAACTCCATGCACTCTTCCACCAGGAGAACGGCTCCCGATCAACCCCGCCCGCCGTGGGGCTCGCCCCGCCACTCCCAGGCAGCCCAGCTCCTTGCCAGCCCTAATTTTCCACTCGCAAAATGCGAGTAGGCGAGTGGAAAATTTAAGGGCTGCAGTATAGCACAGTATAGCAGCTTATATCAACTACGGTAACTATTTTTATAGAGACTCTCTTTACTACAGACTGTCAGCACTTCCTAAACTACTCCAACATTATTATTAATATAATACAGGATTTATATATCCCCAACAGTTTACACAGCACTTTACAACTTGAGGGTGGACAGTACAAATACAATACACTTTAATACAGTAGGAATCAGAGAGCCCTGCTCGTTAGAGCTTACAATCTAAGAGGGAAGATCAAGAGATACAAGAGGTAATAACTATGGGGGATGTTCTGATGGAGAAAATACATGTACAGTTAGGTGGCGGCCAGATAGGCTTCTCTGAAGATATGAGTTTTCAGGGATCGTCTGAAATTGCACACAGTAGGAGAAAGTCAAACAGATTGGGGTAGAGCATTCCAGAGGATGGAAGAGGCTCTGGAGAAGTCCTGCAGGCGAGCATGGGATGAGGTGACAAGGGAGCTAGAGAGCAGGAGGTCTTGGGAGGAGCGAAGAAGATGATTTGGTTGGTATTTTGAGACCAGGTTAGTGATGTAGCTGGGGGCCAGGTTGTGGATGGCTTTGTAAGTTATTGTTAGTATCTTGAATTTTATTTATTGGTTGAGTGGCAGCCAATGGAGGGATTGGCAGAGGGGTGTAGCAGACACTGAGCGGTTTGTAAGGTAGGTTAGCCTGGCAGCAGCGTTCATGATGGACTGAAGTGGGGATAGCCTATTTAGAGGTAAGCCAGTGAGGAGGGAGTTGCAGTAGTCGAGGCGAGAGATGACCAGGGAGTGGGTTAGAAGCTTTGTGGTGACATTGGTCAGGAAGGAGATTTTGCCAATGTTGAGGTGGCAAATTTTGGATAGCCATTGAATGTGGGGCTGAAAAATTAGTTTGGAGTCCAGGATTACACCTAGGACAAATGGTTCCTGGGAACCAACCCTTTCTTTTTAATAGTTTTTATTGAATTTAAGGAATAAAATGGACAAAATCAAAACTGTAGGTGTCTAAAAACAACAAGCAAAAGATGCATAATATACATACATTGCTGCAAATAAGATGTGCGATACGGAAAATATCACTATCAGTTAGGAGACAGTTAGTCTCAATAGGAAAGAAACATCACAATTATTGAGTTCGATAGGAGCCGGTATTGTATTAAATGTATATGTATACAAACGTAATAGCCAGCGGTTATTAATCATATCGAGAGGAAAAAGTAACAGTATTTAAGTCAAACATTAAATAAATACTAACGCCTGTAGTCTAATTGACAAGGTTGAAGGGTTAGAATTTTCGAGACCACCAGTTGTGCCACGGTTAGTTGGTTAAGTCTCTCCACGCTTGTGGCCACCACTCGTTCATAATAACAGTGCAATTGAATCAAATATATTGTTTCTAATGTAGTAGGGGGTGTAGGGGATTTCCAGTGCCTAGTGATGGTAAGCCTTGGTGCTAGAAAAATATGAGTAATTGTGTGTTGTGTCCTAAGTGGTAATAATTCAGTATCCAGATTTAATAACTCCAATTCCAGTGAGGGGAGATAGTCACCTGGGAGTTGTCAAAAATTAGATTAAATAAAGCAGCCAAAATTATTTAATTTTAGTGCAACCCCAGAGTATGTGGAGAATGTCACCTTTTTGGTCTGCAATTCCCCTAACAACGGTTGGACGTTTGGCCATTAAAGTGTGAAATCTCATCCAGTTTTACATACCATCTTGGTGTGATTTTTTGAGAAAACCATTAAGTGGAGCAGCGTGTTAATTAGTAAGTTGCTCAGCATGCCCCATTGAGATTCATTATATGTGCCTCCAAGATGAGTTTTCCAAAGTCTGAGGGAGTCATTTTTAACAAAGTTGTATTTCTGTTGGAATAAATTGTAGAAAAAGGAAATTCCCTATTAAGATAATAAAGGAGAATTAAAGAAGGTCCATGAGGGTCAGGGTAGTCTACAGGGCCAGTTATAAAGAGACGATAAATCATGGTTGTTAACTGATACTCGCTCTGGAGCTGTGGAAAAGATTTAGGAATGTGATTGTCAAACAAATCATTTTAATGGTGAATATCTTTAGATGACCAGGTGGTGAAGGACAAATCCTCTATTAGATTATGAAGGGCTGATATAGGTATTTTGAGACGTGAAATGGTGGGATATGTGTGAGCCAGTGTGACAAGTTTTTGCCACGCCTTTACTGATTCTGTCATAGGTGGAGAGATATAGGAGGGGACAGGGGCTCCCAAGTGTACACTAAGTAACCATGGCAATAAAGATTGTCTAGGAATATAGGAGGATTCTATAGTGCCCCATAATGTGTCAGGAGAGGATAGAAACCATTCTTTAAGTTGTGTAAGGACAGTGGCTCAGTAGTAGTTGTGGAAATCAACATAGCCAGTTCCCCCCACTGAACAGTGCTTAGTAAGTTTATTTTGTATGCATCAAGGTCTTTTCCCTTGCCACATAAATCTAGACAGAATAGATTGTAAGGATTTAAAATAGCTAATTGGAATTGGGATAGGAAGTGTCCTAGAGAGGTAAAGGAGTTGGGGAAGATGCATTATTTTTTGAGGCAAGTCTTCCTGCCTAGGAGAATTTATGTTTTGCTAATTTACTTAGATCATGTTGTATTTTGTTAAAAAGGGTATGTAATTGGTTTGGAAAATAGTCCTTGTTGTCCTTGTCAGTTGTATACCAAGGTAAGATATACTATTTTCAGCCCAAGTATATGGGAATTGTTGCTAAAGTAAGTTTCTAGTGGTACCCTCTAGCCCCATCTCTAAAATAAAGGATTTTGTTTTTTTGTTAACCTTATAGTATGAGACTTTGCTAAACCAATTTAGGGTTTATTGTACCTCAGCCAAGGAAATTGTCGGGTCAGTTAGCATGAGGATCACATCATTAGCAAATAAGCTGATCTTGTGCTCTTGTGATGTGATGGTAAACCCAGAGATTTTCTTGTTTGCTCTAATGTGTTTTGCCAAGGGCTCCAATAATCGGTTAATAAGCAACCCTGTCTCGTGCCATTGGTAATTTGAAAGGATGTCGACCGGATATCTGAAATATACACCCGGGTTGATGGGGTAGTGTATACAGCCATTATTGCTTTAAGAATTTGTCCCTGAAAACCAAATTTGTTCAGTACCATATGGAGGTATTTCCAATGAACGCCATTGAACGCCTCCTTTGCGTCTAGAGAAAGGAGTAGAGAAGGCATGATGAATGATATTTATCAGCCTTTTTGTGGCATCAGATGTCTGACAACCTTTTGACTGCTTTTTCTAAAGCCTGATTGATCCTCTTTGGATCAAAGTTGGTGAGATATCTATTAATCTATTACAATTAAAAAGCGTGCGCTTGGCCAATGTAATAGGAGACTGCTGCACTGAAAAATCCCTGGATTGGTGGGATGCAATAAATGTAGTAATAAGTAAAGTGTGCTGTCAAAACTAAGTGCATAAACTCATGGGCTTATGTAAAAGTGCCATGTGTATATAGACAATTGATACAAAATGACAAATACATTTTTCAAAACAAACCAGTGAAACAAAGTCTAAAAAACAAGAGTCTTAAATTAAAAGATGAAAAATTTAAAAAAAAATAATATATATATATATATATATATATATATATATATATATATATATATATATATATATATATACTGGTGCAAAAAAACTGTAATTGGTGAGTTCAAAATTATGGGTGTATTAAAAACAACCTTAATAATAGAAAACATGTGTGTGTGAAATAATGATGTTCATCTATGAATCATCTGCTATATCAAATGATAGTGTCCGTCCAAATCAATGCATAAGTAAAGGTTCAATGCAAACATATCCAAAGATACTTTAACCGTGCTAAAGAATAAATAGATGGCAGCTTACCAGATCCTAAGATTCTAACAGGATCTATATGTGCATGTCTCCACAAAGGGAAATCAGCTGTTGATGATCACTCACTGGAACTCAGGCTGAACACCGACTCCACCTGCTGATGTAGAGTGTAGAAATCGCAAAAACTGAAAATTGTATCATACTTACCAGTAATTTTCCTTTCCTGGTGCCTATCCATGGCAGCATACCTGTGATAGAGCTCCGCCTTGACTCCTCCTTCAGGATTAGTGAATAGCATAAATTAAAGGCATAGTCCCTCCCCCAACATTCTCTGTAATATAGAATACCGAGGGTGGGAGCGTATGCTGCCATGGATAGGCACCAGGAAAGGAAAATTACTGGTAAGTATGATACAATTTTCCGTTTTCCTGGTGCCTCCATGGCAGCATACCTGTGATAAATAACTAGCTGACATGGGTGGGATAATTGCTTAACAATAAATGTTTAATTAAAAGAGGACATAGCAGCCTGAACTGCCCTCCTTCCAAACTCAACAGTCGTGAGCGCTCCTGGATCAATATGGTAGTGTCTGAGGAACGTATGGTTAGAAGACCAGGTGGCGGCCCTGCACACTGTCTCCAACGAAACATTAGCCCTTGCTGCCCAGGAAGCTGAGACTGCCCTTGTAGAATGAGCATTCACTCGGGATGGAGGCTCCATATTCTTCCCCCTGTAGGCCTTCTGGATTAACTTTACAACCCAAGATGCCAGAGTTCTGATGGAAGCTTCTTTGCCCCTGTATTTACCGAACGGTACGATGAAAAGTCTCAGAATTTCTGAAGGGGCTGGTGGCTTCTAGGTAGGCCCTGAGCACTCTGGATACATCCAGTTCGTGACAAGGCTCTGAATCCGTGTCTGTAAACACTGGTAGTGCCCAGGGTTCCAACAGGTGGCTTGGAGTAGCAACCTTTGGTGTGAACCCCCAAAGGGGATGAAGTTCCACTCTGTCTGGGAAGAAGGAGATGTGGTAGTCACCTATCCCTAAAGAGTGAAGTTCCAAGATTCTTCTGCCAGATGTAATGGCTAGCAGGAAAGCCGTCTTTAGTGTCAGGTTCCATATTGTTACTTGTTCCACTGGAGTAAAGGGATGGTCAGATAGAACTTCCAGGACTAGGGACAGATCCCACTTAGGAAATGATCGTCTGATAGGAGGGCGAATCTTCAATATACCTCTGAGGAAAGTGACTACTGAAGGATCCTCCGCCCATCTCTTATTTGTTGCAGCAGAGATTGCTGCTACCTGCACTTTGAGAGAGCTCAGACCAAGTCTCAGATCAAGTCCTGTCTGAAGGAATCCTAGAACATGAGATGTAGAAGGAAGGATTGGATCAAATCCATTTCCGGAAACAAATGACAAGAACTTGTCCCATATTTTTGAATATATGGCATTGGTTGCTGGCTTCCTAGCTTTTAGAAGGGTTGATATGACTCCTGGAGAACACCCTAGGGACTCTAACCTTCGCCTCTCAACCTCCAGATTCGAAGGTTCAACTTCTGAGGGTTTGGATGAACTAGACTGCCCTGCGACAGAAGTTGAGGGAAAGGAGGGATCTTGATTGGAGAGCCCACACTGAGGCGCAATACGGAAGTACTGCCACCACCTGGACTGGCTCCCTGAGGAGCCTCAGGAGGAATTTGAATATTAATGGCCTGGGAGGAAAGGCATATGCCGTGGTGAACCTCCAGGAACATGAAAAGGCATCCACTGCCTTGGCTTGTGGATGCGGCAGCTGAGAGAAGAACCTGTCCAGCTTGGCATTCTTCAGGGAGGTGAACAGATCTACCTGAGGGGGATCCCATATGTTAGCAATCTAAAGGAAGACATGGGGGTGGAGAGCCCACTCGTTGTTGTCCAGGAAGTTTCTGGATAACGTGTCTGCTTCCGTGTTCAACCTGCCTGGCAGATACATCGCTCTGAGGTCCAGGAGGTTCTGCTCCGCCCAGAGCATGATCGGCTCTACCTCTTTGAGGAGTGACCTGCTGCAAGTGCCTACCTGCTTCTGCAGATAAGCGACAGCTGCCCTGTTTCTAGGCGTAGGAGTATTCTCTGGCCTCTGATTTGGGGTGCCAAAGAGGTCAGTGCCAAGAAGGCTGCCCTCATCTCCAAGATGTTTGATACCACTCCCTGGGTGGTGCATGACCATCTCCCCTGTATTCTGGTTTGCCCGCAATAGGCTCCCCAGCCCTGTCTGCTTGCATCGGACGTAATTGTGATCCAAGGAAGGGAGCCCAGGTGATGAGGCTTGGAGAGCTTTTCCAGAACTGTCCACCAGTAAAGGCTCCTGCGCATTTTTCCCGTCAGCAGGATCGTCTGAGATAGTCGTTTCTTCCACTGCGCCAAGAAACCAGTCTGAAAATACCTCAAGTGCCAATGTGCCCAAGGAACCATGGGTATACAGGAAGACATTGTGCCAATGAGGCTCAGGCATTGTGAAGCTGTCAGATACGGGCTTCGGATGACTTTGATCATTCTCTGGAAGACAATCCTTGCCTTCGGCAGTGGTAATGACACTGTCCCCTCCTGAGTGTCGAACATTGCGCGTAGATTATCTGCTGTGTTGGCGTTAGTTGACTCTTGTCAGAATTCACCAGCCACCCAAGCTCTTTTAGGGACTGTAGAAGAATGTCCCGGTGACATACTAACTGATCCGGATTGCTTGCTAGGAGTAGGATGTCGTCCAAGTAGTGGTATATCCTCAAGCCCCTCTCCCGCAGGGGAACCAAAGCAGATATTAGTATCTTGGTGAACACCCTGGGACAGGTGCACAGACCGAAAGGCAGGGCTTGAAACTGTAGGTGGGTCCGTCCCCACTGCAAATCCAAGGTATTTTTGAAATGCAGGTAGAATTGGAACATGTAGGTACGCATCCTGCAGATCGACCAAAATCATCCAATCTGATGGCTGGACTGTCTGAATAATCGTCTGCAGGGACTCCATTTTGAAGCTTTCGGGGCGGATATACCGGTTGAGCCTCTTTAGGTCTATCACAGGCCTTCACCCACCTGTCCTCTTTGGGACCAGAAATAGGGTGGAGTAAAAGTCTGCGAAGCGCTCTGCCAAGGGAACCGGAACAGCCGCCCCCTGAAGCTGGAGTGACGTTAGGAAGTTTTTGAGCTTGAGCCTTCAGTGGAGAGGATGGAATCTCTGTTCCTTTGAAAGAGTTCCGAGGTGGTGGGTGAGAAAAATTCCAAAAGAGCCCCCATTGAATTGTTGACAGAATCCAGTGGTCGTGGCAGCAGGTGGCTTAGACTGGGGTAAAAAACTTTAGCCTGGCTCCCACCGGGAGTGCCTGGGCTACTCTGGTGTAAAAGAAATAGGATTTTTGTACTCACCGTAAAATCCTTTTCTCTGTGTCCATGGACCGACACAGCCTCTCTATTGACAAAGTGGGTATTATCCGTTAATTAGGAGTGACTAGGCAGAAAACTTGTAAAAAGTGTTGCATCACACCTTCAACAGTACCGCCCAGGAGGCGGACCCTCCGGGTATATCACCTCAGTCTGCATCTCGCAGATCAGTTCGTCAAAAAGCAGTACAAACTTAAAAGGAGGGGTGGGTGCTGTGTCGGTCCATGGACTCAGAGAAAAGGATTTTACGGTGAGTACAAAAATCCTATTTACTCTTTCGTCCATGGACCAACACAGCCTCTCTATTGACAAAGTGGGATGTCCCAAAGCAGTGTCAGAGAAAAAACGAGGGGTGGTAACAGCATAAAAATAAACTTCACCCCAAACACAAAACAGCACTCCTCCAACGGAGGAGCTGCAACTCTAAACATCCGCTTGCAAAATCTTGCGGCCGAAAGAGGCATCCGAAGATGCACCTACATCAACTTTGTAGAATTTTGTGAAAGTGTGAGCGGACGACCAAGTCGCCACTTTACATAATTGGGAAACAGGCGCTTGATGTCGGAAAGCCCAAGAGGTACCTATTGCCCTGGTCGAATGCGCCATGACAGGAAAGGGGGGCGCTTGACACTTTAAGGCGTAAGCCTGGATTACTATCTGTCAGATCCACCTAGAGATGGTGGCCGACGAGGCTGCTTGGCCCCTCTTGGGACCAGCCACCGAAACAAACAGTGAGTCTGACTTCCGGAACAGGGAAGTAGCAGATAGGTATACTCTCAAAGCTCGGACAACGTCCAAGGAATGCAACGCCGACTCCTTAGGATTCGACGAATGAGAACACAAGGATGGAAGTACAATGTCTTCATTGAGATGAAAAGCCGAAAAGACTTTCGGAAGAAAGGAAGGCTGCGGCCGCAGCACCACCTTATCCTTGTGGAAAATCAAATAGGGAGCCTTGCAGGACAAGGCTGCCAGCTCAGAGACTCGTCTAACTGACGTAACAGCCACCAAAAAGACCACTTTCTGAGAAAGTGTCAACAGGGGAATATCTCTAATATTCTCAAATGGTGCCTTCTGAAGCACCGAGGGGACCAGGTTCAAGTCCCACGGAGGTAGCGGGGGACGGACCGGAGGGGCCACATGTCGAACCCCCTGCACAAATGTACTCACGAGAGAGTGAGTCGCCAGGGGTCGCTGAAAAAAGACAGCCAGGGCAGATATCTGTCCCTTAATCGTACTTAAGGCAAGCCTTTGGTCCACCCCATGCTGTAAAAACAGCAGGATTCTGGAAACCAAATAAGTACGCGGATGCCATTTCATTTCCTGACACATGGAGATGTAGGCCTTCCAAGTGCGGTGATAAACCTTCCTAGAGGACGGTTTCCGAGCACTTCTCATAGTAGAGATTACTGAATCTGATAGGCCCCGGTCTCTCAGTACCTGGTTCTCAACAGCCATGCCATTAAAGCCAGTGACTGTAAAGCAGGATGGAGTATGGGACCTTGCGATAGCAGGTCCTTCCGTAGTGGTAGGCGCCAGGGGACATCTGCTACCAGACGTACTAGATCGGCGTACCAAGGACGCTGAGGCCAATCTGGAGCGATTAGGATCATTGGAATTCCCTCTGCCTCCACTCTGCGGAGCAGAAGAGGAAGAAGCCTTAAGGGAGGGAAGGCATAGATTAGCCGATACTGACCCTACGATGCCACCAACGCATTCGTTGCGTCTGCCCATGGGTCTCTTGACCGGGCCACAAACCTCAATACCTTCCGATTGAGTCGGGAAGCCAGAAGATCTACGTCTGGTGTGCCCCATCTTTGGCAGAGGAGTTGGAACACCTCCGGGTGTAAGGACCATTCTCCCTGGTCCAGCATCTGGGGGCTCAGGTAGTCCGCCTGCCAGTTTTCCACACCCGGAATGTACACGGCCGACAGTGCCGGCACGCTCCTCTCTGCCCACTTCAGGATGCGAGCGACCTCCAATGCTGCAGCTGAGCTTCTTGTTCCTCCTTGCTGATTAACATATGCCACTGCTGTGGCATTGTCTGACTGGATCCTGACTGGACGCCCTTGCAGCCTCTGAGACCATTTGAAGAGGCACAGCCTGATCGCCCGGATTTCCAGGACATTGATCGGCAGGAGGGCTTCCTCTGGGGTCCAGCGACCTTGCGCCCACTGAACACCCCAGACTCCCCCCCCCCAACCTGTAAGGCTGGCGTCCATCGTGATCACTATCCAGTAAACTGGAAGAAATGACTTCCCGGCCATTAGAGCCGGTGCTGTCAGCCACCATACCAGGGATCTCCTGACTAGGTGGTTCACTCGGATTTGATAATCCAGAGATGAAGGACATCTGTTCCATCGGGACAGAACTTCCTTCTGTAACACTCGAGTGTGGTATTGAGCATATGCGACCGCCTCGAAGGAGGCTACCATGAGGCCTAACACTCGCATGCAAAAACAGAGTGACGACCAATTCCTGGAAGTCAGCTGCCGTACTGCAGCCCGGAGGGTCTGCAACTTCTCCACAGGGAGGAATACCTTTGCCTCTGAGGAATCCAGAATCAACCCCAGGTACACTAGGCGTTGAGTGGGCACCAATACTGACCATTGCGTGTTTAGTATCCAACCACAGTCTCGGAGGGTCTGACAGGTAATGGACACGCTTACCTCTAATTCTGAGCTTGAAGGGGCCTTCAGCAGAAGGTCGTCCAAGTAGCCCATGATAGCGATACCCCGCTGTCTTAAAAGTGGCAGAATCGGATCGAGCACCTTGGTGAACGTCCTGGGTGCTGAGGCAAGGCCAAACGGGAGGGCCACAAACTGGTAGTGGTTCTTCCCTATACCAAATCGCAGAAACCACTGGTGTCTGGAGTATATGGGGACATGCAGGTATGCGTCCTTGATGTCCAAGGAGGCCAGAAAGTCCCCCGGATGGAGAGCCGTGACTACAGATCGAACCGACTCCATCCAAAATCTTTGTACTTTCACAAAGCAATTGAGGGCTCTGAGATCGAAGATAGGTCGAACCCCCTCCTTCTTCGGCACAATGAACAGATTTGAGTAAAAACCCTGACCCCGTTCCTGTTCTGGAACTGGAATAACTACCCCGCGTTCCAGTAGACCCTGGACCGCCCTATACAGGGCCTCCCGACTGGTCGGTAGTAGCTGGAGCTTGGAGGTGACGAATCTGTCCGGTGGACAAGATATAAATTCTATCTTGTAGCCTGAGGAGATTACTTCGCAAACCCACCTGTCGGAGACTAGAGCTGTCCACTGAGTCGCGAATTTGTGAAGACGTCCCCCCACCCGAGAGCTGGGTGGGGGCGGACCTTCATGCGGACGCAGATTTGTCCGCAGGCTAGGTCTGCGGGACCTAGAACGCTTTTGTCCTTGGGCAGGCGCCTTGTCGGCCTGGGGTCTTTTCCCTGTCGCCCTAGGGGGGCGAAAAAAACGCTTGCGTGCAGTAAAGGAGGGCCCCCTGCCCTTGGCGTGGCCCCTACCCTTGCTAGTTTGAGGAAGCAAAGTGCTTTTACCTCCTGTGGCATCCTTGATGATGTCATCCATAGAGGCCCCAAAAAGTCTGTCGCCCTTAAAAGGCAGATCCAACAGGGCTTTCTTGGAGGTCTGGTCCGCAGACCAGCCCTTTAGCCAGATCAGGCGGCGTATTGCTACTGCATAAACCAAAGCTTTTGACAGCAGGGGAATAGTATCCATGTCTGACTCGCAGACAAACTTAAGGCCCTGGACCAACTGGTCGGCCAAAGTTATCTCATCAGGAGGAGCATCTCGCTCCTTAACCCCTGGAGTAGCAACCTTGCCCATTCAGTAAGTGTCTGAGACACTAGGGCCCCGCCAATGCCGGGCGTACTGCCGAGCCTACCACTGAGTATAGGTAGCAAGCGAGTGCTTCAGCCTTCTTATCCACAGGGTCCTTGAAAACAGGAGCCCCTTCTACTGGAATTGTGGTGGCTCTATTAAGTCTGGACACCGGAGGGTCCACTATAGGGGGAGAGGTCCATTTCTTCAGAAAACTCTCCTCAAAGGGGTACCGTACAGCAAACCTCTTTGGGGCTGTAAAGACCCTCAGTGGGTTCTCCCATTCCTTATGTAAGAGTTTATAAAAAATAAGACACACAAAGTCTCTGCTGCTTCTGCAGTATTTTCCAACTTTAGCGTATCCCGCACTGCAGTAATAAGGTCAGATACCAAAGCCGTCTCGCGTACTGACCTGGACTTGGAGTCATCCTCACTGTCCGGGCACGGTCTGTAGACTCTGATGCGTCAGAATCTGGGCCCTGAGCCGTAGCTGGACCTGGTTCTGCATCAGAATTATCCCCAAAAGCTTGCAGGGGACGGGGGCGTTTACTACCCCCTGTATTCCCGTGTGCTGCTTCCACCCTGGCAGCAAACGCCTCTAGGATTGCCGTCATAGCGTTCATAGACACCTCAGGGGCACCAGCTGCTAAATCTGGTGTTTCAGGGGAGAAGACATCTGGCTCAGATGCCATGCTGACCACACGCTGACATCCACAGGGCTCCAGGCAAGATATCAATAGGCCACCCTCCTGTGCTGCAGAAATGCTGGATCACCCAGAGGACTCACCACCCTGGACCGGTACTGCTATGCTGTCGTGTGCTGCGCCTGTGATGCTGTCCCACTACTGCTGTGTCAGTCTGCTTCTTTTATCAGCGCTTCCTGTGTGAATCTATCGCGCCAGTGTAATGCATCCTAGAGGCCGGTGACTCTCGCAAAATGGCCGCCAAAACATCTGTATGGAAGATAGTGTGGGCTCTAAGAAAATGGCCGCCGAGCCGATGATAGAGGCCAAAGCAGCCGTAGACCACAAAAAGATGGCCGCCGAACAGCAATCTCTACCTACAGCGTGGATCATAACAAACATGGCCGCCGATCAGTCGATAGAGGCCAGTGGGTGTAGAACTACAAAAAAATGGTGCCGAAACCACAGGAAGATGGCCGCCGGGCAATCACTAGAGGCCGAACTCGGCATGGACCACCACAAAATGGCCGCCGACAGCATGGAGGAGGAAGCACACAAAGGTAAGCAGAAATGACATTTCTTTTAAATGTTAGTTACAGCCAGCCCCGCTCCAGTGGAACCCCTTAGGTGACCCCCAGCACCCTTTAGCTAGAAGCCCAGGAAGGAGGGAAAGGCAGGGAGAGAGGGAAGAAAGGGGCCACAACCACTTACTTGATCTCTCCAGGAATGTCCAGCCAAATCACCCAGCCGAGGCAGGGGAGTTTACTTACCTATCCTGCATGTATCATGTTGGAAGACATTCCAAACAGATCATCATCCGCGCACGGAAGGTGACTGTTGGCCAGGCATGCTGTGATTGGACCCAAGGGGATGATCATATGTATGCCCTGGAGCGTGACGCTCACCGGACAGGCTGCTGCGACTTGGCCGTAAGGTCAGACGAAGCTGAGCGGTCCGATGCAAGCCTTGGACTGTAAGCTCACCGGCCAGGCTGCTGCAACTCGGCCGTAAGGTCAGCCGAAGCTGAGCGGTCCGATGCAGGCCCTGGAGCGTAGGCTCACCAGCCACCCGTGTAGCGACGGGCATGTCGTGGAAAACCCAGCGCGTAGCTAGGGTCGGCACACGCTCGATGGCCGAAACTGGGGAGACTACAAGGATCGAGGATCCAGCCTGTCACCCAGTCGGCAGTTGATCGAGGATCGCAGGAAACAAAAAATGTAGCAAAAAAAAAAAACGTTTTCCCCCCCGGACCAATGGGCCCAAAGGGAGCCATGTCCTACTCCTTGCTGGACAGAAAAAAACTGATCTGCGAGATGCAGACTGAGGTGATATACCCGGAGGGTTTGCCCCCTGGGCGGTACTGTAGAAGGTGTGATGCAACACTTTTTACAAGTTTTCTGCCTAGTCACTCCTAATTAACAGATAATACCCACTTTGTCAATAGAGAGGCTGTGTCGGTCTATGGACGAAAGAGTAAAAAAGACTGCTTCTGCTCCTGTGGAGCCGGAAGGGCTTTCATCTTCCTGTTCAAAAAGGATCCCTGAGTACCTTTCCAAGGTCTTTTGTGGTCTCTGGGCTGTCTCAACTGCCTAAAATCCCTTGGGTTTGACTGGCGGAACCTAAAGGAACCACCTCTGAATCTTCGCATACTTCTGTCCTGTGGAAGCATACCAGACTTCCCTCCTGACAGCCTGGAGATAGCTTTATCCATTTTGTCTCCGAATAGTGCTTTCCCATCAAACGGGATTTTGCACCAATTTTTTTTGGAGGATAAGTCAGCCATCCAGGGTTTCAGCCACAAGGCCCTCTTCGCCATCACTGAATGCAACATGGATCTTGCTGAGCACCTGATCGTGTCAATGGCCGCTACGCAGACAAAGACTGCAGACAATCTAAGCTCTTCTAAGGCCTTAATTATATCCTCCATTGGGACATCCTGACGCAAAGCCGTCTCAATATTATCTGTCCAAGATCTTATGGCATTTGATACTGATGTGAGGGCAATATCTGGCTTACATGCTGCTTCCGCGGCTAAGTAGCTCCTCTTCAGCTCCAGGTCGATTCGCCTGTCTAGAGGGTCTTTGAAGGAAGTGGAATCCTCCATTGGCAAAGTTATATTTTTTGCGAATCGCACCACCGACGTGTCTACCACTGGCATGGAGTTTGGTGACTGCGTTCCCGACTCTGGTAAGGGGTAAATAGTTTATTGAACCGACCCCAAATTTTTTTTTTTTTTTTAATCAGTCTTTGACCATTCCTTCTGAATGACTTGACTAATCTCGCCCATCTGAGGAATGGGAAGTAGCTTGTAGACTCTGCGTCTTTCCAGGCGATTGCAGTTTTGACTGCCTGGATGAATGGCTTTACCAAGGAGAGACTGAAGCCAGAAGGTTCTGACTCTTCTCAAGAGTCCCCTGAAGAGTCTTCAGGTGGTGAATCTCTAGCTGGTCGGCCTGACGGCGGCAGAGGTGTACTGACTGCTGACGTACCAGAGAGATTAGGTTCTATATCCTGAACCTGGGATATCTGCTGAAGTGGTTGAGCGGGGACCGGAGCCAAAAGCTCAGAGAAGGAGTGCTTCATTGTTCGCTTGAGCAGATCTACAGTGTGCTGATTTTCTAGCTCGCGGTTGGATGCATAGTCCGTAAAACAGTCCTTACGGTGTAGCCCCACATGTCCAGCATTTCTCTTTCTATAGGTCCCAGGAGAGGGGGGGGGGCGATCATGGTCCTCTGGATCTTGACCTCTCTGATCTACGACGTGAAGAATGGGACCTACGCCCTGATGAGCGGGACCCCTAGGAGTGGGTAGGGCTACGATGTAAGGAACTCACGCTAGACCAGTGAGCGCACTTTTTATTTATTTTTTATTATTTTTTATTTTATACTCACGTATAGTTGGTCACATACCTAATAGAAGTGTGAGGATCTTTGCTGCGAGATGAATGACTCATTGCGGAGTTGGGTACAAGGATCAGCTCCGGAAATATAGTAAGAAAGGGAAAAGAATCAGGAGTTTTTGGCGTCACATTTTTTATTTTATTTTTTAAACAAACATTTTTATATCGTCATCTTTTTTTTTTTTTTTTAAACATAAACATTTTTGATCGGCAACATTTTTTTTTTTTTTGAGAAAATAAAAAGTACCTACCACAAAGCAGCATCAGAGAGACCTAGCAGGGCACAGCTGATGAGACTGACAGCAATCCCTGAATCTGAACCTAAATAGGCTCAAGGTGCGTGGGCTAATCCCATAAACCACCATTTGGAATTGATTGAAAAAAAAGGGCAAATCTAGCCTTCTTTCCAGAATCCAATATGGCCACCACTGAACCAAGCAACCGTGCATGCGCACGCGCAGAAGATCCAGCGTCGCCCAGTACAGAGAGCCGAGAAACTACGGCTCTGTATCACTCCCGAATCGCGCATGCGCAGACAGCAGCGAGGACGCCGTGCCATGACACTCTCCTACCTGGCGGGACGTACAGAGCACCTGTAGCCCCCCCCGAACCCGGAAATAAGCACCACAATGTTGTTGCACAGAGAGACACCGGCCCAATCCAGTTGCACAGTTTGAAAGGAACAAAAAAGTAAGACAATAATCATTTTGAAGGCACCTAACAAGCAAAGGAAAGGGGAGGGGAGGGGAAGAGAGGAAAAGAAAGGGGAAAAACACAAATGGCGGTAATAAAAAATGGAAACCACCAGCCTGGGAAGATGGAGCTGATCCTTTTGCGACTTCCACTGCATTCATCATGGATGTGATAGCAGACTGCGTTCCTGTGAGGAAACTCTGCAAAATGACCCCAAAAGATCCACAGAGGGGTTCTCAGTCTTATCAGTGCTGTGAGCGGCCCAAGAACAGGGACTGCGTACGGGAAAGGCTAAACCCGGCGGACGCTGCCGACTGCAGAGGTATGGACATACTGCTACTCTTTACCAGCACAAGAAGGTATGAGGAAAAAAAGGAGAATGTTGGGGGAGGGACTATGCCTTTAATTTATGCTATTCACTAGTCCTGAAGGAGGAGTGGAGGTGGAGCTCTATCACAGGTATGCTGCCATGGAGGCACCAGGAAAGGATCCATATGTGTGTGTCCACACCAGGGTAAATCAGCTAGTTGTGATCAATTGCTGGGATTCATATTGGACAGCGGCATGAAGTGCTCAGATATAAGCATGTTGGAGAGGTAGAAAAAAGCTCATAGTGCATTAACTTTAAAAAAAAATATGAGTTTAATAAAAAGTTGCACTGATAAAACAGCAAAATAGTGTGAGCATGACTGCCTGCAGTACGGTCTGTGCTCTAAAACACCACACAGCTAGCTCCTTGTTAACCCTGAATAGGCGTCAACTGGGATTGCGGCGTTAATCCCATTTCATATAAAGAGAAAAACCGGAAGCGGTCATGATTTGCATAAGAGCCCCCAGTGAAGGAAAAGACACACTTCCGCTTGCCACTTGGTGAATACAAGAGGTCAAAAATGTCCTAAATGCATAACCAAACACAAAGCGAGTTGTATATACAGCAATATCATAAACTTCATGTAAGTTAAAATATTCAAAAAAACAAAACAAAACTGCCAGATAAGCCTATTAAAGCAATCTGGCATTAAACTGCTTTTAATGACCAATATTTAAAATACAGTGCCAGATACGTGCCTTTATATCCTCACACCGCAGATTTACAATTAGAAATTAAGAAAGAATTACATAAAAAATAAAGATTCTAAAAAAATTACAAAAAATATACATAAACTTCTATGAGTAAACACCAGCCTATACGGTTCCTTGCAAAATCAATAAACCGCTTCCAGCACCCTCTTAATATACTCAATGACTATACATCCCATGCTATATTGAAGAAAAATGAACCCCAGAAGTCTTAGATGGAATCTTTTCCCAGACAAAGGGGATACTGAGCTCCAGTAATGGTTTCAGTTTTTCATTTTTTCCGGGACCGACTTCCTGACTTTTCTGGTAGACAGAAAGAGGAAGAAGGTTCTGAGATTGGGTCAGGAGATTGCTGTCATCAAGGAAAGGCTGAACCCGTTTAATCAAGAAGTTTACAAGTAATTTCCACCCACAAAGAAAATGCAGCACTCATATATACAATCACAAAAATGGGAATAATAATTGTGTGACCAAATATAAGTGATGACACAGTATAAGTGTGAAAACACAAATTGGATATAAAAGGTGATTCAACAATTGGAAAAATAAATTTTTTAAATAAAATAATGTCCACCAATGTGAAAAGAAAAGTGTACAACACAAGAGGAGAAGGATTGAATCATACAATCCTGATGTAAATGGACACTATTAGTAAGTTGATATCACTGAGGCGTCAATGGAAACATGAAGCATCAATGGAAACATGACAAAAAGGAGGAACTTGCAAAGAGAACCACCATCAACTGTGTAAAGGCTTCCTGGAAACAGTGGACTTAAATGGGCATATACCTCTTAAGTCATGCAGGCTCGTGGTGAAATTCACCATTTAGGCCTCATGCCCACGGAGGTTTTAAAAAATGGGCTGTAAAGCTCGTACAGACGCCAGGAAAAAAGCAGCATTCTTAACGCGATTTTTACCGCGTTTTGCATTGAATTCAATGCACGTTTCCCCGCGCTAGCTTTCAGCCGCGTTTTTCTTTCTCCATTCCAAATCAATGGTTCCCTATGGGAGCCCATTGATTTGAGTAGAGGTCGCACCAGAAGTTGGATCAAGATGATCCGACTTGCGGGGCGACTCATGTGTGGAGAATGTTGAAGGGGAACCCCGCTAAAATGTAAAAAATAATTTGCGTGAGGTTCCCCCTCAGGACGATACCAGACCCTTCGGTCTGGTATGGATCTTGAGGGGAACCCCCACACCAAAAAAAATGGCGTAGGGGTTCCCCCCAGGATACATACCAGACCCTTATCCGAGCACGCAGCCCGGCCGGTCAGGAAGGGGGTGGCAAGCGAGCGACCCCCCCCCTCCTGAACCGTACCAGGCCGCATGCCCTCAACATGGGGGGGTGGGTGCCTTGGGGCAGGGGGCGCCCTGCGGTCCCCCCACCCCAAAGCACCTTGTCCCCTTGTTGATGGGGACAAGGGCCTCTTCCCGACAACCCTGGCCGTTGGTTGTCGGGGTCTGTGGGCGGAGGGCTTAATGGAATCTGGGAGCCCCTTTTAATAAGGGGGCCCCCAAATCCCGGCCCCCCACCCTATGTGAATGAGTATGGGGTACATCGTACCCCTACCCATTCACCTGGGGAAAAAGTGTCAATAAAAAAACACACTAGACAGCTTTTTAAAGTAATTTATTAGACAGCTCCGGGGGTCTTCTACCGCCTTCTGGGGTCTTCTACCGACTTCGGGGGTCTTCTCTGCTCTCTCCTGTTCTTCTCCCGCTCTTCGGTGCTTTCTACCGGGCACCTCCGCTATCTTCTGCCAGCTCTTTTGCTAGCGGGGCCCGGTCTTCATATCGTCTTCTTCCCTCTTCTCTTCTTGAGATGTTGACACGACGAGGTCTGCCGCTGTAATGCCGTGTGCCCGGCGCGCAACTACCTATATAGGCATGGGGTGTGGTCACCGGGATCTGGGGGCCCCCTTATTAAAAGGGGCTCCCAGATTCCGTTAAGCCTCCCGCCCGCAGACCCCGACAACCAACGGCCAGGGTTGTCGGGAAGAGGCCCTTGTCCCCATCAACATGGGTACAAGGTGCTTTGGGGTGGGGGGGCCGCAGGGCGCCCCCCTGCCCCAAAGCACCCACCCCCCCATGTTGAGGGCATGCGGCCTGGTACGGTTCAGGAGGGGGGCTCGCTTGCCCCCCTTCCTGACCGGCCGGGCTGCGTGCTCGGATAAGGGTCTGGTATGGAACCTGGGGGGAACCCCCACGCCATTTTTTTTTGGTGTGGGGGGTTCCCCTCAAGATCCATACCAGACCAAAGGGTCTGGTATCGTCCTGAGGGGCAACCTCACGCAAAAAAAAATAATTTAATTTTCGCGGGGTTCCCCTTCAAGATTCTCCGCACACGAGTCGCCCCGCAAGTCGGATCATCTTGATCCGACTTTTGGTGCAAGCTCTATTCAAATCAATGGGCTCCCATAGGGAACCATTGATTTGGAATAGAGAAAGAAACACCGGACGAGGCTTAACACAGGGTTAAGCCTAGTTACATCGCGTTTTTACACCCTTTGCCAGCGTCTGAGGTCTTTACAGCTCTAAAGCTGGAGCTTCAGAATGCACTGGTCCTGGGTTTTTTTTTCAGCTTAAAAATGGCTATGCCATTTACAGCTCAAAAACGTCATGGTGGGCATGAGGCCATAGGCTAACATGGAGAGCCGTTTTTAAGCTACAAAACAACGCTCATAAAAGTGGCTGTAAAAACGTCCGTGGGCATGAGGCCTTAAAGTGAAAATATTTTGTATTTTATCACAGATCCAAGTCACTAAGATCACAGATCCAGGTCAAAACAGCAATGATCATCAGCAAGTTCAGCGTGAAGCATACGGGTGAAGTTCACATGGAGGGAAGGAGGACCAAAGGATATACACATACTTACACTGTATCTAATGATTGCTCTTCAAGCCCTACTAAGAGCAATCATTAGATACAGTGTGAGTATGTGGATATCCTTTGGTCCTCCTTCCCTCCATGTGAACTTCACCCGTATGCTTCACTGTGAACTTGCTGATGACCAGTGCTGTTTTGACACGGATCTGTGATCGTAGTGACCTGGATCTGTAATTACATACAAAATAGCTTCACTTTAAATGGTGAGTATCACCACAAGCCTGCATGACTTAAGAGGTATATGCCCCTTTAAGTCCACTGTTTCTGGTAAGCCTTTACACAGTCAGTGGTGGTTCTCCTTGCAAGTTACTCCTTTTTGTCATGTTTCCGTTGATGCTTCATGTTTCCATTGACACCTCAGTGATGTCAACTTACTGATAGTGTCCATTTACATCAGGATTGTATGATTCAGTCCTTCCCCTCTTGTTTTGTGCACTTTTCTTTTCACATTGGTGGACATTGATTTATTATAAAAAAAAAAAAAAATCCAATTGTTGAATCACCTTTTATATCCAATTTGTGTTTTCACACTTATCCTGTGTCATTACTTATATTTGGTCACACAATTATTATTACCATTTTTGTGATTGTATATATGAGCGCTGCATTTTCTTTGTAGTTTACTATTTGCTATTTGTCTTTGGCTGTTCTGGCTGCTTTATATACTTTATTTTGAGCAACATCATGGTATATATTTTTTATTTACAAGTCATTTCCAAACCATTGTTCCTAATTTTTACTGACAGTCTACTGACTGGAATGGTACCAGCTGATTGGAGAAAAGCCAATGTAGCACCAATATTTAAAAAGGGCCCCAAATACATCCCTGGGAATTACAGACCAGTTAGCCTAACATCAATAGTATGCAAGCTCTTGGAGGGGATGATAAGGGACTATATACAAGATTTTAGTAATGAGAACGGTATTGTAAAGTAAATGTAAGAGTAGGATAGTTTTGCCTTAATAAGATGTGACGTGATCTGTAGAAGTAGTGTAATTGTAGATGTAGTTTAAATCTTGGTTATTAAAAATGTAGTATTAAATATCAGTCATGCACATATATTCTCTCATTAGCATTTGAAAAGGACAGGACCAGTTTCTAGGCCAGAGTTGACACCTAGATGCCAATAAAAGTTCCCATACAAGTAAACATAGATTGCCACCTTTCTGAAGCCTTCAAAGGGACTCCCAGCCAGTGTGGCTACAAGAATCCACAGGGGGCATTCACAAGGCCCTGGCCGGTCTGCAAACTTTGATTTATAGCATCAGATCTGAGGAACCTATTTTATGTCTCATAAAAGCTAAAATATTAGCGGCAAAGAGATGAAAATAATTCCTTTTGATTGTACACATGTTGGGCTACACGTACATGTCAATCTGTATTTGTAGCGTGTGCAGAATCCTAGAAAAATACACAAAACTGTTATATGGTGCCTGACTGCGGCAGGCGGGCAGTGATTGGTACTGTCGTGATCAGACTGATGCGCTGGTATTGGAAATCATATCCATGACCCAGCCATCAGTGCCGCTCTGGACCAATTCAACTCTAGTAATTTCAGAACACAAAAAAGGTCCAGCCCACATCCATATTTCAATAAATTGGGTAGCCTGAGATATGGACATTGTTCTTCCATGAAGCCAGTTTGAGACTGGGGAGTTCCCACATGTTCTATTATGCTTCTACTAACTGATAGACTTCAGTAAAGTCTTATTTCTGTTTTTATCCCTTTTTATTTTCATAGCAAATTGCCAATTGTGTGTCTTTCTGTATTTTTTGTATCTTTTTTGCCAACTCTTTTTTTCTTTGTATGCGCTGCCCACTTTCGGGATATTAAATGATACAATTAATAAGTGACTTCTGTGTACTAAGCTAAAACTCATTTCTCTGGAGAGGTTGTTGTATTTTAGTGCCTAAGTGCTCAGTCTACGTTACGTGCCAATCTGTATGCAATTGCACTGCGTGTTGGCAGATTGCATGCAGATTGTAAGCTGACAGATCTGCCAGATGGAGATCTGTGTGTGTGGTGGCTCAGCAGACCAGTCTGCGGACAAACTGTTGGGTGGTGGCAGGCTATTGTTTATTGTGTGTCTGGTGTGTGGGAGTGGGGACATTGGGAAGAGTGATTAACACCGGGTTTCAAGCTTGCAGGATAGCTGGAGGAACCCTAGAAGTGTGTAGTAATTGCTAGACTGCTTCCCAACCCTTAGAGTGCACCAGATTGTATGTAAGATTCGTATCTGCCTGTGTGTGGTCAGCTCAATTGTAGTGGAGTCTCCCTCTAGTGGTGGCCAAAGGTAGTGCGGGCTGTGAAATTGCCACAGCCAGTCTTACATGCTCAGTAGAAGTTCCCCTTATTCCCTTATTTCCTCATATACCCCAGTCACGGAACACACGTAATCGTGACAGGTATCATTAGCAGTAATCAGCATGGATTCATGAAGAATCGTTCTTGACAAACCAATCTATTAACCTTCTATGAGGAGGGGAGTTACTATCTAGATAAAGGAAGGCCGGTAGACGTGGTGTATCTGGATTTTGCAAAAGCATTTGACACAGTTCCCCATTAACCTTTAAGCCCGGTTCACACAGGGGCGACTCGTCAGGCGACTCAGTCGCCTGACGAGTCACGTCCCATGCTGTTCAATGGAACCGTTCTAATAGGAGCGACTCAGAAAAAGGTTCCTGTACTACTTTTGGGGGCGACCCAAGGCGACCTGCATTGACTTCTATACAGAAGTCTTTATGCAAATCGCCTCGGCGGGCGCCTCAAGTCGTCTTGAGATCGCCCCCAGAAGTCGTGCCGCGTCGTGCCGCCCCTGTGTGAATGGGGCTTTACTGTACAAAATAAGGTCTGCTGGCATGGACCATAGGGTGAGTACATGGATTGAAAACTGGCTACAAGGGCGAGTTCAAAGGGTGGTGATAAAGGGTGAGTACTCAGAGTGGTCAGGGGTGGGTAGTAGGGTCCCCCAGGGTTCTGTGTTGGGACCAATCCTATTTAATTTGTTCATACACGACCTGTAGGATGGGGTAAACAGTTCAATCTCTGTATTTGTGGACGATACTAAGTTAAACAGGGCAATAACTTCTTGTGGAAACCTTGCAAAAAGATCTGAACAAATTAATGGGATGGGCAACTACATGGCAAATGAGGTTTAATGTAGAAAAAGTAATGCATTTGGGTGGAAAAATATGAATGCAATCTATACACTGGGGGAGAACCTCTGGGGGAATCTAGGATGGAAAAGGACCTGGGGGTCCTAGTAGACGATAGGCTCAGCAATGGCATGCAATGCCAAGCTGCTGCTAACAAAGCAAACAGAATATTGGCATGCATTAAAAAGGGGATCAACTCTAGAGATAAAACGATAATTCTCCCACTCTACAAGACTCTGGTCCTAGAGTATGCTGTCCAGTTCTGGGCACCAGTCCTCAGGAAGGATGTACTGGAATTGAAGCGAGTACAAGAAGGGCAACAAAGCTAACAAAGGGTCTGGAGGAAATTAGTTATCATGAAAGGTTGCGAGCACTGAACGTATTCTCTCTGGAGAAGAGACGCTTGAGAGGGAATATGATTTCAATTTACAAATACCGTACTGGTGACCCCACAATAGATAAAACTTTTTTGTGTCAGGAAGTTTAACAAGACACATCTCCACTCATTAAAATGAGAAGAAAAGAGGTTTAACCTTAAACTACGTAGAGGGTTCTTTACTGTAAGAGCGGCAAGGATGTGGAATTCCCTTCCACAGGCGGTGGTCTCAGCGGGGAGCATCGATAGTTTCAAAAAACTATTAGATAAGCACCTGAACGACCACAACATACAGTGATATACAATGTATAATCACCCACATAGGTTGGATTTGATGGACTTGTGTCTTTATTCAAACTCATCTACTATGTAACTATGTAAGCCTAAAGATATATAGTCAGGGGCTCAAAGAAATATTAGTGATTGAGGAGGAAACACAAAGAGTTAAATAGCAGAAAAAAATATCTTAGAGATGTTGAGAACTATAAAAGTAAATTAGTCTTCAAATGGCATGAATCAGTAGAGGAAGGACATATTACAGAATCCAATCAGATGAGATCTGGCACTTCTAGAGAAGGTACCACCTCTGGGAATGCCAGCACCCAGAATACCAATGGAACAATTGGCCCTCAACCAAAAGGGCCTTTAATGGCCAATATTTAAAATACAGTGCCAGATACGTGCCTTTATATCTTCACACTGTAGATCAGGGGTGACCGACCAATGGCCCGGGGACCACATGTGGCCCGCAGAGCCTTCTGATGTGGCCCGCGACCTCCTGCTCTGGGATGACTGGTTGGCAAGCCCAGACCGCAGGTTGCCAACCCCTCACCCCAGCGAATCAGTGTTGTAAATGAAGCCGGAGGTATAGGAAGCAAGCGGCTGTGGAACAGAGTCGCATAAACCAATGCTTTCTGTATAGCGCCCTGCCTCCAGGAGGAGTGATACCAAATGCACTTTGCCTGGGACAGCAATAGCTGGTGATACCTGAATGGAAGACTGTTATTAAAGGTAAGATTATTACTAAAATCACAGTGTATATATGGGCATATCTGTTCTGCAGTGGTTACTAGGATGCTTTCAAACTGATCTTCAGGTGCAGCGCAGTGTACCTGTGGGTTACCTTCACTGAGCCATAAACTTCTGTTATTACCTGCGGGTTTGGTGCGCTACACCTGCAGGATATAATAGAAGTCTATGGCAAAGTGCAGCTAACCCGCAGGAAAGCCCCAGGTGCACTGCGCTGCACCCGCATAACGGTTAAACCGCAGCGCATCAGTGTGAAAGCAGCCTCAGGCCCCTTTCACACAATCGGTCTGACCCAATCGGACCCTCCATTTACCTCTATGGAGCTGAAGATGTAAATAGACTTGTGTTCTTTTACACCCGCCTACCTCCAAACCGATCCGTTAAAAAACAAACAAAAGGGGGAACCATCCTCTTTGATCTGATCGGAGGGCCCATAGAGTAGAGCGGTCTGTGTCAGTGTCCGCACTATATATGCAGAGTGGACACGGACCTGTCATCCATCTGCTCTGCTCATTGTGGCCCGTGACTGGTTACCAAGTCAATTAAGTGGCCCTCGCTCTTCTAAAGGTTGGGCACCCCTGCCGTAGATAAACAATAAGAAATTAAGAAATAATTAAATAAAAAATAATAAAGAGTCTAAAAATTCAAAAAATTAACAAAATATTGCAAAAAATGTATATAAACTTCCATGAGTAAACACCAGCGTATACGGTTCCTCGCAAATCATTAAACCGCTTCCAGCGCCCTCTTAATATATTCAATGACTATACATCCCATTTTTATTTTTAGAGAGGAAGGATAAATATACAAAAAATTAACATACATATCTGAAACAATTAAGAATAAATCCCTTCATAAGCGGGATTAATCATTAGCAACACTAATATCACAGTGTAGTTGTGCACATCATTAATGCATAATCCTTATAGTAGTACACAACAATCCTATTGTACTAATTCCAAAAAATTCCACATATTGTATTAACTGAGCTTACCAGTTTTAGTTGTAGTTTAGTTTGTAGTTTTAATTTTGGGGATCAGTAAATTTTCACAGTCTAACTGTGTAACCGAATGTACCTGTTCTAAAGTGATAGGGTCATACCCCTTTTGAATGAATCTTTCCTTAACAGTGGACACCTGCTCATTAAAATCCTCCAATCTAGAACAATTCCAGTGTATACACCAAAACTGTCTTTTTGGGATGCTCTGAGCCATGTCGGATGATGACAGCTATCCACAAAACTAAACCCATTTCTTTTGGTAGCCTTGAAAGGTGTTCTCGTTAAGAGACAATTTCCATCCCTGAAGATGACCAAATCCAAAAAACAAATTAACTGATGACTCCAATTATATATAAACTTAATGCCCCAAGAATTGGAGTTCATGTATTCCATATACCAGTACTTATGTAGGGAGCTTTCACCACCAATCCACAGTAACAGGGTATTGTCTATGTATCTACTCCAAAAAAACTAATTGGGATCCCTATTGGCAAAAATGGAACCCTCTTCCCAAAAAGACATAAATAAATTGGCGAGACGGGGGCAAATTTTCCCCCCATTGCAACACCGGTACGTTGCAGGTAGAAATCTCCCTCATAATAAAAATAATTGTGTTACATTCCGAACCTTAAAAGTTCCAGAATAAATAGTTTCTGCTTGAAGGGAATTTTCTCATTCAAACTGAGGAAGAATTCTACTGCTTCATATCCCTTGGAGTGTGAGATGATAGTGTAAAGGGAGGAAACGTCAGCTGTTACCAGTAAGACCTCCCCCTCTAGATATATTTGTGACATTTCATTAATGCACTGCATAGTGTCCTTCAGGTAAGCTGGAGTTCCTGAAACCATAGGTTGCAGGAAAAAGTCAATATATTTGCCTATTCGTGATGTGGCAGAATCAATGCCACTCACTATGGGTCTGCCCAGAGGCTTGTCTAGACTCTTGTGAATCTTGGGCAAGTAATATATTGTTAGTACTCATAGGGCAAGTGGTACCAAAAAGTCTCTTTTTCTTATCAAGAATGCTCTTTAAATCAGTGGCGGCTGGTGCTCAAATTTTTTGGGGGGGCGCAAACAAACTGAAAAAAAAAAATCATCAATTGCCGCCACTGTGCCCATTAAATGCAGCCACTGTGCCCAAACGCCACTAGTTTGTCCCCAAATGCAGCCAGTTTCTCCCCCATAATGCAGCCAGTTTCTCCCCCATATGCAGCCAGTTTCTCCCCCATAATGCAGCCAGTTTCTCCCCCATATGCAGCCAGTTTCTCCCCCATAATGCAGCCAGTTTCTCCCCCATAATGCAGCCAGTTCCTCCCCCATATGCAGCCAGTTTCTCCCCCATAATGCAGCCAGTTTCTCCCCCATATGCAGCCAGTTTCTCCCCCATATGCAGCCAGTTTCTCCCCCATAATGCAGCCAGTTTCTCCCCCATATGCAGCCAGTTTCTCCCCCATATGCAGCCAGTTTCTCCCCCATAATGCAGCCAGTTTCTCCCCCAATATACAGTCAGTTTCTCCCCCCTAATGCAGCCAGTTTCTCCCCCATAATGCAGCCAGTTTCTCCCCCATAATGCAGCCAGTTTCTCCCCCCTAATGCAGCCAGTTTCTCGCCCATAATGCAGCCAGTTTCTCCCCCATATGCAGCCAGTTTCTCCCCCATATGCAGCCAGTTTCTCCCCCATATGCAGCCAGTTTCTCCCCCATATGCAGCCAGTTTCTCGCCCATAATGCAGCCAGTTTCTCCCCCATATGCAGCCAGTTTCTCCCCCATAATGCCACCAGTTTCTCCCCCAATATACAGCCAGTTTCTCCCCCATAATGCAGCCAGTTTCTCCCCCATATGCAGCCAGTTTCTCCCCAATATACAGCCAGTTTCTCCCCCATAATGCAGCCAGTTTCTCCCCCATATGCAGCCAGTTTCTCCCCCATAATACAGCCAGTTTCTCCCCCATAATACAGCCAGTTTCTCCCCCATATGCAGCCAGTTTGTCCTCATAATACAGCCAGCTTGTCCCCCCCCCCTAGCCCTGCACTTACCTTCCTCGAGTCAGCGCCGTCCTTCTTCCGTCCTCGATGTCTTCTCCCGCCCACGATGTCACTTCAGCCAATCAGGTTACCGGTAACCAGACCCGGTGAACCTGATTGGCCAGGGAATGCAGCCCTGTGCGTCCTCTCATTAGATATTTAGAAGCCGATTACAGCCCTCAGGCTGTAGTCGGGAAGCCTATCAGAGCCTGCTGGCTCTGATAGGCACTTCTAAAGGCCAATCAGACGCTGTGATTCAGATGGCCGGCGCTCAAGGGGCCGGCCATCTGAATAGTGGGAGGCAGCAATACATAGGTTCATGCAATGCATGAACCTATGTATTGTTGTGGTGAGTGATGGCCGGGCGCAGAAGCGAGCGGTAGCGGCACTTCTGCGCCCACTATGGTCGCGCCGCCATGTGTGAAAAAAATACATAAAAAAAATAAAAATAAATAAACTCTTAAAGGGCCCGTTTTTTTTTTTTATTATTATTTATTTATTTTGGTGACCACAGGAGGGGGGCGGCGCCCGGGCGCCCCCTATGGATGGGCCGCCACTGCTTTAAATCCTTTTTCAACCATTCGCTCTAGCTGTCTTTTAAATAGACCAGTGGGATCCCTTTTTAAAACTACATAAGTGCTTGTGTCAGCCAAGAGATTGCCTATCTCTGCCACATAATCCTCCTTCCTAAGAAGCATAATACCAACCCCCCTTGTCGGCAGGGCGTATAACGAAAAAAAAATCCAGTCACATAAGTATTGGTATTCTGGGTGCTGGCATTCCCAGAGGTGGTACCTTTTCCAGAAGTGCCAGTTCCCATTTGATTGGATTCTGTAATATGTCCTTCTACTACTGACTCCTGTTTTAGAGACTAATTAACTTTTATAGTCCTCAACATCTCTAAGATATTTTTTCTGCTTTTTAACTCTTGGTGTTTCCTCCTCCATCACTAATATTTCTTTGAGCTCCTGACTATATATCTTATAGGCTTCTTCTTGATTAAACGGGTTCTGCCTTTCCATGCTGTCAGCAATCTCCTGACCCAATCTCAGAACCTTTTTCCTCTTTTTGTCCACCAGAAAAGTCAGGAAGTCGGTCCTGGCATAATTGAAAAACTGAAACCATTACTGGAGTTCAGTATCCCCTTTGTCTGGGAAAACATTCCATCTAAAACTTCTGGGGTTAATTTTTTCTTCAATATAGCATTACAAAAATACAATATCCCATGCAGCGTGCATTCCTGCTACCATTTAACCTCATTAAGATTCCTCTTAATTCAGTAAATTCAGAGGGGGCCTTATCAAAGACCTATTCTGTCACTATTCTTCGAGACCTGTAATAATTAAATACTGTACATCCATTCTAGGCCAGCTGCAAAACAACCATTCTTGATGTACTACTATAAGGATTATGCATTAATGATGTGTACATCTACACTGTGATATTAGTGTTGCTAATGATCAATCCTGCTTATGAAGGGATTTATTCTTAATTGTTAATTCTTAATTTATTCCTAATTGTTCCAGATATGTATGTTCATTTTTTTGTATATTTATCTGTCCTCTCCCCCTTTCTCCTCCTCCTCCAACCTAATTAGTTCTATTTAATATTTGTTTAATATTTCACTAGTTCCTTTAATTGGTGGGTGCCAGAGATACCACTCAAACCTTAATTTATTTGTAAATAAATGAAGGTTTGAGTGGTATCTCTGGCACCCACCAATTAAAGGAACTAGTGAAATATTAAATAATAATTACATAGAACTAATTAAGTTGGAGGTTGGAGGGGGAGGAAGGGAGGGAGATTCCATCCCCTTGGGAGCCCTATGCCATGTATATTTGGACTGTGAGGAATACCTGGATGCATGTTGCAGTATTTGGGGAGGAGTTATAGCATGATGTATGGAAATGTATTATATTGATATGAATTTTTAGATACATTTTGTTACTTTAGATGGCAGCAATTCAAGTCTGCTAGCTCCTGATGAAGAGGGTTATGTCCCTGAAACGCGTTGAGCGGAAAGACTCATTATAAATCACTACAGTGGTTAAAAATTACCATTTTATTATATGCCTATTAGATTTTTTTTAAATGAAATGACATAAAATTTTATAAATTTTACTAAAAAGTTGTGCCTTAAAAGTCCCATATGTTACTATAGTTTTGTTATACCAAATTTTGGGGATGTGGCATGTAAATTGAAATATCTTTGATCGATTCAAGAAAAACAATTAGTTGGGGAAATGTAAAGATTACATCGCTTACCAGTGAAGAACCCATGGGGGATCAAAGGCCAAACAGCAAAGTCATCAAAATTTCCCTACGGCGGAAATGGGGGACCGGATTGGTGATGAATATAGCTAGGGCTGGTAAGCCCCTATAGTAAAGAATTTATACAAAAAATCTAAATTAACATATGCACACGCGCATATATATATATATATATATATATATATATACACATATGTCTACATACATATATAGACACACATGTACACATATGGCCATCCAAGGACCCACGTAGGCACAATGCTCAATAAATAATCCATATAACTAACCTGTTTGGACCGGCGTCTAAAGGCCAAAGGCCAGAGGAGGGGGGAGAGTATGGAGAACTCCCCGTAATGGAGGCTCAAATAGCATATTGTTATCTCCAAATACATACAAACAGCTCCAAAGCAGGTGCCATAAAAATACGTCAATGCTTCAGCAAGATTAGCAGTATAGATATAACTGATGAATACCCATGACCCAAAGAGGGAGAAAAAAGGACCCCAATAAGTTGGTGATGTAACAATCAAACAAATTAAAAATGAATCCTCAGAAAGATCACTGAAGCTGCTTCTGCAGCCAGTATAGAGCAGCCTAATAAGGAAAAAAGATCTCCATGCACTGCCATACACAGTGATTAGTATAATGTTCCTCTGCTTACCTAACAAAATAGCATCCGCAAGTAGCCTCCCCTGGATGACTGTTCACCACACCATCCAGCGTGCATTGCCCGCTAGATATAGTCCCCAACTCGGCGTCAGATGACACGCAGGCTGAAGCTTGCATGTGACATCACCAAGTCAGATCGCCCACAATGCACACATGAGGAGCACGTGCGCATGCGAATAAGAGTCGTGTATCGAGGCAGTAGAATCCATGCCACGTCATGTTGCAGGTGGGGCATGTGGGTCAAGTAAAGTTTGCTGACACCGCCCCCCGTCCAGAAGATTACATATCCATCACAAGCAAACAAGAGAGACAACGCTGACGCCCGACATCCCAAGGAACAGGGTTCACCTTAAAGCAATAAATACCTAGTTAAGAAAGGTTATAAAAATTGATCTATATAATCTAGTACATCATTATGTATAGATATACAAATTAATAAAGCAAAAATAAAAAACGAAATTAAGTAGCCCAGTCAGATATCTTGAATGATCCCACAAAGGACCACGCTGCCTCAACAGATCCAATGTCACAACACAGGCCTATAGCAAATTACATACAAACGACCTGGAATCAAAACATAATTAAAAAATGTATAAATAAAACAAATATCCTATCACAGTTATATCCCACACTTCATCCCATCACAGAAATGGTCTATAGGACAACACCTCATTGAGGCCTGGTGGCATTGAGCCTCTCGATCCACAGGGTTTCCTGCTGTAGAATGATAGCATCCCAGTTGCCACCTCTGGGATCCTCGGGGATGGTCTCCAGGACCATAAATTGGACCGCCTCAGGGTTGAATCTATGGTAGAGGCAAATGTGGCGTCCCACCATAGTGAATTTACCATTTGTCGAATAATATAAATGATCACCAATTCGTTGGCGCAACTCTCGTATGGTCTTTCCCACGTAAAAGGAACTACACACACAGGTCATCAAATTGATGACTCCCCAAGTCCCGCAATCAGCATGCGTACGGGGTGAAAACATCTGTCCATTGGGAAATCTATAGGTCGTACCCCTCCTGATCCAGGGACACTGTGGACATTGTCTACAAGGAAAGGTGCCATGAGGGCCAGTAGGGGACTGTGCAACAGGTCTCTAGTAGCTCTTTGTAAGAAAGTCGCTAACGGAAGTGGCTCTCCGACACACCGCCTCTGGTGTATTTCTGACATATTTGTTGAGAATATGATTGTCAGATAGAAGATGCCAGTGCTGTAACAGAATGGTGTGTAGGGTAACTAATTTAACTGTGTCTGACCGTTTAGTTTTGGGGGGGCCATAAAGAAGTGAAGTCCTTGTACGGGACAAGGCCCAATTGAATTCCTTTCTCAAGCCTGTGCGATTGTAACCCCTGAGTAAAAGGCGCTCCACAATCTGAGAAACTGCGCATAGGGAATACTGCACACCAAAGATCTTGGGTGTATGCTAGATGCGTGCAGCAAAGTGTTGCCTGCTGTCAGTTTATGATAGAGGTCTGTGGCAATTGTACCATCTGGATGTTTAACAATTGTAAGGTCCAGAAATTGTATATTTTTGGTATCAAAATTATGAGTAAAGTGTAAATTTAAATTATTAATGGTAAGTTTCTGGATAAATGTAACCAGAAGGTCCCTTGGGCCTGTCCAGATCAAAAACAGATCATCTATGAATCTGTACCAGCATAAAATGTGATCGAGATAGGGTATGTACTGATCTTCCGAAAACACCATTCTTTCCCGAGCACCAAGATACAAGTTGGCATAGGAAGGAGCACATGATGTGCCCATGGCTACGCCTTGAACCTGTAAATAGTGTTGTTCCATAAAGATAAAGTAGTTTCTACTCAGAATAAATTTAAGAAAATTCAAAATAAAGTAATTTAGGATAAAAAACAAAGGTATGCAGCGCTGAAATAAGATCTCCAAAATGAAATTAGGAGAACATAAAATAGGTTGATAATCAACTAAATAGTTAAACACAAAATTTAAAATAAATTATAAATAAGTGCAGTAGTGAACCACGAAAAATTATTAAATAAAAAAATGTTAACAATAAAAATAATGTTAATAACTAATCCGTGAAGAAATTCATAAACAAAGTCCATCAAAAATAAACAACAATCCAATGTGAAGTGAAGTCTTCCAAAGAAAAGAAGAAAGCTTGCTCCCAAACGTGAAGTAATGGATACAATGGTGACACCCGGGTGAGAAGGATATATATCCTGCTTACCAGATGCTCATGACTGCATCCAACAGTCTCACCCAGCATAGGGAAATTAGGCTTCCCCCACAGCCTTAAAATTCAATGGTGTAGATTCCTCGTCCAACCTTAAACTCAGGCATAAAAGAAGAATTCCATAGGGTAGTATGTCAAACCAGCTTAGTTTATTAAAAAGTATTGCACTTACAATGTCGAAGATCGTTGAAAGCAGTAATCACAATACAACGATATGGCAGTAACAGCTCCGGCGTTCGTCTGTGTCAGACACAGACGAACGCCGGAGCTGTTACTGCCATATCGTTGTATTGTGATTACTGCTTTCAACGATCTTCGACATTGTAAGTGCAATACTTTTTAATAAACTAAGCTGGTTTGACATACTACCCTATGGAATTCTTCTTTTATGCCTGAGTTTAAGGTTGGACGAGGAATCTACACCATTGAATTTTAAGGCTGTGGGGGAAGCCTAATTTCCCTATGCTGGGTGAGACTGTTGGATGCAGTCATGAGCATCTGGTAAGCAGGATATATATCTTTCTCACCCGGGTGTCACCATTGTATCCATTACTTCACGTTTGGGAGCAAGCTTTCTTCTTTTCTTTGGAACACTTCACTTCACATTGGATTGTTGTTTATTTTTGATGGACTTTGTTTATGAATTTCTTCACGGATTAGTTATTAACATTATTTTTATTGTTAACATTTTTTTATTTAATAATTTTTCGTGGTTCACTACTGCACTTATTTATAATTTATTTTATATTTTGTGTTTAACTATTTAGTTGATTATCAACCTATTTTATGTTCTCCTAATTTCATTTTGGAGATCTTATTTCAGCGCTACATACCTTTGTTTTTTATGTTTTGTATAGTTTTAGTATTTAGCTATTTATGCTAGCTGCTGTCCTTGGATCACTGATCACTTTATTAATTTTAATTGCTTCTCCAGCGCAACGTTAGCCCTAGGGCTTTTTTCTTTCTAAAGTAATTTAGGGCCCAAGTATTGTGATCTTGTACCATGAGAAAGTATCCAGCCATCCAGATGTATCGTGGGGGATACTCGAGTACAAAGCCTCAATATCTACTGCCATGAGTAGGGCATCCGGAGGGACTTGGATCTCCTCTACATGTCTGAGCAAGTCTGTAGTGTCCCGTATGTATGAGGGCAAGCCCATCACATGAGGCATGAGAAAAGTGTCAACGAATTTGCTAGCATTGTCAGTCAATGAGCCAATGCCGGATACGATAGGTCTTCCAGGAGGTCTGTGAAGGTTTTTGTGTCTTAGGGAGGGTATAGAATGTCTGTGTCCGAGGGAATTTGATCAAAAGATAATTAAGGGCATCTTGGTCAATCAAGCCATTCCAAAAGGCACCTGTGCAAAACTCCTGAAATTCACCAATGAATTGATGATGGGATCAGTTTATACCAAGTTTGATTATCCAAAATATCACAGCACATTGCCTGATATTGGACATGACTCATGATATCAATGTTTCCACCTTTGTCGGATGGCTTGATGACCAGATCAGTTCATTTCTGTAACTGTCTAAGTGCCTGGGTCTGATTGGGACTAAGATTGGGGGGAGTCCCTTGCCATTGGTATCGCTTAAGATCTTTGATGGATTGATGTAAGAAAGTCCATATAGCCGGGCATGTCATTAGATCGGTAAATTTCCGAGATTTCTGTTTAAAGGGGCACGCTTTGCTGGGTTATTCAATCCCTTGGCATTTAGGGATAAGATAGTAATAGACATTTGCGCAGGAAGTAGGTTTGTGTAGTATTACGTAGAGGTCGACCGATATATCGGCTGGCCGATATATCGGCCGATATTTGGCCATTTTTGATAAATCGGCATCGGGCCGATTATCATCAAAATTAGGCCGATATTTTACACTGGCCGTCCCTCCTGTCCTTTCTTCTCCACACTCAGCAGCTCTGGCAGCATCAAGTGCCTCGCTGAGTGTGTGAACAGAGAGGAGGGAGAGAGAGGGAGAGAGAAGCTGTCAGCTTGATGTCGGGAGTAGGGGGAGGGGGCGGGGCGGTGTAGCAGAGCACTTCACTTCCTTGTTACTTTTACTCTGGTCAGTCCAGGCAGCTCCTCCCGTCTGCACTCATCTCTCTGCCTTGCTGCATGATCACACAGTAAGTCAGCACCAATCCCCGCTCCCATGCCTAGATAATTTTTCCCGTATCTTATCTGCTGTCCTCTCCATAAATCTTCACTGCACTTATGCTGCCTCCTGTCCTGTCTCAGCTCAGCATTCCACACACAGATCTTACACCCTTTCCATCCCAGTTTGCTTTTAGCTCTCATAGTTGTCCTGTCCCCACCATGCAGCCTAGCACATTCCCTGCATTCTGTCACTAATAAAGACATTAGCACTTACATTTACCACCCCAACCTCCTCACCATTCTCTCTTTTATAATATCTTAACCTCCCCCCCCCTCCCCCTTCACATTGTAGCAATTTGACAAATCACATCCTATTGCCGGCAAGGCACTGTTCAAATCAATGCGACACTGACTTTGAGTTGCCGCATAAATTTGAAAAAGTAGTACATGCACTACTTTTGCTTTTTAGGGTGTGACTTCAATAACCACACAGATGTCTTCAAAGTCACAACCCAAAGTCGCACTGAGATGCAGCTCTGAAATTGTGCGATTTCAGGTTAAGTCGCACAATTTCAAAGCCACAGTCAATGAGAACGGGGGGCTAATAGTAGGTTCACACTGGTGTGCTGTGGTCTGGCCACAGTGCGATTTGTATATTCAGTTTACCCAGAGTTTTAGGTGCGCTCCCATTCAATTCTATTAGACTGTCTGTTTTCACGAAAGCAAATTACAGTCTTGCGTGCTGCATCTTTGATGCGCAATCAGAAAACACACAGTCCACTAGAATTCATCAGGAGCACACCTACAACTGCAAGTAAATCACACATACAATCGCACTGTGGTCAAACCAAAGCGCACCAGTGTGAAACCCGAGGGGGCGCACTTTGCCCTGGGCACTGGATGACCTTGTCCCAGCACTGGTTACAGTTACACTCGGCTTAGTGTGAAACCTGCCAGTGTCACCGCCAATCAGTGCCATCTCTCAGTGCCACCCGCCCCTGCCAGCCAGTGCCAATTGCCAGTGCCATCTGTCCCAAACTAGTGCCATCTGTCAGTTCCAAACCAGTGCCACCTGCTAGTGCCAATGCCATCTGACAGTTCCAAACCAGTGCCACCTGCCAGTGCCAATAGTGCCATCTGTCAGTTCCAAACCAGTGCCACCTGCCAATGCCAACCAGTGCCATCTGTCAGTTCCAAACCAGTGCCATCTGACAGTTCCAAACCAGTGCCACCTGCCAGTGCCATCTGTCAGTTCCAAACCAGTGCCATCTGTCAGTTCCAAACCAGTGCCACCTGCCAGTGCCATCTGTCAGTTCCAAACCAGTGCCACCTGCCAGTGCCATCTGTCAGTTCCAAACCAGTGCCACCTGCCAGGTCCAACTAGTGCCATCTGTACTGAGGACATCAAGGGTGTGCTAGAGTGACAGGAGTAAGCAAGGAGTTGAGTGGGTGAGTTTTTTTTTTTGTTTTTTTTTAAATCGGCCTAAAATATCGGCCACAAAAATCGGCCATCGGCCGCCCCAATTTCTAAATATCGGCATCGGCATCGGCCAGAGAAAAACCCATATCGGTCGACCTCTAGTATTACGGGCAAGACTCACAGTTAGAAGAAACAGGCGATGTAAACTTCAGGTATGTGTAGATGTAGTACAATGGATAAAATCCCCATCTGGGGGTTTCGGTGGAGTTGCAGCAAAGTACGGTTGCCGTATTAAACCTGGAAATGGAATAAGAAAGTCAAATATCTGAACAATATCAAAAGGGGTCACAGGGCCCTTAAACTGAGTTGAAAAATAAGAGAAAAAGTAAACAGAGAAGTCAAATAGTTAGTTAAGCAACTATGTAGATCTCAGGCTAAAGATACATTTGAGATGAATACGGGACTGGAGATAAGGTCGAAAGCCAAGTGGTGCCAGTGCGGGACCCGTCATTTGTATCTGGATACATATTTCTTAGAATGATGGCGGCCATTTTGCAGCAACTTGCACTGATTGGTGGAGACGTTTGCATCCTGTGGTGTGTCTTGTATAATAACCCAGAAATGCAAGAGCTTCATGCCCCTGTCCAGGTTTGAGATTGTGCAAGATACGCCATTGTGGGTAATTAGTATTTTAGCAGGATAGTGCCATCTGTAGGTAATTTTATGGTTGTTGAGTGCCTTTGTGACTGTTTTCAGTTGTCAAATTAACTGTAGCATGTACTGTGATAAATGTGCAAAAATGTGTACATCAGCGTAGGGTGCTGGAAGAGTATTGAGCATTCTCGCTTTGGAGAGTAGTTGTTCCTTCACTAGGAATAAATACATTTGCATAAGCATATCCCTAGGAACCAAATCAGCCAAATGTTGGGGTTTAGGAATCCTGTGGATGTGATCTATGGTTAGCTCCACTGGTATCAGATCTGGTAGTAGAGAGCATATCAGGTCACGGGCATAGTCATGTAGACCCTAAGGGGGTACAGATTCTGGCACTTCTCACAGTTTAACATTATTATGAGACAAGCAGTCTTCCAGATCTGCTAGTTTTGTCTTTATCCACAAGTTGTCATCTTTGGTTTCCTCACAGACATCAACCAAATTGTTAACTGTATTAGTGCACTCCTCCATTTTGACATATTGCACTCTCTCTCCCATGGTTTGCATGTCAGCAGTAAACTTGTGGATGAGGAGGGAAAAATCAGCCATAAGGGAAGATTGAAGTGTCAACAGCATGTCCTTTGTCGTTGTATCCAGAACATGTTGTCCAGATGTGGGGAAGGCAGCTATGGAGGATTGCAAAGCATTGCCAGTGTGAACAGGGTGATGTTCTGTACTTAGCACTGAGGAGGACTAATCCTAGCTTTAACAGGACTCCCAGAGACAGGGCTGCTGGCTGCCGAGTATTGTGAGGAGAAAGGTGCTGTCCCTCTGTCAGAGTCTTACAAATCAGAATCAGGTAAATCAGTGTAAAAAGAGGGAGAGCGCATGGCCTGTCTGTCGACTGTTCCCTCTGGGCAGCACCAGACGATGAAAGAAGGATGTTAACTTCTGTGGCCATCGGTCTTCTTTTTTTTGGAGGGGGGGCATTGCTGCTGCACAGTCTCCCGAGGCAGAGGAGCTAGTAGGAAGCTGAATAGCTGCTGGAATCCTACGGAATGGCTGAGTGTCTCTGGTCAGTCTGCTTAGCTCTGGGCTTAAGCGACCATCTTCGAACGCTTGCGTGTCACACCCCCGGGAACCCACCCTTTTACAATAAGGGGGTTGGTGTATAACAAAGCCCCCCTATTTGCCCTTGTAAGCCATCTGACCTAGGTTCAAAGGCATGATATTGCAGTGCATTATGAGGAATTTGGTCTGGTCATTTTCCACAGGGACTGTGAATATCAAACCCATTGTATCCATCGCAAACCCATAGTAGCAGTGAACGTGAACTTTTTCCCTATTTTCTTTTTTAAATCAAATATTTTTTTATTTCTTTATCGCAACATTTATACATACATCCATTTCAATCCTGTATTACAGTACAAATATGCCTTGACTTATGTTATACATTCTCCAACTCATTCCCGTTTCCCAACCCCCCCCCCTCATCCACCGTGCCCACCCGTCAATCCATTTATTCCATATATTATTAAATTTCTTTATGTTACCTCTTTTAGTGTATATAAATTGTTCTTTTCTTATTGTGTCATTTATTACCTCCTCCCATTCTGTTACTGTAGGTGGGTTTACCGCTTGCCATTTCTGTGCAATAAGTTTCCTTCCCTGAAACAGGCATCTCCTAATCGCTATACGCTCGCCCTTTGAGGGTACCCTCTCTTCCACCAAGCCCAGCACACATAGCCTCGCCTCCGGCTGTAATAATGTTCCGAATGTTCTATTGATCTTTTCGACTATTTGCTTCCAATATTGGTACAGCTTGGGGCATCTCCAGACCATGTGTATTAGGTCTCCTTTATCCTGTCCACATCTCTGGCATCCTGGGTCTGGTCTCCTACCAAATTGGAACATTCTTTGGGGCGTGTAGTATGTCCTATGTATCAGATATAACTGAGACATATACTGGGAGGGGGACATTGACAATTCGGGGCCTATACCCAGTATTTGTTCCCATTGATCTTGTGAAATTGTGCCCACATCCTTCTCCCATTTCTCCCTAATTTTATTAGTCATGATCTCGCTTCGATCTGCCCTTTCTAGGGAGTCATAAATGGTTGAGATTACTCCTCTAGTGTCCTCAGTGTTTACCAAGTTTCGGAAGATGGCCATACCATTCCACTCCGGCATCCCATCCCCAAATTGTGCACCCAGCGCATGTCTAATTTGTATATATCTATAAAAAGATCTATTTGGAACCGAGAACTCCTCTCTTATTTCTTGAAATGTTTTTATTCTACCAACAGCAAATAGTTGTTCCAGTAGATGTATCCCTAATCTGTCCCACTCATCAACCTTTCCCATGATTTTAAGTTCTTGTAGGTTGCTATTATCCCAGATAGGGGAGAATTCAGAGAAACCTGTATATCCTAGAATCTTCTTCCCCTCTTTCCAACATTTTACCATTAATTGGACTGTGGGGCATTTAGAATGATATGAATCTGCCTCCACTGCCTCAACTTCCGTGTCATGACTTGTGTCATTCATGACTACCCTGGGTCCTCTCTGATTACTATTCCTCATGTGCTGCAGCTGGGCCGCTAAGAAATAAAATCTGGGGTTCGGGAGAGCGAGACCCCCCTTCTCCCTTGGATATTGCAAGGCTCGGAGCGAGATTCTCGCTATTCCCCCCTTCCAGATCAATTCCCTGAAAACCCCTTCTATCTTCCTGAACCACCGTTTTGGGATCCATACTGGGGAATTATGTAGAATATATAGGATTTGCGGCATCCACACCATTTTTATCAAATTGCTCCTTCCTACTACAGATAGGGGAAGCCGATTCCAGAACCTGCATTTTTGTTTCATCTTTGTCAGTAATGGCACTAGATTTCCCCCTATATAGTGCCCAGGATCCTTTGTCATGTTTATTCCTAGGTATCTTATCTGGGGCACTACCTTCACTTGGTCTATCTGCCCTCTCAAGGGCTCTAGCGGCAGAAGGGCGGATTTCTCCCAGTTTATTGTTAGACCGGAAAATCTCCCAAATTCCCCTATAATATTCATTGCTGTCGCCAGTGAGGCCTGTGTATCCCCCAGAAAGAGTAGGATGTCGTCCGCATATAATGCGACTTTCTCCTCTCCTAGCTTTCTTTTGAATCCTTTTATCCCCGGAGATGCCCTTATTGCAGTGGCTAGTGGTTCTATGGCCAGGGCGAAAAGCAGGGGCGACAACGGGCATCCCTGTCTTGTCCCCCTGGCCAGTCTAAACCAGTCTGAGCACTCACCATTGACCCTTACCTTTGCCCTGGGATTCCCATATAGTAACCTAACCCATTGAGTAAACTTAGGGCCGAATCTGTACTCTTCTAACACCTTCCACAGATATTGCCACTCAAGGCTATCGAATGCCTTTGTGGCATCCAGGGACAAGATTGCTCTTGCCTCTCTTTCTACTACTGGCAGCTGGATATTTAGGAATGTTCTTCTGATGTTAGAGCTAGTGGACCTTCCTGGTATGAATCCTGTTTGATCAGGATGTACCAGTTTTGTAACTATCCTATTTAACCTTGTTGCCAGTATTTTAGCCAGGATTTTGGTGTCAGCGCACAGGAGTGATATCGGTCTATAGGAATTTGCCTCTAATTGATCTTTCCCTTCCTTTAATAGTGTTATTATAGTTGCCTCTTCCATGGACCCAGGCATTTTCCCTGCCTCAGCCGCCCAGTTAAATACCTCTAGCAATTTTGGAAGCAGCACCTCACTGTAGGTTTTATATATTTCTATTGGGAGACCGTCAGGACCCGGTGACTTTTGACCCGCCATTTCTTTAGTTGCCAATTGTATCTCTCCCAGTGTCAGTGGTGCCTTCAACTCTTCCCTATCTTGCTCTGTCAGCCGATGTATTTTCAGGCCTGCAAAGAAAGTGACCATTTCCCCTTCACTGTTGTTATGCCAATTACTGCTATACAAATTCTGGTAATACCTTTTAAACACCTGCATTATTTCTGGTGTGTCTCTCTTAATCTCCCCATTCTCATCATGAATCGCCGGTATAATGGTAGGGGAATTATCAGCCCTCGCGGCCAGGGCGAGAATTCTCCCCACTCTCTCCCCCTCACCAAACAAGTTCTGTTTCTGAAATAGTTTTTTATTTTCCGCCTTTCTTCTTCTTATTTTTTTGTATTCCTCCTGTGCTTCTAGCCATTTCTTATGTTCCTCCTGGCTTGGGTTATTTATATAACGGATCTCTAAGCTCTTTACCTTTTCACTCGCCGCAAGTTCTATGGCACGCGTTTGTTTTTTAATAAGCGATATTTTTTGGATCAGGATTCCCCGCAGGAATGCTTTCAGAGTATCCCAAATTATTCCCATCGAGGCAGAGCCGGTATTTACTTCTATAAATTCTTTCAGACTGCCATTTATTCCCTCCGGCTCTTTGATAACCTCTAACCAGAATGGATTTAGCTTCCAGTCCCTTTTATTATATCCTCTATTCGTCTTTATTTCAAAAGTCATTGAGGAGTGGTCCGATATGCTTCTGGGTTCATATACCACCTCTCCCAACACCCCCATTGCCTCTTCATTGCAGAGTACGAGGTCTATCCTGGACAGAGTCGAATGTGTCCTTGAGTGGCAGGAGAATTGTTTTTCCATTGGGTGCCTCCTCCTCCACACATCTACCAGACCCAACTCCCCACAAAATTGGGAGAGGGGGCTATCAGCCCGTGCAGAGGGGGCACCCACCGGGAATATATCTAACTTTTTCCCTATTTACATACAGTCCAGCCCCTGAACAATATTTGTGACTATTGACTCTCAAAAATTACACTTTAATCTCTAGTTCAACTAATCAAGATGTTTACATACTGTCTAGTCACTTAACAATATTTGTGACTATTGTCTCCCAGATAATACACACTCACTCTCAAGATAAAACCTTCCTTATCTTTCTGTAAATTTATGTGCTTTTGTACTGTCCTGCCACTAGTCAGTTTCAACCATTCCTAATTATTTTGGCATCATATTACATTTTTAAGACAATGCAAAAAAAAAAAAAGAAGCTCACAAACTATACTATTAAAGTGTCATGTCACTGGCTAAATTGTATGAAGTTGAGGGCTTCAACTTTATTTTTTTAAAGAGTAAATTATCCTATATCTTTAAGATTTGTTATCTTCCACCATTCAATTCAGGTCTATTACCCGATGATAAATAGTCATGTGTCTTACCCAAAACTACCTAAAAAAAAAAAAGCATTTTCTTCAAACTGAAATTATGCAGATTGGTGTGGGGCTGCTGTATTCAGGCCAAGCTAAATGCAAAAGTGAAAAAAAATCAATTACACATCTATAATATATGATGCCAAAATACAATAATGCTCTCTGTGAATATTGTACTGTTCTGTACCACCTGTGGAGAGGCGACCCCGTGCCACATTGTGGATTAGCAATATACGCCTGATTGTGGCAGAAACCGGCATGCTAATTACACACCTGTGGGCTGGGTTCATATGCATCCCAGGGATAGAGCTCAGGGCTCCCACTTGGAGACAGCTGCACCCAAGAAGACAGGAAGTCTGGTCGAGGAGTCAGGAGGACTGCGCCCTACAGACACAACGTCTGTGTATGAATGTCAGGAGGACACCCATGTTCCTAGGAGAGAGAGGCTGCAGCTGGCAGCATGAGCATACACTCTGAGGAGCAACCCAAAGGCGTGAGGTCTGAAGCAGCGGTGCTGCGAGTAAGTAAGCCAGAAGGCTGAAGGTTTGAACTACACAGTAAAGGTGGAACCCCCTGCGATGGAAATTGCTGTTATTTTCTTTGAACTTTGTTTCCTTTAAATAAAAGGTGGCTTCCAAGCCTTTAAAATACAGTCTGGGCTGACACGTGTTCCTGAAATCGCATGCACCACTTGAGTTGAATCACCCCAATATCTTACACACCACATAAAGCTTAATCACTTGAGCTACGGGAGGTTTCACCCCCTTGATGAAAAGGCCACTTTTGCTATTCAGCACTGTGCTATTTTTAACTGCCACTTGCTCGGTCATGCAACACTATACCCAAATTAAATTTATATAATTTTTTCATAGAACTATAGTTTTCTTTTGGTGGTATCTGATCACCACTGGGTTTTTTATTTTTTTTATTAACAAAACGAAGAAAAAAAAACAATATTTTCTACTTTCTGTTATAAAACATATTATTATAAAACATATCCAATAAAATAAAATTCTTTATAAATTTAGGCCACAATGCATTCTGCTACCTGTCTTTAGTTAAAAAAAAACAAAGCATGTTAAATCCATGGAAGATTTTATTTTTTGCCACAAGTTTTTGTAAAATTACAAACTAATTTTATATATATATATATATATATATATATATATATATAGAGAGAGAGAGAGAGAGAGAGAGAGATATACACATTTTTATTTATTTTTTTACTGTAATTTTTGACTGTATATGTGTAATTACACCCCAAAACACATTGTGCTATTCTGCTACTTCTCCAAAGTATGGGAATACCACATGTCACTTTTTGGAACCCTAGCTAAATACAGGGGCACAAAATCCAATTAGTACATTCAGGCTTTCAAGGGGTGTTAATTACGCATTGGATTTCCAGACTACCTTTTTGGAAGGTAGATACCCCAAAGGTACTTGCTGAGAGGCATGTTGAGGAGATCTTATTTTTTGCCACGAGTGCTTGGAAAATTATTATTATTATTTTTTTTTACACAAAGTTGTCAATTTACTGATATATTTCTCACAGACGTCATGGGTATACTTGCCATTACATCTCAAAACACATTCTGCTACTTCTCCAGAGTATGGGGATACCACATGTGTGAGACTTTTTGGGAGCCTAGCCATGTACGGGGGTCAAAATTCAATTGAGCACCTTCATGCTTTTAAAGGGTGTAACTTGTGCATTTGATTTACTCATTACCTAACTCATTACATAACTAACATACCTCGTTACACACGAATGGTTTTCCCGGAAGGAAAAAAAATTCTGCTTTTCTCAATGGGATTCCTCTCAAGCCTGCCTTGCATACACACGGTCACACAAAAGGCCGATGAACTTTTGAATACCAAGAACGCGGTGACGTCAAAGACTACAACGAGCCGACAAAATGACGTTCTATGCTTCCGCGCATGCGTCAAATTGTTTACGAGCATGCATTTTTTTTTTCCCTCGGGAAAGCATACAGACAACCGGTTTTCTCGGCAGGATTTTTTCCTGACGGGAAAATAGAGAACAAGGAAAACTGCGATGGAGCATACACACGGCCGGTTTTCCCGGCCAAAATCTGTCATGGCAGTTTTCCCGACAGGAAAACCGGTCGTGTGTACGAGGCATCAGTTTCAGAGGCCCTAAAATGCGAGCATAGTACAAATACCCTGCAAATTACCCTTTTTTGGAAAGTGGACACCCCAAGGTATTTGATAAGAGGCATGGTAAGTGTTTTGCAGATCTCATTTTTTTTTCACATAGTTTTGATTTTTTTTTAAAAGAAATAAAAAAAAAACACATATTCGTTTTCTTCCTTCAAAAAAAAAAAATCTTTAGTCTTCCCTGAAAATATTATTGAAATCATCATGGTACACATAGATGAGACATTTACAGTGTCTTGAAAAAGTATTCATACCCCTTGAAATGTTCCACATTTTGTCATGTTGCAACCAAAAATAGGATTTTTATAACAGCTTACCTGTAAAATCCTTTTCTTGGAGTACATCACGGGACACAGAGCGACATAGTCATTACTAATGGGTTATATAGATACCTTCAGGTGCTGGCACTGGCAACTTCCAAAACCGGAAGTACCCTCCCCTATATAAGCCCCTCCCATCCGGGAGCACCTCAGTTTTGTAGCAAAGCAATAAGTGTCCCTAAAGAGGGGTGGGAGCTCTGTGTCCCGTGATGTACTCCAAGAAAATGATTTTACAGGTAAGCTGTTATAAAAATCCTATTTTCTTTCTCGTACATCACGGGACACAGAGCGACATAGTCATTACTAATGGGATGTCCTAAAGCAATGCCCAACGAGGGGGGGGATACACCATACATAAGCTGAGCGCTATCAGACATGAGGATCTTTTGCGGCCTGCAACACACTGCACCCAAAGGCGACATCCTCCTGACTTCTAACGTCCACCTGGTAGAACCTAGTAAACGTGTGTACTGAAGACCATGTTGCGGCCTTACAGATTTGAGCCAGGGAGGCCTGGTGATGCGCTGCCCATGAAGTTCCAACTGCTCTCGTGGAGTGCGCTCTAACTTTGAATGGAGGCGGTCTCCTTCTCAAGCCATAGGCTTGCATAATGACCTGTTGAATCCACTTGGCTAAAGTAGATTTTGACGCTGCCTGACCCTTTCAGGGGCCTTCCGGCAGAATAAACAAAGTATCCGTTCTGCGAATCTGAGCAGTGGCTTTTAGATAAGCTTTAACTGCTCTTACTACATCCAAAGAATGCAATAACTTTTCCTCTACCGAACTAGGTTTGGGGAAAAAAGAAGGAAGAACCACATCTTGGTTCAAATGAAAACCTTGATACCACCTTAGGAAAAAAGGCTGGATGAGGACGTAACACTACTCTGTCCTTATGGATAACCAGATATGGCTCTTTACAGGACATAGCTGCTAATTCCGACACTCTTTTAGCCGAACAAATGGCTACTAGAAAAAACAATTTCCTGGTGAGAAGAACCAAGGAACTATGCTGTAATGGTTCAAATGGTTGTTTCTGTAGAACCGACAGAACCAGGTTTAGATCCCATGGACATATGGGAATATTAACCGGAGGACTAATACGCATCACTCCTTATCTAAAGGCTTTGACTAGTGAATGCGAAGCCAAGGGCCTTTGAAAAAATATTGACAAGGCCAAAAACTGACCTTTGATAGTACTCAAGGCAAGCTTCCTATCTACAGCCCACTGTAGGAAGTCCAGACTCCTACCTATTACGTACTTATGTGGATGCCATTTCTTGGCCTCACACCACGCGATGTACGCCTTCCAGATTCTATAGTAGATCTGCCTGGATACCGGCTTCCTGGCATTGATCATGGTAGATACCACAGGATTAGAGAGCCCTCTCTTTTTTAGAATGTGGGCTTCAATAGCCAGGCCGTCAAACCTAGGGCTGGTAAGGAAGGGTGGTATATCGGTCCTTGCGAAAGCAGGTCCGGACGACGTGGGAGAGTCCAAGGACTCCCCACTGACATTTTACAATCTCCGCGTACCACGCTCTTCGGGGCCACGCTGGAGCCACCAGAATCACTGGTTTCTTTTCTACCCTGATTCTGCGGAGTAATCGAGGTAACCATTGTGGCGGTGTGAATGCATATATCAGCTTGAACTGATCCCAAGGGAACACTAGGGCATCCGAGCCGCAAGCTAGGGGATCCCTTGTCCGAGAGACAAACCTGTCCACCTTTGCGTTGAATCTGGATGCTAGAAGATCTACATCCGATGTTCCCCACCGCTGACATATTGTCCAGAAAACCTCAGGGTGAAGGGACCATTCCTCTGGGCATAATTGCTGGCGACTTAGAAAGTCCGCCTTCCAATTCTCCACTCCTGGAATGAATACCGCAGATATGGCTGGGACATATCTTTCTGCCCATTTCAGGATGTAATTTACTTCCCTCTGGGCTGCACGACTCCTGGTGCCCCCCTGATGATTGATATATGCCACTGCTGTGGCATTGTCTGATTGAATTCTGACAGGGGACCCTTGGAGTTTGGATGTCCATGCTACTAGGGCATACCAGGCTGCTCGTATCTCTAAGAGATTGATGGGCAGGGCCTTTTCTGCATCCGACCATCTGCCCTGGAGAGACCATTGCTCCAGTACTGCTCCCCAGCCTATAAGGCTGGCATCTGTAGTGACCACCTTCCAAGAAATCGGACTGAAGGATTTCCCTTTTTCCAGATTCTGGGGGAACCAACCACCAACGGAGGCTCTTGCGAACGGAAGGGGACAGGGACATTGTAAGTCTAGGGCCTGAACTTTTTTGTTCCAGGCTGACAGTATGGCCCCTTGCAAATTCCTTGAATGGAATTGACCGTAGGGTACTGCTTCGAATGATGCCACCATTTTTCCCAGCAGCCTCATGCACAGGCGTATGGACGGCTGTCTTTTTTGTACCCACTAAGTGGATCAAATCTTTCAAAGACAACACCTTTCCTCGAGGCAAGAATATTTTTCTCTGGCCTGAATCCAACCTTAGCCCCAAGTATTCCAGACTTTTGACTGGTTTTTAGGGCTGACTTGTCTCGGTTGATAATCCAACCGTGAGATTCCAGATACTTGATTGTCTTGTGAACGACCACGTCTAGTTTTTTCACTGAGTGGTCTATCAGCAACAAGTCATCTAGATATGCCATTATCATTACACCTTGTGTTCTTAGATTGGCCAATAAAGGGCCAGAATTTTTGTAAACACTCGTGGTGCTGTGGCCAAACCGAAGGGTAAGGCTCTGAACTGAAAATGGCGCCCTTCTACTGCAAAGCGTAGAAATTTTTGGCGGACTGGAAAGATGGGAATGTGCAAATAAGCATCTTTGATGTCGATCGCGGCTAACCAATCCTCCCCTTGTAGGGCAGTGGCCACCGATCGGATCGACTCCATCGGAAAGTCCTGATATACAGGAATTTGTATAGCCCTTTTAGAATTAATATGGGCCTCCCGTCCGCGTTTGCTTCAGGACTGTAAAGAGGTTTGAGTAAAACCCGAACCCTCATTCTTCCAGGGGAACCTCCATAATTACTCCTTGGAGCAATAGTTGTTCTAGTGCCAACAGGAGGGACTCTCTCTTCCGGGGATCCCTTGGCACGTTTGACCTCAAAAATGGGAAGGAGGAGAGTCTTTTAACTCCAAACTGTATCCCAAACATACTGCGGAGAGCACCTATCTGTTTTGATCGTGTCCCGCCAGGTCTCTTGCGAACACCTGGAGTCCTCCCCCCACCCGACTGAGTGGGGGCAACCCTTCAATGAATTTAACTTTGGGGGAGGTTTTGTACCTCCCCTGACCCAGGGTTTCTCATTACCCTGCGATTGTCCCTGTTTTTTACCCCCGGGAATTGACCGAGGAGGCCGTCGGAACTGTTACACAGCCGATGCCCCAGGGACTGGAGAAGCAGGCCTCTTAAAGAGGGACCTCTAACTCTGTTTTTAACCGGCAAGAGCGTATTTTTACCGCTGGAAATTTTCTGGATATATTTGTCCAGGTTTTCCCTGAATAAGCGTTCACCATGAAATGGGACGCTAACCAGCCATTCTTTACAGGGAGCTTCAGCAGACCAGTTTTTGAGCCATAGAAGCCTACGCATATGTACTATAGACAGCGTAAGGCGGGAGGCCTGATGGACTGAATCCTTTATGGCGTCAACCGCAAAGCCTAAGGCTCTAGGTAGGTCAGCTAGGGCAAGGCCTGCTGATCTGTCAAGTCCCTCAAGACCTGTTTCAACTGATCCTTCACTGCTTAGCAGACCTCACTGCTGGTTGTGTCACCAAGCTTGCTGTAGAAAGAAGCAGACTTTCATAAGGACTCCAATCTTTTATCTATTGGGTTCTTGAACATTTGGACATTATCCACTGGACATGTCAGTGATTTATACATACAAGAGATGGCTGCGTCCACTGTAGGGACCTTCCATTTTTTGATGAACTTATCCTCCATGGGATAGACCACCGGAAATCTCTTGGGGGAATAAATATTTTCTCAGGACGTTCCCAATCCTGGTAAATGAGCCCTTTCAGTAAAGGGTGAAGTGGAAAAGAACAGACAGTCTGGGGGCTTTTAGCGACCCCAACGAGGATACAGTAGTGGTTGATGGTTCCGCAAGGTGCATTTTTAAATGCTGATCGGACCATGTTAGTCAGAGACTGAACCCATAATCTTTCAGCTTGAGATGCTGAGAAAAGGTTCCCCCACTGTTGATTCCTCTATAACAGAATCAACCTCATCCTGATCCCCTTCAGGCAGGTCGATCCCTGTATGGGACTGTTGCTCTGCTAACAGGCACTCTGAAGGAGGAGACGGAGATCGGGCGTGCTTTCCCTGACAGGGAGGCAGCGATCAATGTTGACAATCTCTCTCTAATCCTCCCAGAGCTGAGGAAAAAACCTCCTCTGTTATATACACAGGAGCAGGTGAACTGAGGACAGCCACAGTACCAAGTACCCCTGCGGGGTCTCTACGGTCACTTACCTCTGAACTTCAGGGGAGACTGGTGCAGCAGAAGCATGCCCAAGATCCTCAGAGCCCGATGAGACCCCCTTCGCTTCCTGGAAGATTCAGTTCCGGAGCTTCTGGACGGCATATTCCTAAGCCTAAAGCTGAGGTATTCCAGCCGTAATACACCACTTTTACTGAGAATAGTCTAGCACAATTGCTGCTATATCACAGTTGGTGTCTACTAAAGTGCCTTTCTAGGGGATGCCTGCATCAACCGCCTCTGTGTGCCTTTATACTGTTGCTAGCTCTGTCTGTGCACTTCAATAGCCAGCTATAATGTGCTTTAAAACACGCTGGATGCCCGCACATGCGCAGTAGCGCCGCGGCGCACACCTGAGCGTCATCCACCCGCTCCGCCCCTTTTTCCAGATCGCCTCTATATATAGAGGCACGTGCACGCGCGCGGGCACGTGCGCCTTCGGCGCCTTTTTTGAAAACAATAAGGAGCTAGATGGGAGCCAGGGTCCCTTTGCCGCAGGTCCCGGGGATGGATGAGCGCAGCAACAGGGCAGAGGAGACAGCTTCCCAGCAGAGAACATACCAACTGCCTGGATTTGATTCTGAAAGAAAAAAATCCACATTACAAGAAAAAGAACCATAGCGGCCTCTAGTGTCTAACACAGGTACCGCGGTCTTACATTTTTTTTTTTTTTTTCTTGCCTACTATTAAAATTTTTACATTTTCTCAGTAGTAACAGGCATACACAGAATATTAGCGGGAATACCTTAGGTAACAGGCAGAAAGACAAAATAGGCTTGGGGGTCCCTCAATAAAACCAAGTTCCCGAGGGCCCCCACTTACCTTTTCCTCGCCGCAGGACTCTGTTTGGTCCACAGAAGCCCAAACTTCACCTATCACGGCAGGCATTGTAATCAAACCTTCAGGGACCGGATTCCCAAGGATTCCACTCCCCTGGACCTGTATAGCACCCTGCACAGAAAACATCTTGGTCGTGGGTATGACCAGAGCTCTGGATCCCAGGGTCCAGCCCTCCTAAGAGAGGCATTACAGGCAAAACCTTGCTCTTCTCTTGCAAGGCCCGGGTACCGACCGTTTAGCTATGAAGCTTTTTTGGTCGGATCCGGAATAGCTTACTGAGGCCCAAAAGAACCTGTACGCAAGCTCAGTGAAAAACACATGTTACTTCTTGGCCAACACCTTAGACACTGGCAAAAAACTGAGGTGCTCCCGGATGGGAGGGGCTTATATAGGGGAGGGTACTTCCGGTTTTGGAAGTTGCCAGTGCCAGCACCTGAAGGTATCTATATAACCCATTAGTAATAACTATGTCGCTCTGTGTCCCGTGATGTACGAGAAAGAAAACTTAATTTGTATTTTATTGGGATTTTATGTGATCGACCAACACAAATTGGCACATAATTGTGAAGTCAAAGGAAAATGACAAATGGTTCTCAACATTTTTTGCAAATAAATATCTGAAAAGTGTGGCGTGCATTTGTATTCAGCCTCCCTTTACTCTGATACCCCTAACTAAAATCTAGTGGAACCAGTTGCCTTCAGAAGTCACCCAATTAGTAAATAGAGTCCACCTGTGTGTACTTTAGTCTCAGTATAAATACAGCTGTTCTGTGAAGCCCTCAGATGTTTGTTAGAGAACCTTAGTGAACAAACAGCATCACGAAGGCCAAGGAATACACCAGACAGGTCAGGGATAAAGTTGTGGAGAGGTTTAAAGCAGGGTTAGGTTCTAAAAAAAAATATCCCAAGCTTTGAACATCTCACAGAGCACTGTTCAATCCATCACCTGAAAATGGAAAGAGTAGGGCACAACTGCAAACCTACCAAGACATGGCTGTCCACCTTATCTGACAGGCCGGGCAAGGAGAGCATTTATCAGAGAAACAGCCAAGAGGCCCATGGTAACTTTGGAGGAGCTGCAGAGATCCACAGCTCAGGTGGGAGAATCTGTCCATAGGACAACTATTAGTCATGCACTCCACAAATCTGGCCTTTATGGAAGAGTGGCCAAAAGAAAGCCATTGTTAAAAGAAAGCCATAAGAAGTCCCGTTTGCAGTTTGCGAGAAGCCATGTGAGGGACAAAGAAAACATGTGGAAGAAGGTGCTCTTGTCAGAGGAGACCAAACTTGAACTTTTTGGCCTAAAAGCAAAAGGCTATGTGTGGCCGAAAACTAACACTGCACATCACCCTGAACACACCATCCCCACTGTGAGCCATGGTGGTGGCAGCCTAATGTTGTAGGGATGCTTTTCTTCAGCAGGGACAGTGATGCTGGTCAGAGTTGATGGGAAGATGGATGGAGCCAAATACAGGGCAATCTTAGAAGAAAACTTGTTAGAGTCTGCAAAAGACTGGGGCAGAGGTTCACCTTCCAGCAGGAAAATAACCCTTAACATATAGCCAGAGCTATAATGGAATGGTTTAAATCAGGGATATGCAATTAGCGGACCTCCAGCTGTTGCAGTACTACAAGTCCCATGAGGCATAGCAAGACTGACAGCCACAAGCATGACACCCAGAGGCAGAGGCATGATGGGACTTGTAGTTTTGCAACAGCTAGAGGTCTGCTAATTGCATATCCCTGGTTTAGATCAAAGCATATTCATGTGTTAAAATGGCCCAGTCAAGGGACTTCCTGGGGATGGGGAGGAGCTCCTGCACGCACTGAACCAGATAACGGGCCTCTGCCACCGCCCATCCACCTGAGAATCCCGCTGATGCCGACGCTCAGGCTGACTCTGGGGGAGTGGAGAGGGTGAGCTGTGTGAGAGACCGCCTGGATGGACTGCTGCTGAAGCGGAAGCTGAGAAGCATGAAGGGCAGTCTGACCTCCCGCCTTCCTCCCCCCCCCCCGGATGGCACGGCGTTTTTCCTCCACACCTAAAGCCAGCCAGCGCTTGTAAGAGGCTCGTGCTGTCTCCCCCCTTGCCCTGTTCGCCTACCCCCCCACGAAAAGGATACACTCAGGGGGGTTGCGTGAGAGGACTTCAGTAACGGCAACTGATAGCTACGCTGGGCTGGTTTGCCCCCCCCCCCCCGCTCTCTCGTGTATCGCAGCTGCTGGAAAGAGGTACAGGCACGGATTAAAAAGCTGCCAAGGAGTGGGACAAGTAGACGCTTCTCATCTCCTCCCCCTGCACCCCCCTGCTTTGGCCGAGAGGAAGAGATCCATGAGGAGGTGGTAAAGTAAAAACAACAAATAAACTGCAAATGACAGCCAAATGAACCCAGTGAGACATCTGCCTAAATAGCGCTGATTAACAAAGCTGCTTATCAGTGATCCTGTGACCTCTGTCTCCTGCTGGGTTTTTTTTTGTGTTTTTTTTTTCCAATGTTTTTTCTTTTTTCTCTTCTTCTAAGAATTGTGGAATTATCTTTTTCCCGCTATTAAGGACTGTCTCTAGTCCCTGGGGAATCTCAGGGGTCGCCAATAGCTGGAGTTGTTGTATGAAGGATTAATGGGACCTTGGCACTCTGGGTGCTTATGTTTTCTGCTACAGCTGACATCCCTTGCTGGAAGCAGGCGGAGGGCTGTTATTTGCCTATATTAGTTCCTTCTGTTGCCATACAACTTGTTGCTGTTCCCGAGGGACTGCTGCTAACTGATGATAAATCACTGCTTCTTAACTTCATTAAGTGCTGGACATTATTAAAACAATGCAATGCCTAAAATCACAGTTATACCATAAATATAACGGGTGTTAGGAACTGGTTAAATACTGGCTAAATAAGTGCCCCTAATTCCTACTTGCCCCTGAAGCCTGGTGAGACCACTGAGACCATTGATACTGTTGATGACATTGTGAAGCCTACCACAGCTGCTATATATGGAAAAAGTGGTATAGACTATCGCTGATGGGTACTGCTACTATGTTTTTCCTTCCTCCCTTTTTTTTTGTTTGTTTCTTTTTTGAATAGTCTTGTGGTCTAAGGACAACTGAAATCAGTAAATCATGTGTACTTGTATCTATCTGCAGATAACTTCCATTCCTGGTTGGCGATACTACGGCCTCCTCAGAACAAGCAGTTACCTACTTTGCCATCTTTCACATACAAGCGCAGTTATAAAGAAAGGGAGGCAGGCGCTGAAAGGAGGAGGGGAGAGGAGGAGAAAAAGGAAAGGAAAATCAATTAAATGAGGGGAAGATCAGGCAAAGCGGGCAAGGAGGGCGCACCTGGTGTAAGTCCAGGGGGGATCCAGCGCTACATGTCAGCAGAGATAAGCATGATGGAGATTGAGCATACCAGCCCCAGGCAGACAATTACAACATGCACGGGGGGCGCTAAGCCCAAAGTGACAGATGAAGAAACTAAAGGAGGAAAGACCAATGATACATCTGCCACACGGATAAGAAACGGGGGAAATAACTCCCAAGGAAGTGGCAAGACATAAAACGGGGACCTGAAAAAGAAAGGAGGGGTGGCCCCAGAGCCCGAAGAGGATTTAGGACATGGGGCAGTCCAAGCGAGCCTATCCCAAATTAAAGAAATGCTGACGAGGCGTTGACCAAAATGGAAACATCACTGAAAGCAGATATAGCGGCATTAAGAACAGACATTGGGCAGGTACTGGGACGAGTAGAGGCAATAGAGGAGAGAATGGATAAATACGATCAAAGATTGGAGGAAATAAATGTACAAATGGAATCTTTGCAAAAAACAAATAGATGGCTCCTATATAAAATGGAAGACCAGGAAAAACTTAAGGATAAGAGCCATATCAGAGAAGCAAAAAAACGATGAACTATCCAAGGTGATGCAGGAACTGTTTAACCCCATGTTGGGAAGAGATATAGCAGAGCAGCTGAAAGTGGACAGAGTCCACAGGATTATAAGATACCAAGCCCAAACGGATGATAACCCTAGAGATGTTATAGTAAGGTTTCATTATTACGAAGAGAAATCTAAAATTATGGAAAGTATGCAGAAGATGACAGGAATTTCATACGAAGGAACTGAATTGCAGATTTTTTCAGATCTATCGGCAGAGACTTTGACAAGAAGGAGACTCCTCAAACCCCTAACAGAAAAGATGCGGACTATGAATGTGTCATACCAGTGGGGATTTCCAGCATGCCTGAAGGGGAAAAAAGACAGTCGCAGTGCAGTATCAAGATTCCCCGAAGATCTTCAAGACTTTTGCAGCAAGCTGGATCTCCAGTTCCCGGCTTTGCCGGGCTGGGAAGAGAACAATGGAATAATACCACCCAGAAGTAATATGCAGTGGACTGGCAGTTGGGGGGACGGGGGGGGGGGGTAGAGTAGGAGCAATGTAGCCCCTTGGAGAAAACACCAATACAGAGCAATAATGCAAAATACTCTGAGAGAGCACTAAAATAGAGTAGTAGGAATAGAAACAGAAATTGCAAATCAGAGTAAAGCCCCATACACACGGTAGGACTTTTTGACAACAAACTTCAAAATGAGCACGTTTTCAAATAAATCCTACCGTGTGTACGCTCCGTCGGACAAACTTTTTCGCTTTTCATTTGACAAAAGTTCGCTCTGCAAACAGACAAGCTTTTCGGCAACAAAAGTCCTACGGTGCAAAGTCCTATCGTGTGTACAGAAATCCATCGGACTTTTGTCCGAAGTACAAACACGCATGCCCAGAACCAATGTTAAAATCAACCAACAATAGCAGAAGTTGACCAAAGGGTGGCGGTAAGGAGCAGAAAAACCACGTGATGTTTGGAAAGTTTTGGGAAAGTTTGCAGAAAAGTCCTGCCGTGTGTATGCTATGAGTGTTTTTTTTTTTTTTGGTCCCTCTCTCTTGGTCCCCCATTTCTTCTCCTCTATCTCTCCTCCGGACCTTGGAGTCCCCGTGGGGGGAGAAGGAAGGAAGGAGAATGGGGGCAGCCACTCCCAATATGAAGTATGACTACATTGAACTTAGTAACATATAATGTAAAAGGTTTAAATTCCCCAGGGAAAAGGTTTGCGGTAAACAAGGAACTACATTGCTATGGGGTAAACGTGGCTTGCCTTCAGGAAACACATATCACGCATTCCTCGGGGAGCAGGCTGTCCTCACGTTTTTTTCCTACATGGTACTATGGGGACTTCAAATCTTTCTCGCGGGGTGGCAATAGGATTTGACAGGAATACAGTGTTTGTGGTAAGGAAGCAGTTGGCTGACCCTGAAGGAAGATTCCTTTTTATAAAGGGGAAATTATTCAATATGGATTGTACTATAGCAAACATCTATTTTCCAAACAGAGACCCAGATAAGTTCTTTAGGAAAATTCTAAAAACATTATCAGAATTTAAAGAAGGGAAATTGATAATCGGAGGAGACCTCAACATGTGTATGGACCCACGGGTGGACACTACGGGAGGTCTTTCTCGCTTATCAGCTCAGAGACAGAACAAAATAAAGAAGCTATTATTATGCCCCGTACACACGATCGTTTTTAATGTCATTTTTTTAAACCAAAATTTTTCTCCTCGTTTTTTTTCATGTTTCCTCTCAAGCCTGCCTTGCGTACACACCATCATTAAAAAAAACGATCAAGCAAAGCGCAGTGACGTTCAACACGTACGACGGCACTATAAAGGGGAAGTTCCGTTTGAATGGCGCCACCCTTCATGTTAGTAAAGTTTGTTGAGCGACGATTCGCGCTTTTCAGTCCGTTACTGTGTAATGAATGTGCTATCTCCATTACGAACGCTAGTTTTACCAGAACGAGCGCTCCCGTCTCATACTTGATTCTGAGCATGCGCGTTTTTTTTCACGTCGTTAAAGCATACACACTATCGTTTTTCACGTTGTTAAAAAAAACTACATGAAAAACGACGTGAAAAAAGAGAGCATGTCCGGAATTTTTAATGGCCGTTTTTCACGTCGTTAAAAATGCTCTGGAGCATACACACGATCATTTTTCAGGGCCATTTTTTAAAATGGCAGTTTTAACGGCATGAAAAACGATCGTGTGTACGGGGCATTAGAGTACCAGCTTGTGGATGCCTGGAGGATCGGACATCCAGGAGCTCGAGATTACACATTTTTTTCGTCAGTACACAGGACATTCTCAAGAATAGATTACGTATTAATAGAAAAACAGTGGCTGCCTTCCCTTAAAAATACGGTTATAAAATTAACCTCCCTCTCAGACCATGCCCCTGGTATTGGTGCAATTAGAAATAACATCAGGCCCCCCCATGGGGAGGGGGTGGAAGCTGAATGACTCCCTGATTCAAGACCCCAAGGTGAACAAGAGGATAGAGCAGGAGTTGGAGGAATTTTTTCTCACCAACGATGCACCTGAAATTTTAAGGGGTACTTTGTGGGAAGCTCATAAAGTGTACATAAGGGGGGTTTTAATAAGCATAGGAGCATGGAAAAAAAAGGAAAAGGGAAAGAAGATCAATAATCTATTTAGAGAGATAAATGAGTTAGAGCAACAGACGAGACCGAAGGGCATCCCAGAAAGGCTAGAGTTAACAAAAAAAAGAAGAACTGAGGGTATTAATAGAGCAGGAGAAAATACAAACTTTCCATATAGTGGACAAAGAGAAGCGTCAGTGGGGCAACAAATTAGGGAAATGGCTGGCAAGGGTAGTAAGGGAAAAAATGCATCTTTTATAGCTAAAATTAAAAATAACAAAGGAGAAATAATGCACTCATCCCCCGAAATAGCAAAGGTCTTCCATTGGTATTACAATCAGCTGTACAATGTCAGACAAAAAGAAGAGAATAGGGGGAGTAAGGAAGAAATCCAAGAGTACCTGCAGGGCATAGATCTTCCAGTGATGCCTACAGAGAAGTTGGGGCTATTAGAAACCCCAATCACACAGGAAGAAGTACTTAAAGCGGAGCTCCACCCTAAAGTGGAACTTCCGCTCATCGGAACCCTCCCCCCCTCCGGTGTCACAATTGACACCTTTCAGGGGGGAGGGGGGTGCAGATACCTGTCTAAGACAGGTATTTGCACCCACTTCCGGGAGTCCTCTCTGCGGGAAGTACGTCACTTCCCGCAGAATACCCGTTGTGTTCTGGGAGACACTCGGCTCCCAGAACACACGAGGACCAGTCAGAACGACGCAGCGCGACTCGCGCATGCACCATAGGGAACCGGGCAGTGGAGCCGCAAGGCTTCACTTCCTGTTCCCTCACCGAAGATGGCGGTGGGGGCAGCAGAGTGACGAGCGATTGCTCGTCCTCTGCTGCGGACGTCGCTGGACTCCAGGACAGGTAAGTGTCCTAATATTAAAAGTCAGCAGCTGCTGTAGCTGTAGGCTTTTAATATTTTATTTTCGGCGGAGCTCCGCTTTAAAGCAATTAAAGATATGGCCACGGGGAAGAGTCCTGGCCCTGACGGGTATTTAATTATGTACTACAAAAGGTTTAAAAAACTACTGATCCCCAAATTATACGAATACTTTAACATATTAGCAGAAGGTGAGAACCCACGGGAAGAGGAACTGATGGCTTACATAACCCTAATTTTGAAGGAAGGTAAGGACCCAATAGTACCGGAAAGTTATAGACTGATATCATTACTAAATACCGATATACAGATTTTTGCAAAAATAATCGCGGGAAGATTAAAAGCACTATTGCCACAATGGATTCACAGCAATAAGGTTGGGTTTGTAACAGGGAGGGAGGGGAAAGATAACTCTCTCAAATCTCTGTTCTTAATACATGAGGCGAGAGAGAGTGGGGCCCCAGTCGTACTTCTGTCGGTAGATGCCGAAAAGGCTTTTGACAGAGTAGACTGGGGCTTCATGCTGGGAACACTGAGCTATCTGGGAATTGGAGAAAAGATGATGCGATGGATATCTGCATTTTATTTCAACCCAAAAGCTAAAATTAGAATAAATGGAACTCTATCCCCCACCCTGGAACTATTCAATGGTACAAAACAGGGTTGCCCTCTGTCACCAATGTTATTTGTATTAGCACTGGAACCCTTGCTAGCCGCAATTTGGAAAAGTGGCCGCATACGCAGATGACGTATTATTTTTCATCTCTAATCCTAGGACAACAATACCAATTATATTAAAGAAATTAAGCAGATATGGGAAAATTTTAAATTTTAAAGTCAATACATAAAAATCTTAGATCTTAAATATAACCATTGCAAAAGAGGAGCCTACTTTCCCCTTTGCTTGGTGTAAAGAGAAACTAGGATATTTAGGGGTAAAACTGACAGCATCACTAGAGTCCTTATATGCGGCGAACTATATCCCCATATTAACCACTTAACGACCGCCCACTGTAAATATACGTCGGCAGAATGGCACCGACAGGCAGAATCAGGTACATATACGTGATTGCCTTTGTATAGTTGGGGGGTCCGATCGGACCCCCCTTCTTTACAGTGAGCGGTGGTTAACTGATCGGGAGCGATCAGGCATGAGGGGACGGCCGTTCGATTCCGGCCACCCCCTCTCGATCGCTCCCAGCGAATGAGAGAGCTTCCCCTGCCTGTGTAATGTTTACACAGGCAGAGGAAGTGATGTCATCTCTCCTGTGGCGCTAACATATACCGAGCGCCGTACAGGAGAAGATGCCAGGTTAGTGCACAAAACACTACACTGACACCAGGACACATAGGTACATAAATCGCCCCCCCCAGCCACAGTGTCACTGATTGCAGTGACCATTTATTTACTGATCACTGCAATCAGTGACATTTGTGACTGTAAAAGTGCCACCAAAGTTTAGTTTTAGGTCCAGTGTAGCCCCCTAACCCCCCTAATAAAGGTTTAACCCCCTGATCGCCCCCCAGATAACCCTTTCACCCCCTATCACCACTGTCGCTAAGCGATCATTTTTCTGATCGCCGTCTTAGCGTCGGTGATACCGATCGGTAGCCAGTAATTTTTTTTAGGTTCGCCGCAGGTTTTTATAGCGTCGAGTACCCCCATATATTACCTAATAAAGGTTTAACCCCCTTGATCGCCCCCCCAGGGTAACCCTTTCACCCCCTATCACCACTGTCGCTAAGCGATCGTTTTTCTGATCGCTGTCTTATTGTCGGTGATGCCGATCGGTAGCCAGTTATTTTTTTTAGGTTTGCCGCAGGTTTTTATAGCGTCAGGTACCCCAATATATTACCTAATAAAGGTTTAACCCCTTGATCGCCCCCCAGGTAACCCTTTCACCCCCTATCACCACTGTCGCTAAGCGATCGTTTTTCTGATCGCTGTCTTATTGTCGGTGATGCCGATAGGTAGCCAGTTATTTTTTTAGGTTCGCCGCAGGTTTTTATAGCGTTAGGTACCCCCATATATTACCTAATAAAGGTTTAACCCCCTTGATCTCCCCCCAGGTAACCCTTTCATCCCCTATCACCACTGTCGCTAAGCGATTGTTTTTCTGATCGCTGTCTTAGTGTCGGTGATGCAGATCGGTAGCCAGTAATTTTTTTTAGGTTCGCCACAGGTTTTTATAGCGTCAGGTACCCCCATAAATTATCTAATAAAGGTTTAACCCCCTTGATCGCCCCCAGGTAACCCTTTCACCCCCTATCACCACTGTCGCTAAGCGATCATTTTCTGATCGCTGTCTTAGCGTCGGTGATGCAGATCGGTAGCCAGTAATTTTTTTTAGGTTCGCCGCAGGTTTTTATAGCGTCAGGTACCCCCATATATTATCTAATAAAGGTTTTAACCCCCTAATTGCCCCTAGTTAACCCTTTCACCAGTGATCACCATACAAGTGTTACGGGTGACGCTGGTTAGTTAGTTTGCTTTTTATAGTGTCAGGGCACCCGCCGTATATATAACCCAATAAAGGTTTAACCCCCTGATCGCCCGGCGGGTGATATCAATTAGGTTTTAGCGTCAGAGAGGGTCTGCGTCACACCCCAGGCAGCGTCAGGTTAGTGCCAGTAACGCTAACACCCACGCGTGAAGCATACACCTCCCTTAGTGGTATAGTATCTGAACAGATCAATATCTGATCTGATCAGATCTATACTAGCGTCCCCAGCAGTTTAGGGTTCCCAAAGACGCAGTGTTAGCAGGATCAGCCCAGATACCTGCTAGCACCTGCGTTTTGCCCCTTCGTCCAGCCCAGGCCACCCAAGTGCAGTATCGATCGATCACTGTCACTTACAAAACACAACACACATAACTGCAGCGTTCGCAGAGACAGGCCTGATCCCTGCGACTCCAGTGCTGTAGGAGGTGATTTCACCACCACAGTTAAAAAAAAAAAAAGCATATATGCCGAAGCATTGGGGCAGCAGGGGTGGAGGAGCGATTTTGCTCCTAATGCCGCGTACATACGGTGGAAATTCCGATGGAGGCTTGCCCGTGGAAAAGTCCGACCATGTGTGTGCGGCATAACTTTTTTTGCGGGAGGATGCCCCCATGCTTCGGCATATATGAATGGTGCATGTATGCCCATCATTAGAAGTGGGTGGATGAAGGGCGGTATTCTAATGGTGGGCATACCCACCGATCAATCTCTTTTTTCGTTCAGCCAACTGGTTTGCATGGAAAAAAAAGATTACAATACATGTCCAACAAGGACCAGCAACGTACTGGTATGTTGCTGGACTTTGAATGTTTATACCAGAATGATGCCTGCGGGTTTAGGTATCATCTTGGTATCATTCTTTTCAGCCAGCGGCCGGCTTTCATGTAAAAGCAATCCTAGTGGCTAATTAGCCTCTGGACTGCTTTTACAAGCAGTGGGAGGGAATGTCCCCCCCCGGATATAAAAAGCGCCATTGGGAAATTGGGAAAGCATTTTATCACACCGATCTTGGTGTGGTCAGATGCTTTGAGGGCAGAGGAAAGATCTAGGGTCTAGAAGACCCCAGTTTTTTCCAAAAAGAGTACCTGTCACTTCCTATTGCTATCATAGGGGATATTTACATTCCCTGAGATAACAATAAAAATGATAAAAAAATAAATAAATATGGAAGTAACAATTTAAAAATAAAATAAAAAAGCAAAATTAATAATAAAAAAAATAAAATAAAAAAAAAGCACCCCTGTCCTGCCCTGCTCTTGCCCAATGGCGAATGCAAGCGTCGGTCTGGCGTCATATGTAAAAAGCAATTGCACCATGCATGTGAGGTATCACCGCGAAGGTCAGATCGAGGGCAGTAATTTTAGCAGTAGACCTCCTCTGTAAATCTAACGGGGTAACCTGTAAAGGCTTTTAAAGGCTTTTAAAAATGTATGTAGTTTGTCGCCAATGCGCGTTTGTGCGAAATTTTAAAGCATGTCGTGTTTGGTATCTATGTACTCGGCCTAAGATCATCTTTTTTATTCCATCAAACATTTGGGCAATATAGTGTGTTTTAGTGCATTAAAATTTAAAAAAGTGTATTTTTTCCACAAAAAATGCGTTTGAAAAATCGCTGCGCAAATACTGTGTAGAAAAAAAAAATGCAACACCCACCATTTTAATCTGTAGGGCCTTTGCTTTAAAAATAAATATAATGTTTGGGGGTTCAACATAATTTTCTTGCAAAAAAAATATATGTTTTCATGTAAACAAAAAGTGTCAAAAAGGGCTTTGTCTTCAAGTGGTTAGAAGAGTGGATGTAAGCTTCCTAATGTTGTGCATAAAATGCCAGAACAGTTCAAAACCCCCCCAAATGACCCCATTTTGGAAAGTAGACACCCCAAGCTATATACTGAGAGGCATGTTGAGTCCATGGAATATTTTATATGTTGACACAAGTTGCGGAAAAAAGACAATTTTTTTTTTTTTGCACAAAGTTGTCACTAAATGATATATTGCTCAAACATGCCATGGGAATTACACCCCAAAATACATTCTGCTGCTTCTCCTGAGTACGGGGATACCACATGTGAGACTTTTTGGGAGCCTAGCCGCGTACGGGACCCCAAAAACCAAGCACCGCCTTCAGGCTTTCTAAGGGTGTAAATTTTTGATTTCACTTCTCACTGCCTATCACAGTTTCGGAGGCCATGAAATGCCCAGATGTCACAAAACCCCCCCAAATGACCCTATTTTGGAAAGTAGACACCCCAAGCTATTTGCTGAGAGGTATTGTGAGTATTTTGCAGATCTCGCTTTTTGTCACAAAGTTTTGAAAATTGAAAAAAAAAAATTCTTTCTTCATTTTCAAAAACAAATGAGAGCTGTAAAATACTCACCAGGCCTCTCAGCAAATAGCTTGGGGTGTCTACTTTCCAAAATGGGGTCATTTGGGGGGGTTTTGTGCTATTTTGGCATTTTATAGCCTTCGAAACTGTGATAGGTAGTGAGGAGTGAAATCAAAAATTTGTGCCTAGAAATCCTGAAGGCGGTGCTTGGTTTTCGGGGTCCCGTACGCGGCTAGGCTCCTAAAAAGTCCCACACATGTGGTATTCCCGTACTCAGGAGAAGCAGCAAAATGTATTTTGGGGTGTAATTCCACATATAACCATGGCATGTGTGAGCAATATATCATTTAGTGACAACTTTTTGTAATTTTTTATTTATTTTTTGTCATTATTCAATCACTTGGGACAAAAAAAAAAAAAATATTCAATGGGCTCAACATGCCTCTCAGCAATTTCCTTGGGATGTCTACTTTCCAAAATTGGGTCATTTAGGGGGGGTTTTGTACTGCCCTGCCATTTTAGCACCTCAAGAAATGAGATAGGCAGTCATAAACTAAAAGCTGTGTAAATTCCAGAAAATGTACCCTAGTTTGTAGACGCTATAACTTTTGCGCAAACCAATAAATATACGCTTATTGACATTTTTTTTACTAAAGACATGTGGCTGAATACATTTTGGCCGAAATGTATGACTAAAATTGAGTTTATTCGATTTTTCTTATAACAAAAATTAGAAAATATCATTTTTTTTCAAAATTTTTGGTCTATTTCCGTTTATATCGCAAAAAATAAAAATCGCAGAGGCAATCAAATACCATTAAAAGAAAGCTCTATTTGTGGGAAGAAAAGGACGCAAATTTCGTTTGGGTACAACATTGCATGTCCGCACAATTTACAGTTAAAGCAGCGCAGTGCAAAATTCTGAAATCACCTCTGGTCCTCTAGCTACCAAATGGTCCGGGGCTTAAGTGGTTAAATAAAGTAAAAGATCAACTTAAAGTGGTGTTCCGGCCGAAATTACACTTTTTAAATAAAAATACCTTTATAATACACAAGCTTAATGTATTCTAGTAAAGTTAGTCTGTAAACTGCGGTTCGTTTTGTGAGGTTATTACAGCATTTTGAAAGTTTATAAACTAGAAATAGACCGTGACCATCTTAAGTGTGGGCATCTAAAGCCAGACTGTGTTTCTTCCTGGATTTTATGATTGCAGATCTCGCACATGCTCAGTGCTGCACAAGCAGTGTAATAGGTTTCAGGTCAGGTTTCCATAGCAACGTAGGCATGTGCATTTCGTTTCGTTCCGAATCGAAATTCGGACGAATTTTCATTATTCGGACGTTCGGATGCATCCGAATTAATGAATTACAATGCTAACGAATTCAACCGAATCCGAACGTTTCGAATCGAAAAACCACGGACGAAATTTGAATCGAATTCGAAAAGAATTCTAGTCGAATCGAATTTGAAAACAATTAGAATAGAATCGAAAATATTGGAAATAATCAAATAGAAAAACAATAGAACAGAATAGAATAAAATACAATATATATATATATTATATTTTATTCTGTTCTATTTTTTTTCTAGTCTATTTTCTATTTCTATTCTAATCTTTTCTAATTGGAATTCGAAAAATCGGTCGCATTCAAAAATATTTCAACCAAATTCGAAAATATATCTACTGGATTCGATAATATTTCATCCGCATTCGTTAATATTTCAACCAAATTCGATAATATTTCAACCGGATTTGAAATTATTTCAACCGAATATAAAAGATTATAATAAAATAGAAAAACAGTTAATAGACTAGAAAAACAATAGGACAGAATATATTATATTTTATTCTATTCTGTTCTATTTTTTTTCTAGTCTATTCTTTTATATTCTATTCAAATCTTTTCTATTAAAATCAAAATCATTATATACTAAATTCGAATTTCGGAAGATGGTTTTATATATATATATATATATATATATATATATATATATATATATATATATATCATTTTTTTTCCGACATTCGAATTTCATATAGAATGAATTCTAATTTGAATAGAAAAGATTAGAATAGAAATAGAAAATAGACTAGAAAAACAATAGAACAGAATAGAGTATAGATACTATCTATTAATTTTTTTATTTTTTTTTGCAGATTACTATTTGTTTCCATAAGATCTCCTGCAGACTATTCGCATCTATTTATTTTTTTGCAGATCTCCTGCAGACTATTAGCATATATTTAATTTTTTATCTATTTTTTGCAGATTACTAATAGTCTGCAGGAGATCTGAAAAATAAATAATTTCGAATCATGTTGAAATAATTTCGAATCATGTTGAAATAATTTCGAATCATGTTGAAATAATTTCGAATCATGTTGAAATAATTTCGAATCATGTTGAAATAATTTCAAATGCGGTTGAAATTATTTTGAATGCGGTTGAAATAATTTCAAATGCGGTTGAAATAATTTCGAATCATGTTGAAATAATTTCGAATCCGGTAGAAATAATTTCGAATCCGGTAGAAATAATTTCGAATCCGGTAGAAATATTTTTGAATCCCAACATTTTTACGAATTCGGTCGAAAACTGAACGAAATCCGAAAACGAATCTAACTAAACAAAATTAATTAATTAACTAATTAAAACGAAACAAAACTAAACAAATTTTTTCCTTTTGCACATGTCTATAGCAACGGCAGTGTCAGAGGAAGTTGACACTTTTCTATGCAAACCTCTCCTCCCCTCCCCTCCCCCCCCTCCCTGCAGGAACCAGTAAATATACTGTACGTTCAAGAAACATATATATATATATATATATATATACACATATATACACATACATACTGTACATACATATATACACACACACAGCGACTTCTTTTTTCTGTACAGCTTTTCATTTAAAAAAATACTAATCTCAGCAACAAAATTCATTTATGCTTCTAGATTGCATCGCCCCAGCACATCGAATCGCATGACCCACAGCACATCGCATTACATTGCCCCAGCACATCGAATCGCATGGCCCACAGCACATCGAATCGCATGGCCCACAGCACATTGAATCGCATCGCCCCCAGCACATCGAATCGCATCGCCCCCAGCACATCGAATTGCATGGCCCACAGCACATCGATTCGCATGGCCCACAGCACATTGCATCACCCCCAGCACATCGAATCGCATGGCCCACAGCACATCGAATTGCATGGCCCACAGCACATTGCATCACCCCCAGCACATCGAATCGCATGGCCCACAGCACATCGAATCGCATGGCCCACAGCACATCGAATCGCATGGCCCACAGCACATCGAATCGCATGGCCCACAGCACATCGAATCGCATCGCCCCAGCAAATCAAATCGCATGGCCCACAGCACATTGCATCGCCCCAGCACATCGAATCGCATGGCCCACAGCACATCGAATCGCATGGCCCACAGCACATCGAATCGCATGGCCCACAGCACATTGCATCACCCCAGCACATCGAATCGCATGACCCACAGCACATCGAATCGCATGGCCCACAGCACATCGAATCGCATGGCCCACAGAACATCGAATCGCCCCAGCACATCGAATCGCATGGCCCACAGCACATCGAATTGCATGGCCCACTGCACATTGTATCACCCCCAGCACATCGAATCGCATGGCCCCCAGCACATCGAATCGCATGGCCCACAGAACATCGAATCGCCACAGCACATCGAATCGCATGGCCCACAGCACATCGAATCGCATGGCCCACAGCACATTGCATCGCCCCAGCACATCGAATCGCATGGCCCACAGCACATTGCATCACCCCCAGCACATCGAATCGCATGGCCCACAGCACATCGAGCGAGCGAGAAAGAGAGATGAAGAGCGAGAGAGAAAGGAGAGATGAAGAGCGAGCGAGAGAGATGAAGAGCGAGAGAAATGAAGAGCGAATGAGATGAAGAGCGAGAGAGATAAAGAGCTAGCGAGAGAGATGAAGAGCGAGCGAGAGAGAAAGAGAGAGATGAAGAGCGAGCGAGAGAGATGAAGAGCGAGCGAGAGAGATGAAGAGCGAGCGAGAAAGAGAGAGATGAAGAGCGAGAGAGAGATGAAGAGCGAGCGAGAGAGAAAGAGAGAGATGAAGAGCGAGAGAGAGATGAAGAGCGAGCGAGAGAGATGAAGAGCGAGAGAGAGAGATGAAGAGCGAGCGAGAGATGAAGAGCGAGCGAGAGAAATGAAGAGCGAGCGAGAGAGATGAAGAGCAAGAGAGATGAAGAGCGAGAGAGAAAGTGAGAGATGAAGAGCGAGAGAGAGAGATGATCGAGCAAGAGAGATGAAGAGCGAGCGAGATGAAGAGCGAGGGAGAGAGATGAAGAGCGAGCACATGTCCCCCCATCACAGCACATGTCCCCCCCCAGCACAGCACATCACATGTCCCCCCCAGCACAGCACATGTCCCCCCCCAGCACAGCACATGTCCCCCCCAGCACAGCACATGTCCCCCATCAGCACATGTCCCCCCCAGCACATGACCCCCCCCAGCACAGCACATGTCCCCCCCAGCACAGCACATTACAGCACATGTCCCCCCCAGCACAGCACATCATAGCACATGTCCCCCCAGCACAGCAAATGTCCCCCCCCAGCACAGCACATGTCGTCCCCCCCAGCACATGTCCCACCGCACATTGCCACTGCCACTGCGCCCATCACACTGCTCCACCACACTTACCGCTCTCAAATAGATGATCCTCCGCCGACAATGTTAATCTTCTGGACGCTAGGTAAACACTGGCAAAAAAAGCCAGGTTTCCCTTTGCATCGCGTCATTTCCTGTTTAGAAATAATGCAATGCTACGGCCCAGGGCCTCCTGGGATTGATGACAATTATCTCCCAGGAGGCCTAGCAAACAGTGGAAGACGTGAGGAGGCTGCTGCGGCCGCAGCCGGAAAAACAAACACACCACCATATAACCGTGAGTTTAAAAAAAAAAAAAATTAATATGCCAATTATTCATAAGGGGACAGAAGAAGAGAGGATGCAAACAAGTTGTAAAAGAGGGTGGAACTCCACTTTAACTATCTAAGATATATACCCCTGTCATGGCTAGGGAGGATAAATGCTTTAAAAATTATTATTTTTCCTAAATTAATGTACATATTTCAAATGATCCCAATAAGAGTCCCACCGTAATTTTTTGCGAAACTAAGCACCTTAGCTTTGAAATATATATGGAAGCACAAGCACCCCAGAATTTCATATGCAACACTGGTAAAGGGGAAAAAGTCAGGCGGGTTAGCAGCACCAGATTTCAAGAAGTATTATCAGGCAATTGTCATCTCACGGATAATAGGTTGGATACACAATAAAGATGGGAAAGGCTGGGCGGAAATTGAAAAAGCACAAAGTAAAGTAGATTGAAGCCGCGTACACACGACCGGTTTTCTCGGCAAGAAAGCTCTCCCAACAGTTTTCTTGTCGTTTCTTGCCGAGAAAACCGTTCGTGTGTATGCTTTCTCTTCGAGACTGCGGTCTTTTTTCTCGTCGGAATCTCAGTTTTTCTCGGCGTGATTCTCGTCAGACTGTTTTTGAACGAGAAAACTGTTCGTGTGTATGCTTTTCCGAGTCTTCAAAAACCGCGCATGGTCAGACTCAAGTATGAGACGGGAGCGCACCTTCTTGTAAAACTAGCGTTCATAATGGAGATAGCACATTCGTCACGCGTTAACAATTTTTGCATCGTTTAAATGCTGCACATTAAAATCTTGTTTAGAATGGTATAATAATGAACAATAAATGATCGTTTTTGGCTGCAGATATTCACACAGAGTTCTGACTAACTTTTTCCCACATTTCTGAATGCAGATCTCATGAATATGTTATTTTATTTTCTCGAGCAAGATCTCATAATTAAATTTATTTTTTATTTTAGTAGAAATTTATTCAGATATGCATTTTAAAATCTTATTTCATTTCTAGTGATCTCCATTTGTTTTTTTATCCTGTGTAAATTTAACACAATTCAAAAATAATTATCTTCTATTTTTTGACCCTCAAGGAGATTTTTTGGTGTTATCTGTCCCATTTTAAATCTAGCTTTAGAATTTTTGGAAATTACCTGCCTACTCACCAGCTAAATATTTAGCTTTAATAAAAACACACAGGCAAGTATTAACTGTAAAAATAAATGCCATTTATTCTGGTAGAGAAAATAAGAAGAAACAAACTAGAAGGCAGCGCTGGAGAGCCTGCTGCAATTTGTGCAACTGTGTGTAGACACAAAAATGGGGAGCTTGGGAAGCACAAACATTAGTGAGCCCAATCTGGTCTTGGACTCCCAGAGGTCAGGAACAGCAGCAGGTTCAATACATTTCCCAAGTCTGTGGAACTACAACAGGCTGCCTTCTGTCAGACCACATTGAAGCAAGGGAATCACTTCCTGATCTTCTTGCTCCGCTTGCCTGCAGCCTTCTTGGTAGGCTTCCCTGCAGCCTTCTCTGCAGCCTTCCTTGTCCGCCTGGCTGGAGGCTGTGCCTCTGGAGGTGTACTCATGTCAGGTGGAGGAGGTGGAGAAGAAGGAGTTGGAGGTGGAGAAGAAGGAGGTGGAGGAGAAGAAGGAGGAGGTTGAGAAGAAGGAGGTGGAGGTGGAAAAGAAGGAGGTGGAGGAGAAGAAGAAGGAGGAGGTTGTGAAAAAGGAGGTGGAGGTGGAGGAGAAGAAGGAGGAGGTTGAGAAGGAGGAGGAGGAGAAGAAGAAGGAGGAGGTTGAGAAGAAGAAGGAGGAGGTTGAGAAGAAGAAGGTGCAGGAGGATGGCCGTGGTCACAAATGACAGTGGTGCCAGTGAGCCTCCCCATCAACCCCTTATTTAAGAGGGAAATGAGCAGGGGCTCACATAGTAGCCGTTGTTCGGTTTGCATCTGGGCCATTTTCATGCCGACCAATGCCGCATAGCCCTCATCAGGGGTTGATGGCTGCTGGAGGGTAGCATATGCCTCTTTAATCAGGGCCAGTGCTGCCTGACTCACAGACCTATCCCTCCTGGCCCTTCTTGGTGGCATGCGGATGGGAGGCACCTGACACCTTGTACTGCCACTTGGACCAGCCACCTCCTCTCTGCCACTTGGACCAGCCACCTCCTCTCTGCCACTTGGACCAGCCACCTCCTCTCTGCCACTAACCCCAGCCTCCTCCTGCCTGACATTTTCCTGCCTCTCATCCTGGCTGACCTCCTCCTGTGTAAAAAAAAGGGACATATTTAGAGTTTGTTTTCATCCATCACACACAGGGGGTTATTTACTAAAGGCAAATCCACTTTGCACTCCATGTGCAAACTACAGGTGCACTCGAAATTGCATTGAAAGTGTACTTGGAAGTGCAGTCACTGTAGATCTGAGGGGGACATGCAAGGAAAATAAAAATCTGAAATTTAACTTGCACATGATTGGATAATAAAATCAGCAGAGCTTCCCCTCATTTCAGATCTACTCCTCAGATTTACAGCGACTGCACTTCCAAGGGCACTTTCAGTGCAATTTTAAGTGCACTTGTAGTTTGCACTTGTAGTGCAATGTGGATTTGCTTTTAGTAAAGAACCCCCACAATGTTCAGCTCCTGACTGTTGCAAATAGAATTTCTAATATTTTTTAGTACTCTCATTATGCCCCCATCATTTTGCATTCATCTCCCAAACTTTTTTGCCCACTACTGTCTATTGCTATGTCAAACACTTTTTCTTGATTGACTAAATTTGTCCCCATCTTAACATCTAATTTACAGCATTATTTTTTTCAATATAAATGTTTAGAAAAGACTATACCTGACTCCAGATGGACAGATCTGGGTCTTCATCCAGGATGGAAGGCTCCTCCTGATCCTGAGAAGGATCATCTTGGCTGGAGGGAAGGCTGGAGGGAAGGCTGGAGGGAAGGCTGGAAAGTGATTCCCTCGGTGTAATGTGGTCATTCAGAAAGGCCAACCTGTCGTAGTACCACAAATGTGGGACATATACCTTCCCTGCTGCTGCTCCTGACCTCTGAGAAGCCAGGACCCGATTGCGCATAGTCCTATATGTGCCTCTCCAGGTCCCAATTTTTGTGTCCAGCTGCTCAATGGTTGCGTTGGGCATCCTGGTGTGCACAAATGGGAGCAGGCTCTCCAGCGCTGCTTTCCTTACTCCTTTTTTTGTGGATCGGGTTTTTGGTCTCCCACAGAGTGGGAACCTCCCTTAACCGATCTATAAACTCAGCCAGAAAATCTTTTTCTAGAAAAGCATTCATTGTTTCTGCAAGACAAAACACCAGACAAAAATACAAATGTCAATCACACTCTAAACTTGAGTAATCTTTATGCCCATATATGCCTCTTCAATCTCTATGCAGTATAGGCCACTGATGTACCAAGGTAAAATCTTTTACCTTCGGTCTAACGTTCGGCGCTCTTAACTCCCTCCTCCGCACACAGAACGTAGGTACGTCACATGCGTGTTAGCTTTATATACACTACGCATGCGTGACACACGTCGCCCGCCCATGACGTTCTTTCTCAATGTTTCCCCGCCCCTTCTCTTTCGGCGCGCAGGCGACATGGCGGAGTCACAGCAGGTGTCTGTGAATTCAGATATTTCTAACGAGGAGACAAGCCTGGAGCGGGAAACGTCACGAACAAGGAGGCGTTACAAGGCATCTAATATGTCCTTTGAGGAGATGGCGGAGATGGTGGCCATATTGAACAATTCTGATTATGATGCAAAGCATGGGCCGTATTCCCACCCTGATCTAAGGAAGGACAAAATTATGAAGCAAGTAGTGAAAAGTCTGAAGAAGAATTTCAGGGTGAAAAGATAAAAGGAGCATCTCAGAAAGAGGTGGTCTGACCTCAAACTGAGGGAGCCAGAGCAGTTAAGGAGCATTAACAGAATGCTCAAAAAAAGTAAGTACTTCTCCTGTGTCCATATTGTTGTATTTCACAACTTGCATGTTGCTCCATGTTGTTGATTTTTATACTCTTGTACATTCTAAAATGACATTTAAAAAAATTTAGTGGGCACAGTAATCGGTCGATACAGACAAATCGTTTGCACACTACATACGATGATTTGACAATATCCATGTTTTGTCATTTTTGGTAAAATGTCTGTTTAGATTCCCTAAATGTTATGACATAGTTGTCTAGATGATGTGTTTGTAACTAGAATGAAATGCAAACTTGAATCAATGTAAAGGAGAGAACACTCAGCAGTTGTTTACACATCTGCACTCACAGGAGCACTATAGTGTGGGCCACCAGAACAACCTTTTTAGGGTGTCCAACACAGGTGCTACAGTGGGTACTGGGGGGGGGGGGCATGTGAGAAAATTGTCACAAAAAGGTCAGTATTCCAGCTTTGTTAAGTTCAACAATCTTGTCTTCAGCTTGGAACTGTGCCAAAACAGACAATTGTACCCCACTTGCAAGCAATGTTTCATATTCCTAGTTATGACTTCATATATGTGTGTGTTAAGTGTACCATTTTTTTCATTATCATAGGGGAGAGAAGACTGGGAGGACACCACTCCTCTGAGCCCAGGAACCCCACACCTTCTAAAGAACCCCAACCTCCCCAACAAGCCCAACCTGAGGATGTGGAGGAAGTAGAAGTGGATAAAGGAGAGGTGGAGAAAGGAGAAGTGGAGGAAGGAGAAGTGGATGAGGTGGTGGAACTTGTCACTACAACAGGTCAGTGTATCTGTCACCACAGCTTCAGGTAAGAGATGTAGGCATGCAGATTTTTTTATTTATTTTTATTTTTTTAGGGGATGAACATGTTGATGAAATTCCTCGATTCTCCAGTGATAGTGCCCAAAGAATCATCCAACAAATAATGGATTGTAGTACTCAATTGGACTTGGTGAGGAAAAGGATGAATGCTATGGAGAATACATTTAAGGACATCATTGGTGTGTTGGGGTGAATAGAATAAACCCCCCCCTTTTTTTGCTAATTTTTTTGTCACTTTTTTAGCACTTTTACTAAAAGACAAAATTTGAAGATGCACACAGTGGGTCAACATGTGCTATCTGCCATCACGGGATCTCCATGAACGTGTTTTGTGGGTGCAACCCCTTCCTCACAGCTCAAGTAGGTGAAAGAAAGAAGGGTCTGCCCCCCAAAACATGTCGATTGATCCCCCATGATGGCGGATAGCACATGTTGACAATAGGGATGAGGAAGAAAATAACCTATTTTACCCTCCAAAAAATTGTGTGCATCTTCAAATTTTGTCTTGTTCAGGGGTGACAACACTCCATCTTAGGAAGGGCAGATAGCCCTTTTTTGAAAAATCGAAGGTCTGAGATCTTGCCTACAGCATGGATATGCAATTAGCGGACCTCCAGCTGTTGCAAAACTACAAGTCCCATCATGCCTCTGCCTCTGGGTGTCATGCTTGCTGCTGTCAGAGTCTCGCTATGCCTCATGGGACTTGTAGTTTGGCAACAGCTGGAGGTCCGCTAATTGCATATCCCTGGCCTAGAGGTTTACATTGTTGTATTTTGAGGTATGTTTAGGAGAATTTTTGTAATTTCATAACCACAAAAATTTGCCAGTTTAGGGCTAAACCAAAAAAAAGTAGACACACCAAAAATGTTCTAAAGACCATGTGTGATTGTGCACAGAGTAAAAAACATGAAAATACCAAAAAAGTGTGGCTTCTATTTTTCCAATCCACTATAACCTTTTTTGTGTTTAGTTTTGTTGTTACCAGTGAAATGTTTGGTCTTTACTAAGGAAAATACACTTGGCACTACAAGTGGACTTAGAAAAAATAACGGACAGCTAAAATAAAAACAAAGAAAATATACAAAATGAAGGTTCAAATTATTTATTATTTTTGGGTGGAAATAGTAAAAAAGATCAAAGATTGGCTGGCATTGGAATGGCCCCCCTACCCATGAAATAGTCCACATAGTTCTGCCGGACTGCATGGGCACTTTGGGGGGCAAGCCAGCACGGACATGTTCGAGGCCCGGCAGGGCATTGTCTGCTGCAAGTCCGGCCTCGGGCCCAACTGTGGCCATATAAGTTGGCGATTGCTTGCGCAATTAATTGTGGCGAACACAGCAACAAAAGACGATATAGTTCAGTTTGTACTCCTCCATGTGAATACTTGTTAAAAATAAGCGGAACCGGCTGGCCATTATCCCGAAGGCATTTCTCCACAACTCCACAGCTCTGGCCAGCCGGTAGTTGAAGACCCTCCTCTCCGGGGTGAGGGTCCTCTGGGGGAAAGGCCTCATGAGATGCGGACCCAGACCAAAGGCTTCATCAGCCAAAAAGACAAAGGGGAGTCCTTCCACATTCCCTGCATCCGGTGGCAATGCAAGGTCATCACTCTGTAGACGAAGAGCAAACTCTGTCTGGGCGAAGGCTCCCCCATCCGACATCCGTCCATTCTTCCCAACACCAACATAGAGGAATTCATACTGTGCTGACACCACCGCCATCAGCACAATGCTATGAAACCCCTTGTAGTTGTAAAAAAAGGAGCCCGAACGGGGTGGGGGCACGATGCGGACGTGCTTCTCGTCAATGGCTCCACCGCAGTTGGGGAAGTCCCACCGCCTGGCAAACTCCGATGCCACAGTCTGCCATTCCTGTGGCATGGAAGGAAGCTGGGGAATCAAACAAGAAATATCAATATTAGTACTTATGCAAATAACATTGCAAGCAGATTATACAAAAACTTTCTTGGCCAACAACAGTATAACATTTTGTTGAAGTATTATTTAAAATTAAAAATCTAAAGAACAATTATCACATTGCTCACCCCCCTCTGATGGCCCATTGTTTTTATTTTTGGGGGGGCTAGATGAGTTTGGGACCCCCCAAAAATCTAATTCTGGAAAATGTAGACTTTAGAAACCATTTGAGGGGGGTGGGGGAGCACTACAATGGGGCTGACAAAATACTTTGTTAACAGACTAGGCTAGATGAGTTTGGGCCCAGGAGAGCATGCTGGAGAGGTAAGTGAAGGGAAATATGCATGTAGGCCAAAAAAGGACTTAAAAAAAAAACAGCATGCATGGGGACAAAGGGAACTTTCACAGCATATTACAATCATGGTAAATACATAGAATGTGATATTAAATGAGTAAACTTACCCTCATATAATCATCCTGCAGGACTTGGATGATGGCAGAACAGGTCTCTGGGATTATGACGCCCAGAGCCTGGGGGGAGATGCCTATCGTGAACTTCAGGTCCTGCAGACTTCTCCCTGTCGCCAGGTAGCGTAACGTGGCGACGAGCCTCTGCTCAGCACTGATGGCTTCCCGCATAATGGTGTCCTGTGCCTGGTGATATAGGGGGACACCAAAGCCAACAGATGCTGAAAAACGGGGTCAGACATCCTAAGAAAATTCCTGTAGTCCTCAGGATTATTCTCCACGATCTCCCGCAGCAAAGGCATGTGAGAGAATTGGTCCCGCTGGAGCAACCAATTCTTGGTCCATGAACTCCTCCTCACCCTGTTCATGGACTCGTCTTGGTCCAAGACCAGAAGACCAACAGAAACACAAAGACGATGCACAACACGATCTCTATGACGAGAACGTATCTGCAACATGGCTAGAAAACGGTCGTCTGATCAGAACGAACTAAACAGAACGCACTGAAGTACAGCAAGGCCTATGAAGAACGACCTGAAAATCAGAAACGAGTGGACAAGAACGCACTGAAAAACAGATACGACCTGACTACATGCCCTGAAAGACAAGATACGAACCCACAAGCACCAACTGAACCGCAGAAAACGATCTGAAAGCACGAAGTCTGAAAAGTGCGAATCGGCTCTTCCCAAACTTTTACTAACACGCGGCAACACGAGATTAGCAAAAGCAGCCCAAGGGGTGGCGCCATGAGAATTGAACTTCCCCTTTATACTGCCGTCATACGTGTCGTACGTCACCGCGCTTTTAGACCGACGAGATTTTGGATTCACAGTGTGTATGCAAGGAAAGCTTGACAAGAATCTCGTCAAGCTTGACAAGAAACCCGTCGAGAAAAATGACGTTTTTTTTCCGACGAGATTCTCGGTCGTGTGTACGAGGCTTCAGGGAAGAGGGTGTGGATTCCACAACAGTATCACGAACTGTCAAAAAATACAAACCCATTAACTAAACATACTCTTAGGATATGGAATGGATTGAGTAGATTACACCATTGGCAGTATAATTCACCTTTAATTTCTTTATTAGACACAAGCTATTTTAAACCCGGAAAAGATGAACACATATATTTTATTAGATGGTCAAAAAAAGATGAAATATTATTACAAGATGTGAGGACAGGAAATAGGATATGCACATTCACAGAACTAACACAAAAATGGGGGAGCAGACCACTAGATAGGTGGAGATACGCACAAATACAGCATTTTACACAAACACTCCCCCAACCACTGCGGGGAAAGGGGGACATGAACTCAGTGGAGAAACTTTTCTCCTGCCCGCGGTCCTTGGGACAGAGTGTATCCAAAATTTAAAAAAAATACTCATAGAAGAAACAGGACCCAAATACCCCCCCTACTTGGGAAAATGGGAGGAAGAAATAGGTGTCCTACAGGGGGAGAAACATAGGAATAAGATTTTGAAGATAGCTTGTTTTGCTTCCAGTGATGTTAAGACAGTAGAAATGTGCTACAAACTAATAGCAAGGTGGTACGTTACTCCGCAGAGAGCACATAAGGTGAGCACAGAGACCCCCCCACAACGTATTGGAGGGGCTGTGGTGCTCTAGGGACCTTCGCACATCTATGGTGGGAGTGCGGGAGGATCCAGCCTTATTGGGAGAGATTAATAGATAACATTTATCAAATAACAGGGGAACAGATTTAGAAAGATCCGTGGAAATGCTTGTTCCATGATACAGATAAAAAGGTAGCTCAATATAAGAATATTTTGGTGCCTCATCTCCTGAACGCAGCTAAAAGTTTGATTCCAAGACTGTGGAGAACCCCTGAAGCCCCCTCTATGAAGGAATGGGTAGTAAAAATAGATTGGTTGAGATCAATAGAGGAAACGACACACAGAATTGAAGACTCTATAGAAATATATAACGTATGGGGGAAGTGAATGATTGTAGTGGGGTGTGGCGCTGCTCACTCCTCAGCTGTGTCCCAGAGGGTAGTATGAGATAGTAAAACAAATAAATGCTCGGACACTACCCCTGAAGTTGGTAGGCCCTGTTAAATCAGATACCTACTGACTAAACAATGGTGTGTGTGTGTGTGTTCCAAAAATTATAGTGAAAAACAAGTGCCCATCAATATTAAGGCCGCAAAGCCTAGAAATAAAAGTGCAATAAGAGGGTATTAACCTTGTGTAACTACAAAACAACACCCAAATCCGACAAGCTGAAGCTTGTAATACTACCAACAGGTAATAGTGAATAGTGTATTAATAACAGTGAGTTGCTGATATAAACTATGATACGTCTAAATTAATATGGAAATATCCACAGTAATTAATCATAGTCTATATAGCCAAATACAATGATATAGTGATGACAGATAGTAAAGCAAAATAAATAATAAACTGTAAAAAGTCCACTTCCTAAGTAGTAATAAATATAAAACAATGAAAGGTGATTGCAATGTCCATGGTGAAACTAAAAAGTGTCAGCAAAAATCTTCGTGATTATAAGGTGCTCCCCCTCAAGGGTCCCCACTCACCAGCTCCTCGCACCCCTGCAGGGGTAGACAGCATATAGGTATAAGTCCAGGTGGGGTCCGTGTATGGATCGCACGATATCCCAGCTGGTTGCTTCCAGGGAGAAGTAGGCTGTAGCCCGCTTCCAATATCCACAACTCCTCGTCCAGGGAAGTTAGTTTGGCAAAGCAGTGGGTGTCCAGTAACCTCAAAGATAGAAGTAAGAGGCTCCCATAGTGCAGTAAAGCATGGATTTTTTATTTAAAAGAAAGTTAAAAACATAAAAAAATATATAAAAGAAGCCTCCAAAGGCATACAGATTGATGAAGAAACAGCACCGCAGTACCACATAAGCCGGGATCGCAGCGTGCGCCTCAGCTGCGTTCCAGCTTCAGGTACCTGGATCGAGACAGCGTGATATACGTGGTTCCGCCTTACGCACGTTTCGTAATAGAACGTCTTCTGAGGCGGTACCATAATTACGCTACATCACGCTTAATAGAGAGGTGAGCCACAACAAGCCCACCCCCAGTTTTAAAGGGTCATCCAATCAACTGTGGGAGAGGAAAAAGTTTAAACATACGGGCGGGATAGTCAGCTGAGCGGAATGTTTTGATAACCCCAGTGGCTGCAATGGGATCTGTGGCTCCACTCTCTGGCCAAAATACATACCACAAGTTCCCATAGATATTAAAACTTCCTAAGAGTGTTTGATAAAAAAAGGTATTGCTAAAACCAAACCCTCTATGCTGGAAGGGCTGTACTACATATGGGGACACCCCATGTCAAAAAGAAAGAGCTAATTACCTAAAAAAAAATATATAAAAATATATATATAAAACATATGAAATATAACAAAGTGGTCTACCCCACTAATTATCCATCTAAAACCCTGAGGCTAAGTATAAGTCATATCCACGAATGGATAAGCCTAAAGATCATAATCATGAGCAAAGGCTTAAGACATGGTGGAGGAGTGGTGTTAAATGGCCAATGGGAGTGAAAAAGGGGAGTTACACATAGTTCTATATGTGTGTGCAGCCATCAAATATGTGAAAATGGATTGATTGTAAAGGATACTAGATAGGAGCTACAGATGAGCTCCAATGTACCCACTAATAAAGTACAGTACGAGGAATGTGAGCCAACCTCCAGATAAGTAGAGGTACTATATTCACTTCACCATATAAGGGAAGGCGATAAAATATACCCCAATCTGAGTAGGTAGTGAATGTAACCATAGACTAGGAAAAATATTTTTTTGTAAATATAAGTGTCAGTGAGTAAAAGATGATGAGGGGAACTCCAGGCCCCCCAGTTTGGCATGGGTACCCGCAGTGAAAGAAATTGTAAAAGAGGTTAATTCCCTACCAAAGTAAGTAAACCCCCCAAAGGAGGGGACAAATTCCCCAAGATGGTACACTAGACCAACTTCCCCAATCCACCTACAATGTATGATGGACTATATATCGAGAATGACGAAAAGAAACAAGGGGGCCATATGGGCAACTCCAAAAGATATTTTAAGTATAGTAGATCAAGGGTTGGCTATGAAGCAGATAAGATCGATGTCTATATTTAACCCCTTAGGGTCCAGAGACCCTAACCGGTATATCCAGCTAGTTTCATTCTGAAAGACTAGAACTTCCTTATTACTTAGTATGGGGGAAGTGGTTAGAGTTTAAAAAATCACGAGAATATGTGATGATGTTGGAGTGTTAAGGGAAGTGGGTGGAACGAAGGAGGACGGAGCTCCGTGAGGAAATGGGACGTGGCCTGAGACAGGATTGATCAATGCTGGAGGTGACGGGGAGGGGGGAAAAAGGGGGGGTAGTTTTTATTTTTTTAGGGGACGGTTTATGGGGAGGGAATGTATGCTCTGAATTGTTATAAAATGGAAATGGAAGGTGGAGATACCTATTTTTTATGCTGTTAAATTGGAAAACTTATATATAAAAAGATAATATACAAAAAAAATTGCCCATTCAAAGACCAGACCTAAATCCAATAGAGAATCTGTGGCAAGACTTAGAAATTGCTGTTCACAGACGCTATCCATCTAATCTGACAGAGCTTGAGCTATTTTGCAAAGAAAAATGGGCAAAAATGTCGCTATCTAGATGTGCAAAGCTGGTAGAGACGTGCAGTTGTAATTGCAGCGAAAGGTGGTTCTACAAAGTATTGACTCTGGGGAGGTGAATACAAATGCACGCCACACTTTTCACATATTTATTTGTAAAAAATTAAATAAAACCATTTATCATTTTCCTTTAACTTCACAATAATGTGCCACTTTGTGTTGGTCTATCACATAAAATCCCTTTAAGATACGTTTATGTTTTTGTTTGTAACATGACAAAATGTGAAAAATTTCAAAAGGTATGAATACTTTTTCAAGGCACTGTAATGGCTTACTGTTTTGCAATGCCAGACTTGATGCTTTATTCAGTTCATGTTAACATATGTTTTAAATTAAAAAAGGCTTGCAGACTTACGGTAACTATTTGTCAGTTTTGGGCTGCATGTCTCCTGGAAATGTAATGATGAGTGAAAGTACAGTGAGGAATTGCATGTTCATTTTTAGCCAGTGGCTAATTATAAATTTTTATATTTTTTTTTATCGTTTTCTCCAAAACTTCTTGTGCTTGTAAAAAATTAATTCTCTATCTTGTCCTCACAGCTTCTTACTTTGCTGTGTGTTGAGTTTCTTTGTGGGCAACATGATCTATGTACTGTACTTTGTGTAGCTAACTCAGGAGAAACTGGGAAACATGAGAGGAGGAGGGAAGCCAGATGTGCCTGGCAGGATGTTCTTAACCCCAGAAGTCCGGGTGTAAAGCGTAATTTCTTGATGTGGCACAAAGATTTTCTTTGTGGGCTGTTCCTTTGAAGCGTAGTATCCTCTAACATTCATTTATGTATAACTAGCTTTCATTAATAAAAGTTTGCATATTTAAAATCTGTAAATGACTACTTATTAAAGTGGTATTCCGGCCGAATTTACACTTTTTAAATAAAAATACCCCTATGATACATAAGCTTAATATATTCTAGTAAAGTTAGTCTGTAAACTAGGTCCGTTTTATTAGGTTATTACAGCGTTTTGAAAGTTTATAAACTAGCAGCAGACCGTTTACAATACAAATGACGGCGCAAGAAAAAGAAACAAAAACCTAACTGGTGAATAAGAAAAAATCAATGAAATAAAATCTCTATATTAGGAAGTCCATATGATGAGAATACTAAAATTCAAGTCCTTTAGAACATATGCACTGTTGGCAGCAATTGTAGAGCGAAGAGGACTCTGTATACAGTAGAGAAAAGAAAAACAATGCGCCTAGGCGCATTGTTTTTCTTTTTTCTTTAGCAGCAGACCGTGGCCATCTTAAGTGTGGACATCTGAAGCCAGACTGTATTTCCTCCTGGATTTCAGCCTTGCAGATCTCGCACATGCTCAGCGCTGCACAAGCAGTGTAATAGGTTTCAGGTCAGGTTTCCATAGCAACAATGTCTCGTCACATATGGCTCCCCATCACAGATTGTTTCCCCGGAAGTGACGTTCCGCTGAAAAACTTCGCACAGCGCATGCGCGATGCCGCCATATGCATTCCAACACTTTTACGACAAAACAGCACACTAAAACCGTGATGGGTAGCTGAATGTGACGAAACACCGCCATCTTGCTACACTCCGCACTCCTCCCCACTAAGGATACAGTGAGAAGGGGACAAGCGGACATGTTTGTACACCCCCCGGAGTTTTACATTTTACACTTATTTATAACAGTAAACTGAGGTTATATAGTGAAATACAGTACTTAGAACTCCGTCTGACTGTTTAGATGTTGAATTTTAAAACAGCGGCAAGCTTGCTTATCTCACAGGTTTGCTAATCTGACAGAAGTCCGCTGCTTTTAAAATTCAACATCTAAACAGTCAGACAGAGTTCTAAGTACTGTATTTCACTATATAACCTCAGTTTACTGTTAAATAGGTGTAAAATGTAAAACTCCGGGGGCAGCGCCGGCCCAAGACATGGTGCTGCCTGGGACCAAGAATGAAATGCTGCCCCCCCCCCAAAAAAAACACGCCCACCAAAACGCCCCCACATTCATTATTTTATATCATGATAAGTAAAATTTAATTTATCAGAAAAGCAGAGTTACATGCAACAGCACCATATGCAAAATTACATGACATACCATTACGTTCAAATCCAAACCACAAACTCCAGTGTTATTTTGTGTTTATCTCATGTTAATTGGTTACAACTATATTGTTGTGTATACACTATTGAGGTCCCTAACAGCCAATTGGGGTCCTCAATCACATTATTGCCCATTTGTGCCAGAGGGGATTGAGCCAAATTCTGGGGGTTGACAGGCAGAGTGCAGGCCCAAAACTAAACTAGCAGCTCCTACGGGGGCAGTGCTACAGTTAGATGACAGGCTAGTAAATTTTTGTCAAATGACAGTAATGACAAGCTCTTACCTGCTAACACGGTAACAAACACTGGAGTCGAAGACAGGCAGCAGGGTGCAGACAGACGATCCCACCACAAATATACAGGAGATGGTCAAATGCTGTGTGCAGACAATGATACAGGAGATGGTCAGAGACTGTGTGCAGACAATGATACAGGAGATGGTCAGAGACTGTGTGCAGACAATGATACAGGAGATGGTCAGAGACTGTGTGCAGACAATGATACAGGAGATGGTCAGAGACTGTGTGCAGACAATGATACAGGAGATGGTCAGAGACTGTGTGCAGACAATGATACAGGAGATGGTCAGAGACTGTGTGCAGACAATGATACAGGAGATGGTCAGAGACTGTGTGCAGACAATGATACAGGAGATGGTCAGAGACTGTGTGCAGACAATGATACAGGAGATGGTCAGAGACTGTGTGCAGACAATGATACAGGAGATGGTCAGAGACTGTGTGCAGACAATGATACAGGAGATGGTCAAAGACTGTGTGCAGACAATGATACAGGAGATGGTTTTATTGTGGTAATGACAAGGTCTTACCTTCTAACACGGTAAACACTGGAGCCACAGAAAGACAGCAGGGTGCAGACAGGCGATCCTGCCACACACAGTAAGACTCTGCCACGCCAGCCGGCTCCCGCATTATTGGGTTTGATTGACAGCAGTAGGGCCAATGGCTGCGCTGCTATCAATCTATCCAATCAGGACCAGAGACACCGTCTGTGGAGCTCGTGTGCTCGTCCCCGTTGCGGGAAAAACCAGGCTCAGGTAAGTAAAAGGGAGGCTGCTGCATCAAAGGAGGTTTTTTACCTTAATGCATAGAATGCATTAAGGTAAGAAACCTTGAGACCCCTTTCACACGCCCATAGCGTTGGCGGTAAAATATCGGTAAAACGCCGCTATTTTACTGTCGGATTTGCGGCACATTTCACCCACTAGCAGGGCGCTTTAACCCCCGCTAGTGGCCGAGAAAGGGTTAAAATCGCCCCCAAGGAGTGGAGGAGTGGTGTATACAGCGCTCCTAAAGTGACCCAAAGATGCTGCTTGCAGGACTTTTTTTTAACATCCTGCAAGCGCAGCACCCCAGTGTGAAAGCTTTTTAGCGCTAAAATGCCTGTAATGCACCTCAGTGTTTTTATGCAGTTTTGTTAGACCCCTTTCACACTGGAGGCGTTTTTCAGGCGCTTTTGGGCTTAAAATACCGCCTGTAAAGCGCCTCCCCTGCAGTCCCAGTGTGAAAGCCTGAGTGCTTTCACACTGGGATGATGCGCTGGCAGGACGTTAAAAAAAAGTCCTGCAGGCTTGATTTTTAGGGCGGTGGAGGAGCGGTGTATACACCACTCCTGCCCATTGAAATTAATGGGTAGCGTTGCTAAAGCACCTGCAAAGTGCTTCGGCAGCAGCGATACACGGGCACATTTAACCCTTTCTTCAGCCACTAGCGGGGCTTAAATGCGCCCCACTAGCGGCCGAATAGCGCCGCTAAAACTACGGTAAAGCGCCGCTAAAACTAGCAGTGTTTTACCGTCAATGCCCACCCGCCCCCGTGTGAAAGCAGCCTAATGCCGCGTACACACGATCGTGATTCACGGCGGTAAAAAAAACGCAGTGAATCATGACAGGAAAAACGAGGGAACGGCTTGTTCCCCCACACACGACCGTTTTTCCCGTCATTTTTTCTCATGTCGAGAAAAACGACCGTGTGTAGGCTCCGTGGCAGTGTTTCCCTATGGGAAAACTGCCGCAGAAAAAAATGATTAATGCCGTTTTTCCCGTCGTGAAAAATGACAAAAAGCCCACACACGGTCGTTTTTCTTGTTAAAATTTTTTTTTAATTTTTCACGACGGGAAAAATGATCGTGTGTTCGCGGCATTAATGTTTTTTTAAATTGTGTTTTTGTGCTGTACATACAGGGCAGGCAATGGCATCCTGAGAAGAACATGTGCCATATGCCACCTCTACTGACAATGATCTATCCTGCACAGAGAGGGAGTTGAAATAAAATTCATGACACGACCATTGCATCTTGATTAGAAACCAAGAAAACAATACAAATCATTTTATAGTTTGCTTTTTTTTAACCACTTGCTTACTGGGCACATAACCCCCTTCCTGCCCAGGCGAAATTTCAGCTTTCGGCACTGTCACGCTTTGAATAACAATTGCGCGGTCGTGCGACGTGGCTCCCAAACAAAATTGATGTCCTTTTTCCCCACAAATAGAGCTTTCTTTTGGTGGTATTTGATCATTTCTGCGGTTTTTATTTTTTGCGCTATAAACAAAAAAAGAGCGTAAATTTTGAAAAAAACACTATATTTTTTACTTTTTGCTATAATATCCGAATTTTTTTTTTTTTATATATTTTTTTTTCTCAGTTTAGGCCGATACGTATTTTTCTACATATTTTAGTTAAAAAAAATTGAAATAAGCGTATAATGATTGGTTTGCGCAAAAGTTATAGCGCCTACAAAATAGGGGATGGAATTATGACATTTTTTTTATTATTTTTTTTTCCTAGTAGTGGCGGCGATCTGTGATTTTTATTGTGATTGCGACATTATGGCGGACACTTCTGACACATTTTTGGGACCATTCACATTTATACAGCGATCCTTGCTATAAATATGCACTGATTACTGTATAAATGTGACTGGCAGGGAATGGGGTTAACACTAGGGGGCGAGGAAGGTGTTAAATGTGTTCCCTGCTAGGTGATTCTTACTGTGGGGGGAGGGGACTGACTGGGGGAGGTGACCGATGGTTGTCCCTATGTACAAGGGACACAGCATCAGTCTCCTCTCCCTGACAGGACATGGATCTCTGTGTTTACACACAGAGATCCACGTCCCTGGCTCTGTGACAGCCGATCGCGGGTACCTGGTGGACATCGTGGCCGCCAGGCACGCGCATCGGCACCCGCGTGACACGGCGGGCACAGCTTTTCCCCGATGTGCGGCGGCGCGCATCGCGGAAGTAAACAGGAGGACGTCAATGGACGCCCTCCCGGCAATTGAGCGCCGTGCTGTAGACGTCATTTGTCTATAGCATGGGCACGAAGTGGTTAAAAGAATAAAGTTTTGCTTTAAATTACAGGGAAAACATGGGTACAATACAAGGATCATCATCAGCCACATTAAAAATCCCACTAACTCACCCTTTTTATCAGATAGGCAGAGAGGCAGCCCAGGCTCAGCTCACACTGTCACCGTCCAGGGCACAGCCAGTCAGCCACAGCAGAATTCCTCAGAGTCCCACTCTGAATCCCATTCCCAACCCTCATGCAGGAGATGGCAGATGGATGAGGTGTGTGGGCGGAGCAATATTGATTGGCGCGGAGGCTGAGCGCTGTGAATGCTGGGGCGGCCGTGGCCTCCTGACGTCACTGGTTGCTAGGCGACGGTCGGGACTCGGCACTCGGCAGGCAATGAATTATAGCAGCCAGACAGTGCAGCCAGGAGACAGCAGCGGCACCGCGCACAGGCACAGCGCACCACGGCGCCGACCAGCATCCGCTCCTGCTCTCTGCCCCGGACTGATTGAAAGTATGTCTGATAAAAATATTTTGCCGGCCGGACTGCCGCCCCCTCCTAAATGCCGCCTGGTACCACGGTCCCATTGGGTCCCATGGTAGGGCCGGCCCTGTCCGGGGGACATACAAAGATGTCTGCTTGTCCCCTAGTGTGGAGCAGTGCGGAGTGTAGCAAGATGGCGGTGTCACATTCGGCTACCCATCATGGTTTTAGTGTGCTGTTTTGTCGTAAAAGTGTTGGAACGCATATGGCGGCGTCGCACATGCGCAGTGCGAAATTTTTCAGCGGAACGTCACTTCTGGAGCATTCTGTGATGGGGAGCCATATGTGACGAGACAACGGCAGTGACAGAGGAAGTTGCCGCCCCTTATCTATGCAAACCTCTCCTCCCCTCCTCCCTCCAGGAACCAGTAAATATACTGCATGTACAAGGAATATTATTCAAGAAATATATATATATATATATATATATCTTGTTGTGTGTGTGTGTGTGTGTGTGTGTGTGTGTGTGTATATATATATATATATATATATATATATATATACACACACACACACATATCTACACTCAGCGGCTACTTTTTTCTGTACAGCTTTTCATTTAAAAAAATAGTAATAATATCAGCAACAAAATTCATTTATGCATCTAGATGTATTGAAGACGACTTTATGAAGTTCAAACTGCGCATAATAATGTTGAAAAATGGGGCTTGTGTTCTGGTGTTATAAGGGATGGTGGAAGTATTTCAAAAACTGCTTATTTAGAACTATTTGCACAAACAACTTTATCTATGTTATATAGATAATCGTGTTAAAATTGAGTAAATATTCCCTAATCACATCGCATTATCCCCCCTGCCAAATTGCATCGCATTGCCCCAGCACATCGCATCGCCCACCTACCAAATCGCATCGCCCCAGCACATCGCATCACCCACCAAATCGCATCGCCCCCAGCACATCGCATCGCCCCAGCGCATCGCCCCGCCAAATCGCATCGCCCCAGCACATCGCATCGCCCCAGCACATCGCATCGCCCACAGAACATCGAATTGCCCCAGCACATTGCATCGCCCCAGCACATCGCATCGCCCCCAGCACATCGCATCACCCCCTGCCAAATTGCATCGCCCCAGCACATCGTATTGCCAACCAACCAAAACGCATCGCCCCTACCAAAACACATCGCCCCCAGCACATCGCATCACCGCCCCACCAAATTGCATCGCCCCCGCCAAATTGCATCGCATCGACCCAGCACATCGCATCTCCCACCCACCAAATCGCATTGCCCCAGCACATCGCATCGCCCACCAAATCGCATCGCCCCAGCCAAATTGCATCGCCCTCCACTAAATCATATCGCCCAAGCACATCGCATCGCCCCAGCACATCGTATTGCCCACCCACCAAAACGCATCACCCCCAGCACATCGCATTACCCCCGCCAAATCGCATCGCCCCCCACCAAATCGCATCGCCCCAGCACATCGCATTGCCCCCCCACCAAATCGCATCGCACCCCCGCCAAAGTGCATCGCATCCCCCCACCAAATCGCATCGCCCCAGCACATCACCCCCGCCAAATCGCATCGCCCCCAGGACATCGCATCGCTCCCCCGCCAAATTGCATCGCCCCAGCATATTGCATCCCCCGCCAAATCGCATCACCCCCAGCACGTCACATTGTCCCCCGCCAAATCGCATCGCCCCCCCACCAAATCGCATCGCCCCAGCACATCGCATTGCCCCCGCCAAATCGCATCCCCCCGCCAAATTGCATCGCCACAGCACAGCGCATCGCCCCCCCACCAAATCGCATTCCCCCAGCACATCGCATTGCCCCCGCCAAATCGCATCGCCCCAGCAAATCGCATCGCCCCCAGCACATCGCATCGCCCCCACCAAATGGATGCGTTTGGGCACAGTGGATGTGCTTGATGAGCACATTGAGGCAGCATTTGATGGGCACAGTGGATGCTTTTGACGAGCACAGTGGTTGAGTTTTCTGGGTGCAGTGGCTGCATTTTATGGGTACAGTGGCTGTTTGATGGGCACAGTGAGGCAGTGTTTGGCACAGTGGATGTGTTCGATGGGCACAGTGAGGCAGCGTTTGATGGGCACAGAAGCAGCGTATTTGATGGCAGAACAATATTCTGTACTTGGACTTGCTATGCACGGGGCCCACCCCCCTCGCCGATCTCCGTTCTATCTCCCCCTCTATCACCAACTCTCCGCCCCCTCGAGTCCATAATTTTTTTGGACCCTGGACATACATAACATTTGCGCATTCGCGATTCGTGGCATGTTAGTGGGGTGGGCAGCGCTGTTGTGACGTTTAACCATCTCTCCGCCTCCACCCGCTACCATAATGTTTCTCGACTGCGAATAGCTCCCGCGCATGCGCGGTAAAGCCCCGCAATGCCAAGGCCCAGGGACGCCTATTGCCTCCTGGGATTGGTGACAAACATCTCCCAGGAGGCATAGCGGTCCGTGGATGACGCGCTCAGGCCGCCCGGAACCACGAAGTGAAGATGAAAATTAAATATAAAACAGTGAGTTTTTAAAAAAAATATATATGTATGCCAGATCTGAATAAGAGCTGCAGGGGATGCAGAAAACTTGTAAAAGAGGGTGGAACTCCACTTTAAGCGTATATGAAAAGTGAACTGTTAATTTGTATGATGGTATACTTCTAGCACTAATATTATTTTTGAATAGAAAAAAAAAAGCAGCCAACAAAATATATTAGAGAGAAATTAGGTCCTAAAATGTGTGTATTTATTGTGCTTCCTAATATCAACTTTGAAATTCACTTTTACTAATAAAATGATAAAAGAAAAAGAACAGAAAAAACCACTGTAAATATTTCCTTTAGTTTGTTTGAAAACTTTGCAAAGACTGTAAATTGTAAATACAATTTTCTTTTTTTTTCATCACAGCATTGTCATTTTAATAAGTAATTCCTCACACACAACATAGGCATACATACATTTAAGCCCCAAAACTCATTCTTCTACTCCTATATATGAGAATACCACACCTGTGAGACATTTTCACTGCCTTGATGCATAAAGAGGCCCAAAATCCATGAAACACCTTCAGACTTTCAAAGGGCAAAAATTGTGCTCTGGATTTCCTGACTACCGACTACCAGGACAGCGGAACACCCCAAAAATGACCATATTCTGCATAGTAGACTCTTTAATATATTTATTAGAGGCATTGTCAAGCCTTCGTTAATAAGGCTTGTAATCTTCCTATTGACTTTTTGGTTTAATTAGATTAATCTATGCTGCCATCTAGAGCCAGTTTTGTATAACTGTGCTATATCTATTTCAATGTAGTCATTTAGAATAGCTGGTTAGATTTGGTATATGCAAGCCTCCGTACTTTCATACCCATCAGGCCTTGCGTCAGCTTCTTCAGCCTTTTCCTCTTCCCTTTCACCCTGGAAGCAAGCACATCGGCTGCTAAGTTCTACGCTAGCCATCCGGATCCATCTTCGGTATGTTTACTATTTGTGTCTTCAGCTAGATAGATAGATAGGGAGGCACTAATTGTATGATCTTTTATCAATTGCATTTTGTTTGTATCTGTTACAGTTTTACTCTATCTTGTATCAATAAAAGTTCAAAACGATTCTGCGCCTACCGGAATGCATTGGTATGAGAGGAGTTATCAGTGTTCCCAAATACACCTCAGTCACGTGTAGTGAGAGGCATAACAGTAAAACAAAGGCTTCTAAGCACGGCTAGCATACAGAACACCAGTAAGACAGCAGTGTTATCAGCTACCATATAGCCAGACACCATGTGTTGTGGAATTTTAGGCTGTTGTTTACAGAGCACACAGCCTATAATTCCTGTGCTACCTAAGCACACACTTTAGATTCATCTTTTTGCAATAATGCTATCTTTAAGTTTGCTAAGTTCCACTCACCGTTCATTCCATCATTCATTCAAGGAAAGCACCAACACAGGTCTTATCACCAAGTCATCCCAGAGCCGACTGTCTAGCCGACGCCTACTCAAAGACTTTTATTAGCTTCCAAAGATCTCACAGACATGAGGTGATTGGCTGCAGCAACCAATCACCTCCCCCATGGGAGGTGACATCACAAGATGTCCCTTCCACACAGGAAAATGACAATACAAGGACATCCCCTCCAACAGGGTTTAAATATATACAATTCAATACAATAATACAATGCATGATGGCTAAAGTCTTATGGGCGTGTCCAGGCAGGGAAAGCGTGCATGCTCCCAGCAAACAAAGCCGCATTGCTTTAAAACATGGACGTTCTCCCTGACTATGAAACGATCATAAGCTCTCATATTACCGCTGATAAGAATCCTTATTCTGCGCTATTCCATAGAATAATGCATATTCAGATTATACTATTATTGAATGGGGGAGGGAGGCTATCTGCAGACGCGCGCTACGAATCCCAATCAATGTTGATTAGACACAGCAGAGACAAGAGCACGCATCTGCCTATAACCAATGATGTTGTTGCAGAGCGAGCATATCCCCTCCTCAACGATCGTCCGTGCTAATGCACAGAGGGCCCCCGTTGGTGGACATATCCGCACCCTGCAAACATCACACTCCTACCTCAAGACGTTTTCCCCTATCAGACGGGATTCAACCAGCCTCAGACTGCCCCAGCCAGCTCTTTAGGAGCGGGCTGCGGAAGTACTAACACTGGGTGACACTATGACAATACATCATAAAAATCTCCACAACACATGTCACGGACAAAGTCAGAGCACTTTGCAACAAGGTCAGACGTTTACTCCACGAGCACAAGGTCAGTGAAAAGCAGAACAATCGCCATTGCCCGCACAAAGGCGGAATCTGCAAAAGTAAAAACTGACTTTGCGGCAAAGGAAGCCAAAGTAAAAGCTACGTTCGCCGAAAAAGAGATGCAAATCCAACATAAAATTTGAAAAGTTACGCATGGAAATTGCATTAGAGAAACTAGCTGAAGAGAAGGAGTCAGTGGCTGCTGCAGCCGAGGCAGACATCTTATTTTTGCGCTATAAACAAAAATAGAGCGACAATTTAAAAAAAAAACAAAAGCAATATTTTTTACTTTTTGCTAAATTAACTACTTAAGCCCCAGAACATTAGGCTGCCTAAAGACCAGAGGATTTTTTGTGATTCGGCACTGCGCTGCTTTAACTGGTAATTGCGCGGTCATGCAATGTTGTACCTAAACAAAGTTTGCGTCCTTTTTTTCACACAAATAGAGCTTTCTTTTGATGGTATTTGATTGCCTCTGCGATTTTTAATTTTTTGCGATATAAACAGAAAAAGACAGATAATTTTGAAAAAAAATGATAATTTTCTACTTTTTGTTATAAGAAAAATCCAATAAACTAATTTTTTTTTTAAAGGGTACATTTTATTCAGAAAAAAAATAATTACACAGGTTACATTGCACAAAGCATAATCAGTACATAGGAGAGTATTTCTCGGATATCAAATCAGCAACCAATACTTATAATATAAGAAACATGTAGCTAATACACATAGCAGATAGATATTGGTTAATCGTCAGCACGCGGGGCCAACCCCCCCTATCTCCCGGTACATACCCCTACGTATGCTTATATAATGAAGGAATATGCAAACGGTAGCATCAAAAAAGAGGGGGAAAACCAAAACCAAAACCCCCAAAAAAAAGGGGGGGTTTAAAAACACACAAACAAAACAAAACCATAACAGGGGGGGGGGACCCAAGACCATAAGATCATCTTGACATATGTTTTTCCACCTTCAGAGGCCAAACTGCATGAGCACTATACCCATGTCACCGCCCAGCCTGTCCCACTCAAGATGAGCATGATGTCCAGACCATCTCACACCTCTATCTCTCCTGACACCGATTTGATCCATCCAGCCCATACTTTGTTAAAAAATTTCGGACACCCCCTGGAAATGTAAGTTAACTTATATTTTGGGAGGGCTCCATTAACCAAGTCAATCCAGTAGTGGAGCGACGGAGGCCTATCATCCTTCCACTTCAAAGCCAATGCTTTCTTAGCATGGAAGAAAAGTGTTCTCAAAAGAGTATTTTTAGAGTCTGACAATTCTTCATCCCCAAAGACACCCAGTATGCATCTGGCCGGATCACATATTTTCGGGAGAGCTAGTCTTTCCTCCAGGAATGACATAACACTCGACCAGAAGCCCCTCACCTGCGGACATAGCCATACCATATGAAAGAAATCACCTATCTCCACCCCACATCTGTTGCACTCAGGAGATTCCACCCTGCCCATCTTATGAAGTCGCTTCGGAGTACAATACACTTGATGTAGGAAGTTAAATTGAATGACTTTATCTCTGGCCGAAATCACAGATGGCAATAAAGATGCGGTGACTGCAGCCCAAGATTCCTCAGTGAGAGCTGGTATATCGCCTTTCCACTGCGCCTCCACCCTTTTCATCCTAGGGGATGGGGATGACATTAAAGAGAAATAATATCTCGATTCTAGTTTTGAGTGCTCTTTCTCAAGTAACAGTTTCTCCAGCTCTGAGTTCCTCAGCTGAACCTCCCGCAGGCCAAATTGAGCCGCTACAGCATGGCGCAGCTGAAGATATCTATAAAAGTAATTGCTGGGGCATTTATATTCAATCTGAAGATCCCTGAATGTCCTAAAAGTCTGGTTCCTGAACAGTTGATGCAGATACTTGAGACCATACTGAGCCCAGAATGCCCTATCAGGGATTTTACAGATCTCTGTGATTTGAGGGTTATACCACAAAGGTGCGTTAGGGGATAGGGTTAGCGGGCCACCCCCCGTTCATTTGTTACATATGTGAAAATTTTTATAGGAATGTTTAAGAATCTCTGCGCCTTGAGGTGGGTATGGGCCATTCCTGTAAAGTACAATAATGAGTGCCTCAAATAAGTGCATCAGGGCCGCCTGAGTTTCCACCGAAGCCACCTCCATCTAAGGGAAAAACCACCAGTGGCTGTGCGTCAGCTGTGCTGCTAAGTAGGAGCACTGTAAATTAGGTAATGCCAGTCCTCCACTCTGGACTGGTAAAAACAGAGTATCCAAGGATACCCGTGGTGGCTTATTGCCCAAGAGGAAAGAGGCCAAGATGGAATTGATTTCCGTGAACAATTTTTTGGGAACATATATCGGTGCATGCCACAGCACATACAGAAATCTAGGTAGGTAGATCATCTTAAATATGTTAATACGACCTAGGAGGCCGAGGGGCAGCTTGGACCAGGTCTGTAAGTTATCCTTCAGGCGCACCATCATTGGGCGTAAGTTATTTTTGATATACACTTTCAACGGCAACTGCACCTCCACCCCCAGGTACCGAAATCTGGAAACAACTTTCAAAGGGACCTCAGCTGGGAGATTCGGGGCATAGTCAGAGTCGATAGGGAAAATCACTAATTTATACCAATTTACTTTAAACCCAGAGTATCTACCGAACTTCGTAATCCTAGATAATGCTGCGTTCAGGGAACCCTCTGCCTCCGCTAGATATAATAGCATATCATCTGCATATAAAGGAGGTTTTTTCCTCCTTAGAGTTTATCCAACAGCCCTTTACCTCTACATCTCCACTCAACTGGACCGCCAATGGCTCTATTGCCAGAGCAAACAACAGGGGAGACAGCGGACACCCCTGCCGAGTGCCCCTAGCTATTTCAAAGGTTTCTGTCACGGTGTTGTTAACCCTCAAGCGTGCTAGCGGTTTAGAGTACAGCAACTTTACCCAGTTAATAAATTTAGGGCCAAAGCCAAATCTTTCTAGGGCCGCCCACAAGTAGGGCCACTCAATCGAGTTGAAGGCTTTATGGGCATCTAACGACACTACAATTCAGGTATCTGGAGCAGGGCCTACAGATTGTAGTACAGTAAAGAATCTCCTCAAGTTTATAGCCGTGGATCTCGTTGGGATGAATCCCGTCTGGTCAGGGTGGTCCCTATTACTCCATTCAGACGCTGAGCTAGAAGTTTGGCTAAAATTTTTGCGTCAACGTTTATGAGGGAAATGGGCCTATAGGATTCACACTGTTCATGGTCGTTATGGGGCTTCGGTATCAGCACAATCAATGCCTCCCACATTGAGTCAGGAAGTATCCCCTTGTTCATAGCGTCTTTATATACCTCCAACAAAGTGGATGCCATAAACTCCTTATAAGTAGTATACCACTCAGCAGGGTACCCATCTAAACCAGGGGTTTTGTTAGGGTTCATAGAGAGCATTGCAGACAGGACTTTGTCAGTGCTGAAAGGAAGGTCCAAGTCTTCTGCCATCTCTCTCGACAGCACCTTCAGAGGGACTGGCGCTAAAAACTGACAGACCTCTTCCTCCCGATAATCCACCCTAGTCTTATAAAGGTCGGAATAGAACTCCAGAAAAACATTAGCCATATCCTCTTGCTCGGTACATGGAAGGCGACTTTTATTATATATCCTAGGGATAGAGGCCGAAGCCTGTTGCGAGTGAGCCAAATATGCCAACAATTTACTATTTTTGTCACTGAACTCAAGGATACGCTGTGATTGATATAACAGCTTCTTCTGGGTTTTCTCCACTACCACCAAATCCAGCTGCCTGGCCTTATCTCTCCATTCCCTGAAGTTGCGCGGAGTAGGATTAGCGATATACTCCACCTCCGCCTCCGCAGCAACTTGTTCACAGTCCTTCACCTTCCATTCCCTATCAGCTCTAAATTGTTTAATTAGCTCCGAGATAGATCCCCGAAGGGTGGCTTTAAATGCATCCCAGGTAGTCCCAAGCGGCACCTCCCCTCTATTTTCCAACCAAAAATTAGTTATTTCCTTGGCGGTTGGCCTTTCAAAACACTCCTCCTCCAGCCACATGGGGCTCAGTCTCCAAGGCTTGGAACCCCAAGACCTACCAATGGTGACCGACACCAGTAAGGGGGAGCGATCCGAAATAGCCCTTGGTAGGTATCGCACATCAGCCACCCTCTGCAAGACCTCCCCCGTTACAAAACACATATCCAGTCTAGATAGAGTGTTATATGTGGAGGAGAAGCATGAAAACTCCCTCACATCAGCGTGTTTCCAACGCCACACCTCCACCAGACCATAGTGATCCATGCAACCAGCCAATGGAGAAGTGCAGCTGGAGACCGTTTTAAATCTATCCATATCAGGCGAAAGTACAGCATTAACATCTCCCGCCATAATAATAGGCCCCTTGGCCACCAGGAGCACCTTCGCCATTATCGTATCCCATAATGCAATAGTAAACGGCGGCGGAATATAAATTGCCACAAATGTCTGGGGGGTGTTATGTCATAGTGATTCTCAATATAGATATCTGCCGAAGGGTTTGTAACGACACCCCCAAATACGAAAGGGGTTTAACGCCATTTCCGATATTCCCTCTCCTGGACACAAATTCACTGCCGATCCTCCACACTCAGACGACCACTTCCCATAGGAATTAATCCTTCCGAAAGAACGAGACGCACTCTGTATCTTTCCAACATGAACTACTTTATTATGAGAAAACCCAGGTCTTTTTATACACTCAACGAATCCTGCATTAATCTACATGAACAATGGTCCAACTCCACCCACAACATAACAAGGCCCAATACACATTATTTTGACACCTCCTAGAAGACAACAGGTTAGCTTTTGTCTCCCAATACCCATCTGATCAGACCCACCCAATTTACATGAGTCAATTAGCTACAGCTGCTGTCTCAGACCCTTGACCTTTAGACTAGCCTTACTGTCTCCCATTTATCAAAAGACTTCACACAATATTTGCATAACGAACTTTCAATACACATCTTACAATGAAAGGACCTGTAGCCTTTCTGTCTGCTAGTTCCACAACGTATAATTACAGACTTAATTACCACAAGCCACACTAGACAGTAGAATGTAAATCACTCCCCACCTCATCACAGCAATGATTACACAACCCCCACACACAGTATACATCCAATCTATATACAATATATATATACACAGCATTGAATCTGATTAGTACAGATCATAGTGGGGTTTTCCTTCACCCTGTGCCCCAAGTGAGACACAGGGTGGTTTACACATAAGAGGCATTGGGGAAGCTGAAGCAAGGGTATCTCATACTTTCTAGGAGATTCTGGGTTCCCTGGGCCCTCCTGTTACAGGGGTCAGTTACGATTTTTTCCAAGGTATAAATTAGTGACTTGGTTATTAACCACCTCCCTACTGTGCACGAAAACCCCCTTCCTGCCCAAGCCATTTTTCAGCTTTCAGCGCTGTTACACTTTGAATGACAATTGTGCGGTCGTGCGACGTGGCTCCCAAACAAAATTTGTGTCCTTTTTTTCCCACAAATAGAGCTTTCTTTTGGTGGTATTTGATCACCTCTGCGGTTTTTATTTTTTGCGCTATAAACAAAAGAAGAGCGTCCAGTTTGGAAAAAAAACACTATTTTTTACTTTTTGCTATAATAAATACCCATTTTTTTTTTAAATAACATTTTCCTCAGTTTAGGCCGATACGTATTCTTCTACATATTTTTGGTAAAAAAAAAAAAAAAAAAAAAAAATCGCAATAAGCGCGTATTGATTGGTTTGCGCAAAAGTTATAGCGTGTACAAAATAGGGGATAGATTTAGAGCATTTTTATTTTTTTATTAGTAATGGCGGCGATCTGCGATTTTTTATTGTGACTGCGATATTGCGGCGGACACATCGGACACTTTTGACACATTTTTGGGACCATTCACGTTTATACAGCGATCCCTGCTATAAAAATGCATTGATTACTGTATAAATGTGATTGGCAGGGAAGGGGTTAACCACTAGGGGGCGGGAAGGGGTTAAATATGTTCCCTCAATGTGTTCTTACTGTGGGAGGAGGGGACTGACTGGGGGAGGTGACTGATGGTTGTCCCTATGTACAAGGGACACACCATCAGCCTCCTCTCCCTCACAGGACGTGGATCTCTGTGTTTACACACAGAGACCCACTTTCCTGCTCGTTTCCCGGGCAATCGCGGGTGCCCGGCGGCAATCGCGGCCGCCGGGCACGCGCACCGGGGCCTTGTGAACGCGGCGGGCGGGCGCGCGCCGCTGGCGGCGAGCGCGCGCCTTCTAGCTCGTTTTAAAGGGAGGACGTCATATGACGTCCTCCCAGAACGAGAGTATCCTCCGCCCGCCGTCAATTGACAGTGGGCGGTGGACAAGTGGTTAAGATAGACACTCCTCTAGCGTAGTTGGAGTAGGTGGAATGAAAGGCATGTTTTACAAACGCCTTCTGTAAGGCCATAACCTTAGAGCCTACCAAATGAGTTAACTGGAGGAAAATAATTTGGGGTTTGTGCCTCTGAATATAATTAAAGACTAGTGCCCTCTTAACTTTTGAATTGAGACCTCTCACATTCCAGGAGAGAAGTTTGAATGTACTAAGCCTGTCCGCCATATCGGGAGGCGATTACATTATGGCACCTGGTGAACCAGGACAATGGTGGATAGATCCTCCTTATTAATGAGAAGCATACGGCGAACAAGAAATTATGCGCAGTACAGTAAATGTCAATGGGTAAACGTGGAATAATAACATGAGTCCCCAAAAAAAAAAAAAAAACGGAGGAAAAAAAAACAAAAAAAAACATGAGTTTGAAAAAATAAAACCAGAAAAAACAATGTCCCCAACAGTAGGACTGGTGATCCAGAACAGTGGAACACAAATTCCCCACCCCCCTCCCTGCCCGCAGTCCCCAACATTCTACAGGCTTTTTCCCCTAACATTAGTTTCACCCCAACAGGGGGAGCCCTTCCTTATCCAGCCGAATACTTAGGTCCCCTAAAGGGGGGTATATCTCCTGCGCCAGCCAGGCAAGAAGATTTTAGGGGTAAGTACGTGATGGGTAACAGAGCATTAAAGGAACCGCATTGATTGTAGAACATAGTTAAGCAGTCTCACAGAACTGAATAAGTACAGGATCAATCAGACCGGAGATGTTTAGACAGGGAAGACCAAATATCATCTCAAAGGAAGTGTGTGCCCACTCAGTTTCCGCCAGTATGGCTTCAGCAGCCTTGGGGGATCCCCCCCCAGGCCATGTAATGTACTTACATAACAGGGGCAAAGGCAGATGTATTATCCAGGTCCCAGGGACTCCAGCCAGTGATTAGCCTCCCTGGGCGACATGAAGAATTGTGCCTTGCCCTTATGAATGACTCGCAGCTTTGCTGGGTATAGCATACTGTAAGGCAGGATTGTGCTCCCTCAGACGCTGCTTCACACTTTGGAATGCTGCTCTCTGCTTCTGCGTGGCCGCAGAGAAATCAGGGAAGATGGATATACGGGTATTGTCGAACAGCAAGTCAGGCATGGTGCGTGCTTTACGGAGGATTGTTTCCTTATCCCTGAAGTGGAGGAACAGGGCCAGCATCGGTCTAGGATATCTACCCGGTTGAGGAGCCCTCAGGGGGACCCTTTGCGCCCGTTCAATGGCGAACAGGTGGGAGAAGCTATCCACGCCAAAGGTTTGCTGAAGCCAGGATAGGAGAAACTCCTCCGGGTTCTTCCTCTCTGCTCCTTCCGGGAACCCCAGGAATCGGAGGTTGTTCCTCCTGAGCCTGTCCTCAATGTGCCCCAGCTTGGCCTCCTGGCACTTGTGGTCCACCGCCATGTCTCTCACCTGGACCATTAAGGGGTTCACGTCATCCTCTACTGCGCTTATGCGTTGCTCTGTCTGTGTAACCCTTTGCCTCACTTTGTGCACATCAGCTTTGAGGAGAGCAAAGTCCACCCTGATGGTTTCTATCTGAGTAGCCAGCGCTGCATGACAGCTTTTAACCACTTAACAACCACCTGCCGACAAATAACGTCGACAAGGTGGTTGCTTAACTCTGGGAGGACGTTATATAACGTCCTCCCAGAATCGCGCTCCCGCGCGCCCCCTGGGGCGCGCACACGGGAAACTCCTCTGGACCCGGCGGATCACGAATCGCGGTAAATCGCCGCTGATAGCGGCCGTTTACCACGTGATCGCTCCGTCAAATGACGGAGCAATCACTTGTAAACAGACCGGCGTCATGTAATGACGCCGGTTCCTCCCTCCCCTCTCTGTACCGATCGGTACAGTGTGAGAGGAGAGGGGAGGGTGCAGATCAAGGCAGCAGCGCTGTGGGCTGGATCTGTGACAATTGCAGTCACAGATCCAGCCATCCATCCATCCCTGCTCAGCCATCCCTGTGCTATACCCTGCCAATACTCTGCAATACACCCTGCCAATACTCTGCAAAATACCCTGCCAATACTCTGCAAAATACCCTGCCAATACCCTGGTGCAATTCTCTGCCAATACCCTGGTGCAATACTCTGCAATACCCTGGTGCAATACTCTGCAATACCCTGTGCAATACTCTGCAATACCCTGTGCAATACTCTGCAATACCCTGCGCAATACTCTGCAATACTCTGCAATACCCTGCGCAATACTCTGCACAATACTCTGCAATACCCTGCACAATACTCTGCAATACCCTCCACAATACTCTGCAATACCCTCCACAATACTCTGCAATACCCTGCACAATACTCTGCAATACCCTGCACAATACTCTGCAATACCCTCCACAATACTCTGCAATACCCTCCACAATACTCTGCAATACCCTCCACAATACTCTGCAATACCCTCCACAATACTCTGCAATACCCTGCCATACACCGCAATACCCTGCCATAGTCCGCAATACCCTGCCATAGTCCGCAATACTCCGCAATGCCCGGCAATACTCCGCAATGCCCGGCAATACTCCGCAATGCCCGGCAATACTCCGCAATGCCCGGCAATACTCCGCAATGCCCGGCAATACTCTGCAATAACCACTTCCCGCCCTCCGGCCGTCATATGACGTCCTTGACTTTGTGCGGGGATATCTGAATGATGGGAGCAGCTACAGGCATCGTTCAGATATTAGCTTTTTCAGCCGGCGATTCCCTACACCATAACAACAATCATAGTGGCTGTTCCGCTGCTTGATCATTCTTACGGGAGGCGAGAGGGGATGTCCCCCCCCCCGCCGCCCTCCGGTGCTTCTACCGACTCACCGCTACGATCAAAGCCAGGATTGTTGTTTTTTTTTTGTATTTTTTTCAGGCTTCCCAGCCTAGAGGTGAGATGTGGGGTCTTATTGACACCCCCCCCCCCCATATCTCACTGTAAAGAGGACCTGTCATGCCATATTCCTATTACAAGGGATGTTTACGTTCCTTGTAATAGGTATAAAAGTGATCAAAAAAATGTTTGGGGCGGAAAAAACATGTCAAACTAAAATAAATAAAGTAAAATGAAGAATAAATTTTTTTTTTTTTAAAGCGCCCCTGTCCCCGTGAGCTCGCATACAGAAGCGAACGCATACGTAAGTCCCGCCCACATATGAAAACGGTTTTCAAACCACACATGTGAGGTATCTCTGCGAACGTTAGAGCGAGAGCAATCATTTTGGCCCTAGACCTCCTCTGTAACTCAAAACATGTAACCAGTAAAAATATTTAAAGCGTCGCCTATGGGGATTTTTTAAGTAGCGAAGTTTGGCGCCATTCCACGAGTGTGTGCAATTTTTAAGGGCGACATGTTAGGTATCTATTTACTCGGCGTAACTTCATCTTTCACATTATGCAAAAACATTGGGCTAACTTTACTGTTTTTTTTTTTTTTTTTAGCACAAAATTTTTTTTCCGTAAAAAACGCGTTAAAAAAATTGCTGCGCAAATCTCGTGCGAGATAAAAAGTTGCAACAACCACCATTATATTCTCTAAGGTCTTTGCTAAAAAAACATATATAATGTTTTGGGGTTCTATGTAATTTTCTAGCAAACAAATGATGATTTTTACATGTAGGAGAGAAATGTCAGAATTGGCCTGGGTGCTCCAGAACGCCTGAAGGTGCTCCCTGCATGTTGGGCCTCTGTATGTGGCCACGCTGTGTAAAAGTCTCACACATGTGGTATCGCCATACTCGGGAGGAATAGCAGAATGTGTTTTGGGGTGTAATTTGTGGTATGCATATGCTGTGTGTGAGAAATAACCTGCTAATATGACAATTTTGTGAAAAAAAAAAAAGAGAAAAAAAAAATCTTGATTTTGCAAAGAATTGTGGGAAAAAATGACAACTTCAAAAAACTCACAATGCCTCTTTCTTAATACCTTGGAATGTCTACTTTCCAAAAAGGGGTCATTTGGGGGATATTTGTACTTTTCTGGCATGCTAGGGTCTCAAGAATTGAGATAGGCCGTCAGTACTTCAGGTGTGATCAATTTTCAGATATTGGCACCATAGCTTGTGGACTCTATAACTTTCACAAAGACCAAATAATATGCACCAATTTGTACTTATTTTTACCAAAGATATGTAGCAGTATAAATTTTGGCCAAAATTTATGAAGAAAAAATAGTAATTTGCAAAATTTTATAACAGAAACGAAAAAAAAATCATTTTTTGACAAAATTTTCAGTCTTTTTTCTCTTATAGCGCAAAAAATAAAAAACCCAACAGTGATTAAATACCACCAAAAGAAAGCTCTATTTGTGTGAAAAAAAGGACAAAAAATTCATATGGGTACAGTGTTGTATGACTGAGTAATTGTCATTCAAAATGTGAGAGCACCGAAAGCTGAAAATTGGTCTGGTTATTAAGGGGGTTTAAGTGCCCAGTTGTCAAGTGGTTAATGGTGTCCATTATCTGCATCAGGGTCGGTTCACTCACCTGTGTACCGGAGCCACTCTCCTCCGGTTCTGATTGGGGAGAGGGCAGGGGATTTGCAAAGGGGTCCGTAGGTTCAGGCCAGTCCATCTCTTCCTCGGTACACTGGCGGCCGGCAGAAGCAGACGGAGCGCACCGCTCCTTCACAGAGCGAGCGCCATTTTGGGATGCCTCGTGAGCAAACTTTGCCAGCTTCTCTGCGGGCGTAGGATCCACACTCGGGTCCATATTTCACCATGGCTGGGGTCCCGATGTGTTCACCGAGCGGGTCCGGTATGGTGGCGGCGAAATTATCAGGTCTGTGAGTATGCAGGATAGTGCAGGATGATAGTGCGGTCGGAGCTCCGAGGAAAAGTTACCTCACATACCGGAAGTTGGACACGCCCCAATAAACGAAATTTTAGTCATACATTTAGGCCAAAATGTATTCAGCCACATGTCTTCGGTAAAAAAAATGTCAATAAGCGTATATTTATTGGTTTGTGCAAAAGTTATAGCGTCTACAAACTAGGGTACATTTTCTGGAATTCAAGTGATTGAATAATGACAAAAAAAATTTTTTTTTTTACAAAAAGTTGTCACTAAATGATATATTGCTCACACATGCCATGGTTATATGTGGAATTGCACCACAAAATAATTTTTTCTGCTTCTCCTGAGTACGGGGATACCACATGTGTGGGACTTTTTGGGAGCCTAGCTGCGTACGAGGCCCCGAAAAACCAATCACCGCCTTTAGGATTTCAAAGGGCGTAAATGTTTGATTTCACTCCTCACTACCTATCACAGCTTCGAAGGCCAAAAAAGGGCAAGATAGCACAACCCCCCCCCCCCCCCAATGACCCCATTTTGGAAAGTAGCCACCCCAAGCTATTTGCTGAGAGGCATGGTGAGTATTTTGCAGCTCTCATTTGTTTTTGAAAATGCAGAAAGAAAAGAAAAAATAGGATTTTTGTACTCACCGTAAAATCAATTTCTCTGACATCCATGGACCGACACGGCGGCTCTTAATCACTGAACGTGTGGGTATATGTCCCTTCTTTCAGGAGAAGACCTAGACAGAATGTTAAATGTTAAAACATTCTAGAACAAACCAGAGCTGAACAGCCCTGCCCAGGGGGCGGTCCCTCCGGACATCACCCTCCCACCTGCAGCTAGCAGACCTCAGTTTGTAACAAAGCAGTACAAACTTAAAAGGAAGGGTGGGTGCCGTGTCGGTCCATGGATGTCAGAGAAACGGATTTTACGGTGAGTACAAAAATCCTATTTTCTCTTATCATCCATGGACCAACACGGCGGTTCTTAATCACTGAACGTGTGGGATGTCCCAAAGCAGTGTCAATAGGGATGGGAGCAGTATAAATGGAAAAACCAAAAAACTTCACTCCAAACAAGGCAGAGCTCCTCAACGGAGGAGTTGTCACTTGAAACAGTGGCCTGCAACACCTTGCGGCCGAAGGAAGCATCCGGAGATGCAGCCACATCAACCCTATAAAACTTAGAAAAGGTATGAACAGACGACCAGGTCACCGCCTTGCACACTTGTGCAACCGACACTTGATGTCGGAAAAACCCAGGAAGCACCAATTGCCCTGGTGGAATGCGTCGTAACCGGAAAGGGAGGCGCCCGCCCCATGAGAGCATAGGCTTGAAAGACGGTTTGTCCGATCCACCTAGAAAATGGTGGCAGACGAAGCCGCTTGGCCCTGTTTCTGACCAGAGACAGTCAAACAGAGTCAGACTTCCGAATAGAAGCAGTAGCAGACAGGCACACCGGCAAGGCTCGTACCACATTCAAAGTGTGCCGCGCACACTCTGGGATGCGATGGGTGAGGACACAAGGACGGGAGGACAATGTCCTCATTTAGGTGAAAGGTCGAGATCACCCTTGACAAAAGAGAAAGTCGCGGATGTAACACCGCCTTATCCTTATGGATGACTAAATATGGCGACTTGCAGTACAAGGTCGCCAACTCAGACACTCGTCTAACAGAAGTGATTGCCACTAAAAGGGCCACCTTCTGAGACAAAGTCAAGAGGGGAATATCCCTGATATTCTCAACAGGAGGTTCCTGGAGAACCGAGAGTACCAATTCCGATCCCACGGTGGGAGAGGAGACTTGACAGGAGGGAGCACATGGCGAACCCCCTGCACAAGGGTGCTAACCAAGGAATGACCCGCTAGTGTTCGCCAAAGAAGACGGCCAAGGCCGAAATATGACCCTTAATGATACTCAAAGCGAGACTTTGGGCCACTCCATGCTGCAGGAAACGCAGGAATCTAGGGACGGAATACGTCCGAGGACGTCAGTCCAGCTCTTCGCACATGGCGATGTAAGCTTTCCAGGTACGGAGATAGATCATTCTGGAGGAAGACTTCCGTGCCCTTAATATGGACGAAATGACCGAGTCCGAGAGACCTCGGTCTCTCAACACCTGGCTTTCAACAGCCATGCCGTTAAGGCCAGAGACTGTAAAGGCAGGATGAAATATAGGACTTTGAGACAGAAAGTCCTCCCTTATTGGCAACCGCCAGGGAATGGCCGCGACGAGATGTACCAGATCGGCGTAACAGTGAAGCCGAGGCCAATCCGGAGCAATGAGGATCACCGGAATTCCCTCGGTCGCCACCCTGCGCAGCAGGCGAGGGAGCAACTGCAGTGGAGGATAAACGTATATCAGGTGATAATGACCCCATGGGCCACTAACGCCTCTGAAGCATCCACCCAAGGATCCCTGGATCTGGCCACAAATCTCGACACCTTGCGATTAAGTCGAGAGGCCATCGGGTCCACCTCCGGCGTGCCCCACCGTCTGTGTGGCAAAGGAGTTGAAGAAATACCTCCGGGTGCAAGGACCACTCTCCCTGGTCCAGCGTCTGGCGACTCAAATAGTCCGCCAGTTCTATGCCCTGAACACTTCTTTTAGCCCACTTCAGGGTACGGGGGGCCTCGGAAGCCGCAGCTGAGCTCCAAGACCCCCCTTGATGGTCGACATACACCACCGCCGTGACTTTGTCCGTCTGGATCCTAATGGAGCGATCCTGCAATCTCTCAGACCACGAGGAGAGGCACAGTCTGATGGCCCGTATTTCCAGAACATTGATCGCAAACGGGCTTCTTACGGAGTCCAAGCCCTTGGGCCAACAGGACTCCCCAGACTACACCCCAGCCATTCAGGCTGGCGTCCGTAGTGAACACCTTCCATTGGACGGGGAGGAACGACTTCCCGGACCGAAGAGCCGGGAACCCAAACCACCATGTCAGGGACGCCCTGACCAGGTGACTCACCTGGATCAGAAAATCCAAAGACAACGGGGATTTGTCCCAAGTGAACAAGATCTCCTTCTGCAATGCCCTGGTGTGTGATTGGGCATACGGAACGGCCTCGAAAGAGGCCACCATGAGTCCCAGGACTCCCATGCAAAAACGGATTGACGACCATTTTTTGGGATGTCAGCACCCGCACTGCAGACTGAAGTGTCAGTAGCTTCCCCGGAGGTAGGAATACCTTTGCCTCCAAGGAGTCCAGAATCAGACCGAGATACTCCAGACGTTGAGTCGGGACCAGGACTGACTCCTGAATGTTTAGGAGCCACCCGAAGTCCCTGAGGGTCTGACTGAGGATAGTCACACTGTCTTCTAATTCTGAGCCATTTCCTGCTCTGAGAAGATCGTCCAGATAGCCCACGACAGCGATACCTCGCCGTCTCATCAAAACTAGAACCAGCGCAAGCACCTTGGAGAACACCCTCGGTGCCAAGGCTAGGCCGAAGGAAGAGCCACAAATTGATAGTGGACTTCACCGATCTCAAGCGTAGAAACTTCTGGTGACTTGCGCAGATCGGAACATGTAAGTAGGCGTCCTTGATGTCCAAGGTCGCCAGAAAATCCCCTTGACGGAGTGTATTGATCACCGTGCGAATGGATTCCATGCGGAACTTTTGCACCTTCACGAAGGCATTCAGGACCTGAGGTCCAAGATAGGCCGAACCCCGTCCCTTTTTTGGGACGACAAACAAATTCAAGTAGAATCCCTGAAACCTCTCCTGTGGCGGAACCGGCACAATCACTCCGGACCTGAGCAATCCTGAATAGGCCCCATAGGGCTGCCCGACGGGCAGGAAGGAGAGGAAGATTTGAGGGAAGAATCTGTCTGGGACCAGGAACGGAAACCTATCCTGTAACCTGAGGTGATCACCTTGCCCACCCACCGGTAGGAGATCCGGGAGGTCCACCGATCCGTGAACCTGCAAAGTCGTCCCCCCTACCCCAGAGTCGGGTGGGGGCAAGACTTCACGCGGAGGCAGGCTTGGGGAGGCGGCTTGTTTGGCTTACGCACCCAGGGGCACTTGTGTCCACCAGCCGCACCGCTGACATTCTGGGAGGGCCTCCCCGTTGACTGACGAAAAAACCCCCTTTTTTTGCTGGAAAGGAAGGACCCTTCTTACGGCGGCCTCCTTACCTTGCAAGCCTGAGGAAGAAGAGTGCTTTTACCTCCCGTGACATCCTTGATGATGGCACCGAAAATCCTACCACCTTTAAATGGTATCTCCGTCAGAGGCTTTTTAGAAGCTGGTCAGCAGACCAGCATTTCAACCAGATCAGACAACGCAATACCACCGCCAAGACAGAGGCCCTGAGATATAAGGGGCCGTGTCTAACGTGGCGTCGCAACATAAACCAGGCCCTGCACCATTTGGTGGGCCAGAGCAATAGTGTCTGGAGGAAGATTATGCTCCTGTACAGTTTGGTGCAAAATCTTTTGCCCAACCCGTAAGTGTCTGAGACACAAGGGTCGCCGCTACCACAGGCCGTAGGGCGGACCCCAACAAGGCAAACATGGCTCTGCTCACCACTTCTGACCTCCTGTCAGTGGGGTCCTTAAATGCAGGAGTCCCCTCTATCGGGTGGCCTTGTTCAACCGGGCGACTGGAGGGTCGACCACTGGGGGAGAAGCCCACGTTTTAAGTAGGGCATCTTCAAAGGGGTATCTGATAGGCAAACGCCGCAGGACCATAAAAGTCTTCTGCGGCTTTTACCCCAGTCCTCATCAATGAGCTGGTCAAAGAAAGGTACATATGGAAAAAAACTTGTTTTAGAAGGCCCGGCCCTAAGGAACCAGAGGAGACTGTCCGCCTGAGGTTCTACATCCGCAGCATTTAGCTTGCGAGTGTCCCTCACTGCATCAATGAGTTCACTAACAAGCGCCCTGTCATTTACTGACACAGAACTGGAGTCTTCCTTGCAAGGAATGTCCTGTTCAAAACCATCAAATATATTCAGAGCTAGGGTAGTGAACGGTAGTGGCTAGGCCCATATCTGAATCAGCGCACACCCCCCCCTTTTTTTTTTCGTGGAAATAAATTGGGGAGAGGAGCTTTTTTGCTCCCTTGCACTCAAACACTACTTCCCTCCTGGTCAGAATGATTCCAGGACTGCCGACAACTGGTCCATAAGGACCGCAGGTGCAGGAGCACTGCCAGTTGTCTCTAACAAGTGTGAAGAAACAGGGGAACCAGACTCCATGTTGCCACCCTCTGAGACCTTATTCACCATTATAGTGAATAATACAGCCCACCCACTGACTGTGCTGGGGCTGAGGAGGGGATACCCGGAGTACGCACCACCCCCAGGGACCGCTCGGTACCGCTGTATGAGCCGCGCTGTAGCGCGAGCCTGAGGAGAGTGAAGAATCTGTGAGGAGATGTGGTATTTTTGCGCCGTTCAGCAGCGCCGCTAGAGGCCGAAAACCAAACTGAAAGAGCCGCGGCCACAAGAAAATGGCCGCCGGGTGCCTGTATAACTGTGCTTTGAGCAGCGGCAAAATGGCCGCCGATGGCGCACTTTTTAAATTTAAAACACAGCGCCAATGGCGCACGTAAAAAAAAAAACACACACATTCCCCCAGAACACTTCCCAAGTGACTAACAGCCATGGAGCGGCCCCCACAGGGCAGAGTGACCCCCCAAGCATCCCCACACAGCACAGCAGCAGAACAGAGTGCAGAGAGCAGCATAACAGGGGGGAGACAGGGAGAACCCCCCACACACAGAAACACAGCCAGCATGTACTCACCTTGCAGCAGGAGAGACTACTTACCCGTCCCGCAAGCACCTTGGAGAACACCCTCGGTGCCAATAGAGGGACTCACTGGCTTGTTTCAGACAGACCTATCACAGAGTCGAACTGCATAGCTGTCGGCCCGGTCAACCGCGAAAGATACAGTAGGTACTGTTCAATCTTGAGAGGACCGTGGGAGCATGAAAGCAACCCGGCCACCCCTGGAGCCATGGGGTATGTCGTGAACTGAGTCTCACGCACACAAGGCGAGGATCAGCACGCTCGATGGTCGGACAGGGAAGACTACGAGGATACTAGTGTACCCAACCTGTTGCCCAGCCGACAGTTGATTGAAGGTCTCAAAAGTAAAATCTTCCAGGAGACTGGCTCCTGAGAGAGCCATGTCTTCTCCTTCTGCTAGGCAGAAAAAAACTGAGGTCTGCTAGCTGCAGGTGGGAGGGTAATGTCCGGAGGGACCGCCCCCCTGGGCGGGGCTGTTCAGCTCTGGTTTGTTCTAGAATGTTTTAACATTTAACATTCTGCCTAGGTCTTCTCCTGCAAGCAGGGACATATACCCACAGGTTCAGTGATTAAGAGCAGCCGTGTCGGTCCACGGATGATAAGAGAAATTCATTTTTTTATTTTTTACATTTTCAAAATTGTGCCAGAAAGCGAGATCTGCAAAATAGTCACCTCTCAGCAAACAGTTTGGGGTGTCTACTTTCCAAAATGAGGTCATTTGGGGGGGGGGGTTTTGTGTCATCTTGGCATTCCATAGCCTCCGAAACTGTGATAGGCAGTGAGGAGTGAAATCAAAAATGTAAACCCTTAGAAAGCCTGAAGGCGGTGCTTGGTTTTCGGGCTCCCGTACGCGGCTAGGCTCCCAAAAAGTCTCACATGTGGTATTCCCATACTCAGGAGAAGCAGTAGAATGTATTTTGGGGTGTAATTCCACATAGCATGTTTGAGCAATATATCATTTAGTGACAACTTTGTGCAAAAAAAAAACAAATGTATTTTTCCCGCAACTTATGTCAAAATATAAAATATTTCATGGACTCGACATGCCTCTCAGCAAATAGCTTGGGGTGTCTATTTTCCAAAATGGGGTCATTTGGTGGGTGGGGGGGGGGGGTTGAACTGTCCTGGCATTTTATGCACAACTATTAGAAGCTTATGTCACACATCACCCACTCTAACAACTTTTTGTTTACATGCAAAAAAAAAAAATTTTTTGCAAGAAAATTACGTTGAACCCCCAAACATTATATATATTTTTTTAAAGCAAAGGCCCTACAAATTAAAATGGTGGGAGTTGCATTTTTTTTTCCACACAGTATTTGCGCAGCGATTTTTCAAACGCATTTTTTTGGGAAAAAACACACTTTTTTTTATTTTAATGCACTAAAACACACTATATTGCCCAAATGTTTGATGAAATAAAAAAGATGATCTTAGGCCGAGTACATGGATACCAAACACGACATGCTTTAATATTGCGCACAAACGCACAGTGGCGACAAACTACATACATTTTTAAAAGCCTTTACAGGTTACCACTTTAGATTTACAGAGGTGGTCTACTGCTAACATTACTGCCCTCGATCTGACCTTCGCGGTGATACCTCACATGCATGGTGCAATTGCTGTTTACATATGACGCCAGACCCACGCTTGCGTTCGCCTTTGCGCAAGAGCAGGGGGGGGGACAGGGGTGCTTTTTTTTTTATTATTATTTATTTTGCTTTTTTATTTTATTTTTAAACGGTTCCTTCCATTTTTTTTTTTTATATATTTTTTTTGTTCTCAGAGAATGTAAATATCCCCTATGATAGCAATAGGTAGTGACAGGTACTCTTTTAAAAAAAATTGGGGTCTGTTAGACCCTAGATCTCTCCTCTGTCCTCAAAGTATCTGACCACACCAAGATCGGTGTGATAAAATGCTTTCCCAATGGCGCTGTTTATATCTGGCGAAATCTAAGTCATGAAATGCTCATAGCTTCGGGTTTCTTAGGCCATAGAGATGATTGGAGCCGTTCTGGTCTTTGATCAGCTCTATGGTCAGCTGGCGGAACCACCGGCTGCATTCTCAGGTTCCCTGTTGGGACAGGAGAGCCAGAGAAAACCATGGAAGACGGTGGGAGGGGTGGGGACATTCCCTCCCACTGCTTGTAAAAGCAGTCTAGAGGCTAATTAGCCACTAGGATTAATTTTACATAAAAGCCGACCGCTGGTTGAAAAGAATGATACCAAGATGATACCTAAACCTGCAGGCATCATTCTGATAAAACCACTCAAAGTCCAGCAACATACCAGTACGTTGCTGGTCCTTGTTGGGCATATATTGTAATCTTTTTTTTTTCCATGCAGCCTGTGCGCTGAACGAAAAAAAAAGAGATTGATCGGTGGGTATGCCCACCATTAGAATACCTCCTTTCATCCACCCACTTCTAATGATGGGCATACATGCACCATTTATATATAAAAAGAAAAAATATAGTAGCGCTAAACCTGAAATATAAACCCTGAGTGTGGGTATTATATAGTGATCAAAAAAGTGTAAAATCACTTATGAATTACCGTAAGTGACACAAAAATCAACCTAATAACATGCAAACACAAAATTGATAATATGAATAAGAAACACAATCTAAAGTGAATGAGACAGTGTAAAAATAAAATATTCAAAAATTTGTTACAAAGCATATAAAGTTCATAAGTGGATAGTCCAAGTGTAGCACCAATCAATGTTGATAAAAAAAAAGCCACCCGTGCACAAATCCAATACCATCCAGACTCTTCAAATATGGACTAAAACTAGAGTGAATTTCACCACCATATGACAAGTTAATCTGCTTACCAGAGCCCCGTGGTTCCCTATAACAGAGGACCTGGAGAAGCTTGTAATGAATCACAGCTAGATGATAATAACACCTTGAATCCACAGCCACGCTAGTCAGCACACTCCATGACGGTAAGCCAGTTGGCAATGGTGCGACATGCAAGGAAAACAGATGGTTCGATAGTGTAAAAACCTTTGGTATTTTATTTAAAACGTAAAAAGTATATATTGCACTCACAAAATGTAGTAGATAAACCAGCCTTAAGCCTGCTGCGCCAGCTGGACGCAAGCAGGCAGACCCATCCATCTGGAGATCGAGCAGTGGTGGGTGGTGACGTCAGCACACCGCTCATTCCACCCTACGCATTTCGTGATAGGTCACGTCGTTCAGGGGCACGGGCGGCATACTGCATCACCCCCTTAAATAAAAAAACAAATAAAACCAGGCCTCGCTCTGAGAATGCGCACATGCGCATTCCCATCCGCAGCGCCCAGGCCTCGTTCTGGGTCGCCGTCAGTATATGTCCCATCTCACAAGGATCGCATAATCCCACGAGCATAGATGTACTGGGAATCTGAAAACAAACCAGGCCTCGCTTTGAGAGTACGCGCAGGTACAATTCCAACCGAAGCATCTAAACCTCGTTCCAAATTGCTGTCAACGCAGTATCCCACAACATGGGGATAGCGTTTTCACGCGAGAGTTGGTGGAACAGTTGATGTCGGGCTGGGAAGAATAAATGTATGCACAAGCTTGATACATTTATAAAATCATCTCTCCTGTATAGATTGACAAAACGGAGAAACGATATATGAAACAAAAATTGTGAATGGTAAAGCATCGCTCAGAGGGCAAGATCGATAAGACCTGACCAGAGAGGTAGACGGAGATGCTCAAACATAAATTCTAAACAGGAAATGTTAATAAAGCCCATGCAGGTGTCACCGGCAGCTGGATTGTGCCGCGACCCTTAGTGGGCAAAAAGTATAAAAACACTCCCAGTGTATATCCCCAAGGATAAACCATGCATCGAGCCCAATGCGGGGTACCCACAGGGGACCAACAACTATGAGATAGGCCAAATCGGGGGTGAGCATGGAACAATATTAAAAATTCGTTCCAAGAAGATTCCCAAAAAGCCCATCCATTGAGACAATTGAGTTATTTAGCTGGTGTGACAGCAGGAAGGTAAAGTCACCTGGTTGCATCCAGGGGGGTAGATATATTTCTCCCAGATTCAGGCTTTATGCCGACTTATACAACTAGGGAGTTGATGAAGCCCAGCTGAGGCTAGTGGGCTCATGAATGACTCATACCTCTAGGGAGAGTGCTGGGCGTCGTGAGGCAGGGAGTTGATGAGACCAGCTGAAGCCTGTCAGTTCGTTTAAGGCCTCTATAAAAACTCCCAGATTCATTAGGTGTTTGCTCATGCCTGGAACCAGACCTGTGTGGACTGTCTAGGGAGAGTGAACCCCTGTGCGGTGAGGCAAAGCCTGTGTGGCTATTTGTTTGGACTTTTACTAAACCAGGGACTTAGGGACTAGGACAGCACCAGGCTGATCCCAGTTGTTAGTTTAGGAAACCTGCATGTTTAGTCAGAGGTCAAACTGACCAGGATTTATTTTGTTTGTTTCTTTTTGGCTTTGCTGTGTTTTTGTCACTGTACATAGAGAAATAAACCGCACCTTTTGATTTTGAAAACCACAACCTCCGTCTGCTGGCCCTGTTTTTGTGTGGGGAGCCCAACCAGGGGGTCACACACACCCGCTACCGAGTTAACCCCCTCACAGTTGGTGGAGAACCAGTGGCAGTTTTTTTTAAGCCAGCATGGAGGAGATACTGAAACAGCTGGCTCTAGCAAATGCCAATCAACAGCAGACAAATGCAGGTTTGCAAAGGAGCCTTGCAGCCCAGCAGCAAGCTCATCAACAAGCCCAGCAGCAATCTGAGGCCCGCTTCATAGACCTGTTACAGAAGCAAGAGCAGAGACTACAACAAATGGAAGCAGTAATGCAGCAACGTCCGCAGACCAGTGAGGAAAGCCGTCCCACTAATACCGCGTCCTTTGGGGTGAGTCGTTTATTGACAAAAATGACTGGAGAGGATGATCCAGAGGTATTTTTGACCACATTTGAAAGGACTGCTGAAAGAGAAAAGTGGCCTGAGGAGCAGTGGGCTGGACTGGTGGCTCCTCTGTTAACTGGTGAATCGCAGAAGGCTTACTATGACCTAGAGCCTGACCAAGCAAAAGACTATGTGATGCTAAAAGCTGAAATATTGGCAAGGCTGGGTGTCACCCTGGCTGTCCGGGCTCAGCGTGTGCATAACTGGACTTTCCAGCTTGGAAAACCCCCCAGGTCTCAAATGTATGATCTCATTCACCTGAGCAGGAAGTGGCTACAGCCAGAGACTTTGTCCGCACCGGAGATTGTGGAACGTGTTGTGATGGATCGTTTCTTGAGAGCTCTTCCTACCGCCATTCAAAAGTGGGTAAGCCATGGAGACCCAGAAACGGCCGGTAAACTTGTGGATCGTGTAGAGAGATACTTGGCTACAGAGAACCTGACGGCCTCTTCCAGAGACTCTCTGACTTTCCACCCTAAGACCAGACCATCCCCAGGGGCGGATAAGAGGATTCCAAGGGGTGAGGGTGGAGAGAGTGAGAGGGTGGGAGCTCTACCCCAAGTTTGGCGAGAACAGCCTGGGAAATCACGGCTCAAGAGGCCGCAAGAAGGATTGTTTGCTACCGCTGCCGGCAAGCGGGACATATTGCAGCAAATTGCCCGGTTGTGGAGGAACCCATGCAATGTGACTTTCTGATGGACAGACGTCAGTCGCTGTGTGCGACAGTCGCATGCACTGCCATTCGGGGAACTGAGAAACATTTATGCAAAATGTGTATTAATGGTAGAAATGTTGTGGTATTACTGGATTCAGGTAGCCTTGTGACCCTGATAAAGGCTGAATTAGTTAAAACAGAGGTCTCTGGGAATAGCAAGGTAGCTGTTATTTGTGTGCATGGGGACACCCAAGAGTATCCAGTGACTACAGTGTGTTTCGAGACCCCCAAAGGTACCCTCTCTCATCCAGTGGGGTTAGTATCTCAATTACCGCATGATGCCATTGTGGGAAGGGATTTTCCGAAGTTCTGGGAACTGTGGGATGATCCTGAGCCCCCCACTGGTGCCCCTATGTACCAGGAATGTGATAGCCAGAACTCCTCTGAGAGTGGTGAGGACTCTCCAGAATTTCCCTTGTCAGTATTGGCAGGGGAGACTCAAGAAACTGGAGAGGAGCCCACCTCCTCAGACGAAAACCTACCGTCTGTGGAGTTTTCTGATCTGGAGGTTCACAGGGAAAATTTTGCCACAGAACAGTTAAAAGACCCCGCCCTAATAAAGGCACGGGAAAACGTAGTGGAAATAGATGGCGAGTTAGTGAACCCAGATAATACCTGCACTTACCCATACTTCAGCGTAGAGAAGGACCTACTGTATCGGGTGGCAAAAAGGGCAGAAGAAACCGTTGAGCAGCTGGTGGTGCCCAAACCTTACAGGAAGTTGGTGTTGGAGTTGGCCCATGGGCACATTCTTGGAGGTCATCTGGGGACAGAGAAAACCCGAGAGAGGGTATTACAGAGATTCTATTGGCCTGGGGTGATGAAGGACATAGAAAATTATTGTTCCTCCTGCCCTGTGTGTCAGAGGTCGGCCCCGATGCCACATTTCCGTAGCCCGCTGGTCCCTCTACCCATCATTGAGGTCCCGTTTGAGAGAATCGCAATGGATTTGGTAGGTCCTATAATCAAGTCCGCTAGGGGGCACCAGTACATATTGGTTATAATGGACTATGCCACCCGTTATCCAGAAGCGATCCCTCTCAGAAATACCTCGGCCAAAACCATAGACAAAGAGCTATCTCTTGTTTTTAGCCGGGTGGGTATTTGTAAAGAACTGCTTACGGACCAAGGTACACCCTTTATGTCCCGGGTTATGAAAGAGCTGTGTAAATTGTTCAAAGTGACGCAATTGCGTACATCTGTGTATCACCCCCAAACCGATGGGCTGGTTGAAAGATTCAACAAAACCCTAAAACAAATGTTGAAGAAAGTGGTGGATAGAGATGGAAAGGATTGGGACTGTCTACTTCCTTATTTGATGTTTGCTATTAGGGAGGTGCCCCAATCCTCTACGGGATTCTCCCCCTTTGAGTTACTGTATGGGAGACACCCAAGAGGGCTGTTGGATATTGCCAAGGAAACTTGGGAAAGTGAGAGTTCTCCCCACAGGAGTGTGATTGAGCATGTCGCCCTGATGCAAGATCGAATTGCACAGGTAATGCCCATCGTGAAGGAACATTTGGCCCAAGCGCAGTTGGCACAGCAGAGAGTGTACAACCGTGGAGCAAAGACCCGTACCTTTTCCCCGGGGGATAGGATATTGGTACTTGTCCCTACGGTTGAAAGTAAATTCCTTGCCAAATGGCAAGGCCCCTACGAGATAATGGAAAAAGTGAGCGAAGTGAATTACAAGGTCAGACAACCAGGAAGGCGAAAGCCCGAACAGATATATCACGTTAATCTGTTGAAAGCCTGGAGGGATAGAGAGTCCCTAGTCGCAGAAACTTGGTCACCAGCTCAAACTGGTTGCGTGATTCCGGAGGTTGGAATAGCAGCCACCTTGTCACAACCCCAACAACAGGAGGTTAAGGAGTTTGTGCTTCGCAACAAGGAGGTGTTCTCTGAGCTGCCGGGACAAACATCTGGGGTAGAGCATGATATTATTACCCCGCCCGGTGAAAGGGTGAAGTTAAAACCCTATCGGATCCCAGAGGCCCGACGGGAGGCAATACGGGAGGAAGTACAGAAAATGCTGAACTTAGGGGTGATAGAGGAGTCCCAAAGTGATTGGTCTAGTCCCATTGTGTTGGTGCCTAAACCGGATGGGAGCTGGCGATTTTGTAACGATTTTCGTCAGTTGAACAAAGTTACAAAATTTGACACCTACCCCATGCCACGTATAGATGAGTTGATCGACCGGCTGGGAACAGCCCGATACATGACGACTCTTGACCTCACAAAAGGGTATTGGCAAATTCCCCTGGCCAAGTCGGCCAAAGAGAAAACCGCATTTGTAACCCCAGACGGGGCGTTCCAATATAAGAGAATGCCGTTCGGGTTACAGAATGCGCCGGCCACATTCCAGCGGAAAATGGACCAGATGCTGAGGCCCCATCGGAAGTATGCTGCGGCTTACCTGGATGACGTAATTGTCCATAGCACAGATTGGGCCTCACATCTGCCAAAAGTGCAAGCAGTCCTGGACTCTGTTCGGGAAGCGGGGTTTACGGCTAACCCCAAGAAGTGTACCATTGGGCAGGAGGAGGCCAAATATCTTGGGTACACCATTGGCAGGGGAGTAATAAAACCCCAACTCAACAAAGTCGAGGCCATCCAGAGTTGGCCACGTCCCAACAGCAAGAAGCAGGTACGAGCCTTTCTGGGAATCGCGGGTTATTATCGGCGCTTCATTCCCCACTTTGCTTCTAAGGCTGTGCCCCTAACCAACCTGACGAAAGGGAAAGGGTCGGTCATGATTAAATGGACCCCCGAGGCTGAGGCAGCATTCCAATTCTTGAAACAAGCCTTATGTAGCCAGCCAGTGTTGTACTCACCCGACTTCTCTAAAGACTTTGTCGTACAAAGTGATGCGTCAGATGTGGGGTTAGGAGCAGTATTGTCCCAGGTCTGGAACGGGGAAGAGCACCCAGTCATTTACCTCAGCAGGAAGTTGAAGTCCCATGAGGTAAATTACGCCACGGTTGAAAAGGAGTGTTTAGCGGTGAAGTGGGCTCTAGATTCCCTTCGGTACTATCTGCTAGGTAGGCACTTTGACATGGTTACGGATCACGCTCCGTTAAAGTGGATGGCTCAAAACAAGGAGACAAATAGAAGAGTGAATAGGTGGTTCCTGGCCCTACAGGAATTCAACTTCACAGTAAAGCATCGCCCTGGCGTTCAAATGGGGAATGTGGATGCTTTGTCTCGAGTACATGAATGCCTGATTGCTGGTGTTCCAACCCCAAGGTTAAAACAAGAGGGGGGGGGGGTATGTGACAGCAGGAAGGTAAAGTCACCTGGTTGCATCCAGGGGGGTAGATATATTTCTCCCAGATTCAGGCTTTATGCCGACTTATACAACTAGGGAGTTGATGAAGCCCAGCTGAGGCTAGTGGGCTCATGAATGACTCATACCTCTAGGGAGAGTGCTGGGCGTCGTGAGGCAGGGAGTTGATGAGACCAGCTGAAGCCTGTCAGTTCGTTTAAGGCCTCTATAAAAACTCCCAGATTCATTAGGTGTTTGCTCATGCCTGGAACCAGACCTGTGTGGACTGTCTAGGGAGAGTGAACCCCTGTGCGGTGAGGCAAAGCCTGTGTGGCTATTTGTTTGGACTTTTACTAAACCAGGGACTTAGGGACTAGGACAGCACCAGGCTGATCCCAGTTGTTAGTTTAGGAAACCTGCATGTTTAGTCAGAGGTCAAACTGACCAGGATTTATTTTGTTTGTTTCTTTTTGGCTTTGCTGTGTTTTTGTCACTGTACATAGAGAAATAAACCGCACCTTTTGATTTTGAAAACCACAACCTCCGTCTGCTGGCCCTGTTTTTGTGTGGGGAGCCCAACCAGGGGGTCACACACACCCGCTACCGAGCTAACCCCCTCACACTGGATATACATTTAAAAAAAAAAATTAAAATTCAAAATTTGAATTGATTGCAAATTAATAAATTTAAAGGGAAAATGTTGGATGGCTATTAGACTACTACAATGGACATCTGACGGAGGCCCAGACCAGAGTAAACAACCTAAAACAACATCCCTAACGCATAAATAATAAATGATGGTACAGGCCATAAAACATGCAAGGATAAATAATGATTGAATCCACTGACATACGCATATATAGAGACCCAAAAAACTGTTAAACCTCATGAGTTATTAATAAAGGCATTAATATCACTGTCCACATTAAGGCCAAATGGTACATATGTTTTTAACCGGTACACCCAAGCCATGTCTTGTTTGGAGATTTCTCTCACTACTGAGCTACCCCTCCAATGAGGTCTGTACTTGTCCATTCCTACGAACAACGTATTGGAGGGATCCCTCTTGTGAACTTGATCATAGTGCCTAGACACAGAATGCTTATAAACTTTCCTAATATTGGCAATATGCTCATTGAGTCTAACACGCAATGCCCTTTTGGTCCTCCCCACGTATTGCAGGCCACAAGGACATTGAATAAGATAATAAGATAGACCACCCCTTCTGAGGAGCAAGTAATGAACGCTTCAACCTCATACGAGCGATTGGTGCTAGTAGATGTGAACTGGCAAATCTTCCTATCTTGGCACCTATTGATGGAACATACCTGACATTTCTTGCATCTAAAATAACCCGTGAGGTTCTGCAAAAAAGTTATATTTTCACGTGGGGGATCCTGGACACTGGGGGCAATTCGGTTGGACAAAGAAGAGGCCCATCTAAACACGATTTGGGGTCTCTCAGGTAAAATGGGGGCCAATACCTGATCACTTGCCAGAACATGCCAGTGCTTACGGATCAGCCTCTTGATGCTCTGGTGTTGCACTGAAAAGGTGGTGACAAATGGTAAAGAATACCCACCATCACCACTCACTTTCACCCGTTCACTCAAGAGGGACGCTCTCTCGGTTTCTCTAGTGGAGTGGACCAGTCGAGACAATAAAGTCTGGTCATAGCCCTTCTCCACAAATCCCCTTCTCTATATATGCGTAGGTGAGTGGATTCAATCATTTATCCTTGCATATTCTATGGCCTGTACCATCACTTATTATGTATGAGTTAGGGATGTTGTTTTTGGTTGTTTACTCTGGTCTGGGACTCCGTCAGATGTCCATCGTAGTAGTCTAATAGCCATCCAACATTTTCCCTCTAAAATTATTAATTTGCACTCAATTCAAATTTTAAAACAATTTTTTAAATGTATATCCAGCTCACTGACTCAATTGTGTCAACGGGTTTTCTTGTCCACACATTGGGATGGGCTTTTTGGGGGTCTTCTTGGAACACATTTTTAAGATTGTTCCATGCTCACCCCCGATTTGGCCTCATAGTTGTTGGTCCCCTGTGGGTTTATCCTTGGGGATATACACTGGGGGTGTTTTTATACTTTTTGCCCACTAAGGGTCACGGCACAATCCAGCTGCCGGTGACACCTGGATGGGCTTTATTAACATTTCCTGTTTAGAATTTGTTTGAGCATCTCCGTCTCCCTCTCTGGCCAGGTCTTATCGATCTTGCCCTCTGAGAGATGCTTTACCATTCCCAATTTTGTTTCCTATATAGTTTCTCCGTTTTGTCAATCTATACAGGAGAGATGATTTTATAATTGTACCAAGCTTGTTCATACATTTATTCTTCCCAGCCAGTCACCAACTGTTCCACCAACTCTAGCATGAACACGCTATCCCCATGTTGTGGGATACTGCATTGATGGCAATTTGGATGCTTCGGTTGGGATTGCGCCTACGCATACTCTCAAAGCGAGGCCTGGCTTGTTTTCAGATTCCCAGTACATCTACGTTTGTTGGGATTACGCGATCCTTGTGAGATGGGACATATACTGACGGCAACCCAGAATGAGGCTTGGGCGCTGTGGATGGGAATGCGCATGTGTGCATTCTCAGAGCGAAGCCAGCTTTTATTTGTGTAATTTTTTTTTATTTAAGGGGGTGACGCAGTACGCGGCCCGTGCCCCTGGACGACGTGACCTATCACGAAACGAGCGACGTTCTGACGTCACCACTGCTCGATCTCCAGACGGGTCTGCCTGCTTGCGTCCAGCGCAGCAGGCTTAAGGCTGGTTTATCTACTACATTTTGTGAGTGCAATATATACTTTTTACATTTTAAATAAAATACCAAAGGTTTTCCTTGCATGCCGCACCAATGCCAACTGGCTTACCATCATGGAGTGTGCTGACTAGCGAGGCTGTGGATTCAAGGTGGTGTTATCATCTAGCTGTGATTCAATACAAGGGGCTCTGGTAAGCAGATTAACTTGTCATATGGTGGTGAAATTCACTCTGGTTTTAGCCCATATCTGAAGAGTCTGGACGGTATTGGATTTGTGCACGGGTGGCTTTTTATCAACATTGGCGCTACACTTGGACTATCCACTTATGAACTTTATATGTTTTGTAACAAATTTTTGAATATTTTATTTTTACACTGTCTCATTCACTTTAGATTGTGTTTCTTATTTATATTATCAATTTTGTGTTTGCATGTTAGTAAGATGAATTACCGTAAGTGACCCAAAAATCAAAAGTGATTTCACAGTTTTTTGATCACTATCAGGGATGAGCCGAACACCCCCCTGTTCGGTTCGCACCAGAACCTGCGAACAGACAGAATGTTCGCGTGAACTTTAGAACCCCATTAAATACAATGTACTCAAACGTTCAAAATCTAAAGTGCTAATTATAAAGGCTTATATGCAAGTTATTGTCCTAAAAAGTGTTTGGGTACCCAGGTTCTGCCCCAGGGAACATGTATCAATGCAAAAAGAAGTTTTAAAAACAGCCGTTTTTTGGGAGCATTGATTTTAATAATGCTTAAAATGAAAAAATAAAAGTGAAATATTCCTTTAAATTTCGTACCTGGGGGGTGTATGATATGCATGTAAAGTGGCGCTTGTTTCCCATGCTTAGAACTGTCCCTGCATAAAATTTCATTTTTGAAGGAAAAAAAGTCATTTAAAACTCACTCGCGGCTATTAATGAATTGTCGGCTCCCGGCAATACATACAAAAGTCATTGATAAAAAAAAAAAGCGTGGGGGTCCCCCAGAATTCAATTACCAGGCCCTTCAGGTCTGGAATGGATATTAAGGGGAACCCCACCGCAAATTAAAAAAAAAAATGCGTGCGTTTTCCCCAAATATCCATACCAGGCCCTTCAGATCTGGCATGGATTTTAAGGGGAACTCCACCCCAAATTAAAAAAATGACGTGGCGTCCCCCCAAAAATTCATACCAGACCCTTCTCCGAGCACGCAACCTGGCAGCCCGCAGGAAAAGAGGGGGGGGGACAGCGCCCCCCCTCCTGAACCGTACCAGGCCACATGCCCTCAACATGGGGAGGATGTCCCCATGTTGATGGGGACAAGGGCCTCATCCCCTCAACCCTTGCCCGGTGGTTGTGGGGGTCTGCGGGCGGGGGGCTTATCGGGATCTGGAAGACCCCTTTAACAAAGGGGACCCCCAGATCCCAGCCCCCCCTATGTGAATTGGTAAGGGGTACATTGTACCCCTACCATTTCACGAAGAAAGTGTCAAAAAATTAAAAAAAATAAACACACAAACACCTTGAAAAAGTCCTTTATTAAAAAAAAAAACCATTCCAGCGGTGAAATCCAGTGTCCCGCGGCGATCTGATGTCCAGCGCTGTCAGTCATTGGCTGAGCCTGAGTGGACCTGATGGGGAACTTCCTCCGCAGTCTATTACATGTATAGACCCGCCCCTTCTAAAGTTCCCCATCAGGTCCGCTCAGCCAATGACTCGGTGTAAGGCTGAGGACCTGATGCGGAACATGAGAAGGGGCGGGTGTATACATGTATTACAAAGTGATAGACGTTCCCCATCAGGTCCGCCCCCTCGGTATGTCAGACCCTGCCTACGTCATTGGCCTGAGCGGGGAACTTCCTTCACTGTGTAATTTAAATTTACAGTGAAGGAAGTTTCCCACTCAGGCCAATGACGTAGGCGGGGTCTGACATACCGAGGGGGCGGACCTGATGGGGAACTTCTCTCACTTTGTAATTCATGAACAGACCCGCCCCTTCTTATGTCCCGCATCAGGTCCTCAGCCTTACACTGAGTCATTGGCTGAGCGGACCTGATGGGGAACTTTAGAAGGGGCGGGTCTATACATATAATAGACTGCGGAGGAAGTTCCCCATCAGGTCCGCTCAGGCTCAGCCAATGACGGACAGCGCTGGACATCAGATCGCCGCGGGACACTGGATTTCACCGCTGGAATGTTTTTTTTTAATTTCATTTTTTTTTTTTTAATAAAAGGACTTTTTCAAGGTGTTTGTATTTTTTTTACATTTTTGGACACTTTTTTCGTGAAATGGTAGGGGTTGTAGGGGTACAATGTACCCCTTACCAATTCACATGGGGGGGCCAGGATCTGGGGGTCCCCTTTGTTAAAGGGGTCTTCCAGATTCCGATAAGCCCCCTGCCCGCAGACCCCCACAACCACCGGGCAAGGGTTGTGGGGATGAGGCCCTTGTCCCCATCAACATGGGGACATCCTCCCCATGTTGAGGGCATGTGGCCTGGTACGGTTCAGGAGGGGGGCGCTCTCTCGTCCCCCCCTCTTTTCCTGCGGCCTGCCAGGTTGCGTGCTCGGATAAGGGTCTGGTATGGATTTTTGGGGGGACTCCACGCCATTTTTTTTAAAATTTGGGGCGGGGTTCCCCTTAATATCCATTCCAGACCTGAAGGGCCTGGTAATTGAATTCTGGGGGACCCCCACGCTTTTTTTTTATCAATGACTTTTGTATGTATTGCCGGGAGCCGACAATTCATTAATAGCCACGAGTGAGTTTTAAATGACTTTTTTTTTTCCTTCAAAAATTACATTTTATGCAGGGACAGTTCTAAGGACGGGAAACATGCGCCACTTTACATGCATATCACACACACCCCCTAGGTACGAAATTTAAAGGAATATTTCACTTTTATTGTTTCACTTTAAGCATTATTAAAATCACTGCTCCCGAAAAAACGGCCGTTTTGAAAAAAAATAAAATTGCATTGATACATGTCCCCTGGGGCAGGACCCGGGGTCCCCAAACACTTTTTCTGACAATAACTTGCATATAAGCCTTTATAATTAGCACTTTCGATTTCTCCCATAGACTTTTCGAATTTGCCGCGAACACCCCAATTTGTTCGCTGTTCGGCGAACGGGCAATGTTCGAGTCGAACATGAGTTCGACTCGAACTCAAAGCTCATCCCTAATCACTATATAATACCCGCACACAGGGTTTATATTTCAGGTTTAGCACAACTATATTTTTTCTTTTGTTCACTGGTTTTGATGTTAGCAGAATAGTTTCTGCTTCCAATTGAGCTCCAGGCATTTCTTGTGTTTGCACTAGATTGCCATCACTGATCTTAGCGCAGTTTCTTTTCCCCTTTTTTCACCATTTATATATGCCGAAGCATGGGAGCATCCGCCCGCAATAGTTAGGAGCAAATCACTCCTCCACCCCTGCTGCCCCCATGCTTCTGCATATATGCTTTTTTTTTTTTTTTTTAACTGTGGTGGTGAAATCACCTCTTACAGCGTTGGAGTCACGGCTTTATGTATCGTGGGAGCAAAGACTGTTGCTGTCAAGATAAATCCGCGCTGCAACTGAATGGCGTACCTGAAAACAAAAAAATGGTTAACAATAAAAGACTGCACAATAGAATACAATAAAAAAGAGCAGGAGAATAGAGAGGAGAGATAATAAAACAACTATTTTTATTTTACACTTTTTTGTAACCAACGGTTCGGGTGTCTCAAAATGCGATGGCATCTTGGGAGACCCTGAGTAAGCGTATCCTATTCTGTGAAATGCTGTACCCTACACCAATACTCCACTAGTGTATTGTAGCGTTCAAAACATTCACCAATGCAAAGACCAGGATAGTTAGGACAGCGTGGACAATAATAATGAGTGTCAAGCCTATATCTGTGCTTGCGACAAACACGACTTCTTTGGGGGGCTCGTTGGGTAGAGGGTACATACGGAAAATGCCTCTCATGCAGCCAGCCTACTGCATTTGGTTGGGGATGGTGAGGTGAAGCACTGTCTGGATACAGAAGGGCTCCGACGATCACTTCCTGGAATTTAGGGAAGGATCCAGTCCATCCTGAAGCTCTGTTTAGCACATGAGCAATCAGCAAAGCCAATTGAAATAAGTATACAGACATTTTTTTGTACCAGTGTCTGGCCTTACGGGCAACAAGTTACGGCGCCAACAACTGGTCGTTGAGATCCACCCCTCCCATATTTTGGTTATATTTGTGGACAGAGGGGTTTCTCCACAACACCAGTCGCCATAGTAATTTGGACAGTCATGTCTGCGTGAAGGGAGGACAGAACGAAAACATTCTTCTAATCCCTCCACTTCACAGCGAGCAAATGATTACACTTCAAGCAGGCTCTCTCCCCCAGCCTAAGATGGGAATCTACAAGCCTTTGGGGTAAGCCCGGGCGATTAGATGGCACGGTGCCACATGCGCCAATATGACAAGCAACCAAGTGACTAAGATGTGGCACCCTCATGTAATAATTGTCCACATACAAGTGGTACCCCTTTCCGAATAAGGGTGACAAAAAGTTCCACACTATCTTGCCAGCGCTCCCTATGTAATCTGGCCAGTTCTCCGGCTCTACGTGACTATCTCTTCCCTCGTAAACCATAAAACTACATGTATATCCTGTGGCCCTGCCACAGACCTTATACATCTTGACCCCATATTTGGTACGCTTCCTGGGAAGGTACCGTTTGAAAGACAAGCGGCAAGAAAATTTAATCAGGGGCTCATCAATGCAGACAACTTGATGGGGACTATACAAGGCTGCAAAACATTAGTTGAAGTGGTTTACGAGGGACCGAATTTTGTAGAGCCGATCGTATCCAGGGTCTCCACAAGGATGATAGAGTTCATTGTTGTTGAAGTGCCTGAACCGCAAGATCTGCTCGTATCGTGTCCTGGCCATGGAGGCAGAGAACATGGGCAAATGGTAAACTGGGTCAATGGACAAATATGATCACAAATTACTTATTTTAACTATGCCCATCTCGAGGGAAAGGACCAGAAAGGTCTTAAATTCGGAAACCGTAATTGGTTTCCATTCTCTGGCAAGGGAGGACTGGGGATTAGTGGCGAGTACGGGTTCTGCAGAAGTGGTGGGCACCCAATCAGGATTGGCGAATTCTGCAGGAAGGACACGTCTTCTTGGTGGTAGCGGGACACTACTTGTGCTTGCCACCTCGCCAGCTAAAAATGCACTTATGGGACTCGCCACGTCACCAAGTGTTACTGCAGTGCTGGATGTACGACCAGGGTGTACTAGGCCGCTGGTGCTTGCCAGCTCACCAGAAGGATTAGCGGCACTAGTACTTCTCTCCTCCATACGAGAGCCCTGCAGTTCTTACGCCCAACAGAAGAATGGGGTCGGGTACACCGGACCTTGGCAGGGACCTCAACTCCGTCGTCAGTGCCATCTGTCATGGAGCCGCGTATTCGGAGCCTGAATCTGACAGATGAGTGACTTCCTCTTCACCATCTGTCATGCTCAGAAACTTGTAGGCCTCTTCACTACTGTACCTTCGATTTGCCATTTTGGGCTCTAAATTTACTGGTACAGTACTAAGATTCACAAGAAAAAAATCTCCCGACTGTCAGCAACTGTATAAAACTACCAAAAAAAACTGTTAACCATTGCAGGGATCAGGCCTGACTCTGCGAACGCTGCAGTTGTGTGTTTAGTAAGTGACAGTGATCGATCGATACTGCACTTGGGTAGCAAAACGCAGGTGCTAGCAGATATCTGGGCTGATCCCACTAACACTGCGTTTTTGGGAACCCTAAACTGCTGGGGACGTTGGTATAGATCATATATTGATCCGTTCAGATACTATACCACTCAGGGAGGTGTATGCTGCGTGCGTATTTGCGCTACTGGCACTAATCTGACGCTGCCTGGGGCGACACAGACCCTAAAACCTAACTGATCTCACCCGCCGGCCGATCAGGTGGGTTAAACTTTTATTGGGTAATAAACGGTGGGTGCCCTGACGCTATAAAAAAAAAATAACCAACGTCACCAGTAACACTTATACGGTGATCACTGGTGAAAGAGTAAACTGGGGGGGGGGCAATCAGGGGGGTTAAAACCTTTATTAGGTAGTATATGGGGGGTACCGGACGCTTAAAAAAAAAAAAAAAAAACTGACAGTGTACCTAAATAACAGGCTAACTAACGTCACCCGAGACACCAATACGGCGATCAGAAAAAAGATTGCTTAGTGACATTAGCGACAGAGGGTGAAGGGGTTACCTGGGAGCAGATCAAGGGGTTAAACCTTTATTGGGGGGGTACCCTACACCTAACTGCCCTAACACTTTTTACTGTCACAAATGACACCAAATGCAGTGATCAGTAAATAAATGAACACTGCAATCGGTGACACTGACTGGGGGTGCAGTGTGCCTAGTGTACTAGTGTCAGTGTACAGTTGTGCACTTACTCTGAGATGTCTTCCTCTCCTCGGCGCCGGACCAAAAGACAGACGAGGAGAGTGACATTGCTTCTCTAACTGTAAACAGAAGCAGAGGAAGCATTCCATTCGTCAGTGGCCTCCTCCTCAGGAAAGATTGCTCCTGTAACGATACCGACCGCTTCGGGCACACCGGGGGTACGATCGTGCGCCCCCCTGCGGGAGGAGAGTAACATATATATACACACACACGTTACTCTCCCTGCCCATGCCATTGTGCTGACGTACATGAGGCGGCCGTTAAGTGGTTAAATATCCCCAAACAAATTTTCCTCAGTTTAGGCCGATACGTATTCTACATATTTTTGGTAAATTAAAAAATAAAAATCAGTCGGTTTGCGCAAAAGTTATAGCGTCTACAAAATAGGGGATAGTTTTATGGCATTATTAAATAATTATTTATTTTTTTACTAGTAATGGTGGCGGTCAGCGATTTTTATCATGACTGCGACATTATGGCGGACACATTTGGCGCTATATTGGGACCATTCACATTTATACAGCGATCAGTGCTATAAAAATGCAGATGTGCAAATGTGACTGGTAGTGAAGGGGTTAACCAGTAGGGGGCGGGGAAAGGGTTAAGTGTGTCCTAGGGAGTGATTCTAACTGTCTGGGGGATGGGCTAGCCGTGACACAACACAGATAACTGCTCCCGATAAGGGAGCAGACGATCAGTGTCCTGTCACTAGGCAGAACGGGGAGCTGCTGTGTTTACACTGGCATCTCCTCGTTCTTCAGCTCCGTGACACGATCGCGGGCACCTGGCAGACAGTCCTCGAGCACGGTAACAGAGTTTGCCTGCTCGGCGTGAAATGCAAAGTAACACACACACACACATATATAATAAATATATATATATATATATATATATACACACACACACACATATATAACACACATTACTTTGTGCAGCCGTGCCATGCTGACGTATATGTACAGGAGCCAGTCCTTAAGTGGTTAAAAACAAAACCAATGCATCAACCACATCCAGGGACTGGTAATCTGCAAACCAATACATTTTGTTTTTGGGTTCGGAGCTCAGGTTTTAAGCGCTAGTATTCATATATTCATGAGTTATTCAACAGGCTAATTCTGAATTCACTGGTCCCTAGCAGCAGTCATCACAAAGACCGCAGTGTTACAATTAATGCAAGCTAAAAGGAACCTAACCATGGCCTTTTAAAAGCAAGTCATGAAATTAACAAAAAAAGTAAATATACACTAAAGACAAAAGGTAACATGAACATTTTTCAGAAAAAAGCAAAAAAAAACTTTGTATTTTATTTCAAATTTTTGATCACTAAATGGGGGTTACATAAAGAGCAATCCAAGTTGAAAGGCAAAATGATTTAAATGCAAATGTCACTTTTAAATTCCAAAGACTGAACTGGGGAACCATCAGCCACTATTTGACAACAGATTTGGTATTTAGTATTCTGCTCAGAGATATGTATATATATATATATATATATATATATATATATATATATATATTATATTATTATTTTGGAGTTTGCTTTATTTGTAGATTAGGAGCATTGTTTATTAAAACAAAAAAACATAAGGGCAGATGAATTCTATTTTTCTCTCTTCAAGCTTTCAAAATTCAACCAAAGTTGTGCAGGGCTAGCCGAAACATGTCGTTTGTACAGACCCAGACATCTTGAACATTCTTTAATAAAAACATCTGATGAAATCCAATAACAGGGTCATCATCTGCCTAAAAAAAAAAAAAAAAAAAAAAAAAAAAAAAAAAAAAAAAAAAGAAGGGGGTCAAAAAATGGAAATTAGTACATTTTAAAATCATTTACTATTGTGCAATAAATTAAAGTGGACCTAGAGTCAGGCAACTTTAAAGTATAATTACTTTTATTTTTTTTATGGTTTTGGAGTGAAGGAGGATTAGAACACTTGTCAATTCTTTTTGCGGTCCCCTGTTAAGGAGATTCACCCTCTCTTTGTCCTGTATTATCCTGCATTATCTTGAAAGTAAAAGAAACGGTCAAACTTTGGGTTGACCTTAGAAAAGGAATAATCTTTCAATGGGGACACTAGTTCTGAAGACCTAAATGTGTGCAGGGATTTCCCCTCACTTCCTGTTCGGTCAAAAGAAAGTAAAATCTGCTCTAAAAATAAAAAACTAGAGTTAGACTTACCGGTAACTATTTCTAGGAGTCGTCCAGGACAGCACTAGAGAGATAGGCTCCACCTCCGGAGGCAGGAAACACATCATACCGATCTTTAAAGGGCGGCTTCCGTCCCTCGTCCTCAGTCTTTTAACCGAGAACTTCCCCGGAACGGCTTCTGAAACAAAAAAACACTCGTCCACCATTATACCAGCATATAGGGAGGGAATCCCTGCTGTCCTGGACGACTCCTAGAAATAGAGTTACCGGTAAGTCTAACTCTAGTTTTCTCTAGTCGTCTGTCCAGGACAGCACTAGAGAGGATCAGCGAGAACTTACCAGATCAGGGGGGGGTGGGGGGGGGACTACCGCTCGGAGGACTTTCCTCCCAAACGCTTGGTCTTGCGCTGAGAGAAGGTCCAATCTATAATGCTTCATGAACGTCGAGTAATTTGACCATGTTGCTGCTCGTCAAATTTGTTCTGGTGTTGCTCCAGCTCGCTCTGCCCAAGAGGCCGATAGTGCCCGTGTGGAGTGAGCCATGGGGGGGAAAAGGGCATTCTTTTCCTAAGATTTTGTAAGCTTCCACAATAGCCTGCTTAATCCATCTTGCGATTGTGCCTTTTGAAGCTTGAAACCCCAATTTTTTTTCCCGAATGCAAAATAAATAGAGCATTGGATTTCCTGATGTTTTTGGACAACTCCAGATATTGTAAGACACAGGCTCTCACATCCAGATTGTGGAATTCTGTCTCCCTTAGATTGGTTGGGGACCCAAAAAAAGAAGGCAAAACAATTTCTTGAGCCCTATGGAACTTTGACACCACTTTGGGCAAAAAACCTGGGTCTGTCCGTAATACCAGCCTGTCTTCAAAAACTTGTAGAAAAGGCTCCTTAATGGAAAGTGCCTGCAGCTCACTAATGCGTCTCGCAGTGGTTTTGGCCACTAGAAAGACAGATTTGAGCGTGACCCATTTTAGGGACAGCTCTTTCTCTTGTGACCATTTATCCCAACCCTGCAACACTGTCGTCAGGTCCCATTTTGGCAGGACTTTAAATGGAATGGGTCTAATTCTGGCTAACCCCTTGAAGAACCTGCTCACTAGCGGGTCTATAGCCAGGGGTCGCGCTAAAAAAACTGACAAGGCCGATACCTGTACTTTTAGTGTACTAATGGCCAGTCCTTTATCCGCACCATCTTGTAAAAACTCCAAGATGGCTGGGATACTTGCAGACACCTTTTTGGTATCCAACCATGAACAAAATTTTCTCCAACCTTTAACATAAATCGCTTGGGTAACCTTCTTTCTACTAGAAAGAATGGTGTTTACTACCCTATCCGAGAGCCCCTTAGACTTCAGGAGACTCTCTTCAGACACCAGGCTGACAGCTTCAGGGTCTGAACCTTGGATAATAGGACTGGGCCCTGGGATAGCAGATCCTTCCTTACGGGCAACATGAGGGGGGGGGGGGGTTCCGCTGTCAGGCGTAACAGTATGGAAAACCAAGGCCTCTTTGGCCAATACGGGACCACTAGGATCATTGTGGTGCGTTCCTGCACAAATTTCCTCAGGACAAGAGGAATAAGCTTGAACGGGGGAAAGGCGTAACATAGGTGAAACGGCCACTTCTGGGCTAGGGCATCTATCCCTTTGGCCCCTATTTCTCTTTCTATCGAAAAGTAAGCTGGAACTTTGGCATTCGACCTGTTGGCAAACAAGTCCACTTCGGGAATGCCCCACTTCTCTATTATTAGTTGGAAGACCTCCCTGTTTAGCGACCACTCTGATTCGCACACTTGGTGTCGGCTCAGAAAGTCCACCAGGCAATTGTCCACTCCCTTCAGATGGACCGCGGATATGGACTTCAGATTTTTTTCTGCCCAGGCAAAGATAGCGCTCGCTATCTTGATTAAGGATGGACACCTTGTTCCTCCTTGCTTGTTTAAATATGAGACTGCTACCACACTGTCTGAGAGGACCTGTACGTGGTGATTTTTCAGCTCCGCGACAAATGCCCTTAGGGCTTCCCAGATTGCTTGCAACTCCCTCCAATTGGCTGACCTTTGGGACTGCACTTTTTCCCAGCGTCCTTGGGCTACCTTTGATCCCCAATGGGCCCCCCAGCCCCAGGCACTGGCGTCCGTGGTTATTCGGACTGACACCGGAAGAGACCAAAATAGACCCTGCACTAGGTTCTCTTCGTCCCTCCACCACCAAAGAGACCTTTTGGTCTTTGGGGATAGGTGGAAGGTCGCGTCCAACGATTCCTGCGTTCCGTCCCAGTTGTTCAGGATATTTGCCTGAAGACACCTGAAATGGGCTCTTGCCCATGGTACCGCAGGGATTGATGCCGTCAGGACACCCAAACCCGACATGGCGGAGCGGGTAGAAATTGCCAGATTGTTTTGAAGGAAGGCTGCCATAGCCTTTACCTTTTTTACTTTCTCCGCTGCGAGATAAATTTTCTGCGTCGCTGAGTTCACTAGGAAGCCCAAGTACTGCAGGACCTGTGTCGGGGTTAGGTTTGACTTCTCCCAATTTATTAACCACCCCAGTTTTTCCAAAAAGGATATGGCCACCCGCAGATCCTCTTGCAGTTGGAGCGCGGAGGGTGCAAAAAATAAAAGGTCGTCCAGGTAAGGGATGACTGATATCCCTTCCAGTCTCAGGGGGGCCAGTGCCTCCGCCAAAATTTTTGTAAATATTCTGGGGATGAAGACAGGCCGAATGGCAGGGCCCTGAATTGAAAATGTCGGACCTGCTTTCCCCATCTGATTGCTACCCTTAAAAACTTTTGAGATTCCGGATGGATAGGGACGTGTAAGTAGACATCCCTCAAATCGAGGGAGGCCAAGAAACAATCCGGGGGAAGAATTGACTTCACCGAAAGGATCGTCTCCATCCGAAAATTTTTGTAAGCCACCCATTTGTTTAGTGATTTCAGATTTAATATTAGGCGGAAATTGCCCGACGGTTTTCTCACTATGAAAACATGCGAGTAGAAACCTAGGTTTATCTCCTGCTGTGGCACTGGGATAAGAACCCCCTGGTCTACCAAGTCGCCTATTTGTGACAAGGCTGTCTTTTTCTGAAAATCCCTGGGCGGAGAGGTTACGAACGTTCTTGTGGGCGGAGTGCCCCTGAACTGAATTCGATAGCCTTCCCTGATTATCCTCCGAATAAATGTATTTGGGGTAGTCTTTTCCCACTGTGGGAGGAACTGCCTCAATCTCCCTCCCACTGGAACTAAGTCACTGGGATTTGGTGGTCTTTTTAGGAGAGGAAAAACAGGACACCTTTCTGCTCACCCTTTCCCCACTGCTTCCCAGAGGTCGACCCCTTAGGGGCCTGCCCCTGAATCGCCCTTTGTCCTTGGGGACGAAAAAACCGTTTCCCCTGAACCCTTTTATTTTTGACCGGGAAGGCCTTTTTCTTGTCGGCAGTACGGTCTAGCACTTTCTCTAGATCTTGCCTGAACAAAAGGTCTCCTTCAAATGGGATGCCACATAGTCTGATTTTTGATGCCGGGTCTCCCGACCAGGACTTTAGCCATAAAGCCCTGTGTGAGGAATTTATTAAGGCAGCGGTCTTTGCCGATAGCTTGACGGACTCCACGGATGCGTCCGCCATATAGCCCGCCGCCTTGTGTAGCATAGGCAGGGAATCAAGAATCTCCTTCCTGGAGGTCCCACTTTCCAGATGGTTTTGTAGCTGGTCCAGCCAGACCTCCAAGTTACGAGCCACTATAGTTGTAGCCATTGCTGGCTTTAAACTTGTCATGGCTACTTCCCATGACCTTTTCAGCAGTACCTCCATCCTTTTGTCCATAGGTTCCTTAAGCACACCCATGTCCTCAAAGGCGAGGTCTGTTGACTTGGAACACTGGAAAAAGGCTGCATCCACTTTGGGCACTTTGTTCCAGATACAGGAGGAATCCTCACTGAAGGGAAATCTCCTCTTCAGACTTTTGGGAAAAAACAATTTTTTCTCTGGTTCCCGCCATTCCTTTTTAATAGAATCTGCCAGTGTACTATGTACCAGAAATACCCTGTTCTGACCCTCTTTCAGGGTTTGGTACATCTGGCCATGCAAGGACAAGGAAGCCTGCTCTTCTTTGATATCGAGAGTCTCATATATCACCCCTAATAAGGCATCCACCTCCTCGAGTGAGAGCCTGTATCTGGGCGAACTTGTCCCCTGGCTCGGAATATCTCTGGATGAAGCCGCCTCACTTAGCTCGTCCAAGGAATCTGGTTCCCCTCCGTCTGATGCGTCACCCACCTCTGGGGCCGAAGCTGGTGGTTTTGGGGTTTCAAGGCTTGCCAGCGTTGATTTAATGGTCTTCATTTCTTTCTGAACCCCAGCAATTAGTTCCTTACATGCCCCTGTTGCCTCCTTGTAAACCAATTTGTCAATACAGGGTTTACAAAAGGGGCTTGCTCCATCGCTCCTTTAGTTTGTTCGTACATGACGGACACCTCTTCTTCCCCCCTGACCTCTCCGGGTCTTTAGGCTGAGCCTGGGAAAGAGAAGGAGAGAAGAAACCAGGGCAAGTAGTCAAAAACCCTTTAGACAATCGGGGATTGTACCTTCACCACACCGATGTGCACCCCCACCAGCCGCTGACAGGATTCGCATGGCTCTTTAGCCCGGATCCTGTCGCTGAAGGAGGGGGGGTATTTCCCCTTTTTTCCCCCTCCTTCCCCAGCCCTGTAGGTCCAGGGCACCCCAGTGTCTGCCTACCTGAGGCGGGCCGGCACCACTGCCACCTGGTTCCATTGTCTCCATGCTGTCTTCTACCTCTGTAGTCAGCTGCTGGATCATCTTCAAGGAACCGTCTATCTTGTGGCCGGCGTTTTTTTTTATTTTCCGCCATGGCCCCAGCGTCCACGCTCGCCGCGCGACACGGAACCGGAAGTGTTGTGCCGGAAGTCCCCGCCCTCCTCCTGCGTTCCACAGGCCGGAACTCGAGGCCTACGCCCCCCCCCCGCTGGACACACACGCCAGAGACCACAGTACCTGGCCGGCAGATGCCAGGATGTCCTGTGCGGGGAACGTCAGCCCTCCTCGGGCTATTCCGGAGGATTGCGCCGGTACCAGCTTCCCTGCAGCCTGACCGGGGGACCCAACAAAGCCTGCCACCTTCCAGGTATCGCAGACCTCCTTCCCCCTTCCTCTAGCAGTCTGCCTCGGCTTAGGGGAAGGAGAGCTCCATCCAGCCTCCTCCTCCGGTGGAGGAAACACAAAAACTGAGGACGAGGGACGGAAGCCGCCCTTTAAAGATCGGTATGATGTGTTTCCTGCCTCCGGAGGTGGAGCCTATCTCTCTGGTGCTGTCCTGGACAGACGACTAGAGAAAAAAAGCTTTGCCTATAGTTCTAGTTTAAGGATAAGCTCACCTTTCTGATCATATTACACCCATATTTAGGATATAACATAACATGTCAAGCATTAGACCCCTCTGAACAGCTTTTCTATGGTGTGATCTGGCCCTCAATGCACTTTTTTTTTACTTGGGTGGGGCTGGTGCATTTATTATTTTTTGTTAAAAGATGAACTTATCCTTTAACCTTTATTCAGTGAGACAAGTTCGTGTTGGATGATATAGCACTTAGGGCTCACTCACATAGGCACATGAATCTACACTCAGAGAGGTGTGTTTTACTAGGAGGCACAGAATGACAGTGCAGCCTGCAGAGCATCCCGACGGTGCTGGGCCAATGAATGACTGAACACAGACTGCTTTCAGAGTCTTTCCACATTTTATGTTACAGCCTTAGGCCTCATGCCCACGGGCGTTTTTTCAGCCGCGTTTTTGAGCGTTTTTTACAGCTTAAAAACGCCTGTCCATGTTAGTCTATAGCTTCATGCCCACCTAGGCGTTTTTGAGCTGTAAAGAGCATAGGCGTTTGTAAGCTGTAAAAAAAACCCAGGGCCAGTGCGTTCCTCAGCGTCAGAATTAGGCAGGAAAAAACGCGAGCGTCAAAAAACGCGCAAAAACGCGCACTAACGCGCGGTCGCGTTTTTAGCTCCGACTTTTTTTTTTTTCAAAAAAAAATAAATAAAAAAAATAAATATTTACAATAACATGGACAGGCGTTTTTAAGCTGCAAAAAACGCAGCTGTAAAAACGCCAGTGGGCATGAGGCCTTATTCCAAAATGAATTAGATTCATTATTTTCCTCAAAATTCTACAAAATACCCCATAATGACAACATGAAAGAAGGTGGTTTAAAATCTTCGCAAATTCATAAAAAAAAAAAAAAAAAAAAAAAATCACATGTACATAAGTATTTACAGCCTTTGGAACGACACTCAAAATTGAGCTCAGGTGCATCTGGTTTCCATTGATCATCCTTGAGATGTTTCTACAACTTGACTGGAGTCTACCTGTGGTAAATTTAGTTGATTGTACATGATTTGTAAAGGCACACACCTGTCTATATAAGGTTCCACAGTTAACACTACAAATCAGAGCATAAACTAAGCCATGAAGTCCAAGGAGTAGTCTGTAGACCTCCGAGACAGGATTGTATTGAGGCACAGATCTGGGGACCTCCAGCTGTTGCCAAACTACAAGTCCCATGAGGCATAGCGAGACTGACAGCAGCAAGCATGACACCCAGAGGCAGAGGCATGATGGGACTTGCAGTTTTGCAACAGCTGGAGGTCCGCTAATTACATATCCATAATCTACTGGAACAATATATAGCAACCAATCTTTTATTACAATCTTTATTATGCGTGCAGGAGCTTAGCCAAGGCACACATCCAGAGAGGAGGATTTCCAATACACAAGCTGCAGCGTGACCCGAGTACCGCATCTTTGACAAAGGGATCAATTAAATGGTGGGAGGCAACCGCTCTAGGTATTTGCGATTAGCATCATATTCTATTAGCTTTGCGAGTGTGTTTTCTCCTTCTAGGGAGAGACCTTTCGTCCCAGGCTTCAAGTCAGTCAAACACAAGAAACATGTCGCTGTACTAGGGAAACACAATCAAGAACTGAGTTGCAGGGTGAAGGGCGGGGGTTTTAACCTCTTGATTGGGTTTCCTGTCAGATGGGATCAGTCATCTTAGGTTTATCATCCTGGTAGATGAGTGGAGAAAAATATATAAAAATAAAAAAACTGGATAACATTATCAAAATTACTTAAAAAAATAAATGGACTCCCATCCTATTATTCAAACCAAATTGGATCCTTGTGTTTAATATATGGCTCCACCATACTTCCTGGAGCCAATCGCCAAGCAAACAGAGACTTAAATGGGCTGCTTACCAAATAGACAAAATGTGTTAGGAACAAAGCAAAACTGGCACCAGGAGACATGATCGCCATAAAGAAAAGAAGAGGTTTAGACTGCTGTGGCCACCCATGTCACAATGGAGATGGCCTATATCACTTCAGGGCTCACGTCGGAGGAAGATGCATGACCAGAGCGTCCGCCACAATAAACCAGTAATGGTACAAGAGGTGAGGACACAAAGTTCGACTGGAAGTAACATCAGACACTATGCAGAAGCATGGAGGGAAAGAATGGCAAGAGACTAGGAGCTCCACAAAAAACAGCATACTTATACTAAAAAAATCTAACCCTGCCAACAAGGGTGCCTTGGTTAAACACTACTTCTGTCAAAGGCCTAAGGACAGAACAAAGGAAAGGAGAGGCAAAAATAAATAAATGGGAAGGGGGTTGTCCTATAGTCTTGTGGGTGGCACTTAACTCATCAGTACTGACATCAGGAAATACAAAATTATACACTCACCGGCCACATTAGGCATACCTTGCTAGTACCGGGTTGGACCCCCTTTTGCCTTCAGAACTTTGTGGCCTAGATTCAATCATGTGTTGGAAACATTCCTCAAAAATTTTGGTCCATATTAATAGCATCATGCAGTTGTTGCAGATCCATGATGTGAATCTCCCGTTCCACCACATCCCAAAGGTGCTCTTGGATTGGAATCTGGTGACTGTGGAGGCCACTGGAGTACAGTAAACTCCCTGTCATGTTCAAAAAAACCAGTTGGAGACGATTTGAGCTTTGTGACTTGGTGCATTATCCTGCTAAATGTAGCCATTAGAAAATGGGTAACACTGTAGTCATAAATTAATGGGCATGGTCAGCAACAATACTCAGTAGGCCGTGGCATTTAAACAATGCTCAATTGGTACTGAAGGGACCCAAAGTGGGCCAAGAAAATACCACCCCCAGCTTAAAGCATTGATACGAGGCAGGATGGATCCATGCTTTTTATGTCAACACCAATTTTATTTTATTTTTTAATCAAATGATTTTTATTTCTTTTCATCATAGTTATTACAATCATACATCCATTTCTTTTGTGTATTGCTATTCACATATCAATTTATCACATTTTGTTACATCCATTCTACTACTCATTCCCCATCCTTCTCGACTCCACTTCTATCCATTTTCCCCATGTATTATTACATTTCCTTTTGCTTCCTCTCTTAATGTGTATAAGGCCTCTTTCACACAGGGCGGATCCGTGAAGATCCGCCCCGTGAAGCTCCGCTTGCTCAGCGGGGATCGCTCCGTTGATCCCCGCTGAGCCGACGGGTGACTGGGCAGTCCCCGCACACTGTGCAGGGAGCGCCGCTCTCCCCTATGGGGAATCGGATGACGACGGACCGTAGAGTCCGTTGTCATCCGATCCGCAGACGGAAGGAAAAATAGGATTTTCCTCCGTCACACTTTTTCGGAGCGGAGCGGATGTCAGCGGACATGTCACCGCTGACATCCGTGCTTCCATAGGGGTGCATGGAGGATCTGTTTGAGGTCTGCCTAAAAAACTGACAGGCGGACCTGAACGGACCTCCGTGTGAAAGAGCCCTAACTTCTTCCTTTGCTATGGTATCATTTACTACCTTCTCCCATTATTCTACTGTGGGGGGGGGGGGGGGGGGATTTACTGCTTGCCACTTCTGTGCTATCAGTTTCCTTCCTTGGAACAGGCATCTCATTATTGCAGTTCGCTTATCACCCACGGGTCCACTCTCCTCCAGAAGATCCAGCACACATAGCCTGACCTCTGGCTGCAGAGATGTCACACATACTGTGTTCATCTTCTCCACTATTTGCTTCCAATATTGATATAGCTTAGGACAACTCCAGACCATGTGTATTAGGTCTCCCCTCTCATCCCCACACCTCTGGCAGCTCGAGTCCGGCCTCCTGCCAAACTTGAACAGCTTTTGTGGCGTATAATACGCCCTGTGTATCAAATAAAGGTGGGACATAATTTGGGAGGATGACAGACACTCTAGGCCCTATTGCTAATATTTGTTCCCATTTTTCCTGTGAGATTGGGCCCACATCCCTCTCCCATTTAACCCTATTTTGTTAACTAGAGTCTCCCTTCGATCAGCCCTTTCCAGGGAATCAGATATTTGAAATTGCCCCTCTGGAAACCTCTGCGTTTACTAAGCTGTGAAGGAGAGGCATATCGTTCCATTCCGGCAGGCTCTGTCCAAACTATGCGTTCAACGCATGCCTAATTTGCAGATATCTATAAAAAGGATCTATTTGGGACTGCATAGTCCTCCCTTATCTCTTGAAATGTTTTTATTCTACCTGACAAAAAAAAAAAAATTGTGCAAAAAATGTATACCTATTCTATCCCACTCCTCAAGCCTCCCCATGGCTTTGAGTTCCTGCAGGTTACGGTTATTCCAGATGGGAGAGAATTCAGAAAAACACGTATATCCCAAGATCTTCTTAACCACTTTCCAGCATTTTACCATTAATTGAACTGTGGGACGTCTGGGGCCAGATGGAAGCAGTATGGGATTACGCATCTTAGACACATATTCTGTAATGGAGTATTGCACCCTTTTAGCGACCTAAGGGAATCTTACGGTCTCCCGCAATCAATCTACTTTTATTATTTACAATTGCTCCATGCGGTGGCGGCACAGGGTCGCTCCTCGGAGTGGCACTTGTCGCCAACCCCGGTGTTTAGGCTTCTTGGGGATGCTGGGTCGTCAAAGGGCTTTATCTCACAATGCTATGCCATACTGTTACAGTCCGTGATGAGGCAGCATCCTCTGAAGATAAGGGAGAAGTGGGAGGAAGATGTTGGACAGTTGGATGGTGAGCAGTGGGAGGAAATTTTCCAGGCTGTGGGTAGGTGTTCACTGAATATATCCCATAGGCTTACCCAGTTGTACATATTGTTACGCACTTATTTCACACCTCACAGATTACATTTAATGAATCCACAGCTTGACCCCATATGTACACGATGCAAAAGGGACCACGGAGATCTAGTCCATATTTTGTGGAGATGTCCCAAACTCCACATGTACTGGGCGGGGGCGGTGTCTACCATTAATTCAGTGTTTAGCGTGTCTCTTCCACAGGACCCGAGAGCTTGTCTCTTGGGTGCTTTGGAGGAATACGAATGGGACGAGGACTGTAGAGAAGCCGTTCATAGGACTCTGTTTCAGGCGAGGAAGCTCATCATGTTACACTGGAAAGCGGAGGACCCGCCGACCTTGAAGGAATGGGTTAATAATATTGGGATCGTGTTGAGGATGGAGAAGATGACTTATCAGCATAGGGGTAGCGCTCAAAAATTCGAGAAGCTATGGGCAAAATGGCTAGATGTACCGGGCTTGGCCCCGGTGGATCTGGTGGCTGATAGATTGCTAGGCATCAATATAGGTTGAGAGATGTTTTAACGATTGGGAGAGTGGATATGTTGATTTGAGGACCGGCTGGCTCCTAGTTCAGATTTGTTTTGAAATGCATGTTTGTAATGACTTCTTACCCCGCTATGTTGAGGGGTGTCTGTATGCTCTGTACCTCTGCAAATTAATAATAAAACTTTGTTGGATATAAAAAAAAAATTGAACTGTGGGACACTTAGAACAGAAGAAGGAGTCCGCCTCCACTGCTTCTACTTCCGACTCGTGTCTTGTATCGTTCAGAACTACTCTTTTTACCTCTTCTCTTCCTCCCCTCCGGTTACTGCCCCTCATATACTGCAGCTGGGCAGCTAGAAAGTAGTATCTGGGGTTTGGGAGGGCCAGTCCCCCCTTCTCCGTTGGTTGTTGTAGAACTCGGAGTGAGATCTTTGCCGTCCCGCCCCTCCAGATCAATTCCCTAAATGCGCGGTCCATTTTTTTAAACCAATGTTTTGGGATCCATACTGGGGAATTATGGGAGGATGTATAAAATTTGCGGCATCCATACCATCTTTACCAGGTTACTCCTGCCGACCACTGAAAGGGGAAGTCGGTTCCAGACCCTACATTTTTGTCTAATCTTTGCCATTAGTGGCACTAGGTTTCCGGCTATATATCTGGGTCCTTTGTTATATTTATTCCCAAAGATCTCATTTGCGTCACCACCTTTACTTGATCTATCTGTCCTATCAGAGGATCTATCGGCAAGAGTGCCGATTTGTCTCAATTTATTGTGAGCCCCGAGAATTTACCAAATTCCCCTATGATGTTCATTGCTGTTTCTAATGAGGCCTGCGTATCCCCCAGAAAAAGCAGAACATCATCCGCGTAAATTGCGACTTTCTCCTCCCTTAGCCTCCTTCTAAACCCCCTTATGCCTGGTGATGTCCTTATCGCAATGGCCAGTGGTTCCATTGCTAGGGCGAAAAGCAGGGGTGACAACAGGCAGCCCTATCTAGTCCCCCTCGCCAGGCAAAACCAATCTGAGCACTCGCCGTTTATCCTTCTTTGTCCTGGGCTCTCAAAGTATCTTAATCCATTGGGTAAATTTAGGGCCAAACTGATACTCTGCCAGAACCTTCCACAGATAATGCCACTCAAGGCTATCAAACGCCTTTGTTGCATCCAAGGATAGAATTGCTCTCGCCCCTTCTTCTATTGGCAGCTGGGTGTTTAAAAATGCTCTTATATATTAGTACTGGTAGACCTGCCTGGTATAAATTCCGTCTGATCAGGATGTACCAGTTTGGAGACTATCTTATTTAACCTTATAGCCAATACTTTGGCCAGAATCTTTACGTCTGCGCACAGAAGAGATATTGGTCTATAGGAGGCCGCCTCTAATTGATCTTTCCCTTCTTTCAGTAATGTTATAATTGTTGCCTCTTCCAAAGACCTAGGTAACTTCCCCTCTTCGGCTGCCCAGTTGAATACTTCCAGGAGTCTTGGGAGCAACACCTCACCGTAGGTTTTATATATTTCTATTGGCAAGCCATCGGGCCCCAGTGCCTTTTGGCCCGCCATTTCTTTTGTTGCTAATTGTATCTCCTCCAGTGTAAGTGGTTCCTCCAACCCCTCTCTATCTGCCTGTGCCCAGTCTGGGGATCTTCAGACCTACAAAAAAAAAAGTATCCATTTCTCCCTCTATGTTGCTATGTGGAATGCTGCTATACAGGTTCTGATAATATTTTTAAAAACTTCCGTTATTTCTGACGTACCCCTCTTAATTCCCCCCTCCTCATCACGGATCGCCAAGATGACCGATAGGGCCGATGATCCCCGACTATTAAGGCCAAAATTCTCCCCACTCTCTCAACCTTGCCGTAAAAATTCTGTTTCTGAAATAATTTTTTGTTTTCCGCCTTGATTATTTTTTTATATGCTTCCTGTGCCTCTATCCATTCCTCATATTCCTCCATGGTTGGATTACTTATATACTTAGTCTCTGATCTCCTCACCATTTCACCAGCTGCAGTTTCCTTGGCGTGCGTTTGTTTTTTAATAAATTATATTTTTTTAATCAAAGTTCCCCGGAGGAACGCCTTCAGAGTGTCCCAGATTACACCAGTTGAGGCTGAACCAATATTCACTGCCAAAAATTCCTTCAAACGGTCACTTATTCCCTCCGGGTTTTTAATTACCTCTAGCCAGAATGGGCTTACCTTCCAATCCCCCTTATTATGCCCTCTATTCATCTTTATTTCAAAAGTCATTGACGAGTGGTCCGAGATGCTTCTTGGTTCGTATGTTACCTCCCCCAGCGTCTCTTCATTACAGAGTACAAGGTCTATCCTGGACAAGGTCGAGTGTGCCCTCGAGTGGCAGGAGAATAGTTTTTCCTCTGGGTGTCTCCTCCACACATCAATCAGTCCTACCTCCCCACAGAATTGGGAAAGGGGGCTGCCGATGACCTGTCCAGAGGAGGAACCTTAACGGGAGCCTATCCAGTTTTTTACTCATATTAAAATCACCGCCCACTATTACGGGCACACCCGGCCTGTCCACGACAAACTCTGTTAAGTCCCATAACATTTCCATGCCAAACGGAGGGGGGGATATATATGCTTGCCACCACATATTCCTTTGTCTCTATCCAACAATGAAGGAATAAATAGCGTCCTTCAGTGTCTATGTTGCTCTGTCTGCAGGAAAACACCATGCCTGAATCTATCAACACACTCACACCTCTTGAATAAGAGGTGTGGGTGGAATGATATTGGATTTGATATTTCCTGTGCTTTAATATATTAATAGTGTCTTTATCCAAAATGCGTTTCCTGCAGCCATAGTATTTTAATGTTATTAATATCGGCTGTTGAGAAAATTGCTTGTCTTTTAGTTGGATCTTTTACCCCTCGGACACTCCATGAGCACACCTTTATGTTCTTACCCTGGTTTGGGGAGCTCTTTTTATTCTCCCTATTGCACATCAATTCCCCCCTAATTTAATTCCTCCCTTTTCAATATACCTCCCACCATAACAGTGTGTTCTTCAATTTACCTCCCACCATAACCGTGTGTTCTTTAATAATATCTGCGTACATAAACAATTTTAGTGGATCTTCCCCTTCTACTACCCCGTTCAAACATACCTTCCCTCCCACTCCTCCCTCCCCCAACACATCTACCCTCCCCCCTCCCTCCCTTGGGGCCTGTATAGAGGGCTTCTAAAGTGACCGTGCCCTATTTTGAAGATGAAACCTTCCCTCTCCACCCCTGTTGAATCCTGTTTCATTTTTTTACGTGCATTGTCCCTTCTTTCCCATCTGATTTGGTGTATGTGCTTATTTCTCCATCTCTGTGCCACTTTCCCTAAGAAATACACTCTTAACCCTTCCCTCCTTACCACCCCCTCCCCTCTCCCATATCAAGAAGACAATTTGAGAGTAAACATTGTTCCTTCTATCACACCCCGCCCCCCTTCTCCAAAAAAAAAATAAAAAAATGGGGGGGGGGGGATAAGTGGGTGGAGAAGGGCAAGTAAGGAACCAAAGGTGTCCTTGCTTAGCTATGTTGTGTCCTGTTCATTTCCCCCTGCTGATTCTCCCCTTCCTTTATATTCATCCATGTCAGTTCAGCAGGTGTATTAAAACACATATTTTCCCCGTTTACAGTTATCCGCAAACGTGCCGGATAGAACATGGCATATTTAATCCCTTTTTTCTGTAGTCTATGTTTGCACTCCGTGAATTTGGCCCTTTGTCTCTGTAATTCGGGGGGAAAAATCTGGATAAATTGAAATTCTTGCACCTTTGACTTGTATATCTTTCACCTCTCTTGCTTTTTGAAGAATGGTGATTTTATCAGAAAAATTAAGAAGTTTCATTAGAATAGGTCTCGGCTGACCTCCCGCAGCTGGTGCCCTAAAGGGGACTCTGTGGGCCCGCTCAATTGAGAAATATTTTGATAGACAGTCCTTGCCAAACATTTCTATGAGCCAGTTTTCCATAAATTCCGTAGGGCGATTGCCTTCGCTTTTCTCAGGGAGACCTAGTATCCTTATATTTTTCCTTCGTAACCTATTTTCCATGTTGTCAATTTTATTAAACGCACATATTCAGCTGTTCACTTACCGTATTTATCGGCGTATAACACGCACTTTTTCCCCCTTAAAATCAGGGGAAAATCGTGGGTGCGTGTTATACGCCGATACTCCGTCGAAGTCCCCTGCTGAAAACGAGCGAGAGGAGCGAGCGGAGCCGAAGCCGAAGTACAATCGGCTTTACTCGGCTCCTCTCGCAGTCCCGCCCATCTCTGTCTGCGCCGCTGACATAGAGAAAGCCGAGTGTACTTCGCCTAGTCTCGGCTCCTCTCGCAGTCCTGCCCCTGACTGTGAGCAGAGCCGAGTCTAGGCGAAGTACACTCGGCTTTCTCGGTCAGCGGCGCAGTCAGTGGAGATGGGCGGAACTGCGAGAGGAGCCGAGCCCAGCCGAAGTACACTCGGCCCCGCTCGCTCCTCTCCACAGAAATCGGCACCAAATTTTAAAAACCGCCGGGACTGAAACGATCGCAAAGGCACTGGGCACGGCTGCAGATGGACAGATGAACACTGGGCACGGCTGCAGATGGACAGATGGACACTGGGCAAGGCTACAGATGGACACTGGGCACGGCTGCAGATGGACAGATGGACACGGCTGCAGATGGACAGATGGACACTGGGCACGGCTGCAGATGGACAGATGGACACTGGGCACGGCTGCAGATGGACAGATGGACACTGCTGCAGATGGACAGATGGACACTGGGCACGGCTGCAGATGGACAGATGGACACTGGGCAAGGCTGCAGATGGACACTGGGCAAGGCTGCATGCTGCATTTAAATGTAAGTTTTTTTTCCTTGAATTTCCCTGCTAAAAGTTTTTTTCCTTAAAATTCCCTCCTAAACTTGGGGTGCGTGTTATACGCCGGTGCGTGTTATACGCCGATAAATACGGTATGTTTTTAATTTCATTTATCATAGGGTTAACATAGTCTTCAACCTGGCCAAGTCTCTCATCCAGAGCAGAGGTCCGTGCCCCAATCCCCTGGACATCATGTTTTAGCACTGACATGTCCTCTTTTATGCCCCTCAATTGATCAAAAATTTCTGACAATGAGGTTTTGCAATTGTTAATAACGGAAAAAATCTCTCTCATGGATGGCTCACCCTCCGGCACTGGTCCTGTTATCCCTGAGCTTTTTCCCTGGGCCCCTGGTTACCCGCCAGCTTCCCCGGTGTTACTGTGGCTGTCGGTGGTGCCTGGCATTGGCTCTTCCTCTGAGGGTTCACTTGTTGGGTCCCTTGCCCTTTTATGGGTGTAAGACCTGTTGTATGTGGCGGGGCATGTGCATATTTTTCCAGTTTAGCTCCCGCCGCCTGACTTGCTTTAGCCCCCCGTGCCGCCTGTGTCTGCGATTGTTGCTGTGCTCCCGAGCTAGGCCCCTCCTTGGAGGTATTCCTAGTCATTACTGACAGTGTGCCCGGCATCCTCCTTAATGAGTGGAGGGTAAGGGGGGGGGGGGGGGGAAGGATGCAAGGAGAAAAAAGGGGTTCATATTTTCCCTTGGGGGTTCGGTATTGATTCTCCCCCCCCCCCTTAGCCACTCCTGCTACTGCCCGTCCTTGAGCTTCCGAATTTTCTTACCATGGCCTTAATAGCCTTGCTAGCCAGATAGCCCCCTTTAGAGGTTCCAACAGAAGTCCACCTCTCAGCATACTTTTCAAACAGTTATTCCACTCAGTACAGACACTTGCACAGCACAGCTTACCTCAGGATCATGCAGCGTAGGCTCCAGGCGAGCTCCGGCAATGTGTCCTCCAGCCTCCTTCAGCATACATAGGTAGAGTAGCTTCAGGCCCTGGTCTTTCACTCTGCCAAAATAATGTCAGTGAGGTAGTGCAGTCCCTGCGCTTGGCGCTGCCTGCGGCCCAGACTGTTTGCTGACACAGGTATCATGTGACCATGTACCGGTCAGCTAATACGGCCGTGCACGTAGCCGCACAGCAGAAGCCACAGCGCCGAATGTGTTGACGCAGCATTGCCAGGCAACCACACCTCGACCCGGGAAAGCACAAGCTAGCGGCCGCACGGACCCCTACAGGATTACCGGGTAAGTCAGCCATTCGATTAAGCCGTCCAGCTACACGATGTCCTCAGTGTGTACGATGGGAGAGCGGTGTGGGGGGTGGGAGAGACGGGCCGCTGCAGCCTCTCAACTCCACATCTGGCCAATGCCAAATTCTGACCTTACTATCTGAAATGTCTTCGCTGAAATCGAGACTCAGACCAGGTAGCATTTTTCCAATCTTCTATTGTCCAATTTTGAAGTGCCTGTGCGAATTGTAGCCTTGGTTTCCTGTTCTTAGCTGACAGGAGCGGCACCCCCAATGTGGTATTATGCTGCTGTAGCCCATCTGCTTTAAGGTTTGATGTGTTGTGCGTTCAGAGATGGTATTCTGCATAGCTTGGCTGTAACAAGCGGTTGGGTTATTGTTGCCAATCATCTCAAACCAGTCTGGCCATTCTCTGACATCAACAAGGCATTTTCGTTCACACAACTGCCACTTACTGGATATTTTCTCTTTTTTGGAGCATTCTCTGTAAACTCTAGAGCAGTTTTTGAAATACTCAGACCAGCCTGTCTAGCAGCAATAACCATGCCACATTCAAAGTCACTAAATCCCATTTCTTCCCCATTCTGATGCTCTGTTTGAACTTCAGCATGTTGTCTTCAATACATCTAGATGCCTAAATGCATCGAGTTGCTGCCATGTGATTGGCTGATTAGCAATTTGTGTAAGCAAGCAATTAAACAGGTGTACCCAATAAAGTGGCAGTACACACACAAATATTTTAGACGTGTGGAAAAATGCTGTAAATTAGGCATGCTTTCAGAAATAAAAGTGTCCATAGTTAATTTTTACCAACAAAACAAAGTAAATGAACAAAGAGTGCAAATTAAATCAATTTGGTGTGCCCACTCTTCATTCAAACCAGCATCAATTCTTCAAAGTACAATTGCACTCAGTTTTTGAAGGAACTCGGCAGGTAGGTTGTTCCAAACATCATGGAGAACCAACCATAGATCTTCTGTGGAAGCAGGCTTCAAACTAGGGCAGAAACTAATCGATTAATCACCAACTAAACGTTTATGAAAATAGTTGTCAACTATTTTCATAATCGATTAGTTGGTCAGCATACATTAGTTGATTACTTATCAGGAAATACAGTGCAGCACACATACAGCTCAGTACACCATCCATACATGTCAGCAAGTACCTGAGAACTTGGGAATGTGTGAGGAGCAATGCCTTATAGGACATGTAGTCCTGGGCAGGAAGTGAGTGGTTTTAAAGGCGGAAGTTTTGTTTACCTTGCTATAGGGGCACTCTATACTATAATTTGCAGCTTGCTATTGGGGCACTCTGAAGGCAGGAGCCAGAAGCGTCGGTAGGGGGACACCAAAAGAGGAGAATCAGGGCTGCTCTGTGCAAAACCATTGCACAGAGCAGGAAAGTATAACATGTGGTTTAAAAATAAATAAATCACTTTTAAGACTTTGTGCAGGGAAGATCAGCATCTTAACCCAGAGAAGGCAGAGACCGATAGACTGCAAGTAATGTAAGGCATTACAATTAGGGTTGTCCCGATACCGATACTAGTATCGGTATCGGGACCGATACCGAGCATTTGCACGAGTACTTGTACTCGCGCAAATGCTCCCGATGCTTCACCCGATACTTTTTTTTTCTAGTGTAGTGTGGCTGGAGGAGTCAGTGGCTGGGGAGGGCGGGGGAGTGCAGGCGGAGTCTGGCTGGAGAGGGGGCGGGCAGAGTCTATGGAAGGAAAGTGTGGGCGGAGTCTGGCTGGAGAGGGCGGGCACAGTCGGTGGATGGATTTGGCGGGCAGAGAGCGAGTCCCTCACCTGGTAAGCTGGCAGGGGTGTAGGGCACAGCCGCATCGGTGACCGGTGCTGTCACATTCGGTCGCCGTCAGCGGCTGAACGTCCCGACGCCCATCTTGGTACACCCTGCACTTGGCTGCAGTAAGCAGCAGCAGACATCTTGTTACACCCAGTCCGAGCTATATGGGCTGGGTGTAACAAGATGTCTGCTGCTGCTTACTGCAGCCGAGTGCAGGGTGTACCAAGAAGGGCGTTGCAGCTTTTTTTTTTTTTTTTTTATAAATCCTGTCATTTTTTGCAGCATTTCAGTGCCAGCCACCTATCGGTGCCACCTATCAGTGCCCACAAGTGCCACCTATCAGTGCCACTTGATAGGTGGCACTTGTGGGCACTGATAGGTGGCACTTGTGGGCACTGATAGGTGGCACTTGTGGGCACTGATAGGTGGCACTTGTGGGCACTGATAGGTGGCACTTGTAGCACTCAGTGCAATCAGTGCCACCTATCAGTGCCCACAAGTGCCATCTACCAGTGCCACCTATCAGTGCCCACAAGTGCCACCTATCAGTGCCCACAAGTGCCACCTATCAGTGCCACCTATCAGTGCCACCTATCAGTGCCACCTATCAGTGCCCCCTATTAGTGCCCATCAGCGCCAGTAACCAGTCAGTGCCCATAAGTGCCGCCTATCAGTGCCAGCCACCTGTCAGTGTCACCTATCAGTCCCCATCTGTCAAACTGTCACATGACATTGAAAAAAAAGTATCGGTATCGGCGAGTACTTGGAAAAAAGTATCGGTACTTGTACTCGGTCCTAAAAAAGTGGTATCGGGACAACCCTAATTACAATTACATTTAGGCCTCATGCCCACGGACGTTTTTACAGCCGCGTTTTTGAGCGTTTTTTACAGCTTAAAAACGCCTGTCCATGTTAGTCTATAGCTTCATGCCCACCTAGACGTTTTTACGCTGCAAATAGCATAGACGTTTTTAAGCTGTAAAAAAAACCCAGGACCAGTGCGTTCCTCAGCGTCAGAATTAGGCAGAAAAAAACGTGAGCGTCAAAAAAACGCGCAAAAACGCGCACTAACGCGCAAAAAACGCGCACTAACGCGCGGTCGCGTTTTTAGCTCCGACGGTTTTTTTTTTTTCAAAAAAAATAATAATATTTACAATAACATGGACAGGCGTTTTTAAGCTGCAAATAACGCAGCTGTAAAAACGCCAGTGGGCATAAGGCCTTAAAGTAAACTTTAACCAGCATTGTGCAAGGTTTAAAATGATCATATCCATGGAAAAAGAAAAAAAAAAAAAAAAAAAAGAGTCATCTTTTAGTACTACTTTAATATAAAAGATTTATATCTCCTTTCCACCCTTCATAAAGCTTCAAGTCCGACTCCTAGTTAACCACTTAAGGACCGGAAGGAATTGCCCCCTTAACCACTTCAGCACCGGAAGATTTGGCTGCCCAATGACCGGGCCATTTTTTGCGATTCGGCACTGCGTCGCTTTAACCGACAATTGCGCGGTCGTGCGACGTTGCACCCCAACAAAATTGACGTCCTTTTTTTCCCACAAATAGAGCTTTTTGGTGGCATTTGAAAACCTCTGCGGTTTTTGTTTTTTGCGCTATAAACAAACATGTAAATTTTGAAAAAAAGCAATATTTACTTTGCTATAATAAATATCCCCAAAACATAATATAAAAAAAAAATACCTCAGTTTAGGCCGATTAGTATTCTTCTACATATTTTTGTTAAAAAAAAATAAAAAATCGCAACAAGAGTATATTGATTAGTTTGCGCAAAAGTTATAGCGCCTACAAAAAAATGGGGATAGATTTATTGGATTTTGTTTTAATATTTTTTTTTTTTATTAGTAATAGCGCCGATCTGTGATATTTATCGTGACTGACATTATGGCGGACACATCGGACACTTGGCGCTATTTTGAGACCATTGTCATTTATACAGCGATCACTTCTATAAAAATGCACTGATTACTGCTATAAAAATGCACTGATTACTGTGTAAATGACACTGGCAGGGAAGGGGTTAACCACTAGGGGGCAAGGAAGGGGTTAAGTGTGTCCTAGGGAGTGATTCTAACTGGGGGGCTACCAGTGACACGACCGTGATCAGTGCTCCCGATGACAGGGAGCAGTAGATATCTGTCCTGTTACTAGGCAGAACAGGGAAATGCCTTGTTTACATAGGCATCCCCCTGTTCTGCAGCTCCGTGACACGATCGCGGGCATCTGGCGGACATAGAGTCCGCGGGACCCGCGGTCACACTCACAAAGCTTGTGGCCCACGATTTAAAGGGGATGTACAGGTACAACCCTTTGCGCAGCCGTGCCATTCTGCCGAGGTATATCGTCGTGCAGCGGTCTGCAAGCGGTTAATGACCAGGCATTTGTTTGCGATACGGCACCCCATCTTTTTAACTGACAATTGCACTGTCATGCAACATTGTACCCAAACGAAATTGATGTGCTTTCTTTTGGTGGTATTTTGATCACCTCTGCGGGTTTTATTTTTTGCACTATAAACAAAGAGCAACTACCGTATATACTCGAGTATAAGCCGAGATTTTCAGCCCTTTTTTGGGGGCTGAAAGTCCCCCCCACGGGCACAGGACACGGTACCAGTTTACAGTCTGGAGGAGCTACACAGTATTTCCCTCAACAATTAGAAGATAGCCACACTTCATACAACTCACTCTACTGCCAGAGGAATGCATAATTTATGCAATCTCTCAGATATGAGAGAGATTCTTTCTTGAATTGATAGGAGTTGCTGTTTTTCTTCTTGTCTACTCGAAATGAAGGTTTACTGAAACCTAGACTCTTTATTTAGAGTCCTTTCTAGCTCCATCGTCTGTCACCATTTGGGGACCCTCGTATGAAAGTTTATTTTTGGACCCTGCTCCAGCCTTTTTCTGTGGTGCGTTTCTTTTTTCTCTCTCGCTCCATATACACGGCGACACACGTGCCCTATTTTCGCATGGAATATCAAACTACTTTTGGAAATATTTACAACTCCCGATTTTAATGTCTACAAATCCCCTGAAGAAGGGTAACCGAAACAGCTGTCGGGTCGGACTATAAAACGTTATGTTCTTTCTTTCTTTTTTGAATACAAACAGTTTTTTGTGAATCTGTATTTAATTCATGTATTTTAATAAGAAACTGTCTTTGTAATTATGTCTTTATACTCGTTGATTAAATTCATATATATTTTTTAATATACCTCTGTGTGTTGTCAGTCACTTTTAAAGTCCCACCTCCCAAGGGGGTTCTTCTAGTTTTTCATGAAAGTCCCCCCCTCGGCTTATACTCGAGTCATATAAATTTTACATTGTAAATATTACCTGTAAAGAAGTTGCGGCTGCGGCGTCCATCGTTCGAATTCCGCGGCGTCCATCGTTCAAAATTCCGCGGTCTCTTCCTGTTCCTTCCTTGATAGGCGAGTCTCAGCAGATACTCTCCACCTATCACGAACGTTCTCTCATCCTCAGTTTTCCAGCAGACGTCTGCGATTGGCGGAAAACCCAACACAGTGTCTGCTGGGAAAACTAAGGATGAGAGAAGGATCGTGATAGGCGGAGAGTGTCTGCTGAGACTCGCCTATCAAGCAAGGAACAGGAAGAGACCGCGGAATTCGAACGATGGACGCCGCAGCTTCTTTACAGGTAATAATTACAATGTAAAAATTTCTTTTTACAGGGAACAGTGGGGCATCGGCTTATACTCGGGTCAGTGAGGTTTCCCAGTTTTTTGGGCAACATTAGGTACCTCGGCTTATACTCGAGTCGGCTTATACTCGAGTATATACGGTAATTAAAAAAAAAAAAAAACACATTTATTCACCACTTTATATTCTTCTACATATTTTTGTTTAAAAAAATAAATATAAAAAATAATCGCAATAGGCGTATATTGATTGGTTTGCACAAAAGTTGTTGTGTACAATTTATGGGATAGATTTGGGGACCTTTTTTTATTGTTTTTACTAGTAATGGCGGTGATCTGCGATTTTTAGCAGGACTGCGACATCGCGGCGGACAAATCTGACCACAAATGACACTTTTTGGGGACCAGTGACATTACTAAATTGATCGGTGTTATAGAAATGCACCGATCAACGTAAAAATTACACTGGCAGGGAATGGGGTTAAAGTGGAGTTCCACCCTCTGACAAGTTAGCTGCATCCCCTGTAGTTCTGTCCCCTTAAATAGATTTGGCATATTAAAAAATAAATTGTAAAAAAATCACTGTTAGAGGCGCATGCGCAGGGGGCTCCTGAGATGGAGGCTTAGGACCGGAGCTCCGCACAGCGCCAGCTAAACAGCGCTATTAGCGGCGGACCGAGTAGCCCTAAACTTATATTAACTACAGGGAAAGGTTGCTGATAGCCCCAGGCACCTACCTATGCCTGGTAAATCAAATAAAGCGCTGAAACCGCAAAACGAACGCTCTGAAAAAAGGGATATTTCCAAAATGGCGGCCGCACCTCAGACAGACACAGGCTGCAACAGATATCTCCTCTACAGGCAGGCAAGTTATTCATCCTGCCATTCTCTTACAGCTCTCAGTCACTGGGCTTAGGACTCCTCTGCTACCTTTAAACCCCCTGAACTTAAACTGAACCAAATTGAGAACACTGTGGGACCTGTGGGTCCGTCACCTCATGAAGTGTCATTACCTCACAAAGGCTCTCCCATTACACATCCTGAGCAGGCCCTTGATACGTCGTTTAACCACCTAAGCCCCGGACCATTTGGTAGCTAAAGGACCAGAGCTGTTTTCAGAATTTTGCACTGCGCTGCTTTAACTGTAAATTGTGCGGACATGCAATGTTGTACCCAAACGAAATTTGCGTCCTTTTATTCCCACAAATAGAGCTTTCTTTTAATGGTATTTGATTGCCTCTGCGATTTTTATTTTTTGCGATATAAACGGAAAAAGACCGAAAATTTAGAAAAAAATAGATTTTTTTTTTTTTTATAACAAAAAGTAGAAAATATCGAATAAACTTAATTTTATTCATAAATTTAGGCCAAAATGTATTCAGCCACATGTCTTTAGTAAAAAAAATGTCAATAAGCGTATATTTATTGGTTTGCGCAAAAGTTATAGCGTCTACAAACTAGGGTACATTTTCTGGAATTTACACAGCTTTTAATTTATGACTGCCCATCTCATTTCTTGAGGTGCTAAAATGGCAGGGCAGTACAAAACCCCCCCCAAATGACCCCATTTTGGAAAGTACACACCCCAAGGAAATTGCTGAGAGGCCTGTTGAGCCCATTGAATATTTTTTTTTTGTCCCAAGTGATTGAATAATGACAAAAAATAAATAAAAAATTACAAAAAGTTGTCACTAAATGATATATTGCTCACACATGCCATGGTTATATGTGGAATTACACCCCAAAATACATTTTGCTGCTTCTCCTGAGTACGGGGATACCACATGTGTGGGACTTTTTAGGAGACTAGCCGCGTACGGGCCCCCGAAAACCAAGCACCGCATCAGGATTTCTAGGCACAAATTTTTGATTTCACTCCTCACTACCTATCACAGTTTCGAAGGCCATAAAATGCCAAAATAGCACAAAACCCCCCCAAATGACCCCATTTTGGAAAGTAGACACCCCAAGCTATTTGCTGAGAGGCATGGTGAGTATTTTACAGCTCTCATTTGTTTTTGAAAAAGAAAGACTTTTTTTTTCAATTTTCAAAACTTTGTGACAAAAAGCGAGATCTGCAAAATACTCACAATACCTCTCAGTAAATAGCTTGGGGTGTCTACTTTCCAAAATAGGGTCATTTAGGGGGGTTTGTGCCATCTGGGCATTCCTTGGCCTCCGAAACTGTGATAGGCAGTGAGAAGTGAAATCAAAAATTTACACCCTTAGAAAGCCTGAAGGCGGTGCTTGGTTTTTGGGGTCCCGTACGCGGCTAGGCTCCCAAAAAGTCTCACATGTGGTATCCCCGTACTCAGGCGAAGCAACAGAAGGTATTTTGGGGTGTAATTCCACATATAACCATGGCATGTTTGAGCAATATATCAATTAGTGACAACTTTGTGCAAAAAAAATAAAAAATAAAAAATTGTCTTTTTTCCGCAACTTGTGTCAACATAGAAAATATTCCATGGACTCTACATGCCTCTCAGTATATAGCTTGGGGTGTCTACTTTCCAAAATGGGGTCATTTGGGGGGAGTTTTGAACTGTTCTGGCATTTTATACACAACATTAGGAAGCTTACATCCACTCTTCTAACCACTTGAAGACAAAGCCCTTTTTGACACTTTTTGTTTACATGAAAACATATTTTTTTTTGCAAGAAAATTATGTTGAACCCCCAAACATTATATATATTTTTAAAGCAAAGGCCTTACAGATTAAAATGGTGGGTGTTGCATTTTTTTTTCTACACAGTATTTGCGCAGCGATTTTTCAAACGCATTTTTTGGGGAAAAATACACTTTTTTTAATTTTAATGCACTAAAACACACTATATTGCCCAAATGTTTGATGAAATAAAAAAGATGATCTTAGGCCGAGTACATAGATACCAAACACGACATGCTTTAAAATTTCGTACAAACACGCATTGGCGACAAACTACATACATTTTTAAAAGCCTTTAAAAGCCTTTACAGGTTACCCCGTTAGATTTACAGAGGAGGTCTACTGCTAAAATTACTGCCCTCGATCTGACCTTCGCGGTGATACCTCACATGCATGGTGCAATTGCTGTTTACATATGACGCCAGACCGACGCTTGCGTTCGCCATTGGGCAAGAGCAGGGCAGGACAGGGGTGCTTTTTTTATTATTATTAATTTTGCTTTTTTATTTTATTTTTAAACTGTTTCTTCCATATATTTTTTTTTTTTATCATTTTTATTGTTATCTCAGGGAATGTAAATATCCCCCATGATAGCAATAGGTAGTGACAGGTACTCTTTTTTTGAAAAAACTGCGGTCTTCTAGACCCTAGATCAGGGATATGCAATTAGCGGACCTCCAGCTGTTGCAGAACTACAAATCCCATGAGGCATAGCAAGACTCTGGCAGCCACGAGCATGACACCAAGAGGCAGAGGCATGATGGGACTTGTAGTTTTGCAACAGCTGGGAGGTCCGCTAATTGCTTATCCCTGCCCTAGATCTTTCCTCTGCCCTCAAAGCATCTGACCACAACAAGATCGGTGTGATAAAATGCTTTCCCAATTTCCCAATGGCGCTTTTTATATCCGGGGGGGGGGACATTCCCTCCCACTGCTTGTAAAGCCACTAGGATTGCTTTTACATGAAAGCCGGCCGCTGGCTGAAAAGAATGATACCAAGATGATACCTAAACCCGCAGGCATCATTTTGGTATAAACATTCAAAGTCCAGTAACATACCAGTACGTTGCTGTATTTTAATCTTTTTTTTCATGCAGCCTGTTGGCTGAACGAAAAAAGATTGATCGGTGGGTATGCCCACCATTAGAATACCGCCCTTCATCCACCCACTTCTGATGGGCATACACGCACCATTTATATATGCCGAAGCATGGGGGCATCCTCCCGCAAAAAAGTTATGCCGCACACACATGGTCGGACTTTTCCACGGGCAAGCCTCCGTCGGAATTTCGACCGTATGTACGCGGCATTAGGAGCAAAATCGCTCCTGCTGCCCCCATGCTTCGGCATATATGCGTTTTTTTTTTTTAACTGTGGTGGTGAAATCACCTCCTACAGCACTGGAGTCGCAGGGATCAGGCCTGTCTCTGCGAACGCTGCAGTTATGTGTGTTGTGTTTTGCAAGTGACAGTGATCGATTGATACTGCACTTGGGTGGCCTGGGCTGGACGGAGGGGCAAAACGCAGGTGCTAGCAGGTATCTGGGCTGATCCCGCTAACACTGCGTTTTTGGGAACCCTAAACTGCTGGGGACGCTAGTATAGACCTAATCAGATCAGATATTGATCCGTTCAGATACTATACCACCAAGGGAGGTGTATGCTTCACGCGTGGGTGTTAGAGCTACTGGCACTAACCTGACGCTGCCTGGGGTGCGACGCAGACACTCTTTGACGCTAAAACCTAATTGTTATATACGGCGGGTGCCCTGACACTATAAAAAGCAAACTAACCAGCGTCACCCGTAACACTTATATGGTGATCACTGGTGAAAGGGTTAACTAGGGGCAATTAGGGGGTTAAAACCTTTATTAGGTAATATATGGGGGTACCTGACGCTATATAAAAACCTGACGGGGAACCTAAAATAAATAACTGGCTACCGATCGGCATCACCGACACTAAGACAGCGATCAGAAAAACGATCGCTTAGCGACAGTGGTGATTAGGGGTGAAAGGGTTATCTGGGGGGCGATCAGGGGGTTAAACCTTTATTAGGGGGGGTTAGGGGGCTACACTGGACCTAAAAACTAACTTTAGTGACACTTTTACAGTCACAAATGTCACTGATTGCAGTGATCAGTAAATAAATGGTCACTGCAATCAGTGACACTGTGACTGGGGGCTGATCTGGGGGGGCCTGGGGGGGCGATTTATGTGCCTATGTGTCAGTGTAGTGTTTTGTGCACTAACCTGGCATCTTCTCTTCTGCGGCGCTTGGTATATGTGAGCGCCGCAGGAGAGATGACATCGCTTCCTCTGCCGGTGTTTACATTACACAGGCAGGGGAAGCATTCGATTCGCTGGGAGCGATCGCGAGGGGGTGGCCGGAATCGAACGGCCGTCCCCTCATCCCGGATCGCTCCCAAAGACTTAACCACCGCTCACTGTAAAGGGGGGTCCGATAGGACCCCCCCAACTATACAAAGGCGATCACGTAGATATACGTGATTCTGCCTGTCGGTGCCATTCTGCCGACGTATATTTACAGTGGGCGGTCGTTAAGTGGTTAATATGACTGAACTATTTACCAGGATTTCTGACATACTGGACAAAAGATTAGCTCAAAACGCTGACAGGATCACAGGAGAAATCAAAGCAGACTTTCAGAACCTGGGAAGCAGGATAGAACATATTGAACATAAGCTTGATATACCGTATTTATCGGCGTATAACACGCACTTTTTTCCCCTGAAAATCAGGGGGAAATCGTGGGTGCGTGTTATACGCCGATACCCACATCCCTGAGCTGTCTCCGCTGACTGAGCGGAGCGAGATACACATAGCCGAATGTACTCGGCTATAATCAGCTTTTCTCGGCTCCGCTCACAGTCACGCCCAGTCCCGCCATTGGACCTGTGTTATGTCCATCATAGGGCGGGACTCGGCGTGACTGTGAGCGGAGCCGAGAAAAGCAGAGTATAGCCGAGTACACTCGGCTATGTGTATCTCGGCGGCGGCTCCGCCCAGTCCCTGCGTCCCCTGCGTTCGCACAGTCACGGCGACTCTGGGGCAAGGCTGCACGGCGACTCTGGGGCAAGGCTGCACGGCGACTCTGGGGCAAGGCTGCACGGCGACTCTGGGGCAAGGCTGCACGGCGACTCTGGGGCAAGGCTGCACGGCGACTCTGGGGCAAGGCTGCACGGCGACTCTGGGGCAAGGCTGCACGGCGACTCTGGGGCAAGGCTGCACGGCGACTCTGGGGCAAGGCTGCACGGCGACTCTGGGGCAAGGCTGCAATGGACACTGACAAGGCTGCACTGTGACAAAGCTGCAATGGACACTGACAAGGCTGCAATGGACACTGACAAGGCTGCACTGTGACAAGGCTGCAATGGACACTGACAAGGCTGCATTTAAATGTAAGTTATTTTTCCTTAAACTTCCCTGCTAAAAGTTTTTTTCCCTAAAATTTCCTCCTAAACTTGGGGTGCGTGTTATACGCCGGTGCGTGTTATACGCCGATAAATACGGTAACTATAACTAAGGCAAACCAGAATACTGATCATTTACAGTCTCTGCAGGATCAGCTTGATACTGCTCAAGCAAAAATTGACGATCGAGAATCGTTCGAGAAGGGAGAACTTTCGTATCAAAGGATTACCTGAATCCATTACTGATGTACATGCAGCTGTGAAAGATTTTATTAAAAGCTTGCTTCCTTCTAATTTATTAGCCGTAATTGAATTGGATAGAGCACAAATCCTTGGGACCTCTCAGGAATGGTGGTTCTCCATGGGACATTATAGGGAAAATGGACCGACACAGCTTCTCTATTGACAAAGTGGGTATTATCCGTTAATTAGGAGTGACTAGGCATTAAACTTGTAAAAAAAGTGTTGCATCACACCTTCTACAGTACCGCCCAGGGGATGGACCCTCTGGGTATATCCCCTCAGTCTGCATCTCACAGATCAGTTTGTCAAAAGCAGTACAAACTTAAAAAGGAGGGGTGGGTGCTGTGTCGGTCCATGGACTCAGAGAAAAGGATTTTACGGTGAGTAAAAAATCCTATTTACTCTTTCGTCCATGGACCGACACAGCTTCTCTATTGACAAAGCTGGACGTCCCAAAGCAGTGTCAGAGAAAAAACGAGGGGTGGTAACAGCATAAAAATAAACTTCACCCCAAACACAAAACAGCACTCCTCCAACGGAGGAGTTGCAATTCTAAACAGCCGCTTGCAAAACCTTGCGGCCGAAAGAGGAATTTTGTGAAAGTGTGAGCGGACGACCAAGTCGCCGCTTTACATAATTGGGAAACAGACGCTTGATGTCAGAAAGCCCAAGAGGCACCTATTGCCCTGGTCGAATGCGCCGTGACAGGAAAGGGGGGCGCTTGACACTTTAAGGCGTAAGCCTGGATTACGATCTGTCGGATCCACCTAGAGATGGTGGCCGACGAGACTGCTTGGCCCTTCTTGGGACCAGCCACCGAAACAAACAGTGAGTCTGACTTCCGGAACAGGGAAGTAGCAGATAGGTATACTCTCAAAGCTCGGACAACGTCCAAGGAATGAAACGCCGACTCCTTAGGATTCGATGGATGAGGACACAAGGATGGAAGTACAATGTCTTCGTTGAGATGCAAAGCCGAAACGACCTTCGGAAGAAAGGAAGGCTGCGGCCGCAGCACCACCTTATCCTTGTGGAAAACCAAATAGGGAGCCTTGCAGGACAAGGCTGCCAGCTCAGAGACTCGTCTAACTGACGTAACAGCCACCAAAAAGACCACTTTCTGAGAAAGTGTCAACAGGGGAATCTCTCTAATATTCTCAAACGGTGCCTTCTGAAGCACCGAGAGGACCAGGTTCAAGTCCCACGGAGGTAGCGGGGGACGGACCGGTGGGGCCACATGTCAAACCCCCTGCACAAAAGTACTCACGAGAGAGTGAGCCGCCAGGGGCCGCTGAAAAAAAGACAGCCAGGGCAGATATCTGTCCCTTAATCGTACTTAGGGCAAGCCTTTGGTCCACCCCATGCTGTAAAAAAAAGCAGGATTCTGGAAACCAAATTAGGTACGCGGATGCCATTTCATTTTCTCACACATGGAGCTGTAGGCCTTCCAAGTGCGGTGATAAACCTTCCTAGGACGGTTTTCGAGCACTTATCGTAGAGATTACTGAATCTGACAGGCCCCGGTTTCTCAGTACCTGGTTCTCAACAGCCATGCCGGTAAAGCCAATGACTGTAAAGCAGGATGGAATATGGGACCTTGCGATAGCAGGTCCTTCCGTAGTGGTAGGCGCCAGGGGACATCTGCTACCAGACGTACTATATCGGCCTACCAAGGACGCTGAGGCCAATCTGGAGCGATTAGGATCATTGGCATTCCCTCTGCCTCCACTCTGCGGAGCAGAAGAGGAAGAAGCCTTAAGGAAGGGAAGGCATAGATTAGCCGTTTCTGACCCCACGATGCCACCAACGCGTCCGTTGCGTCTGCCCATGGGTGTCTTGACCGGGCCACAAACCTCAATACCTTCCGATTGAGTCGTGAAGCCAGAAGATCTACGTCTGGTGTGCCCCATCTTTGGCAGAGGAGTTGGAACACCTCCGGGTGTAAGGAACATTCTCCCTGGTCCAGCATCTGGCGGCTCAGGTAGTCCGCCTGCCAGTTTTCCACACCCGGAATGTACACGGCCGACATTGCCGGTATGCTCCTCTATGCCCACTTCAGGATGCGAGCGACCTCCGATGCTGCAGCTGAGCTTCTTGTTCCTCCTTGATGATTGACATGTGCCACTGCTGTAGCGTTGTCTGACTGGATCCTGACTGGACGCCCTTGCAGCCTCTGAGACCATTTGAAGAGGCACAGCCTGATCGCCCGGATTTCCAGGACATTGATCGGCAGGAGGGCTTCCTCTGGGGTCCAGCGACCTTGTGCCGACTGAACACCCCAGACTCTCCCCCCCCCCCAACCTGTAAGGCTGGCATCCGTCGTGATCACTATCCAGTAAACCGGAAGAAATGACTTCCCGGCCATTAGAGCCGGTGCTGTCAGCCACCATACCAGGGATCTCCTGACTAGGTGGCTCACTCGGATTTGATAATCCAGAGATGAAGGGCATCTGTTCCATCTGGACAGAACTTCCTTCTGTAACACTCGAGTGTGGCATTGAGCATACGGGACCACCTCGAAGGAAGCTACCATGAGGCCCAACATTCGCATGCAAAAACGGAGTGACGACCAATTCCTGGAAGTCAGCTGCCGTACTGCAGCCCGCAGGGTCTACAACTTCTCCACAGGGAGGAATACCTTTGCCTCTGAGGAATCCAGAATCAACCCCAGGTACACTAGGTGTTGAGTGGGCACCAATACTGACTTTTGCGTGTTTAGTATCCAACCACGGTCTCGAAGAGTCTGACAGGTAATAGACACGCTTACCTCCAATTCTGAGCTTGAAGGGGCCTTCAGTAGAAGGTCATCCAAGTAGCCCATGATAGCGATACCCCGCTGTCGTAGAAGTGCCAAAATCGGAGCGAGCACCTTGGTGAACGTCCTGGGTGCTGAGGCAAGGCCAAACGGGAGGGCCACAAACTGGTAGTGGTTCTTCCCGATACCAAATCGCAGAAACCTCTGGTGTCTGGAGTATATGGGGACATGCAGGTATGCGTCCTTGATGTCCAAGGAGGCCAGAAAGTCCCCCGGATGGAGAGCCGTGACTACAGATCGAACCGACTCCATTCGAAATCTTTGTACTTTCACAAAGCAATTGAGGGCTCTGAGATCCAAGATTGGACGAACCCCCTCCTTCTTTGGCACAATGAACAGATTTGAGTAAAAACCCTGACCCCGTTCCTGTTCTGGAATAACTAACCCGCATTCCAGTAGACCCTGGACCGCCCCATACAGGGCCTCCCGACGGGTCGGTAGTAGCTGGAGATTGGAGGTGATGAATCTGTCCTGTGGACAAGGAGAGATATTCTATCTTGTAGCCTGAGGAGATAACTTCGCAAACCCACCTGTCGGAGACTAGAGCTGTCCACTGAGTCGCGAATTTGCGAAGACGTCCCCCCACCCGAGAGCTGGGTGGGGGCGGACCTTCATGCGGACGCAGATTTGTCCGCAGGCTTGTTGGGTCTGCGGGACCAAGGACGCTTTTGTCCTTGGGCAGGCGCTTTATCGGCCTGGGGTCTTTTCCCTGTCGCCCTAGGGGGACGAAAAAAACACTTGTGTGCAGTAAAGGAGGGCCCTTTCCCTTGGCATGGCCCCTTACCCTTGCTAGTTTGGGGAAGCAAAGTGCTTTTACCTCCTGTGGCATCCTTGATGATGTCATCCAGAGAAGCCCCAAAAAGTCTGTCGCCCTTAAAAGGCAGATCCAACAGGGCTTTCTTGGAAGTCTGGTCCGCAGACCAGCCCTTTAGCCAGATCAGGCGGCGTATTGCTACTGCATAAACCAAAGCTTTTGACAGCAGGGGAATAGTATCCATGTCTGACTCGCAGACAAACTTAAGGCCCTGGACCAACTGGTCGGCCAAAGTTATCTCATTAGGAGGAGCATCTCGCTCTTTTAACCCCTGGAGTAGCAATTTTGCCCATTCAGTAAGTGTCTGAGACACTAGGGCCCCCGCCAATGCCGGGCGTACTGCTGAGCCTACCACTGAGTATAGGTAGCGAGCGAGTGCTTTAGCCTTCTTATCCACAGGGTCCTTGAAAACAGGAGCCCCTTCTACAGGAATTGTGGTGGCTCTATTAAGTCTGGACACCGGAGGGTCCACTATAGGGGGAGAGGTCCATTTCTTCAGAAAACTCTCCTCAAAGGGGTACCGTACAGCAAACCTCTTTGGGGCTGTAAAGACCCTCAGTGGGTTCTCCCATTCCTTGTATAAGAGTTTGCTAAAATAAGACACAAGGGAACACCTTAGCAGTGCGGGCAGGTTTACGAAACCCAAAAGGGGACTGGAGTTTCTGCTGCTTCTGCAGTATTTTCCAACCTTAGCGTATCTCGCACTGCAGTAATAAGGTCAGATACCAAAGCCGTCTCGCGTACTGACCTGGACTTGGAGTCACCCTCACTGTCCGATCGGTCACGGTCTGCAGTCTCTGATGCGTCCGAATCTGGGCCATGAGCCGTAGCTGGACCTGGTTCTGCATCAGAATTATCCCCGGAAGATTGCAGGGGACGGGGGCGTTTACTACCCCCTGTATTCCCATGTGCTGCTTCCACCCTGGCAGCAAACGCCTCTAGGATTGCCGTCATAGCGTTCATAGACACCTCAGGGGCACCAGCTGCTAAATCTGGTGTTTCAGGGGAGAAGACATCTGGCTCAGATGCCATGCTGACCACACGCTGACACCCACAGGGCTCCAGGCAAGATATCAATAGGCCACCCTCCTGCGCTGGAGAGATGCTGGGTTACCCAGAGGACTCACCACCCTGGACAGGTACTGCTATGCTGCCGTGTGCTGCGCCTGTGATGCTGTCCCACTGCTGCTGTGTCAGTCTGCTTCTTTTATCAGCACTTCCTGTGTGAATTTTCGTGCCAGTGTAATGCACCCTAGAGGCCGGAGACTCTGGCAAAATGGCCGCCAAAAACGTCTGTATGGAAGATAATGTGGGCTCTAAGAAAATGGCCGCCGAGCCGAAGATGGAGGCCAAGCAACCGTAGCCCACAAAAAGATGGCCGCCGAACGGCAATATATACATACAGGGTGGACAAACATGGCCGCCGAACAGTTGATAGGGGCCAGTGGGTGTGGACTACAAGAAAATGGCGCCAAAACCACAGGAAGATGGCCGCCGGGCAGTCACTAGAGGCCGAACACGGCATGGACCACCCCAAAATGGCCGCCGACAGCATGGAGGAGGAAGCACATACAGGTAAGCAGAAATTACATTTCTTTTAAATGTTAGTTACAGCCAGCCCCGCTCCAGTGGAACCCCTTAGGTGACCCCCAGCACCCAGCAACCTTTAGCTAGAAGCCCAGGGAGGAGGGAAAGGCAGGGAAAGAGGGAAGAAAGGGGCCACAACCACTTACTTGATCTCTCCAGGAATGTCAGGCTAAATCACCCAGCCGAGGCAGGGGAGTTACTTACCTATCTCCTGCATGTATTATATGCTGGAAGACATTCCAAACAGATCGTCCGCGCACGTAAAGTGACTGTTGGCCAGGCTTGCTGTGATTGGACCCAAAAGGGACGATCATATGTATGCCCTGGAGCGTGACGCTCACGGGACAGGCTGCTGTGATTCGGCCGTAAGGTCAGCGGAAGCTGAGCGGTCCGATGCAAGCCTTGGAGCGTACGCTCACCGGCCAGGCTGCTGCGACTCGGGCCGTAAGGTCAGCCGAAGCTGGGCGGTCCGATGCAGGCCCTGGAGCGTAGGCTCACCGGCCACCCGTGGAGCAAGGGGCATGTCATGGAAAACCCAGCGCGTAGCTAGGGTCGGCACACGCTCGATGGCCGAAACTGGGGAGACTACAAGGATCGAGGATCCAGCCTGTCACCCAGTCGGCAGTTGATCGAAGATCGCAGGAAACAAAAAATGTAGCAAAAAAAATATATCTTTTTCCCCCGGGCCAATGGGCCCGAAGGGAGCCATGTCCTACTCCTTGCTAGACAGAAAAAAACTGATCTGCGAGATGCAGACTGAGGGGATATACCCAGAGGGTCCGTCCCCTGGGCGGTACTGTAGAAGGTGTGATGCAACACTTTTTACAAGTTTTCTGCCTAGTCACTCCTAATTAACGGATAATACCCACTTTGTCAATAGAGAAGCTGTGTCGGTCCATGGACGAAAGAGTAATACACTTTAATTAAAAAATTAAACTGTAAATATAGGCCAAATTTTTTTTTTTTATTGTGAAAGATGTTACGCTGAGTAAATTGATACCCAATATTTGATTACCTCTGCGGTTTAATTTTTTTGCACTACAAACAAAAAAAAAAAAAAGAGCGACAATTCTGAAAAAAAAAAAAAAAAAAGATATTTTAACTTTTTGCTATAATAAATATCCCAATTTGTTTTTTAAAAAACGCTTTTTTTCCCTCAGTTTAAAGTAGATCCGTATTCTTCCACATATTTTTGGTAAAAAAAATAATAGCAATAAGCGTTTATTAATTGGTTTGCGCAAATGTTATAGCGTCTACAAAAAAGGGGATAGATTTAATGTCATTTTTTTTATTATTATTTTATTTACTACTAATGGCGGCGATCTGCGATTTTTATCGTGACTGACATTGCAGCGGACATATCGGACAATTGACACCATTTTGGGACCATTCACAATTATACAGCGATTAGTGCTATAAAAATGCATTGGATTACTGTATAAATATGTGACTGGCAGGGAAGGGGGTTAACACTAGGGGCGATCAAGGGGTTAATTGTGTGTCCTAGGGAGTGATTCTAACTGTAGGGGGAGGGGACAGATGAGGGGGAGGGGACTGATGAGGGGGAAGAAACTGATCATTGTTCCTATATACAAGGAACATACTATCAGTTCTCCTCTCCCCTGACAGGATGTGGAGCTGTGCGTTTACACACACAGCTCCACGTCCCTGCTCTGTGATGAGCAATCGCAGTTGCCCGGCGGCAATCGGGCACGCGCATAGAGTACACAGTGATGCGGCGCGCGCACTCGCTAGAGCGCCGGGAAAACAAGGACGTCATATGACTTCCACCCAGAGGGAGTCTAGGGCTAGAATTATTGCTCTACCTCTCGCTGCGATACCTCACGTGTGGTTTGAACACCGTTTTCATATGCAGGAGCTACACGCGTATGCATTGCCTTCTGCACGCGAGCTTGGCGGGATGGGGCGTGTTTTTTTTTTTTTTTTAAATGAACAGTGTAAAAATAAAAAATGTGCCCTCTTTATTCCGATTACAAGAATTGTAAACATCCCTTCCAATATAAAAAAGCATGACATGACCTGTTAAATATGAGATCTGGGGTCAAAAAGACCTCAGATCTCCCATTTACACTAAAATGCAATAACAAATAATATGTCCCTTTAAGAGCTATGGGTAGAAGGGATGTTTTGACGTCGCTTCTGCCCTAAAATGGTATGGTGCCGGGTGGGGGCCATCTTCTCACGAGACCACTTATCTGAAAGCGGACCGCCCGGTGAAGAAGTGGATACCGGGGTTATGGTAGCTAGTTGCTGCCATAACAACGATATTCCACTTCAAAGTGCCGCCGTATAACGGTGGGCGGTCCGTAAGTGATCACAATCGATAGTTGAGACTTATGTTTGCTTCCCTGACCACCTACGGGACACATTAACCCCCTTCTCCAGGATTCAGAGAACTATACCCAAGAGGTTCTACGCCTCTTCTGCAGGCTCCCAGTTATGGGGTACAAGCACTCAACATGTTGGGGTTGTGTGCAGGGTGCGTTTTCATTCACTATTGTTTTGTGATGTGTGCTGTTATCTTTATGTTCGGATTTCCACAGGGCTGACAAACTCATGTGGTTGCTCAGGTACTCTCTACCCAGTTATCCTATGCCTATATTTTCTCTGTATACATGGCTAGCAAAATAGGCTTACTGTCTTGGAATGTACTAAACGCAAAGGAGAAGAGGTCTCTAGTCTGATTATATTAAGGAGGTACAAACCCCATATCATTCTACTGCAAGAAAACACATTTACAGGGTTCTAAGGTTTTGGCCTTAAAAAAAAGCAAACATTATGAATGTTATTCATGCAGAATACACCACACACGCTAGAGGAGTAAGCTATTCTAGTTACTAAAAAGTTACATATCAAGCTTGACCCTAAAAAGGTAGATATTAGGGTTGCACCGATACAGGAATCAGTGCCGATACTAGGCATTTTCGCGAGTATCTGTACTCGAAAAAATGCTCCGATACCCTAACCCGATACCGGAAGGGACGTGAACTGGACACGCTTGTCTCCCTGTGTGCAGTGAGAAGGGAGATGTGGGCGTCCCAACTAGTACAATCAGGGGTGGGAGGGGGCCTCGGAAGGTATTATGCACTTTCTCTGACCTGACCCTGATGCCAACGCCCCTGGATGATCTGGCTGCGGAGAGGAAACTTGCAGTGGGGGATGTCTGTGCAAGAGCCAGCCAGGTACTTTGCATTAGTACAACGGTAAGGCATGCGCACAATGTAGATTTTAAGGGAGGGGGGAGAAGATTAAGGCAGTAGAGGGGTGAGCACAATTTAGAGCCGAGGAGGGGTTAATGGGGGATCATGCGAATGAGAATAGTGGAAAGTTGTGGTGGAGGAAAACTGGACCCTGCACGTAATGTGCCTGGACCCTGCACGTAATGTGCCTGGACTGTGCCCTCCAAACCCCCTGTACTGTGCTCACCAGCTGCCACCTCTGTTCCCATGTCTCCCAATGACTTCCCCATCCCCACCATGTTCACCTAGTGATCACAGCCTTTTCCATCCCAACTCTCCCACCCCACAATCCCTATTTCACCCCACCCTCAACTACCACCACCTCCCAAACCACCCCTCTTCCTAGGCGATGGGTATTGGTAATTGGTATCGGCGAGTACCTGAGGTAAAGTATCGGTACTCGTGATGGGGGCGTGGCCTGGATAGCAATGGGATAGGTCGCATGTGATGTGAGCTCCGTCTGCCCATACTCCTAACCTACCATCCTGCCTGCATCCTGCTCGGTTCCTGCCATCCCCTACATCCGAGGACGTGTCCTGCTCTCCCTGTGGTTCCTGAAGCCTGTTAGCCCGCTGGTTTGCCGCCACTGCCGTCGCGGCGCTTCCCGGTCATCTGCTTCAGGAAAGGCCCCGGCTTCGGCCTAGTTCCTGGTTCGGCGGCCATCTTGGCCCTCCCGACGGCGGCCTTGGACACTTCTCCTTGCCTCCCTGGGCGCACTGGGCTCCATCCTCTTCTACATCGGCCCCCGGATTACCTGCTGCAGCTGCTGGGGTGTCTTAGCACTCTGCACCTGCTGTGTGAGCGGACCGCGGTCTCGGCCTGACTCCCGGAACGGCGGCCATCTTGCTCCACCCGGAGACATCTTTGGCAAGTATTACAGGCCTCCCTGACTCCCCTGAGCTCAGATGCCCCTGCATGCAGCCTGTTGCCATTACAGCTGCTTGAGAGTGACCTGCTGCCTACGTTGGGCCGTCCCTGGGCAGCGGTGGGGGGGGGGGGGAGGTTGTGAAGGACCCGGCCTCCTTAACAGCGGCCATATTGGTGCACCCAGGGATCTTCCCTGTCGCCTTACAGCATGTCTCCGTCTAAAAATAATTCTGAAGCCATCGATAAACTGGCCAGATACCGCCGGCTTGAGGAGGGGGATCGGCAGGTCAGAGACGGCGCTGCTGCTTTCCTGGATGCGGATCACTCTGTGGTGGCTACTAACAAATTACTGGATGCCATCGCCATGTGCCAGAGCACGCTTACCACCAAGATCGAGGAGGTAAAAATTGATGTGTCCCTTATCCGGCAGGATCTCTCTACCCTCAGGGACCGCGTGACGGAGACGGAGACCCGTATTGGCAGAGCAGAGGATATCTTACACCCTTTACAACATACCACCGATGAGGTGCGCCGCCAGTTACAACAGATTAGCGCAAAACAGGATGACATGGAAAATCGCCTTTCAGAGATGTAACCTCCGCTTCATCGGTCTTCCTGAGTCTGCTGAGGGCACCGATCCGGAGAGCTTCCTTGAAAACCTCCTAACCTCAACCTTCGGCAGAGACGCATTTTCGGTAATGTTTGCAGTGGAGAGAGCTCATCGAATCCCTGGCCGCCCTCCTCCCCAAGGAGCTCCACCGCGTACCCTGATAGCGAAGTTCCTTAATTTCAGGGATCGCGACAAGATCCTCCGCCTAACCAGAGAGAAGGGGAATATCCCCCATACCAACGCTCGTGTTGCTGTCTTCCCGGACTTCTCCAATGAGGTGCAACGGCAGCGGTCCAGGTTCCAGGATGTTAAGAAGCGCCTCCGCACTCTACACCTCAAATACGCCATGCTGTACCCTGCAAAGCTTCGTGTGGAGTGCGACGGTCGGACCCACTTTTTCGAGGACCCAGAGTCGGCATCCACTTGGATTGACCGGAGAGATCGGCGAGATTGAGCATACCGCGATGTCTGGGAGCTGTGAGTACTTTTCTTTTCTCTCCCCTGCTGCCCCCTGTGCCGGTGGCACTCCCTGTTCGTGCCCTGGTGATTCGCCTCACGGTTGCTCTGTTGCTAGTGGGTGCCCTCCGCCGGGACGGGGGAGACAGACCTAAAAGCCTTTTCTGCCCCTCCTCGGATCTCACAGCATGCTCGCCACCTTCGGGTGACCTAACTGTTAATTCCCCGTTCTCCCCACGCATGGGAGATGCTTGTAGAGGGCAGCTTACCGAACGTTGCTGGAACTTCCTATCCTACTTTACGTACCACCCTGATGGCAGGCGGGGCTCCCTTCTGCACGGCTGCAATGGTGTTGTGCTTTTGTGGCCCCTACACCCCATGCACTTCTCAGAGAAGAAGTCGCCCCCCTAGGTTCTCTATGGACTTTTTTCACTCCCCCCGTTTACCTGATTGTTTTTTCCTCCTTTTTTGTTTTCTGTTCATCACAGGTATCTATGTCCCTTTGAAATTAAGTCCCTCGCCTCCAAAGCTTTTTTTCACTTTGGATGTCCCCGGTTGATACCTGGTTTTGGGATACTATGTTCATGCCGAGTTGGGGTGGCACTGGACTGGGAGGGAGGGGAAATGTTTTGGCTGTTTTTTATTTGCCACTATGTTCACAATTGTTTATTTCTGCTAAAGGTACTATGTCATTGTCATACATGCACTATCAATATTGGTTGCTGATGTGTTCTGTACTGTCTGATGTGTCCTTTTCTTTTTCGTACATCACGGGACACAGAGCGACTTAGTCATTACTAATGGGTTATATAGTTTACCTTCAGGTGTTGGCACTGGCCAATTCCAAACCGGAAGTACCCTCCCCTATATAAGCCCCTCCCACCCGGGAGCACCTCAGTTTTTTGCCAGTGTCTAAGGTGTTGGCCAAAGAGTAACATGTGTTTTCACTGGGCTTGCGTACAGGTTCTTTTGGGCCTTAGTAAGCTGTTCCGGATCCCACCAAAAAAGCTTCATAGCTAAACGGTCGGTACCCGGGCCTTGCAGCAGAAGAGCAAGGTTTTGCCTGTAATGCTTCTCTTAGGAGGGCTGGACCCTGGGATCCAGAGCTCTGGTCATACCCACGACCAAGACGCTGTCTGTGCAGGGTGCTATACAGGTCCAGGGGAGTGGAATCCTTGGGAACCCGGTCCCTGAAGGTTTAATTACAATGCCTGCCGTGATAGGTGAAGTTTGGACTTTTGTGGACCAAACAAAGTCCTGCGGCGGGGATCAGGTAAGTGGGGGCCCTCAGGAACTTGGTTCTATTGGGGGACCCCCAAGCCTAATTTGTCTTTCTGTCTGTTACCTAACGGTATTCCCGCTAAATATCTGTGTTTGCCTATAACTACTGAAAATGTAAAATTTTAATAGTAGTCAAGAAAAAAAAAAAAAAAAACAGGGACCGCGGTACCTGTGTTAAACCACTAGAGGCCGCTGTAGTCCATTTTTCTTGTAAATGTGGATCTTTGGTTTTCTCAACTCAAAAGATCCAGGCAGCTGGTAAGTTTCTCTGAGGGAATCCACTTCCTCTGCCCTGTTGCTGCGTTCATCCACCGCACAGGCCCTCCGGCAAAAAGGGCCCTGGCTCCTAGTCCTCTGTTGGTTTTCGAAAAGGGCACCATTGGCGCACGGGCGCGCGCGCCTCCTATGAAAAAAAAGGGGCGGGGCGGGTGGATGACGCTCGATGCGCGCCGCGGCGCTTCTGCGCATGTGCGGGCGTCCCAGCATGGTTAAAAGACACAGTACAAGTGTCAGCTGCATGCAAACAGAGCTAGCAACAAACAGTGGCACACAGAGGCGGTTGATGCAGGCATCCCCATAGAAAGGCACTTTAGTGGACACCAGCTGGTATATAGCAGCACCTGTGTTAGACTATTACCAGCAAAAATTGGTGTATGACGACGGGAATACCTCAGCTTTGTGCTTAAAGGATATGTCGTCCAGACGCTCCGGAAATAGATCTTCCAGGAAGCCAAAGGGGTCTCCATCGGGCTCTGAGGATATTGGGCATGCTTGCACTGCACCAATCTCCCCTGAGAATGCAGAGGTCAGTAGCCGTAGAAACCCCGCAGGAATGCCTGGTGCTGCGGCTGTCCCCAGTCCACCTGCTCCTGTATATATAACAGAGGAGGTTTTATCCTCAACTCTGGGAGGATTGGAAGAGAGATTAACAGCATTGATCGCTGCTTCCCTGTCACAGGAAAAGCGCGTCCGATCTCCGTCTCCTCCTTCAGAGTGCCTGTTAGTGGAGGAACAGCCCCACACAGAGATCGACCTACCTGAAGGGGATCAGGATGAGGTTGATTCACTTATAGAGGAATCAACAGTGGAAGAACCTTTCTCAGCTTCTCAGGCTGAAAGATTATGGGTTCAGTCTCTGACTAACATGGTCCGATCAGCATTTAAAATGCCTCTGGCGGAACCACCATCCACTACGGTTTCCTCGCTGGGGTCGCTAAAAGCTCCCCAGGCGGTCTGTTCCTTCCCAATCCACCCTTTATTAGAAGGGCTTATTTACCAGGATTGGGAGCATCCTGATAAAATATTTGCTCCCCCCAAGAGATTTCCGGTGATCTATCCCATGGAGGATAAGTTCATAAGAAAATGGAGGGTCCCTATAGTGGACGCAGCCATCTCTTCTGTTAACAAATCACTGACATGTCCAGTAGATAATGTTCCAATGTTCAAAGACCCAATAGATAAAAAATTGGAGTCTTTACTAAAATCTGCTTTCTCTACAGCAAGTATGGTGACACAACCTGCGGTAGCAGCGATTGGAGTCTGCCAAGCAGTGAAAGATCAGTTGAAACAAGTCTTAAGGGACTTACCAGATCAGCAGGCTCATGCCCTAGCTGACCTGCCTAGAGCCTTGTGTTTTGCGGTGGACGCCATAAAGGATACAATCCAACAGGCCTCCCGCTTTACGCTGTCTATAGTACATATGCGTAGGCTTCTGTGGCTCAAAAACTGGTCTGCTGAAGCTCCCTGTAAAAAACTGCTGGTTAGCTTCCCATTTCATGGAGAACGCTTATTTGGAGAAGATCTGGACAAATATATCCAGAAAATTTCTGCCGGTAAAAGTTCACTCTTACCGGTTAAGAACAAGGGTAGAAGTCCTTCTTTTAAGAGGCCTACCTCTCCAGTCCCGGGCACATCGGCTGGGAAGCAGTTCCGACGGCCTCCGCGGTCAAATTCAGGGGGCAGAAATCAGGGACAATCACAGGGTAACAAGAAGCCCTGGATCAAGAGAGGTACAAAACCTCCCCCTAAGGCATGAAGTATTGCCCCCGCTCAATCGGGTGGGGGGAAGACTTCAGTTGTTCACAGAGACCTGGCGGGACACCATCAGAGACAGATGGGTGCTCTCCGCAGTAAGTCTGGGATACAAGCTGGAGTTAAAAGGCACTCCTCCTGCCCAATTTATGAGGTCAAACGTGCCAAGAGATCCCCAAAAGAGAGGATCCCTCCTTCTGGCACTAGAACAACTATTGCTCCAAGGGGTAATCATGAAGGTTCCCCTGGAAGAAAGCGGATTCGGGTTTTACTCGAACCTTTTCACAGTCCCCAAACCAAATGGGGACGTGAGGCCCATATTAAATCTAAAAGGGCTAAACAAGTTCCTAAATATCAGGACCTTTCGGATGGAGTCGATCCGATCAGTGGCCACCGCCCTACAAGGGCAGGAATGGCTAGCCTCGATCGACATAAGGGATGCTTATCTGCATATTCCCATCTTTCCGGCCCATCAGAAATTTCTACGCTTTGCAGTAGAAGGGCGCCATTTTCAGTTCAGAGCCTTACCTTTCGGTCTGGCCACAGCACCACGAGTGTTCACAAAAATTCTGGCCCCATTATTGGCCAATCTAAGAACACAGGGTGTAACGATAATGGCATATCTAGACGACCTGCTACTAATAGACCACTCAGTGGAAAAGCTGGAAGTAGCTATTCACAAGACAATCGAGTATCTGGAATATCACGGTTGGATTATCAACCGGGACAAGTCAGCTCTAAGACCAGTCAAAAGTCTGGAATACTTAGGGCTAAGGCTGGATTCAAATCAGAGAAAGATTTTCTTACCTCCAGAGAAGGTGTCGTCTTTAAGAAATTTGACCCACTTAGTGGGTACAAAAAGAAAACCATCCATACGTCTCTGCATGAGGCTGCTGGGAAAGATGGTGGCTTCATTCGAAGCGGTACCCTACGGTCAATTCCATTCAAGGAATTTGCAAAGGGCCATACTGTCAGCCTGGAACAAAAAAGTTCAGGCTTTAGACTTACCAATGTCCCTGTCCCCTTCCGTTCGCAAGAGCCTCCATTGGTGGTTGGTGCCCCAGAATCTGGAAAGAGGGAAACCCTTCAGTCCGGTTTCTTGGAAGGTGGTCACTACAGATGCCAGCCTCATCGGCTGGGGGGCAGTGCTGGAGCAATGGTCTCCAGGGCAGGTGGTCAGAAGCAGAAAAGGCCCTGCCCATCAATCTCTTAGAGATACGAGCAGCCCGGTATGCCCTAGTAGCATGGACATCCAAACTCCAGGGGTCCCCTGTCAGAATTCAATCAGACAATGCCACGGCAGTGGCATATATCAATCATCAGGGTGGCACCAAAAGTCGTGCAGCCCAGAAGGAAGCAAATTGCATCCTGGAGTGGGCAGAAAGATATGTCCCAGCCATATCCGCGGTTTTCATCCCAGGAGTGGAAAATTGGGGAGCGGACTTTCTAAGTCGCCAACAATTATGCCCGGGGGAATGGTCTCTTCACCCCGAGGTTTTCCAGGCAATATGCCAGCGGTGGGGAACACCGGATGTAGATCTGCTAGCATCCAGATTCAACGCAAAGGTGGACAGGTTTGTGTCTCGCACAAGGGATCCCCTAGCTTGCGGCTCGGATGCCCTAGTGTTCCCTTGGGATCGGTTCAAGCTGATATATGCATTCCCACCGCCACAATTGTTACCGCGATTACTCCGCAGAATCGGGGTAGAAAAGAAACCAGTGATTCTGGTGGCTCCAGCGTGGCCCCGAAGGGCATGGTACGCGGAGATGGTAAAAATGTCAGTGAGGAGTCCTTGGACCCTCCCACTTCGTCCGGACCTGCTGTCGCAAGGACCGATATACCACCCTTCCTTACCAGCCCTAGGTTTGACGGCCTGGCTATTGAAGCCCACATTCTGAAAAAGAGAGGGCTCTCTAATTCTGTGGTATCTACCATGATCAATGCCAGGAAACCGGTATCCAGGCAGATCTATTATAGGATCTGGAAAGCGTACATTACGTGGTGTGAGACCAAGAAATGGCATCCACGTAAGTACATGATAGGGAGGATTCTGGACTTCCTACAGTGGGCTGTAGATAGGAAGCTGGCCTTGAGTACTATCAAGGGTCAGATTTCGGCCTTGTCAATATTTTTTCAAAGGCCCTTGGCTTCGCATTCACTAGTCAAAGCCTTTATACAAGGAGTGATGCGTATTAGCCCTCCGGTTAGTATTCCCATATGTCCTTGGGACTTAAACCTGGTTCTGTCGGTTCTACAGAAACAACCGTTTGAACCATTACAACACATTTCCTTGGTTCTTCTCACCAGGAAATTGGTTTTCTTAGTAGCCATTTGTTCGGCTAAAAGAGTGTCGGAATTAGCAGCTATGTCCTGTAAGGAGCCATATCTGGTTGTCCATAAGGACAGAGTAGTATTACGTCCTCATCCAGCCTTTCTTCCTAAGGTGGTATCGAGGTTTCATTTGAACCAAGATGTGGTTCTTCCTTCTTTTTTCCCAAACCTAGCTCAGTAGAGGAAAAGTTATTACATTCTTTGGATGTGGTAAGAGCAGTTAAAGCTTATCTAAAAGCCACTGCTCAGATTCGCAGAACGGATTCTTTGTTTGTTCTGCCGGAAGGCCCCAGAAGGGGTCAGGCAGCATCAAAATCTACTTTAGCCAAGTGGATTCGACAGGTCATAATACAAGCCTATGGCTTGAGAAAGAGACCGCCTCCGTTCAAAGTTAGGGCGCACTCCACAAGAGCGGTTGGAACTTCATGGGCAGTGCATCACCAGGCCTCCCTGGCTCAAGTATGTAAGGCCGCAACATGGTCTTCGGTACACACGTTTACTAGATTCTATCAGGTACACGTTAGAAGTCAGGAGGATGTCGCCTTTGGGCGCAGTGTGTTGCAGGCCGCAAAAGATCCTCATGCCTGATGGCGCCCAGCTTATGTACCCCCCCCTCATTTGGCATTGCTTTGGGACGTCCCATTAGTAATGACTAAGTCGCTCTGTGTCCCGTGATGTACGAAAAAGAAAAAGGGATTTTTATAACAGCTTACCTGTAAAATCCTTTTCTTGGAGTACATCACGGGACACAGAGCTCCCACCCCTCTTTTTGGGACACTTATTGCTTGGCTACAAAACTGAGGTGCTCCCGGGTGGGAGGGGCTTATATAGGGGAGGGTACTTCCGGTTTGGAATTGGCCAGTGCCAACACCTGAAGGTAAACTATATAACCCATTAGTAATGACTAAGTCGCTCTGTGTCCCGTGATGTACTCCAAGAAAAGGATTTTACAGGTAAGCTGTTATAAAAATCCCTTTATCTGCTCTGCTGGTCCTGGTCTGGCTGCGGTCTATTATACACACCATATACCCACCATGAGTTCCCTGAAGTTCCTCACGTGGAATGTTAGAGGCTTACGCAATAAGATCAAACGCACAGCGGTCCTGACATTTCTCAAATCTCAGAGAGCTGACATTATCACACTGGTCGAGACCCATGTCACGGGCCACTTGCAATCCTCCCTTAAAAAACCTTGGGTGGGGTGGGCTTATCATGCCACTCACACCTCATATTCCAGAGGAGTATCGGTCCTGGTTGCCAAACGGGTACCTTTTGAGCTTATACTGCTCCGCACGGATCAGCAGGGCAGATATGTGTTTATGCACGCCACCATTAATGGGTCTCCTATCCTGCTACTTGCCTGCTATATTCCCCCCCCGTACAACTCAGCTGTAATTCAGGAAGGCCTTGCCTTTATGACACAATACCCCTCCGTACCGGCAGTGTGGATGGGGGACTTCAATATGACCCTGATCCCCGCTCTGGACCGTCTGGGCACACTGGATCCCCCCTTAACCCACCGACCCATACCAGACTGCACCGCATAATGACCGACTTTGCTCTTGTCGACACTTGGCGCCACAGACACCCGCACACTAAAGTCTTCTCATGCTTTTCAGCCAGTCATAACACAATGTCACGAATTGATTTTGTTTTTATCTCAATGTCCCTGCTGCCTAAGCTAGGAGATGTGGGCTTTGCTCCGAGAGTACTCTCGGATCACGCCCCCTACTGGGTCACGATCCAGCTCCTGAAGGCTTCCCCTGCTCCTTCTTGGCGGCTAAACCCGTTCTGGCTGACTGCCCTGCAGGACCAGGATGACATCCCCACAGAATTGCAATACTATTTTACGGCCAACAGGGACACTGCCACGCATGATGTGGTGTGGGAAATGTTTAAACTTCACGCTCGTTCCCTACTTTCCACACGTATTAACAGGCTTAAACGGTCATCAACATTTATTGTCCAGCAGGCTGCGGAGCACCTGCAGGCGCTGGAGGAGGCGTTCCACCGGGACCCCTCGCCCAGCGCGGCCAACAATCTAAAGATTCAGGCGCGCCAGGTCTCCCAATTGCACATAGAGAAGGCTAAACAACGTATCTTCTTCTGTAGACAGAGGGTGTTTGAGTATGGAGAGAGATCGGGCAAACTGCTCGCATATCTCGCCCACTTGGATATGCGTCCCCCTGTGGTGGTGTCCTTGACCGACCCGCAGGGGAACAACATCACCGATCCGCAACTGGTGGCGGAGGAGTTTGGGAGATTCTACCGTGCACTCTACACTTCCAGGGTCACCCACACTCCCCAAGACACCAGGGACTACCTAGCGGGAGTTCAATTCCCTAAACTGACAGACGACCAGCTTGAAATTCTGGAAGCCCCTATTACTGAGGAGGACATCTCCGAGGCCATTTCCTGTCTGGCCTCATCCAAGGCCCCAGGATTGGATGGCCTACCTCTTGAATTCTATGCCACCTACTCTGAAATCCTAATCCCTGAATTTAAGTACCTGTATAAATCTATATTTGACTCAGGAGTTCTACCCCCATCTATGCGAGAAGCCCAAATAGTCGTAATTCCCAAACCCGGAAAGGACCCTAAATACCCGGAGTCGTATAGGCCCATTTCCCTGTTACAGGTAGATATTAAAATATTAGCTAAGATTCTAGCCTCCCGCCTTAACCAGGTTATTCTGTCATTGATACACCCTGACCAAACCGGCTTTATGCCAGGGAAGAACACGGCCATGAATATTCGCCGCCTATTTATGAATATTCAGGGGTCCCATGATGAAATTGGCTCGAGGGTCGTGGTGGCGCTGGATGCCGCCAAGGCCTTCGACTCCGTGGAGTGGAACTACCTGTGGGAGTGTCTCTCAAGATTTGGATTTGGCCCCAGCTTTATTCGCTGGGTCCAACTCCTCTATCAATCCCCGAGGGCCAGAGTGTTTGTGAATGGTTGGCTTTCTGACCAGTTCCCGCTGGAGAGAGGGACCCGGCAGGGCTGCCCCCTTTCCCCCATGCTTTACGCATTGGCTGTGGAGCCGTTGGCCATAATGGTCCGTAAAAAAAAGTATCGGTACTCGTACTCAGGGTCAAAAAAGTGGCATCGGTGCATCCCTAGTAGATAAGCAATTTTGGTACGTAGGATGTTTAATGTGTGCCTATCATTAATCTGCGTGTATAGAGGTGATCAAAACACCAAAAGAAAGATCTGTTTGTGGGGGAAAAAATGAGTACATTGGGTACAGAGTGATGCATGACCGTGCAATTGTCATTCAAAATGTTACAGCGCTGAAAGCTGAAAATTGGCATGGCCAGGAAGGGGGTGAAATGCCCTGTATTGAAGTGGTTAACAGCCCAATGCTTGGGAATCTTCTGATGTTGATTTTGTGTGACTGGAGGCAACAGCTAACCCAGCTAGGCACTGACAGACAACAAAACCAAGCGTCAAGGGCTGGTTAAACACATTCTAAATCACCTGATAAACACGAGGCACCAAACACCCACGTGAACTTATCCGTATACCGTAATTATGCTGTTAAATAATAAACACTAAATTCCTGGTTAGTTTTATTAGGTTTCAGGCTTGAGTCACTGGGAAAACCTACAAGTAAAAGACATTAACCTAATTTTATACCATGCAAAAAGAGCTGAAATCTTATAAAAATTAATAAAATCTTAAAAAATTTACCTTAAGCTGACCTACAACCATACTAATTATACAGTTGTCAGGTGTTGGCTGATGGTCTTGTGAGGTGATGCTATGCTGTATCTTCTGAAAGGGAAGCATCTGGAAGATAAAAGCATATGTAAATAAAACAAGATTTTGCTTTACCAGTAAAATCTGTAATCCCTAATAAACTTGTTTTTGAGCTTATCCTGTTTTAAAGAGGAACTAAACGCATCAGTTACATTCGAGGCATGCTGTGAATAATAATTGTCAGTTGCTGGTGCTCTCAACTGAACTGTCAAGCCATCAAAAAGCTGGTGTCATAACTGATCACATTTGCAGCACTATGGCAACTTCAGATTCCAAATGCAACTCCAGAGGCGAAGAGGACAGCTTCCCTGGCTGTAAATGAAAGAAGGGTATAGTTCAGTCTCAAAGTGGTAGTAAACTCCCACTGGAATCTCGTACCTACAGGTAAGCTTATAATAAAGTTTACCTGTGGGTACAATGAAAATTTTCTACACATGCACCATTTAGGAGAGATTCAGTGTCTCTGCAGCCAGTAACGTCACTGACGGAACGGCATACTCGTGACGTTCCTTCAGAGCTCTGTGCCGCGGCTGACTTGACAGTCACAACGGTCGGCCACTCGCGTGGCCAGAGCCCGCAAACCTGGAAGGAAGACCAGGTGACGACGGAAGACCGGGTGAAGACAGAAGCCCTGTCAGCGCTGTTTGAGGGCTTCATTTCAAGGGAAGTCTTTCATAATGTGCTAGTATGCATACTAGCACATTATGCTTTTTCCTTGTGTAGCAGGTATTTTGTAATGCAGTTTCTCCTTTTGGCCACAAGATGGAGCAAGAGAGATGCTGACTTGTTCTTCCAGAAAACTCAGAAACAAAAGAGCACACTGGGAAAAAGGGGAGTTTCAGGAAGTGCTGAGGTAAATGGAGAGGGGGAAGGACTGAGGTAAAAGATTGAGTGCGCTGACAGGAGAGGAGATTGCTTAAAAGAGAGGGATGCCCAGGCTCAAAAAGTCCTTTGCTGGGACACAGTGACACTTAACAGTGAGGAGAGGAGGAGTGTGTGAGGGGAAGGAACTGAGGGGCCAGAGTGAGGAGAGAGACGCACACTGACCAGAGAGTGTGTGACCTATTATAGAGAGAAAGCAGAGAGAGAGAGAGAGAGAAAGCAGAGAGAGAGAGAGAGAAAGAAGAGCGCGCGAGAGAGCGATTCTTCCTGAGACGACCAGGAGAGCGCTCCAAGAAGACAGAGGGGAGCCAGGATCGGTGTCACCCACACGTTCCACCACCGCTCTGGGACCCTGATCGGTGATCCAAGCAGCACCCAGCTTGGCGGAGACTACCCACACCATTTCAGGGGTCGCGATATCTATCCAGGTATCGAGTAGGCCGCTGCCTCTTCACCTTCCGAGTTTTGCTACTGGTCATCTCGATCGCCCCTCAGAAGGAGATCCAGTACCTTACAACATCGCTAGGAGCATCAGGAGCCTGAACTACCACCTTGGATTATCGTTGTGTCATCGCACAGAGGATCGGTGAGAGTGGGCAAACCCAATATCCTCCTTGACACCATACTGACACTGCATGCAGGCACCAATTTCCCTTTTTAGCGTCACAGGATGCTTGTTTGGAAGCTACAATTCTCTAGTAGTATGCCCTTTTTAATCTCTACCCAACGGAACATTCTAGGGGATTACTGCTCCATGCAAGCTTGTTTAAATCTACAAGGGCCCCACCGTTTGCTAGCCGAAGAAACTAGTATTCTTCACCTCAGGTCCTGCAACATTACAGAACTGTTTACTGTACTTGCGTAACCCATTCTTTTCTTTGCATGTTTGCCTCTCAAGGGTGTTTGCAGCCCAGAAGGAGCTGAGAAGTTGACTAGTGTTCTCTACTCCCTCTCAGCGCCTGCGTTAAGGGCATATAGATTACTGCCCTACCTTATCTGCAGTTGCTAAATATTGAAGGTTGTCTTTTCCAATGCATTAGTTATTTGTAGCAAGGTTTAACAGTGTTGCAAGTTTGCATATGCTTTAAACCGTGCCAATATATTCAACTTGTTTATCACTACCAGTTGTGTGTCATTTTTTGGTGATAATCCACAGCCAGGATAACGGTATTTACCGCATGTGTCCTTAACTGTTAGCAGTAATTTTATTTAACCAGGTGTGTCAGAGGGGCTGAGGTCATTCTTTGAGATGAGGCGGAGATCAGAGAATCCAAATTCACCAAGCAGCTCCTTCGGGGGCGGCGCTACACTTGCAGGGGAATTTTTTTTTTTTTTTTAGGCACGTTTACTACTGCTTTAAAGCAGTAATAAGCCCATAAGAAAATATTATATGGTAGCTTACATATTCTTAGACGTGGTGGCTGCATTCGTTTTTTCTTTTAAGCAATTTCCAATGTATTTTTTCACCTAATAATTTAACCAGTAAGCCTGCTATTTTTCAACTTTTTTTAACAGAACAAAGCTGTCCAATAAAAATTAACTTATTTACGAGAAACCTTTATTTCAAGAAAAAAAAAAAAAAAAAGTGTTGCTCTGTTTAAAGCGGAGGTTCACCCAATACTGCAGCTGCTGACTTTTAAAAAATGGACACTTACCTGTCCAGTGCGCCTGCGATGTCAGCAGACGATGCTGAGCAATCGCTCTGTCCTCGGATGCTTCCGCCACCATCCTCGGTGAGGGAATCAGGAAGTGAAGCCTTGCGGCTTCACTGCCCGGTTCCCTACTGCGCATGCGCGAGTATCTCGGCGCGCCGTCACTGGTCCCCGCTCTCTCCTGGAAACAGTGCGTTTCCCAGAAGACAGCAGAGGGTGACACGAAGGGGCGGGAGTCAGAACCCAGTAGTGGTGCAAATACCTGTTTTATACAGGTATCTGCACCCCCCCTCCCCCTGAAAGGTACCAAATGTGACACCGGAGGGGGGCGGGGGGTTCCAAAAAGCAGAGGTTCACTTTTTGTGTGAACCTCCGCTTTAAAGCAGTTTCCATCAAAAAAAAAAAAATTGCATTAAAGTGCATACAATACCTAAAAAAAAAAAAAAAAAAAAACACATTTGAATTTATTTTTACTCACCTGGAAATACCTGTTGCTATGTGGTCCCACGAAATCTGCCTTCTGAATCACCTCGGATTGTGTCGTCATCTCCCTTGGCTCCACACCTCGCTACTACTCCTGGGAAATGTGTGTCATTTCCCAGGATGCAGTGCGCTTCCCCTAGTGCTAGAATCGCTACTACGGGGCTTACTGTTTTGCTGCAGATGAAAACTACCCGGCTACAAATACCAATTCATAGGGACTGTACATATAATTTTTTTTTTAATGGAGTTTATTTTTGCTTTCTGATGGATTTAATTGCAGCTGCCATTACTGGCACAGAACAGTGTCTGCCCAACACAAAGATGGCAGACCATGCCCTTTCGCGCTGCTAGGGGAAGGGGAAGAGATGTCGCGGCGCTTTCTGGTGATGGTCACCGCTCGTCACCATTGATCAGCGGTATTCAGGATGTGCTTGTGGGCTTCACATGCCCACAAGCAAAATGAGAACCTCTGCAATTATTTTTTTATAAGTCAATTTACAGGAAAACTCGGGCGATCTGCGGCAGATTTGGACACAATAAGTCAAATTATATGTACAATAGAATTGCCTAATGAAAGAACTTCCTTTTAAAAATTGCAAAATGTGATTGGAACCCCACTTTAAGAAGCGTTAGACTCCTTGGCTGTGCCATTGGCTGGCTGAATTTACATTGGGTGTCCTCAACAGAATCATCGAGCATTGAAGAGACAAATTGCTCTGAGCTTTATTTTAAGGTGAACTTACACCAATGACCAAGTCCCCAGCGCTGAGAGGACAGCCATTACTGCTTGACCATTCTGACAGGCTGGCACCCATCGCATCCTTAGATAAAATTACTTCTCCGACTCCAGCACAGGGCTGGAAATCCACTATGCTAGGGAGAATTTGGCCTTGTGGGGGAGATGCATGGGAAGATCCAAAGGCTGAACAGCAGCAAACAGATCCTTGGCATAGGCATTGAAAGGCTAAGGGATGAAAGCAATCTTTTTTAACCTCAGGAAAAGAAGCCCTAGTAAAAACATAACCCCCTTTATAGACCAGCACTTAACCCAAAGAACCTTTGTTCAAATGGATAGAGAGAAGACTCACCCTGGGGATTTATTCAGTAGAGTGGGGGATGGTGTTATAGCCAAAAAACAATGGTGGTATAAACAGAGTATTATCCCATAAGTATATAGCAACTATTGACAGTTGATTGGCAAACATGACAGGAAGACAACCATTTATGTTTAGTAAATTTGTACCAATTTTTTTTATATTTTATATGTATTGGTCTCTTGATTTGTGGTAACCAGTGGTATAAACTTAGTTTCATATCAGAGGTGTTCAATAGTTGCTATATTACCCTAGGGATTTGTTAATTGTGTTGGTCAATCCATTCAACCAGTAGCACAAGGCTGGAAGTAATGTGTCCAAATGATTGTGGACAAAGCTTTTGTTGGGATGGAACTAGGATTTCGGGACATGCATTTAGTCCAAACCGCAATTGTTCCAATTCTAAATTCTAAAGAAGCAACCGCAGACTGCATGGTTGGGCAAAGAAAAAAAGTGGTCCTCTAAGCTCTTATCTATAGGTTCCCTTAACACTGGAAATTGCAGGCTCTACCAAGAAACCCTTCTGACAGAAGTAATGGCAACTAGAAAGGCCACCTTCTGAGATCACGTCAAGAGAAGAATCTCTAATGTTCTCAAAGGGAGGTTCCCGAAAACAAACGGAGAGAGCACCAGGTTCAAATCCCAAGGAGGGAGAGGTGGTCTAATTGGGGAAAGCCCCAGTCGAACCTGTACAAAAAGGTACCCACCAGGGAATGGGATACCAAAGGCCATTGAATGAAAACAGGCAAGGCTGAAACTGACCCTTAGTGGTGCTTAAAACAAGCTTTTGATCCACTCCATGCTGCAAAAAACAGCAGGACCCCGAAAACCGAAAACGTCCGTGGACGGCACACCATCTCTATGCACAAGGAGATGTAGGCCTTCCAAGTGCAATGGTAGATCTTCCAGGAGGAAGATTTGTGCCCTCAGCCTGGTCGAGATGACAGAATCCGAAAGACCTCAGCCTTTTAGTACCTGGCTGTCAATAGCCATGCCATAAGGCCAAAGGCTGTAAGGCAGGATGAAGTATGGGACCCTTGATACAGAAGGTCCTCCCACATTGGCAGCCGCCAGTGTGTTCACCACCACGCGTACGAAGTCGGCATACCAAGGACACCGGGGCCAATCTAGAACGATTAGGATTACCGGGATCCCCTCGATCTGCACATTGTGGAGCAGACAAAGAAGCAACCTCAGTGGGGGATAGGCATGAATTAGCCGATACTGACCCCACTGGGCCACCAACGCTTCTGATGCATCTGCCCAAGAATCTCTGGACCTGGCCACGAATCTCGACATCATGCGATTGCGTCGAAAAGCCGAAGGTCCACGACCGACGTCCACCTCCAGCTAAAGGAGTAGACACCCCTCTGGATGGAATCAGCATTCCCCTTGGTTCAGCAACTGGTGACTGAAATAGTTCGCCAGTTAGAGTTCTACACCCTGAATGTAGATGGCCGACAGAGTCGACACGCTTCTTCCCGTCTACCGCAGGACGTCCAGATGGTTGACATAAGCCACAGCCGTGGCATTGTCCGACTGGATCCTGATCGGGCACCCTTGTAGTCTCCACGACTACGAAGAGAGACAAATGCTAAATCGCCAGAAGTTCCAGAACATCAACCGGCAGACGGGATTCGTCCAGAGACGTTGGACCGACTGGACCCCCCAGACCACGCGTAAAAAAAAAAAAAACGGGAAAAACCGGAAGGCTACACAAAGGCGTTAAGGGCCTTGAGGCCTAAGATTGGACAGCGCCGTCCTCTTCTGGGACCATGAATAGATTAGAGTAGAATCCCTGAAACCTGTCCTGCGGCGGTATGGGTATGACAACCCTCAAAAGCCAATGCAATATATTGGTGAAGGAAGGTCCCGTCTTACGGGGCGCCCCTACTCTTAGCCTTTGAAAAGCAAATCTGTCAGAGCTTCCATAGAAACTCTGTCAGCGGACCAGTATATCAGCCCCCTCAAGTGGCGCATCTGCTGGTCGGCCAGTGTCACAATTTTTAGAGGAAGCAGAAGCTCCTCCACTGTCTGGTACAAAAGTTATGCCCAGTGAGTGTCAGACACCAGAGACGCAGCCACTAACGGGCGTAACGCTGACTTCTGCGTGGCGAACGCGGTCTGAGCCACTGCTCCTGATCACCTCCTGGGCAGGTGTCAACCTTATCGGGATAGCGGTACCCCTGATACCAGGGGGTCAACTTCATGTGAAAAACCCATCTCTTTTTTAAAAATGCTGTACAAAGGAATAACGGACCGCTGTGCGCTGAGGGACCAAAAAAGGACCTCTGCAGCAATCCCCATTCCTTAAAAACTTATATAGGAGCGGGTCGGTCAACGCGACCCCCCCCCCACCAAAAAAAAAACAAAAAAACTGACACCTCCGTGGATGTTCCAGCAGCTACTACATTGAAAAGTGCCGATTGTACAAACATAGTTTATACTGTGTATTGCGCCAAAGCGCGCAATTGGGAGTGTGGGGGGAAACTGGAGTACCCGGAGGAAACCCACGCAGAAACAGAGTATAGTATATACACATACCGTGTATGTATTTTAGTATGTGTGAACATATTGAACATGTTTATGCTGTGCATAGCGCCGAAGGCGCTCATACCATTGGAGCGTGGGAGGAAACCGGAGTACCCGGAGGAAACCCATGCAGACACAGAGTAATAATACATACATAAACTGTGAATGTATCCAGTGTTGTGTATAAACATATTGTGTATGTTTAAACTATTGCGCCAAGGGCGCTTAATCTCCTCTGTATCGTTCCAATCTGAGTATATGTGCTGCCGAAGCAAGCACCAAACTGCAGGTAAAATGCAACCTCAGACCAGTGGTCCTGTCAGTCAGAGCATTCCCCAGGATATGGCGGGAAACCACAGGTGCAGGGGCTCTGCTGTTGCCTCTCAGATACTGACTCCATGTTACACAGAAAGCTCTCCGGGACTAGACAAAATGAATTGTAGCAAAATGCTGAAACTGAGAATATGGTTTGGATCACTTCAGAGGTGACAGCAAAGATTCATTCCAGGAAATGTAGAGACAGAATGTCTACTGATGTCTGAATAAGTAAATTGGGGGTCTGAGGTAGCGTTCCATTCATCTATTGTCAGTATGTTAATGACCATCTATTATCTGCTACGGGATGTAATTACACTCCTAGTAATGTGTCTGGCACGGTTTCATTGTTATGGGTAAATATGCAGAGACCAACGTCTCACACGTCCCAGGTAATTAAATCGCTGTCATCTGTTAATTGTTGAAGGGAATGCCCCTGTAAAATGAGTTAAGAAAACCCTTGCATGGGAAATGATATAAAAAGCCAGCCTGGGCAAAATAAAGCGTTGATTTTACTCCCAGAACTGTGTGTCCTCCAGTTACTGGGGGGGTAACAGGTTGCCTTGGATAAGTCCGTACTTCCTCAGCTTCAAGGATTTCCCAGCGGACTTGAGTCCGCAACATGAATGAAGTCCCCCCACCATGCTGCACCGACCGGGGGGGGGGGGGGGGGGGGGTCACCCAGGGGACTCACCAGCCCAGAATGAGACTACTCAGTGCCACTGCCCGCCTTTATAGACTATCACTGTATTATCCATGCTGCTCTAGAAGCAGTGTGAGGAAGCTGTGAGGAGAATCGTGCTGCGCTATCCAGGAGCCAGCACTAGAGGCCAAACCTCCAAAGATGGCCACCGGACGCCTCAGGGAGAAGGAAAGGGAGTGACCACAAGAAAATGGTCACCCGCAATAACAACTGCGCCATAGCGCAGCACGGCAAGATGGCCGCTATGGGAAAATCAATGCAATAGAAAAACACACCCCGAAAATGGCGGCGGCACCGCCAAAATGGCGCTCGAGCACCGCAATGGTGATAAGAAGGCCCAGCATGGCTACCTCGGAGCAGAGTATCCCCACACAGAGAAACGGGCCCTGACACCCCCGGACCACCACCAGGACCTGGAGTCCCCACAGGTACACCCCCCGGTAGCAGCCAGCCCCGTTAAGACAATGGGAGTAAAGGTGACAGAGCAGGGAAAGGGAGGACAGGAGAACCCCCTATTCCTAAGAACACCCAACTGTTCCCACCTGCCGAGGCAGGAGGAACTGTACTTACCCGTCCTAACGAGGACCTGCTGGTGCGTTCCTGACAGGCCTACAACCGAGCAGTACGGTGTAGCTGTCGGCCCGGTCCACTTTGATTGAGACAGCAAGCAGCCCAGTCTTATGTGGTTCCCGGAGCACAAGCTCACCAGCAACCCCTGGAGCCATGGGGTATGTCAAGACAGACCCGACACCTATTTGCAAGGGACTGTACATGCTCGCTGGCCGGACTGGGAAGACTACAAGGATCTATATATCCAGCCTGTCGTCCAGCCCACTGTTGATAGAAGAATCACAAAATAAAATAAATTTAAATAAAATAAAATAAAAATTTTCCTCAGGACTCTGGGCCCAAAGGGAGCCACGTCCTCCTCCTCTGCTAGGCAGAACAAAACTGAGGCTGCATGGCGGAGGGTTATGTCTGGAGGGAACGCCCCCTGGGCGGGGCTGTTCAACTAACATTTATTGAATTATCCAACATGTCTGCCTAGTCCTCTCCTATGAACAGGAACATAACCCAACTGTCAAGACTTAAGAAGGCTGTGTCCGTCCATGGACGAAAAGAGTGTGTTTTTTTTTTTCAAAAGTGTCGCTCTTTTTTTGTTTATAGCGCAAAAAAAAAAAAAAAAAAAAAACGCAAAGATGATCTACTACCATCAAAAGAAAGCTCTATTTGTGGGAGGAAAAAAAAAACGACCTCAATTTTGTTTGGGTACAATGTCGAACAACCGCGCAATTGTCAGTTAAAACACCACAGTGCCGTATCGCAAAGAATGACCAGGTCATTGAGCAGCCAAATCTTTCGGGGCGGAAGTGGTTAAATGGGTTTTAAAAAAATCATCAACCTATATATTTATATTGGGTGCTGATGTGCGAGGAAGATCGGGGCATGCAAGTAGGCATCCATCATGTCTCCACAGAGACCACATGGTTTCCCAAATGGAGACAAGCAATGACTGATCTGGCAGGCCCCCAAACAAAAATTTTGCACCTGAAGGAAGGTGTTGAGAACCAGTATGGGGCAAATGCCCCATCTGGATTAGGGATAATGAATAGGTTTTTATAGAAACCCTGAAACTTTTACCGTTCCAGGGAAATGGCTCTAACCCCCTTAACAGAGGAGCTGTGAGCAGGTTCAATCTGCCAGGATACTGGCAAGTTTGACAACATTTAGTAGGGTGGAGGCAGAGACGAAAATTCAAGCTTGCAGTCTCTGGATATAATGTTCTAGACTCAAAAGTGAAATGTCATGGGACCAGATGGCCACACAGTCCAACAGAGTTTGCCTCACTCTAATAAGTGGGGGTGCCGCATCATGACTTGTTGAAAACTTTGTGGTCCAAGACTTACAGCAGAAATGAATTTAAATTGTAGCCTGGGAAGGCCAGAGAAACAAAAGGGACTTTTATTAGCCTGAAAAATAAATGCACCATTACTTTCAATGGCACCTGTTCACATCTGAGCGTTTTGTCACCTAAAGCAAAACTGCTGAAGCTGAAAAAGGTACATGAGCTTCTTTTTGGGCAGATTTACAGGCGTTTTTCGGCTTTTTACATTGGTGACCCTTTGACCTGTGCAAGATCGCGGCAAAAAACACGGTAAAAACGCACGACTTCCTGCCTGAAAACGCTCAGATGTGAATGCAGCCTAAAGGGTTTCCAATAATGAAATTTTGCCTTTTTCTGGGACAAAAGGATACACTTCCCCCCTCAGTGACCTCTCTTAGAAAGATGTCCAAGGATTCTCCAAAGAGGCGTTCCCCAAAAAAAGGGCATATGCAAGAGGCTTTACTGCCACTGATGCTCTGCAGACCAAAATATCTTTTGAAAAACTTAATAGTTCTGCACTACGGAAAATACAAAAAGTTGCTTATATGTAAGGGCTCTTAAACATTTTAAAAAAGGAAAAAAGATAACTAATAAAGCCACCACATTTAAGAATTGGAAAGCTGCAATATAATAGACTTTGGTTTTCGGGATGATTGCTGCTTAAAAAGGAAAACTTCTGAAAAAACACAGGTCTGCAAAAACCCAGCTCTTTATCTACACTGCTGTCAGATGTAGATCTCTTAATTCCTAAAAGTCTGAAGCAGAGCTTGGATCAGTTCCATATAGCAATCAAATACATCCTTCAGTAATTCATCTTCACTTTGTAAAGAAAAAAATCTGCACCTGATCTTAGGTGGGCATTGTAGTGGGTACATCAAAAGAGGGTTCTACAAGTTTTTCTAATCACTCCTGCATGAAGAGTAGAGTTTTAGAACATCCCAGTGAATTCCTACCTCTGTATATACCTTGCCTTCACTTTAGGCCTCATGCACACTGGATGTTATATATAAAAAAAAAAAAAAAGGCAGTAGCGTTAGCTGTGGAAAGCTGTAGAATTCGTTTTTTCAGTGGTGTTTATCAGCTTTTAGCTGTAGCGCTTTTTTTAAACAAAATTACAGGTCCTTCTCAAAAAATTTGCATATTGTGATAAAGTTCATTATTTTCTGTAATGTACTGATAAACATTAGACTTTCATATTTCTTTCTCGTACATCACGGGACACAGAGCGACATAGTCATTACTAATGGGTTATATAGATACCGTCAGGTGCTGGCACTGGCAACTTCCAAAACCGGAAGTACCCTCCCCTATATAAGCCCCTCCCATCCGGGAGCACCTCAGTTTTTTTGCCAGTGTCTAAGGTGTTGGCCAAGAAGAAACATGTGTTTTTCACTGAGCTTGCGTACAGGTTCTTTTGGGCCTCAGTAAGCTATTCCGGATCCGACCAAAAAAGCTTCATAGCTAAACGGTCGGTACCCGGGCCTTGCAGAGAAGAGCAAGGTTTTGCCTGTAATGCTTCTCTTAGGAGAGCTGGACCCTGGGATCCAGAGCTCTGGTCATACCCACGACCAAGATGTTTTCTGTGCAGGGTGCTATACAGGTCCAGGGGAGTGGAATCCTTGGGAACCCGGTCCCTGAAGGTTTGATTACAATGCCTGCCGTGATAGGTGAAGTTTGGGCTTTTGTGGACCAAACAAAGTCCTGCGGCGGGGAACAGGTAAGTGGGGGCCCCCAGGAACTTGGTTCTATTGGGGGACCCCCAAGCCTAATTTGTCTTTCTGTCTGTTACCTAATGGTATTCCCGCAAAATTCTGTGCATGCCTGTAACTACTAAAAAAATGTACTAATTTTTAATGGTGGTCAAGAAAAAAAAAAAAAAAATTTTTTTTATATATATATATTTAATATATTAGACTGCGGTACCTGTGTTTGTCCACTAGAGGCCGCTGTGGAATGTTTTCTTGTCATGTGGACTAGTTTCTTCTCAGCAGAGCAAGTCCAGGCAGATGGTGAGTTCTCTTATGGGAAACTGCTTCCTCTGCCATGTTGCAATGCTCGTCCATCCCCCGGCCTGCGGCAAAGAGGGGCCCTGGCTCTTGTCCCTAGTTCCCATTTTTCAAAATTAGCGCCGAAGGCGCACGTGGCCGCGCGCGTGCACGCGCCTCTATATATAGAGGTGAGCCGGGAAAAGGGGCGGAGCCTGGGGGATGACGCTCTGTGCGCGCCGCAGCGCTTCTGCGCATGTGCGGGCGTCCCAGCATGTTAAAAACCACAATTTTGTGTGGTGAGCTGGCTATGAAGTACAGAGACAGAGCTGGCAACATTTAAAAAAGGGCATACAGCAAGCGGTTGATACAGGCATCCCCTAGAAAGGCACATTAGTAGACACCAACTGTTTCTTATAGCAGCATTTATGCTAGACTATTGTCAGTAACTGGTGTATTTTGGCTGGAATATCTCAGCTTTGTGGCTTAGGAATATGCCGTCTAAAAACTCCGGGACTAGAAATTCCAGGAGGAATAGGGGGTCTCCATCGGGCTCTGAGGATCTTGGGCATGCTTTGGCTGCACCAGTCTCCCCTGAAGAATCAGAGGTTAGTGACCGTAGAGCACCCTCAGGAGTACCTGGTACTGGGGCTGTCCTCAGTTCACCTGCTCCTGTGTATGTAACAGAGGAGGTTTTTTCCTCAGCTCTGGGAGGGCTGGAAGAGAGATTGTCAGCATTGATCGCGGCTTCCCTGTCACAGGAGAAAAGCGCCCGATCTCCGTCTCCTCCCTCAGAGTGCCTGTTAACAGAGCAACAGTCCCATACAGGGATCGACCTACCTGAAGGGGATCAGGATGAGGTCGATTCGGTTGTAGAGGAATCAACAGTGGAAGAGCCGTTCTCAGCATCACATGCTGAAAGGTTATGGGTTCAGTCCCTGACTAATATGGTCCGATCAGCATTTAAAATGCCCCTTGCGGAGCCATCATCCACTTCTGTCTCCTCGTTGGGGTCGCTAAAAGCTCCCCAGACTGTTTGTTCCTTTCCGATCCATCCTTTACTGGAATTGCTCATTTACCAGGATTGGGAGCATCCTGACAAAATATTTACTCCCCCTAAGATTTCCGGTGGTCTATCCCATGGAGGATAAGTTCATCAGAAAATGGAGGGTCCCTACAGTGGACGCAGCCATCTCTTGTGTGAATAAATCACTGACATGTCCGGTGGATAATGTCCAAATGTTCAAGGACCCAATAGATAAAAAATTAGAGTCCTTATTAAAATCTGCTTTTTCTTCAGCAGGATTGGTGACACAACCAGCAGTGGCAGCTATTGGGGTCTGCCAAGCAGTGAAGGATCAGTTGAAACAGGTCTTAAGGGACTTGCCAGATCAGCAGGCTCTTGCCCTAGCTGATCTACCTAGAGCCTTATGCTTTGCGGTGGACGCCATAAAGGATTCAATCCATCAGGCCTCCCGCCTTACGCTGTCTGTAGTACATATGCGCAGGCTTCTATGGCTCAAAAACTGGTCTGCTGAAGCTCCCTGTAAAAAATTGCTGATCAGCTTCCCATTTCATGGTGAGCGCTTATTCGGGGAAGACCTGGACAAGTATATCCAGAGAATTTCCAGCGGTAAAAGTACACTTTTGCCGGTTAAAAATAGAGTTAGAGGTCCCTCTTTTAAGAGGCCGGCTTCTCCAGTCCCTAGGACATCGGCTGTGAAACAGTTCCGACGGCCTCCTCGGTCAAATCCCGGAGGTAAAAATCAGGGACAGGTGCAGGGTAACAAGAAGCCCTGGAGCAGGAGAGGTACAAAACCTCCCCCAAAGTCTAATGCATGAAGGGTTGCCCCCACCCAATCGGGTGGGGGGAAGACTTCAGTTGTTCACAGAAACCTGGCGGGACACGATCCGAGACAGATGGGTGCTCTCCGCAGTAAATCTGGGATACAAATTGGAGTTAAAAAACTCCCCTCCTTCCCGCTTTATAAGGTCAAACGTGCCAAGGGATCCCCAGAAGAGAGGATCCCTCCTGTTGGCACTGGAACAATTATTGCTCCAAGCAGTAATTATAGAGGTTCCCCTGGAAGAATGGGGGTTCGGGTTTTACTCAAACCTCTTTACAGTTCCGAAGCCAAACGGGGACGTGAGGCCCATATTAAATCTAAAAGGGCTAAACAAATTCCTACATATCAGGACTTTCCGGATGGAGTCGATCCGATTGGTAGCCACTGCCCTACAAGGGGAGGAATGGTTAGCCTCGATCGACATCAAAGATGCTTATTTGCACATTCCCATCTTTCCAGCCCACCAAAAATTTCTACGCTTTGCGGTACAAGGGCGCCATTTTCAGTTCAGAGCCTTACCCTTCGGTCTGGCCACAGCACCAAGAGTGTTCACAAAAATTCTGGCCCCATTATTGGCCAATCTAAGAACACGAGGTGTAACGATAATGGCATATCTAGACGACTTGTTGCTGATAGACCACTCAGTGGAAAAACTAGAAGTGGTTGTTCACGAGACAATCAAGTTTCTGGAATATCACGGTTGGATTATCAACCGAGACAAGTCAGCCCTAAAACCAGTCAAAAGTCTGGAATACTTGGGGCTAAGGCTGGATTCAGACCAGAGAAAAATTTTCTTGCCTCAAAAAAAGGGGTCGTCTTTGAGAGATTTGATCCACTTAGTGGGTTCAAAAAGACAGCCATCCATACGCCTGTGCATGAGGCTGCTGGGAAAAATGGTGGCATCATTCGAAGCAGTACCCTACGGTCAATTCCATTCAAGGAAGTTGCAAAGGGCCATACTGTCAGCCTGGAACAAAAAAGTTCAGGCTCTGGACTTACCAATGTCCTTGTCCCCTTCCGTTCGCAAGAGCCTCCGCTGGTGGTTGGTTCCCCAGAATCTGGAAAGAGGGAAATCCTTCAGTCCGATTTCCTGGAAGGTGGTCACTACAGATGCCAGCCTTATAGGCTGGGGAGCAGTACTGGAGCAATGGTCTCTCCAGGGCAAGTGGTCAGAAGCAGAAAAGGCCCTGCCCATCAATCTCTTAGAGATACGAGCAGCCCGGTATGCCCTAGTAGCATGGACATCCAAACTCCAAGGGTCCCCTGTCAGAGTTCAATCAGACAATGCCACAGCAGTGGCATATATCAATCGTCAGGGGGGGACCAGGAGTCGTGCAGCCCAAAGGGAAGTAAATTACATCCTGAGATGGGCAGAAAGATATGTCCCAGCCATATCTGCGGTATTCATTCCAGGAGTGGAGAATTGGAAGGCGGACTTTCTAAGTCGCCAACAATTATGCCCAGGGGAATGGTCCCTTCATCCCGAGGTTTTCCGGACAATATGTCAGCGGTGGGGAACACCGGATGTAGATCTGCTAGCATCCAGATTCAACACAAAAGTGGACAAGTTTGTCTCTTGGACAAGGGATCCCCTAGCTTGCGGCTCGGATGCCCTAGTGTTCCCTTGGGATCAGTTCAAGCTGATATATGCATTCCCACCGCCACAATTGTTACCTCGATTACTCCGCAGAATCAGGGTAGAAAAGAAACCAGTGATTCTGGTGGCTCCAGCGTGGCCCCGAAGAGCATGGTACGCGGAGATTGTAAAAATGTCTGTGGGGAGTCCTTGGACCCTCCCACATCGTCCGGACCTGCTTTCGCAGGGACCGATATACCACCCTTCCTTACCAGCCCTAGGTTTGACGGCCTGGCTATTGAAGTCCACATTCTAAAAAAGAGAGGGCTCTCTAATCCTGTGGTATCTACCATGATCAATGCCAGGAAGCCGGTATCCAGGCAGATCTACTATAGAATCTGGAAGGCGTACATCGCCTGGTGTGAGGCCAAGAAATGGCATCCACGTAAATACGTAATAGGTAGGATTCTGGACTTCCTACAATGGGCTGTAGATAGGAAGCTTGCCTTGAGTACTATCAAGGGTCAGATTTCGGCCTTGTCAATATTTTTTCAAAGGCCCTTGGCTTCGCATTCACTAGTCAAAGCCTTTATACAAGGAGTGATGCGTATTAGTCCTCCGGTTAATATTCCCATATGTCCATGGGATCTAAACTTGGTTCTGTCGGTTCTACAGAAACAACCATTTGAACCATTACAGCATATTTCCTTGGTGCTTCTCACCAGGAAATTGATTTTTCTAGTAGCCATTTGTTCGGCTAAAAGAGTATCGGAATTAGCAGCTATGTCCTGTAAGGAGCCATATCTGGTTATCCATAAGGACAGAGTAGTGTTACGTCTTCATCCAGCCTTTCTTCCTAAGGTGGTATCGAGGTTTCATTTGAACCAAGATGTGGTTCTTCCTTTTTTCCCCAAACCTACTTCGGTAGAGGAAAAGTTATTGCATTCTTTGGATGTAGTAAGAGCAGTTAAAGCTTATCTAAAAGCCACTGCTCAGATTCGCAGAACGGATACTTTGTTTATTCTGCCGGAAGGCCCCAGAAAGGGTCAGGCAGCGTCAAAATCTACTTTAGCCAAGTGGATTCGACAGGTCATTATGCAAGCTTATGGCTTGAGAAGGAGACCGCCTCCGTTCAAAGTTAGAGCGCACTCCACGAGAGCAGTTGGAACTTCATGGGCAGTGCATCACCAGGCCTCCCTGGCTCAAATCTGTAAGGCCGCAACATGGTCTTCAGTACACACGTTTACTAGGTTCTACCAGGTGGACGTTAGAAGTCAGGAGGATGTCGCCTTTGGGCGCAGTGTGTTGCAGGCCGCAAAAGATCCTCATGTCTGATAGCGCTCAGCTTATATATGGTGTATCCCCCCCCTCATTTGGCATTGCTTTAGGACATCCCATTAGTAATGACTGTCGCTCTGTGTCCCGTGATGTACGAGAAAGAAAATAGGATTTTTATAACAGCTTACCTGTAAAATCCTTTTCTTGGAGTACATCACGGGGGGAGAGCGGCGCTCTGACAGGGCGGTCCCTGCACAGTGTGCGGGGACCGCCCAGTCATCCGCCGGCTCAGCGGGGATCAACGGAGCGGATCTGCACGGATCCGCCACGTGTGAAAGGACCCTAAAGCTGTTTAACATTAGTGCTTGAGCATTAAATTCATATGTAATGACCAGAATTTATTCTGGCCAATGAAATGAACGTCCAAGAACTAAACTCCTGTAAAAGCTTAAAAAAATTCTGCAAACACGCTGCTGACTTCTAGGAGAGTCAAACATCCTGTGTGCATGAGGCCTAAATACCTGGTACATACAAGATTGGGAACATGTGATCAACTTGTCTTCCTTCCCATCATCTTGGCTGGAATGTGGCCCAAGGCTGCCACACAGTACTTCCTTGCTTTGCTCCCAGAGGCTAAAAAGAGAGTCAGGGGAGCAAAGGAATGGTAAACACTAGGGAACTCAAGTCCCTCTTGCGACACTCAAATACATGGGGCTAGGGGGAAAATAAATGGCATTTAATGGGCAGTTTCAAGCTAGTCTTTTTTTCCAGAGCAATTGCTACACTGGTTTTTGCCAGTACTCTCCAGAATGTTACCAGAATCCATTCATTAGGTTGTGCTTGGCACCTTAAGACTTTTTTTGTTGCATGTAGCTTACTCCCCCTGCAGGCAGTGATGTACACCCATTGGTTTCCTAAATGAACCATGTTCCTCAATGAACGCTAGAATAAACATACTTTGTGTTGACAGCCACACAGAAAGTGTACTGGAGACGCAGTCAGAGCCAATCAATACAACAACATGTCTGATAGCTGTCCTTGGAGGGCATTTGAAATTTGTAGCACAACGTTAATTACAGATGGACATATCCTTGGACACAGCAAGGGAGTCCAGTATTTAACAAAAAAAAACAAACAAAATGCAAGCAAAACACTTACTGATAATTTTTCAATAATTGCTTCCTTCCCTTGATATTGCTGTCCTTCCCAAGTCAGACACGATGCATCAGTCTGCAAAAAAAAACAAAAAAAAAAACACAATATTTAAAGAAACCAAAATACACACATAAAAAATACACTTGAGTTTGAACATACATTAGGGAAACATGAGACCTAAGAATGTTTCAATATGGACCATTTACTAGAGGTGCGCATCTTCACTGGCCTCACGATTCGATTACGATTATCATGTCAACGATTCGATTCCGCAATGCATCACGATGCATCAAGATTACTGCGCGCGGTTTTCATAAAAAAAAGTTCAAGCAGTCAGGAGAACTCAATTTTTTCATTTTATCTGTTCTTAAAAAAATAAAAAAACAACAACACTCCCTGCATGCAGCAAAGTCTAAACACAGCAGACAAAAACTGAGGAGTTCCAGGCTCCCCCCCAAAAAAAATACTAGAGGAGATGGTCAGAGACTGCAGACATGATACAGGAGATGATCAGAGACTGCGGACATGATACAGGAGATGATCAGAGACTGCGGACATGATACAGGAGACGATCAGAGACTGCGGACACGATACAGGAGACGATCAGAGACTGCGGACACAATACAGGAGACGATCAGAGACTGCGGACACGATACAGGAGACGATCAGAGACTGCAGACATAGTACAGGAGACGATCAGAGACTGCAGACATGATGCGCCAAGTAGCCAGCACTGGTTTCTAATGCGCTACTGCTGCCATGGAGACAGAGACCAGTGATGTCAATAGCAGTGCCAGGACAGCAACCCTGGTCGTTCGCCCACTGGTCCACTGTCTGAGGATTCCCCCATCCACCTGGAATGTGTAGATGGGGAAATTGGATCATATTTTTTTTTCCAGTGTAATGACCAAACGAAAAAAAAAAAGCGTTCACTATATGGGCTGCATAAGTGGTTTGGTGCTAACTGGATCTTGGAAGAACAGAGCGTGGGAGGGAGACAGATAGGGGAGAGAAAGGAACAGTTTAGTGATCAATGTGCAATGAAGAATGCAGTGCTTACTCATTCAGGGACGAGGCTGGAACTTCACACAGCTTGGAATGTGTAGCCGACTTTTTCATATCTCCCGCGCACATCTCCCCCCCCTCTCTCCTTCACAGCTGTACGTCGAGATAGGAGTGGGCGGGCCAGGCAGACACAGGGGGAGAGAGGAGGAGGGGCAGCTGTATGCAATACATCGTCCCGTTCATCTGGGAGGGGGAGTAAACTTTGCTGTGCTGTGTGAGACGAGTATCAGATACACTCCACTCAGCTGCAGCCTCCGGCCCCTAAATGGACAGACTGATTCTTCTGTCCTACAACAGGAGAAATCAGTCTGTTTTAGCAAACTGTCACAGTGAGGCTGGAAACACTGTGCATTGCCCCCCACAGTGCAGGAACTTCAGCAAACCTGATTGTTCGGCCACTCCCACGGATGTGATGACAGCTACAGTGATCTGTCTCACAGATCCGTGCGGCTCTGCGCCCGCCAATCGGGGAGATGAGAGGGGTCATTGTCCACGGCTACATACATATTCTGAGGAGGGGGGAGAGCCTGGGTGGGGGCAGCATGCTGAAGTTATATCATCTATTGACGGGGAACGGCACGAGGCTCAGCCAGCCGATCAGTGCAAGACACTGCTGTGCGCGGGGGGAGGAGCATACTCTATTAACACTGGCTACCGCATCGATGCCGAATCGGGAAGGGCATAATCGTGATGCATCGATGCAGCGATCATTTTCAACACCCCTACCATTTACCCAATGTGGTTTCAGACTGATGGTGAATTTTATACAAAAGAGTATAGAGAATTCTGTGAAAAACAAAAAAAGACCAGTGAGTGCCAGGTTTTTGCAATGAGGGAACCTTGTTAAAAGAGTAGTATTGAATTTTTTCAAATCATACTTACCCTAGGTGTCCCACGCCGGCTCTAAGGCTGAGAGCCTAGCAATCAGACACCACTGATCGCTCAGTTCTTCCCACCGCTCTGAACAGGAGCGTGGTGACTATCAGTCACCACTGTCTGCTCTGTCCCCCCCAGTTCTCACTAGAGCACTGGGCTGTGGAGAGGGCGGGAGCGGCTGGTTCAGGCTTTTAGTGGCTTGCTGAGAAGTTGAGCCAGGTGAGGGTCCTGGGTGGATGCTGACCTTAGGCCCCAATCACACCTGAGCATAGCGTTTTTAGGCAGAAAGTTGCACGGGTTTTCCCGCTATTTTGTACAGGTCAAAAGGTCACTAATGTAAAAAGCGGAAAAATGCCTGTAATCTGCCTAAATTTTTTTCCAGAACTTGTTTGAGCTTCAGGCGTTTTGGAGTGGCGATGTGAACCATCTCCATTAGAGAATAGATTTTTCCCTCCAGCATCTTGTAGCTTCAGGCTACAAAATGCTCAGGTGTGAATGGGGCCTAACGGATGCAATCTTTCCCCAACCTGTACCGCCTCTGACGTCAGTGGGCTTTAGCCTGCTATTGTCTGAAAACGGTTCACATGAGTGCAAAACAAACTGCAGAATTAGTTTGGGATTAGAAAGAGTAAATCAGCAAGGGGGTAAGGGTTGTAAGAGTGTGATCAAACGAAGAGCAGAGTGGAGAACTGTAAAAATGTGCTAGCTGCATACTGGTGACGGAACAGTTAGAAAATATATAAAAAATAAATTGTTCATCTGCTCTTAGTGGTAGATCCATCAAAAGCATCCAATTTCTGGTAGTCCAGCACCTCACACGCATCAGTGATCCATATTAGGAAAGGGCTCTCTACAAAAAGGTTTTCTTTTTGTGCATTTCGGAATTTGTGAGGCCTATGCAGCACTAGGCCTATCTACCCCACTGCCTTGATCACTGCATATGGTGAGAGCCTAAAAAGAAGAATCTTCCCTAAATAGTACCAGGTTGAACTTCCAGTGACCAGTAAGAGAGTGATAGCAAATTTAACACGCCTGCTCCCCATTCACACCTGAGACCGTGTAACACTTACGAGTCACATGACAACGGGGAGGGAAAATGGCTAATTGGGTCCAATTTGGACATTTTCATTTAGGGGTGTACCCGCTTTTGTTGCCAGCAGTTTAGACATTAAGTCCATGTGAGATATTGTACATGTGCTCAAAACAAAAACTAAGGACACTGAAAAAAGAGTGGGACTAGCTATACAAAGCATTTTCTAGCTATGGAGCGAGGAAGAGACAAAATGAGTAAAAGGCAAACAATGCACGTGTAACCTGATAAGCAGAGCAGGCATTAGCACTTGAACGAGCCAATAACAACGTGGAGAAACTATGAGCTTCCTCAGGATCTGTTGCACATTCACCATTGTCTACCCAATGTGTTTTCGCTTGCAAGAACCTGTAATCTTCCATTGCAGAGTGGGGGTCATCCCTTGTGGGGTACTCATGGAATGAGCATAGGATTAAGGAAGTTCAGAGTGTCAGCTCTAAAGCAGTCATGGCAATCCAGGTGCTAAAGTTCCCATGGCTGTTTTTCTGAAAAATGGGGCAATAGTTAAGATGGCAAATGATCAGCTTGCATTGCTGGCGTTTTACAAGCACCATGCCACTAGCTAAAGAGAACTCCCGGTAGGGAGGTAGAGAAAGAACCAAATTTGAATAAACGTTAGTGCATTTGGGAAGTACCCACAGCGCTTCACTTTTTCTACAATGTTATGTTACAGCCTTATTCCAAAATAGATTAAAAATCTATTATATATTATTCCTCAAAATTCTACAAATACCCCATAATGACAATGTGAAAGTAGTTTAACCACTTAAGCCCCGGACCATTTGGCTGCCCAAAGACCAGAGCACTTTTTGAAATTCGGCACTGCGTCGCTTTAACTGACAATTGCGCAGTCGTAAGACGTGGCTTCCAAACAAAATTGACGTCCTTTTTTTCCCCACAAATCGAGCTTTCTTTTGGTGGTATTTGATCACCATTTTTTTTTGCGCTATAAACAAAAATAGAGCGACAATTTTGAAGGAGAAAAAAAAGCAATATTTTTTACTTTTTGCTAAAATAAATATTCCCCAAAAATATATAGAAAAACTTTTTCCTCAGTTTAGGCCGATACGTATTCCTCTACATATAAAAAAAAACGCAATAAGCGTTTGATTGGTTTGCGCAAAAGTTATAGCGTCTACAAAATAGGGGATAGTTTGACATTTTTATTACTAGTAATGGCGGCGATCAGCGATTTTTATCGAGACTGCGACATTATGGCGGACACTTGACGCCATTTAGGGACCATTGTAATTTTTACAGCGATCAGTGCTATAAAAATGCACGGATTACTGTAAAAATGACACTGGCAGTGAAGGGTTAACCAGTAGGGGGCACTGAAGGTGTTAAGTGTGTCCTAGGGATGTGTTCTAACTGTAGGGGGGATGGGCTACGTGTCATCAGACACTGATCACCGCTCCCAATCACAGGGAGCGGTGATCAGTGTCCTGTCACAAGGAAGAATGGGGAAATGCTTGTTTACATCAGAATTTCCCCGTTCTTCCTCTCCGTGAGACGATAGCGAGCATCCCCGTGGATATCGGGTCCGCGGGACCCGCGGTCGGACTCACGGAGCTCGCAGCGGACGCGCGCCCACAATGCTGCATCTTAAAGGGGACGTACCTGTACGCCCATATGCCGAGCCATTGTGTCAATGTATACCGTCGTGCGTTGGTCGGCAAGCGGTTAAAATCCTTACAAAATTTAATAGGCGAGAAAAATAAAAATCACATGTACATAAGCATTTACAGCCTTAGCTCAATACCTTGTTGAAGCACCTTTGCCACCAATTGCAGCCTCAAATCTTTTTGAGTATGATATTACAAGCTTTGCACACCTATTTTTTCTTCTTTGCAGAACCTCTCAAGCTCAGGTTGAGCGTCAGTGCACAGCCATTTGCAGATCTCTCCAGAGATGTTCAAATAGGGTTCAAGTCTGAGCTCTGGCTGGGCAACTCAAAGACAGAGTTGTCCTGTAGCCACTCCCTTGTTGGAGTCGTTGTCCTGTTAGAAGATGAACCTTTACCCCAGTCTGAGGTCCAGAGCACTCTGGAGCAGGGATTCATCAAGGATGTCTCTGTACATTGCTGCATTTCTTTCCCTCGATCCACACAAGTCTCCCAGTTCCTGCCGCTGAACAACATCCCAAAAGCATGGTGCTGCCACCACCATGCTTCACTGTAGGAATGGTATTGGCCAGGTGATGAACGGTACCTGCTTTCCTCCAGACTTGACGCTTGCCACTCAGACCAAAGAGTTCAATATTTGTCAACTGTGGGACATTATATAGACAGGTAACGCATTTCCAAATCATGTCTAATTAACAGAATTTACCACAGGTGGACTCCAAGTTGTGGAAAGAGAATGCACCTGAGCTCAATTTTGAGTGTCAAGGCAAAGGCTGGGAATACTTATGTACTGTTGATTTTTTTATTTTTATATTTTTTTAAAAATTTGCAAAGATTTCAGATAAACTTCTTTCACTTTGTCATTATAGGGTATTGCTTGTAGAATTGTGAGGAAAATAATTAATTGAATCAATTTTGGAATAAGGCTGTAATATAAAATGTGGAAAAAGTAAAGCGCTGTGAATATTTTCCAGAAGCACTGTATATTAATGTTAACCACTTCAGCCCTGGAAGATTTGGTTGCTCAATGACCAGGCCATTGTTTGAGATACGGTACTGCGTCGCTTTAACTGACAATTGTGCGGTCATGCAATGTTGTACCCAGACAAAATTGACGTCCTTTCTTTCCCACAAATAGAGCTTTCTTTTGGTGGCATTTGATCATCTCTGGTGTTTTTTTTTTGCGCTATAAGGCCCCTTTCACACTGGGGCGGTTTGCAGGGGCTATTTTGCTAAAAATAGCGCCTGCAAACCGGAGCCTAAACAGCGGCTGCTGTCTCTCCAATGTGAAAGCCCCGAGGGCTTTTACACTGGAGCGGTGCGCTAACAAGACGTGAAAAAAAGTCCTGCCAGCCGCATCTTTGGAGCGGTGTGTATACCGCTCCTTCCCATTGAAATGAATGGGACACCGCAGTAATACCGCCCGCAAACCGCAGCTGTAGCCGCGGTTTGCGGGTGGTATTAACCCCCGCTAGCGGGCGAAAAAGGGTTAAAACCGCACCGCTAGTAGCCGAATTCCTCAGCAGTCCCGACGGCATAGCGGCGCTATACTGCCACCGCCCCAGTGTGAAACCGTCCTAAGCAAACGAGCGACAAATTTAAAAACAAAAAAAAAAAAAAAAAAACAAACACAATTAGGGCTGCAACTTACGATTATTTTCATAATCAATTAGTTGGCCGATTATTGTTTCGATTAATCAGTTAATAATCGCAAGGAAAAAAAAATAAAAAATAAATAAAAAAAAAAAAAGGTAATTTTGCTGTGATTTGCATTTTTACATTTTTTTGGCCAATTTGTTGTTGGGCAGATTAAGGAAAACACAAATTGCTGCAAAAACACATTACATGATTTTCTGCAGCTTCTCCATTGAAGTATATTGAACCAAAAAAACAAAATGGCACCGCATTAAAAAAAAAAAAGTCCTTGCCCTTTCCAAATACGCAGCAGCTGAAAAAAATCATGGATGTGAACGTGTCCCATAGGAAACCATGTAAATTAACAGTAGTGTGTTTCTGCATAGAGCACCAAAAAACCCACAGAGGTGTGACCCAGGCATGAGATGTTTAGTAACATAATGGGGTTAAAAAAAAACACAAATTGGAACAAAAAAGAGCAAATAATCGCTGTAAGGGGTTCATTTTTTACTGTGGGACAGTGAAAGTATTATTTTGGGTAGCGATTTGCTCTTTTTGTACTATAAAGTGCTCATTTTAGTTTTTTTTTAACCCCATTATGTTACTGGCCGATTAATCGATTATGAAAATAGTAATTGATTAATTTCATAATCAATTAGTTGTTTCGGCCCTACACACAATATCTTTTACTTTTTGCTATAGTAAATATTTTTTTCTTTTAACCACTTCGCATCCGGGCCAATTCTGACACTTCGCTCCTACATGTAAAAAGCCTATTTTTTTTTGCTAGAGAATTACATATAACCCCCAAACACTATATATATATGTTTTTTTAGCAAAGATCCTAGAGAATACAATCGCGGTCATTGCAACTTTTTATCTCGCACAGTATTTGCGCAATAATTTTTCAAACGCATTTTTTTTGGAAAAAAAAAGGTTTCATGAATTAAAAAATATTAAAACATTAAAGTTAGCCCATTTTTTTTGCATAATGTGAAAGATGAAGTTACGCCGAGTAAATAGATACCCAACATGTCACCCTTCAAAATTGTACACGCTCGTGGAATGGCGCCAAACTTCGGTACTTAAAAATCCTCATGGGCGACGCTTTAATTTTTTTTATTGGTTACATGTTTTGAGTTAGAGGAGGTCTAAGGCTAGAATTATTGCTCTCGCTCTAACGTTCGCTACGATACCTCACGTGTGTTCTGAACACCGTTTTAATATGTGGGCGGGACTTACGTATGTGTTCGCTTCTGCGTACGAGATACCGGGGACAGGGGCGCTTTACATTTTTTTTTTTATTATTTATTGTTCATTTTACACTTAACTTTTTACTTTGACAGTTAGAAAAAATAAAATAAAAAATGATCACTTTTATTCCTATTACAAGGAATGTAAACATCCCTTGTAATAGGAATAAGCATGACAGGTCCTCTTTACAGTGAGATATGGGGTCAATAAGACCCCACATCTCACCTCTAGGCTGAGAAGCCTGAAATAAAAAAAAAATAAAAAAAAAGATCACCGCTTCCTAGCCGAAGCAGCGCCGTTTTTTTGAATGCAGAGGCCGGGCGTGACGTCATAACATCGCGCCCGGCCTCCGAACGATCATAGAGACTCCGGCGACCATCCGGTCCGCCGGAAATCTCTATGGTTAGAAGCCGGGGCCGGCGGATCCTGTCACCGACTCACCGATCGCTCAGGTGAGAGTCGGTAGAAGCACCGGAGGGAGGGGGGGGGGGACGTCCCCTCTCGCCGCCTGTAAGAACGATCAAGCGGCGGAAAAGCCGCTATGATCGTTCTTACGATACGCAGGATCGCCGGCTCTAAAAAACGATACCTGAATGATGCAGATATCCCGGCTGAAAGTCAAGGACGTCCATGGACATCCTTAGGCGCGAAGTGGTTAAAAAAAAAAAAAATGGGATAACACCACATTTTTTCCTCAGTTTAGGCCGATATGTATTCTACATATTTTTGGTAAAAATAAAAAAAAATTTTAATCTCAATAAGCGTATATTGATTGGTTGGCACAAGTTATAGCGTCTACAAACTATGGGAAAGATGTATATTGATGCGATTTTTACAGGTATTGCGGCGGACAGGTCGGACACTTGACACATTTTTAGGACCATTGACAATTACAGAGCGATCAGTGCTATAAATATGCATTGATTACTATGTAAATTTCACTGGCAGGGAAGGGGTTAACTGTTAGTTAGGTGTGTGTTCTAACTGTGGGGGGATGAGACTAACTAGGAGACATGACAGATCGCTGTTTCTACTTTTTAGAAACACGATCGGTCTTCTCTCCTCTGACAGCACAGGGATTTGTGTGTAGACTCTCAGACGTTCGGGCCCGCCGCCCACGCGCATTGGGTCCCCCACTGTGCAGCGGGCGCTCGCTCTCTGGTGGCTCTCTCGGGCAAAGCTGTATATGTACAAGATTTCGCTCAGGAGAGCCATTCTGCTGCAGTATATCTGCGTGAGCCGGTTAAATACCAAACTGAATAGCAAGACCGTTAGGCCCCTTTCACATTGGGGCGGGCATGTGCGGTGGCGGTAAAGCGGCGCTAATTTCAGCGCTGCTATACCGTCGTATTTACTGCGATATTCAGCCGCTAGCCGTTTGGTTTTAACCCCCGTTAGCGGCCAAAAAAGGGTTAATACCGCCCACAAACCACGGCTACAGCCGCGGTTTGCAGGCGGTATTACCGCGATGTCACGTTGATTTCAATGAGAAGGAGCAGTAAAGGATATACACACCGCTCCAAAGATTTTTTCTCCTGCCAGCACATCGCCTCAGTGTGAAAGCCCTCGGGCTTTCACATTGAGAATGCTGGGGCAGGAGTATTTTAGGAGTTTTTTTATGCGCTAGTTTTAGCGCTAAAACGCCTGAAATACGCCTCAGTGTGAAAGGGGTCTTAGAGAAAATACGATTTATATATTACACCTGTGCCCTGCACTGTACAATAAAGATAGGCCGCATCATATGATTCTAAGAGAAATTGCTCCAGGACAAGGAACAGCCATCAGCCCGAGTGGTGATTTGAATTTCCTGTCCAAAAGAACATGTGTAATTCAACTCTTTTGTGCCAGCTCGGTTGCGTGTGTGATATATCGCTAGGTGTGGGAATGAGATGTAAATACTTATGGCACTGAAGGCATAAGAGACTATTATTATTATTATTATTATTATACAGGATTTATATAGCGCCAACAGTTTGCGCAGCGCTTTACAACATCAGGGAAGACAGTACAATCACAATACAATTCAATACAGAGGGATCAGAGGGCCCTGCTCGATAGAGCTTACAGTCTAGAAGGGGGGATTAACACAATTATGTAAATAACCCTTACTTACAGCTATACAGCCACTTGTGTGCCAAGCACTGCATGTGGTGTATAGCCAGAAAATCCAAATTACAGGGAAACCCTTTCTTCCGTTATCTTGTCACTGAGCCCAATAAGGATTTAGACTTCTCCATAACCCTGGGGGGTCTTCAGGGTTTTGGAGCCATACTCTAGGGCCACAGTCTGATACAGCACCCTGCACCAGTGTGAATGACGTCAATTTTATTTAGTTTTAGTCAGTCTTTGGACTAAAATGCCATTTTAGTTTAGAATATTTTAGTTAAGTTAAAATATGACACATTTTAGTCGACTAATATCTAACAGGTTTAGTTAAACTGTAATTTATTAAGTGTTCTTGCATAGCAAGAGCACTTACTGTTATCTCATATATATTATTCTTATTATAGCCAAATTTACCACCCTAACTTCTCCCACAGTTTTTACACTACATAGACAAGTAATATACCGAAACATGCAGATTGTTCCCGAATGGTGTGCTATTACTTTGTGCAACGTTTTGCCAAATCGTTCACGAAATATCGTTCTGTTTCCGGCGAAATTTGTCCCATAGGAATGAATGGCGAAACTAGAGTGTGAGCTGACAAAATATAAAAAATCAGAACATGTTTTCTAACCTGCCACCACTCCCTTATTTTTAAGCCCACCTTCAAAAATATCTTCTGCTGCCACTACACGTGTCCACGGCTAAGCTATAGTCCTTACAGTTTTCACAGTATGATGATTTGTTTGCAACTCACGCCACCCATTGACATTCATTGAAACTCTCCTCCAGCCACTTCAAATTTGAAGGGCAAATTTCTAAACTGCTACTGTGCCTTTAATGTTAATATTTCAGAGACATACTATATATCAAAATGTAGGTCTGGGTCTTGTGATTCTCACAATATAAAGCTCTTCACTTATAGGATTTAAAGTTTCTAAAATACGACCGTTTGAAGAATGGCAAGAATTCAGGAGAGGCTGAAAATACTGTGACCTGTGGTTAGAGCCTGCATAAACAAACATTGGTTTCCTTGGCAACGCTGAGGGACCTATAGCTCCTCCCACACAGCTCGGAGGGGCGTTTCTGAATCACAAATTGTTGCAACATGGAGGTTGGCTGTGTTGTCTTTCCCTCAGGACACAGTATGTTCCCAGTTGGGGTGTCTGGGGGGAAAGACAATGCACGTCGCCTCTCATTGCTCTAAGGCATTTCTAATGTTCAACTTTGCTTACTCTTTTGATTCTGTGATCTGTAAATGAATTACAATGTACCTCTACTATGTACTGTAATACGACGATACTGTTTTCCGCTGTTTATGACCCCCCCCCCCATGAAAAATTAAAAAGTAATTTTTGAAAAATAAAAAAAAAAAGTTGAAAGAAATGAAGCGGTAAATACTTTTAAAACTGGTGAAGACACCAGTGATGCATAGTTCCCTGCGGCCCAGCAGGTGGCGCTGTCGCTTTGGGCCAGGGTTGAACCATCGCTGCAGTGCCGTACCCTTTGTGACCTCTCGCGGCGGTTGTACGGCGGGGAACCAGCCGTGCTTGCTGGGAGAGGGTATAAAGGGGGAGGACATCTTCGCCATGAGGTTCGAGTCCCAGGGACCTTCAGCCTGAGGGCTGCTGTTGCGGTCGTGTCCAGGCGGCCTAGGCCTGGACACTTGGAGTTCGTGTTCCATCCCAGACACCTTCAGTCTGGGGTGAGGTACTCAGCCGGAGGCCTGGGGCCCAGTACCTTCTGCTGGGTCCCGCGAGGGAGGGATTGTCCTAGGGGGCCCCCGGGAGTGGGGCACCCGAATCCAGAGGCGTAAGGGACAGGAGGAGGGACTCACCCGAAGACCTGGTGCAGCAGATTGCCAGTGCCGGGTGAACCTCTGGAGACCGCCCGGAGGGATATCTTTCCCGAACAGGGGCCAAGTTCAGAGAGAAAGTTCAGTCTATGTTCAAAGACTGGTGGCAGCGGTCCAACTATTCCAATTAGGTCAGTGGCAGAGACTTTCTATTAGGCCTGTGGCAGGGGCCTCAACAGTTCATCCGGTCGGTGGCAGCGACCAAAACTCACGGTCGGTGGCAGAGACCGCGCACCAGGCCTATTCGCTAGCAAAGGAATAGGAGAGTTCAGTTGTGCCTGGGCCTACTCGTACCCACACCCCCATGTTCCTCTGTTATTGGAAGTTCAACTGATTGTGTTCACCCTATTGTACAAGAAATAAAGGAGTGTTGGACTTTCGATTGGTGTGGGGCTCTATTATTGGCAGACATCTCCATGGAACAACTGAGGTTTCGCATGCAGTGGACAGACCCGGAGGTAATTCAACTAACTCGGCTCAAACCTCATACACATACGAGGGGAGAGCTTGGCGTAGTGTTCCTGCACTCTCCTCTCCCAGGTACCCCTAGACACAAGCCCCTCACACGAGGAAATCCCGAGAGGGAGAGTGAGGCTCCGCTACAGAAATATATAATAACTTTTGAAAAAATATATCATTTAAATAAATATATATTTTTTGAAAAAAAAATCATTTTGAAAAAAAAAAAAAAAAAACATTTTAGAAAAAATTGTTCCGCTCTTTCAACTAATGATGGAACTTCAATTTTTTTCTACTATCTCTACTTTTTAAAATATTAAGCTTTTTAACACTTTTCACAGTTACTCCAGCCACTCCAACCACACGACAGTTGCTCAAGTCACTCCACCCAGTTACTCCGCCCACTCCAGTTGTAGACTACTGGTGGAGGTAAGAACACTTCACACAATTTCCCCAGAAATTGTAGCTTTTCTAGTTAAGTGTTCTTGCATAGCAAGAGCACTTATTGTTATCTTGCATATATATTCTTATTATAGCCAAATTTAGCACCCTAACTCCTCCCACAGTTTTTACACTACATAGACAAGTAATATACCAAAACGTGCACGAAATATCGTCGTTTTTGCGGCAAAATTTGTCCCATAGGAATGAATGGCGAAACTAGTGTGAGCTGACAAAATCTGAAAAATCAGGACATGATTTCTAACTTGCCACCACTCCCTCATTTTTAAGCCCACCTACACAAATTTTATATCAAAACGTTCAGTTATCTCTGCTGCCACTACACGTGTCCACGGCCAAGCCATAGTCCTTACGGTTTTCACAGTATGATGATTTGTTTGCAACTCACGCCACCCATTGGCATTCATTGAAACTCCCCTCCAGTCACTTCACATTTGAAGGGCAATTTCTAAACTACGACTGTGCCTTTAATTTTAATATTTCAGAGACATTCTATATATCAAAATGTAGGTCTGGGTCTTGATTCTCACAATATAAAGCTCTTCGCTGTAGGATTTCTAGTTTTAAAATACGACCGTTTGAAGAATGTAAAGTATTCAGGAGAGGCTGAAAATACTCTGACCTGTTAGAGCCTGCATAAACAAACATTGGTTTCCTGACAACACTGAGGGGAATTATAGCTCCTCCCACAAAGCTCTGAGGAATTATACCTCATCACATACAGCTGAGTGGAATTATAATTCCTCCCACAAATATCATTATGCCATCTAAAAAGGAAAGAGATCTAAAGCTGCAAAGATACGCTGGACTAAACTGGACCTTTCAGACCCACACTTTTGGGATCCGGAGCCCCAGAGCAGCATAGCGGAAATAGAGGTTTGTGACAGTAAATGTGCCCAAGAGGTACATAGTGAACCTGTGGTGTCATTCCCATATTCAACTCAGTGTCAAGTTCAAGAGCACAGCGACAGTGTGATGGGCACTTCTGAAAACCATGTGTACCAAGTGAGATATCTGTGCAGGCATCATTTCATCAGGGTCATCATGGCTACGGAAGGTTAAGGAACTAACAGCGTACATGCATGGCTCTGACATTTTTGGCATACCACAGTGAGCTTGAGGATGTGAGGAAGGATGATCTTGATCAAATACTGAGAGGAAGGGCAACAGCTTGTATGGCACAACAATAAAACAGCTAAAACAAAGAAATGTCAATCAGCACCAACACTTGACAATGGAAGAAGTGCCCCTAAGAGTCAACACTGACAAATATGAGTAGAACGTTGTTAAATCTCCAGTGTTATCGGGATGTGTGAGAGCCATGGTAGACGGTGACAACCAAGGTTGGTTTGTGGACCTCTCCACAAGACTTCAGTGCCTCAATGCAGATGTTACACATGCACTTTTTATAGTAGTGCCATATTGCATTGTTCAGAGACAAGTCTGGGAGATATGGACAGTTTGATTCTCAGTCGAAATAAGGATGGGCTTCCTGCCACTGGAAAAGGAAAAGCTGTTATGATCACTTTTACACATTTGAGTGATATGGGGGCAAGGATTTATACCGCATATACTCGAGTATAAGCCGACCAGAATATAAGCCGAGGCACCTAATTTTACCACAAATAACTGGGAAAACGCATTGACTCGAGTATAAGCCTAGGGTATCCATCTGCATGCCTCACTGTGCCCAAGCCTCACTGTGTCCATGACTAGACTGACGTTTAACATGGGAGTCTATGGAAGGGGTGCCCGGCTTTGAAAAATCGGTGCTCCCTGGCCGTAGGTCCCCCAGACAAAAAACTTTGCACACTTGTAGAGGAAGAGTGGGACTACATGTGTGCCAAGTTCCGGGTCCAGGGGACCTACGACCGGCCGGTACCAGGTCACCAAAGTCCGGGAGATCAGGCACAAAAAGGTGACTTGAGTGAGTATAAGCCAAGGGGGGCATTTTCAGCACAAAAAAAATGTGCTGAAAACTCAGCTTATACTAGAGTATCTACGGTAAGTTGTATGTATTGCTCCTTACAGACACCAGAGGCCCTATTGATGGACTGCAGTATGACTTCATGCCAGTCTCATTTCATCGTGCAAGACGTCTGTCAGATGGTTTGCTGTCCCCACCGGTGCAATCTGACAAACCACATAATGGAAAGCATGTGGAGAACAAAGTGACACAGAGGACCAAAGATCCAACACACACTGGATTCCCAGCCAGCAAGCATTCTCCACGGTCATTTGATGCAAAATCCTCACAGGGCATATGGAAGGACAGTAAGGCATTTTCCAAATTAAATGCAGAGCAGCGACAAAAACAGAAGACAAGACACAGAAATGAAAGAAGGTGTGATTTCAAGGCTACAAAGAAGTCTGTCACCAATAAGAAGAGGACATGCATCACCAGCCGATACAGAGCAGATGCTGATTTTAAGTTGAAGCAGAAGCAATATATCACCAGAAAATATAATGATCCTGCTTTCAGAAAACGTCACTTGCAACATTGCATGAGTTACATGAAAATGAAGCGTCACTCAAGCAGATTTTCGCATAACCCATAAAAGATGCAATGTGCCTTCAAAATAAGAATGAAATACAGACGATGGACTCATGTCATGCGGGAATGCAGTCAACCAGTGGACAACAGCCCAATATGCAGACAGCTATATCCACTTTCCATGAATGCATTAAAGCTGGGCCAACTTGTGTGCACGATGTGTCATCGCACCCTTTTCCCTAACCAAGTGAAACATTGCATTCACAGCAATTACAAGATGAATCTACACATTGTTGCTGCCTGTTTGACAGGGAAATATGTCCATGTGTGCAACAATCGCTGTCAAGGCCCTGAACAATGCACCGTACCAGATGAAAAGGACCAAAGAATGGATTTGTCACAACTGTGATTCAAATTTAAAAGCAGGACACAAATCATCCATCGCTGTGGCCAACATGGAGCTGGTGCCCATTCCCCCAGAGCTCTGCGATTTGAATGTGCTAGAAAGACAACTTTTGGCCAAAATACTGCCATTTGCCAAGATCACCACACTTCCCAAAGGTCGACAGGCAGCTATACACGGTGTGTGTGCCATCCGAGGTGGAAACCCCGGTCAATACTCTACCAAGATCGCACAGCACATCCAAGGTTACACAGAGTGAAGCTGAAAAGACGTCTGACTTACAAAAGGCCACCAGCTGTTTCACAATGTCAACATGAGAAATGTAGTAGCAGGTCTGTCAAAACTCATTGACACACACCCTGACTACAGTGACATTTCAATCAGACTGGATGAGACAATCGCTGATGATGATTATGATGCTGATAATGATGATGGGATGGAACTCGACAGTTGTGATAAAGCTGAAATGGAGAGACTTGAACGCATCGAAAATTGTGATTTATCAGATGTACAGCCTGCATGTTTACCGGCTGCTTCTGAGCAACAGGAAGGCCATGACCAACAACCTCCAAATGCAGAGGATGAGAAGGATGCACCAAGACCTGGAATTGGCCTAGACCAGGGATATGCAATTAGCGGACCTCTAGCTGTTGCCAAACTACAAGTCCCATGAGGCATAGCAAGACTGACAGTTACAAGCATGACCTCCAAAGGCAGAGGCATGATGGGACTTGTAGTTTGGCAACAGCTGGAGGTCCGCTAATTGCATATCCCTGGCCTAGACAGTTGTTTGCAGCCATCTGACCTTGGAGAGGAAGCACTGACACACGGTGATGGAATATTCAGCATTGCACCTGCACAAAGAAACACCTGTCAGCTTCTAGGCTTGAGGCAATGGCTTTCTCTGTTCAGTTCCCTACTGGACAGAATACATTGGACCAGGCAAGACAAGTCAAACTGTCCCCGAGCATGTATTTTAATGCACGGCTTTGTGTCGATACTCGTTTTGCAAGAGACACAAGCTACCTCTTCTTTGCGCAGTTTGTCACAGAAACACATATGGCCAAAAGCAGCATGTCCATCCAGTTAAGTAAAGGAAAACCCAATATCAGGGATGGACGGAAAATATCCAACAAGCTGCTACAGGACAAGCGTGAGGTTGAGCGGTTGGTGCGAAACCGACATGCCACAAGGTTCATGCAACCACTGAGAGGGAGTCCAGCTTACTGGGATAAAAATCTGAAGAATTTTCTAGCCATGGTCAGACAATTGGGTAAGCCAACATTTTTTCTTGCCTTCTCTGCTGCAGAATTCAGATGGCCAGAGGTAATAACGGCAATAAAGGCACAAGGTGGATTTTGCAGAGCTAGACTGGGCTGAAAAGTGTGACATTCGAGGCAACCCAGTGACCACCATGCGCATGTTTGACAAATGGGTTGATGCTCTGATGAGAGAGCTGCTGTTGGGTCCTGCACAGCCAATCAGTGAAGTTATCGATTACTTTTACCGGGTTGAATTTCAGGCGAGAGGGAGCCCTCATATACATTGTCTCTGTTGGGTAGCAGGAGCAGCTATATTTGGACAAGACAGTGATGACAAGGTGCGTGCCTTTATAGATCATAACATCTCATGCCAGCTGCCCGATTTAGCCAAACAGGCCTTACTTCACAGATTTGTAACAGAACTTCAAATGCACAGCAGATCTCATTCAAAATCGTGCAAGAAAGGTAACAGAATATGCAGATTTGGATTTCCAAAGCCACCTATTAGAAAAACTAGGATAACTTGCCCGATGCCAGAAGAACAAGGAGATTGTGCAATGAAACCACAAGCAGCCAAAAACAAACTGAAACCAGTCTGGGATTTGCTTAATAACCCAAAAGTGCAGCTTGAAGACATGTCGCAGCTACTGGCACAGTGTAATATGACTTTGAATCAGAACAACGCGTACATTGAGGCATTGACCTCCTCAAGCGTGATTCTAATGAAGCGTGATGTCAAGGACTGCTGGGTGAACAACTACAATCCACATTTGCTGACGGCCTGGAACGCCAACATGGACATCCAGTACATTCTTGATGAGTATGGTTGCATCATGTACATGTTGTCCTACATATCCAAGCCAGAACGCGAGCTGAGTGACTATCTCAAAACAATAGTCAAAGAAATGAGCCCAGAAACAGAGACAAAACGAGAAGAAACGAAAGAAGTTCTTCAGGCTTATTCAAAACACAGAAAGGTCAGCGCCCAGGAGTCTGTGGCCCATACATGCAGCCTGAAAATGAAGTCTTGCTCACGTGAGTTTGTTTTTCTGCCAACTGGTGACAACACACTGAAAATGAGTCTCCCGCTCAGTGCGTTGCAGAACAAACCATCCGATTCTCTTCATGTGTGGATGACGAGTTTTGTCGACAAATACAGAGCCAGACCTGAAACACCAGAGTTTGAGTCCATGTGTCTGGCACACTTTGCATCCCATTACAGGGTTGTCTATGGCAAGCAGAAGGAAGATGGCAAGCAAAAGGAAGACGGCAAGCGTGTCAGTCTATTGAATGAAATGGAAATGATTCAAAAACGCACGAGAGGGAAGCCTGCAATCATCAGGTACGCACGCTTCTCAGAGAAGGACCCCGAGAACTACTACGGCAGATTGCTTAAATTCTACCTCCCCCACCGTTCAGAGTCATCACTGAAAACTGTAAGGTTCCCAACACACCAGGATTTTTACAAAAGGTGCCTGTGTGAGCTTACCAGAAGAAGCAAGCCGAGCAGTGTCTGCAATTGTTATCAGCAACCAAAAGAAGTTCGAACACCACAACAAAATTGTGGAACAAGTCTTGGATTACTTTGTAAAAAATGGCCCTGTTGAAGATGCTTGGAACACCTTTGCCCCAGAAGCGGAGTTGGATAGGTTGGTGGAATATATAGAGGAACGCAAAGAAGGGGAGCCGCTTCATGAGAATGAACAAGATGATGTTCCGGAGTATACACGTCACAAAACAGGTGGAATTGCGCTTACTGTGAAGGCCCCACAAATGTGCCCAGATTTCCTTCGGAAAATCTACAGAAACCTTAACCGGACACAAGCTCAGACATTCTACTCAGTTTGTGACTGGTGCACTAACCGTGTGCGTGGCCTAAATCCTGACCCATTCTCTTACTTCGTCACTGGTGGCGCAGGGACAGGCAAATCACACCTGATAAAGTGCATCTATGCTGAGGCAACAAAGATACTCTGTAAACTTACCAGACTACGGGAGGAAGCAGACATATCCATGCCCAGCGTTTTACTAACTGCATTTACAGGAACAGCAGCTTTCAACATTTCAGGCAACACTTTGCATTCTCTGCTGAAGTTGCCAAGAAGTTTGAAGCCACCCTACCAAGGACTTGGAAATCTCATAGATGAAGTGAGGGCACAGCTGTCAAATGCAGAGATCATTGTTATTAACAAGGTGTCAAATGATTTCAAAGCAGTAGGAGACTTTTACCAGGTCCCCCCGCTGGGAAAAAGTAAGCCACTCTGCGTGTTTGAGGAAAATACCAATGACGTCTGGAAAGACTACTTTCAGATGATCACGCTGACAGAGATCATGCGACAGAAGGATGACATTTCATTTGCTGAGCTTTTGAATAGAATCAGAGTCAAGCAGAAGACTGGCACCTTAAGCAATGATGACAAAGCTCTGCTTGCTCAGGCTTTGACAGATCCCACCCACTGCCCTAATGACGTGCTGCACATCTTTGCCACCAACAAAGAGGTTCACAAACATAATGCTGCAACTGTGTCTGTTCTCCATTCAAACGTCACCAACATAGATGCCGACGATTACAGAAAAGACCCTAAAACAGGAGTGATGCTGAGGCAACACCAACCTTTCAAAGGACACAAAGACAATCTGATTGACACACTGCAAGCAGCTGAAGGTGCCCGTATCATGATCACAAGAAACATTGATGTTGAAGATGGCTTGTTAACGGGACATTTGGCAAGATTGCAAGAATAATCAACCAGACTGAGAATGGTGCTACTACGATAAACAAGCTTAGACTTGTGCTGGACAATCCAAATGCAGGACAGGGATACCGTAACAAGTCATCTTGTGATGCTGACAACTTGGTGTACATAGAAAGGGTAGAGCAAAACTTGAGACAGAAAGGAGTTGTTCGCAGGCAGTTCCCCCTGAAGTTGGCTTTTGCATGTACGATTCATAAGTGGCAGTGGTCTCATTGAAACGGGTCTTTCAACCGGGAATGGCCTATGTTGCTCTGAGTAGAACGACTACACTGCAAGGACTGCACATAACCGACTTTGATGAGAAGATCTTTGCTGATCCTGAAATCACAGCCTCCCTGGACTCGATGAAGAATGCATCACTGGAAAGTGTTATGCCGCTCTTAAAGTTTCTACAGACAACAGACAGAGCAAACATTAACAATTATCCATCACAACACAAAAGGATTACCAGCTCACATTGAAGATATCAAATCTCACCACGAGTTGACACTTGGAGATGTTTTATGGTTCACTGAAACTCATCTCTCAAGCTCTTCTGTTGCTGAAAGTCTCCAGCTGGAGGGCTACAACCTGTTCAAACGCAACAGACCTCCTCATACACAAACCTTCCTGACATTGCAAGTAAAAGTGGCAGAGGTGTCGCCTTGTATGTCGGAAACCATTTCAAGGCCTTTGAAAAGCAGTATCATCACAATGTGACTGATTTGGAGTTCTTGGTTGTCAAACTGGAGTCCCCTGTACAAGCTTTGATTGCTGTTTACAGGCCACCGGATTACAGTATTGGCCAATTCCTTACTAACCTGCTGGGCCTCTTGGAATCTTTGGAAAGAAAGGATTGCCAACCAAAAATACTCTGTGGAGATTTCAATGAAGATTTTCTGTGCAGAGCAAAGAAGCCAATATCTGACCTTCACTCAAGAGGATATACCCAACTGGTCTGGGCAGCCACCACAGAAAAAAAAACACACTGTTGGATCACATTTACATATCCAGGGTGCAGCACTGTCTCCAATCAGGAGTACTGCACAGTTATTACAGCCATCATGATCCTGTGTATTGTGTTGTGAGCAGTGGTTGTGAACATGCTTAGAGCCTGCATAAACAGGGCATGAGCATTGCCAGGCATAGCACGAGCGTTATCCAGGCATACACTCCAACAACGTCGCAACCTAGCGACAATAAAGATCTGAGGAACCACAATATCCTCCATAAATAGAAGTATCCTGCCAAGCTCTCAGTTACCCATAATGGTACATCGGTCCTGATCTCAACGTTGGAAGAAGGAATTGCAGCATTACGTCAATGGGGCATTCTACCTGACCACGCTCTGCCAGCTGCTCCTACTCCAAATCCTAGTCAAATACAAGAGGACTGGCAAGTGGTCTCACGCAAATGCTACTCCAAGAAAAACGCTGGTGGAAACGTGTGAGTTTAAAGCAATGCATATCATTAAGTTCTCTCCGGACACAGGGGTTCCAAATGATAATCCCTGTTTTCTCCCCCTAGACCTTTCATAGCAGTTACGCCTGCACACGGATCGGTTCATTTATCCTTTTCTTATTTTTTAATTTTTACTATTAACTTTGTTTTTTCTTTATTGCTACTTTTGTTTTGCACGGTATCTGTTTGAAGCACGCAAACCAGCAGCGACCTCACACTTCACCCAGGACAAAGCCAGAATTAATACTCCCTCCCTGGACATCTACCATGGCCACAGTGAGTATATGCAATACATAGCACTACAGACTTCTCACAACCCTCCACATGATCATTAACTGCCTATCAATGCCAGAGGGCTGAATCACCCCATGAAAAATACTATCCATGTGGACAGAAGCCAGGAAACGCAGGGCAGATATCCTATGTGTCCAAGAGACTCACTTTCAGGAATCCAAAACAACAAAATGTTCACAAAGACTACCCTCATGTGTTCTTGGCCTGCATGCTGGGTCATAAAAAGGGAGGGGTATTGATTGCATTGAGGAATACTCAATCTTTCCAGCATAAAGAGACCATTCTTGATCCAAATGGTAGATATATCATCTTGAAAGGAGATATTAACTTGCATCCATATACATTGGTATCTCTGTATGCTCCAAATTCACATCAGATCTGCTTCCTTAGCAGACTACTAAAGAAAATCAAGTCTCAACAATATGGCAACCTCACTGTCTGTGGTGACTTTAATCTCATAGTAGATCCTAGACTAGATAAGTCTACAAAAAAAACAGGATCCACATATTTGAGCAAAACAATTCATAACGCAGAACTATTTGAGGTTTGGAGATGCTTGAACGTGAATGCAAGGGACTACACCTTTTCCCACAGACATTGTTCCTACTCACGCATTGACTTATTTCTAACAGACAAATGGTTACTGCAAAAATTTTCTTCTGCGGTGATACATGACATTATGTGGCCTGACCACGCCGCTATTACTATTGCCATTAATGATCAAGTTGTCTCCTCCTCCCCACCCATCTGGCACAACAATACCACAAGAACCCAGAACCTCTACAATAATCTCCCAACACCCAAGTACTTTCTTTCTAAACCATGCTTGATTGTGTGGAGAATCCTTTTACTCTCTGGAATGCCCATAAGGCATACATGAAATACATTTTAATACAACTAGGTGCTAGAGAAAAAAAACGCCATACAGCTAAGATCAACTCTATCCTAACTGAAATACATACATTGGAAGCACAAAATAAACAAGCACCCGACCATACCCTCACCCAAAAACTTTCCCAATTAAGAGAGACCGAGAACAATTCTGTCCAAACAATATGACTACCACTTAAGACATCTGAAACTGAATTCATACGCCAATGCCAACAGAGCAGGCAAATATTTAGCCAATAGGATAAAAGCTGCACACACTAAGACAAGAATTGCCCACTTGACACATCCCCCTCTCAAACACAAAATCATTAACCCACAGGACATCGCAAACCAATTCGCTAAGTATTACAGTAATCTGTATAACATCAAAGACGATCCCTCCACACATCAACCTACAACTGAAAACATTCAGAACTTGCTACAGAAATTAAACTTACCTTCTCTCAGAGACCCAAATTCTTTCATTAAAATCCCTGTTTGCCACATCTGAGATAGAAGCTGTCATAGCTTCACTACCGAATGGCAAATCACCTGGGCCTGACGGGTTTTTAAATTAATATTTTAAAACGTTTAGCTCTTATCTTATGCCACATATGAAAACAGTCTTCACTAAGGCTGCAGATACGGTGACATTTCCACCAGAAATGTTACGAGCATACATAGGTACCCTCCCCAAGCCAGGGAAGGATCCTACTACACCTCCCAATTTTTGCCCTATTTCTCTATTGAATACCGATGTCAAAATTTACGCCAAACTATTAGCCAAACGAATAGCGGATATCATTCCATCCCTTATTCAGCGTGACCAGATGGGCTTCGTGAGGGGGAGACAAACCTCAGATGCTACAAGGAGAATCATTAACATAATCCACCATGTTGAAAAAAACAAAACGCATTCTCTGCTGCTTTCTATAAATGCAGAGAAGGCGTTTGACAGAGTACATTGGGAATACATGTCAATGACATTATCCAAGTTTGGATTTAGTAGTTATATACTGAATACAGTACTAGCCTTATACTCCTGCCCCTCAGCACAGGTATACACGTCCAGTATGCTCTCCAATTCCTTTCAGATAACCAATGGTACCAGCCAAGGTTGTCCCCTATCTCCAACAATCTTATGATTGAACCCCTGGCGGAGGCCGTCAAAACACATGATAGCATATCAGGTTTTCAATTTGGTTCAACTCCCCACGTTATATATCTGTTTGCAGACATAGTATTGTTGTTAACAAACCCCCCTATATCACTTTGAAATTCTGAAATCCTTTGGGGATGTTTCCTATTATAAAGTAAATTTCACCAAATCCCTCATCCTAAATCTGGGGGTATCGGCCACAGAATGTCTTAAGTTAAGTCAATCTCTTCCGTATTCCTGGACTGATAAGGGTATACCATACTTGGGCATCACCCTGACTAGTACCACTAGCTCACTAGCAGATTCTAATCTAAACCCCCTTAGTAAAATAGAAATCCAAACCAGAAATATAGCCAAAAATGAACCATCTTGGATGGGCAGGTTGGCAGCATTCAAAATGCTTACTTTACCACAGATTATATACGTTTTCAGGGTACTCCCGATAGCCAACCCAGCACAATACCTCCAGGCCCTTTCCAATCTTAAATGGACACTTATGGGGCAAAGAAAGCTAGATGCTTACGAAATAATCAAATCCCTCATAAAAAGTGTAGGATGGGGCGGGACTAATCGATGTCCATGATTATATGTGGGCAACCAGGCTTGACCAACTCAAAAACTGTTTTTTTTCCCACTGACATACCACTTTGGGTAGAAATTGAAAAATCACTAGCTCCTATACCAGATCTTCCGACAGTTCTTATGGGAGATAATTGGATACCCTGGGACACCAAGAATTCACCCCCCACTATCACCATCTCATTACAAGCTTGGAGATTCCTCCTAACCCGCCAACTTAGCGACTGCAAGGTGATAGACTTCAAATTCCCTCTAAGCATAATTGAAGCTAATGTACCAATGCTATTCTTGAAAACATTCCCCTCCCAAGGGATAAACACGGTGCATGACTTAGTCCAAAATAACTATCCTAAATCAGCAGACTGTTTAAAAAGGGAATTTAATATGCCAAAGCACATGCTTTTCACTTGTATACGTGTGGCTCACTATGAAATCACACCCGCACCCTAAAACCCACCTTCTGACAGTAGTAGGGTGACACCTCATGAGCGGCTCACTGCACAACAAGGGAATTTCACTATTATAATAAACGGTACTTAAAACTATAAAAGGCGTTCAAAAAAATCAGCTGTACACACAAGTGGGACACTGATCTGGGCACGAATACCACAGATGAACAATGGGAGTTTGCGTTTCAAACTATACAACACACATCACACTATATTAGTCATTGGGAATTAATGATCAAGATAATTAATCATTGGCAATATACACCCTACAGAATCGCAAAGATGTTCCCCAATTCTTCACCTTTGTGCTGGAGAGAATGCGGACACAAGGGCCACCTCCTTGACATGTTCTGGGAATGTCCCAGTGTAACTAGCTTCTGGAATCAAGTATTCAAACGAATTTCATCCACTACAGGAATACTCACACCCCCTAACCCATCACTGGCTATACTACACACTGGTCTAGAAAACTTTCCATACACCATGAGACCGGTGGTATCTCACATCCTGTTAGCGGATAGGTTCTTGATACTTCAAAATTAGAAAAACATTCCTGTAGTTAATCTTACTGATGTAACCAAAAAAGTTCACCAAAACTACACGTTTGAACGACTTTTAGCAATCAATTCACTCACATGCGGTAAATTTGATAACATGTAGGAAATTTGGACCAGCAACTACAATACTGCCTAAATATCTCTATATATCTATATATACACACACACACATATACACACAGTTAAGTTTCTAACAATTTTATATGCACAAGTACATTTACTCTGGTTATGTGCTTCTTTGTTGCTCATTGTTATTTCTAATTTTTGTTTCTTTGATTTACTTATTCCTTGTATACTATTGAAAAACTTTTAAACATCTTTCAATTAAAAATAAAAATAAAAGTTGAAATGCATTTCTCACTCTATCAAGCTTGTCATGTGCACTTTTTAAATTTTGATCAATTGGTTAGTGTAATGTTTAGGGCTGCAACTAACGATTATTTTCATAATCGATTAGTTGGCCGATTATTGTTTTGATTAATCGACTAATCGGTTAATAAACTTTAAAAAAAAAAAAAAGTAATTTTGCTGCAATTTGCATTTTTTTTTGCCAAACACAAATTGCCGCAAAAACACATTACATGCTTTTCTGGAGCTTCTCCATTGAAGTATATTAAACCAAAAAAACAAAAAAGCACCGTTTTGCATTAAAAAAAGCCTTGCCCTTTCCAAATACGCAGCAGCTGAAAAAATCATGGATGTGAACGTGTCCCATAGGAAACCATGTAAATGAACTGTAGTGTGTTTCTGCAAAAAGCACCAAAAAAACAGAGGAGTGACCCAGGCCTGAGATGTTTAGTAACATAAGGATAATGGGGTTAAAAACTAAAAACTAAAATTAGTACAAAAAGAGCAAATAATCGCTGTAAGGGGTTGTTTACTGTGGGACAGTGAAAGTAATATTTACAGTAGCAATTTGCTCTTTGTACTATAAAGGGCTAATTTTAATTTTGTTTTAACCCCATTATGTTACTGGCCGATTAATCGATTATGAAATAAATCGATTACAATTTTCATAATCGATTATTTGTCGATTAGTTGTTTTGGCCCTAGTAATGTTTACTATCTTTACTCACTCAAAACACTCCACACAGTTACTCTGCCCACTCCATAAAGTTACTCTGCCCAGTCCAACCTTTCCACCGTTACTCCAGCCACTCCACCAAGTTACTCCCCCTACTCCAGTTGTAGACTACTGGTGGAGGCAAGAACACTTCACACAATTTCCCCAGAAATTGTAGCTTTTCTAGTTAAGTGTTCTTGCATAGCAAGAGCACTTGTCATCTCACATATATATTTTTCTTATTATAGCCAAATTTACCACCCCAACTCCTCCCACAGCTTTTGCACTACATAGACAAGTAATATACCGAAACGTGCGGATTGTTCCTGATTGGTGTGCTATTACTTTGTGGAACGTTTTGCCAAATCGTTCACGAAATATCGTCGTTTTTGCGGCAAAATTTGTCCCATAGGAATGAATGGCGAAACTAGAGTGTGAGCTGACAAAAGCTGAAAAATCGGGACATGATTTCTAACCTGCCACCACTCCCTTATTTTCAAGCCCACCTACACAAAATTTTATATCAAAACGTTCAGCTATCCCTGCTGCCACTACACGTCCACGGCTAATCTATAGTCCTGATATTTTTCACAATATGATGATTTGTTTGCAACTCACGCCACCCATTGACATTCATTGAATCTCCCTTCTAGCCACTTCAAAATTTGAAGGGCAATTTCTAAACTGCGACTGTGCCATCAATTTTAATATTTCAGAGACATACTATATACCAAAACGTAGGTCTGGGTCTTGTGATTCTCACAATATAAAGCTCTTCGCTGTAGGATATAGTTTTTAAAATACGACCGTTTGAAGAATGGCAAGTATTCAGGAGAGGCTGAAAATACTGTGACCTGTGGTTAGAGCCTGCATAAACAAACATTGGTTTCCTGGCAACGCTGAGGGAATTATAGCTCCTCCACAACAGCTCTGAGGGGAGTTTCTTAAATCACAAATTTTTGTAACTTGGAGGTTGGCTGTGTTGTCTTTCCCCACAGGACACAGTATGTTCCCAGTTGGGGTGTCTGGGGGGGGGGGGGGGGGGAAGACAATGCACGTCGCCTCTTATTTATCTAAGGCATTTCTAATGTTCAACTTTGCTTACTCTTGATTCTGCTATCTGTAAATTAATTACTATGTACCTCTAATATGTACTGTAATATGACGTATACTGTTTTCCGCTTTTTATGAGCCCCCCCATGATAAATTTTTTTGAAAACAAATCATTTTGAAAAAAAAAAAACATTGAGGGGAAAAAAAAAAAAAATTGTTCCGCTCTTTCAGCCAGGTATGGGACTTTTTTTTTTTTCTACTATTTCTACTTTAAAATATTAAGCTTTTTAATACTTTTCACAGTTACTCCAGCCACTCCACCCAGTTACTCCGCCCACTCCAGTTGTAGACTACTGGTGGAGGCAAGAACACTTCACACAATTTCCCCAGAAAATTGTAGCTTTTCTAGTTATTCTTATTATAGCCAAATTTACCACCCTAAGTCCTCCCACAGCTTTTACACTATATAGACAAGAAAAATACCGAGACGTGCAAATTGTTCCCGATTGGTGTGCTATTACTTTGTGGAACGTTTCGCCGAATCGTTGACGAAATATCGTCGTTTTTGTGGCAAAATTTGTCCCATAAGAATGAATAGAGAAACTAGAGTGGGAGCTGACAAAATCTGAAAAATCAGGACATGATTTCTAAACTGCCACCACTCCCTCATTTTCAAGCCCACCTACACAATTATATCAAAACGTTCAGCTATCTCTGCTGCCACTACACGTGTCCACGGCTAAGCCATAGTACTGATAGTTTTCGCAATATGACAATTTGTTTGCAACTCACGCCATCCATTGACATTCATTGAAACTCCCCTCTAGCCACTTCAATTTGAATGGCAATTTCTAAACTGCGACTGTGCCTTCAATTTTTTTTATTGAAAAAAAACAACTTGATTGAGAAGTGTATGCATGGTACATAAGTCAATATAAGCCAGTATGGCCAAAACAATAGTATATACATGAACATGGTGAAGCATCTGTGTGACAAAAGATAAAAAAGACACCAATGAGAGTGGAGCCGGTACACAACAAAAATAAGGAATCAACATGTCAAGTACACGTTTCACCATCCGCCAACCATCTGTCCCAGACTTTCTCATACTTAAGCGGACACCGTCTATGTACATAAATCAGTTTCCTATATGGGAGAGCATCATTAAGCGCCTTTTTCCAGCACTGAATGGTAGGGGGCAGGGCCTGCATCCAATTACAGGCGACTATTTTTCTCGCGAAGAATAGCGTCTCGTGTAAAAAGGTACGCAGGGGTTTGTCAGCATCCAAGTCTGGCAACAGGCCAAGTAGGCCCATCTTTGGGTCAAGGGTAGCCCATCTGGTCGTGCAGGAAGTGTATCACCTGTGTCCAGTATGCCTGGATGGTAGTGCAGGACCAAATGAGGTGGTAGAAGGAGCCTGGGGTATGGTCGCAGAGGCAGCATCCTGGATTGTACGTGGGTTTGAAACGTGCTATTCTCTGAGGAGTCAGATACGTTCTATGTATGATGTACAGCTGTGTGAGGCGGTCCGATAGTTTGGGGGGAAACTTTTTTCACGTCCTCCAAAAGCTCGTCCCAATCCTCATCCTCTATTAGTCCAACATCCACCTCCCATCTAGTCTTGGCAGCATAGGCCAATGCTGTGGTGCTAGGGAAACGAATGGCGGAGTACAAAGTGGAGATGAGCTTGGCAGGCTCATTACCCGTGACTGTGTCTACTATAGAGGGAACTGCCAGGGACGGGTTAGAGACAGAAAACTGGGCCTGTATAGCGTGACGGAGTTGCAAATACCTAAAGAAAAGGCAATTGGGGAGGGAAAATTCGTCCTTCAGCATTTGGAATGTTTTAAGGCCTGTAGCGGTCATGATCTGGTGCATGTATAAGATCCCATTGCGTATCCACACCGCGGGGTCTGGAATGGACAATAATTCTGGCAAACGTGTATTGTACCAGAGAGGGGTATGAGAGTGTACCTGTGGGGTCCAAATTTTTTGTAGTGCCGTCCGCCATACCCTCCGGTGGGGAGTCAACATGTCTGCATTGTGTTGGGGGGGCGTCTTGTCAATGGGGATCTTAGGACCGACTGAAGTGGGGTATGGGCTGAGTCATCAGGGTGCTCACAGAGCAGTGTCTGGTATCTTGGTAGCTCACATTTGTCAAAATAATAGAAGTGGGACAGTTAGGAGGCAAGATAACAGTCCTTAAAGTCTGGGAGAGCAGCTCCACCCAATGTCACAGGGTTCTTCAGAATTCTCCAAGATAATTTGTGTCTGCTATGACCCCATATAAATGAATTCAGAATGGATTCAATTATTTTGAAACATTTTTGTGGTATATAAAGGGGAGCATGCCAGACCAAATAGAGTATTTTGGGAAGGAGCATCATCTTAACTAAGCTGATGCGACCCATAACACCCAAGAGTAGTCTGGCCCAAGTCTGCGTCTTGATCAGGGCAAACAGGGGTTCAATGTTCAGTAATTTGTAGTCTGAGAGCGATCTGGTGACCTGCACACCAAGGTATTTGATCAGGAAGACCCCTGGAAGAGCGAGAGGAGGGGACGTGAATGAGGGGGGGGGGGGAATGGTCAATCGGAAGGATCTGGGACTTAGACCAATTAATACGCAGACCCGAATTGCCACCCATACGTTCTATGGACTGGAGGGCTGCTATAAAAGAAGGACCCGAGTCCGCCAGATACAGGAGTGTGTCGTCGGCATACATCCCAATCTTTTCTTCCAGGTTCCCCATCCTGAGGCCTCGGATGCAAGTGTCCGCACGGACCATAATGGCCAACGGCTCCACCGCCAATGCGTACAGCACGGGGGAAAGGGGGCAGTCTTGTCGGGTCCCTCTCTCCAGCGGGAACTGGTCGAAAAGCCAACCATTCTCAAATACTCTGGCCCTTAGGGACTGGTAGAGGAGTTGGACCCAGCGAATAAAGCTGGGGCCAAATCCAAATCATGAGATGCACTCCCACAGGTAGTTCCACTCCACGGAGTCGAAGGCCTTGGCGGCATCCAGAGCCACCATGACCCTCGAGCCAATTTCATCATGGGATCCCTGAATATTCATAAATAGCCGGCGAATATTCATAGTGTTTTTCCCTGGCATAAAGCCTGTTTGGTCAGGGTGGATCAATGACAGAATAACCTGGTTAAAGGCAGGAGGCTAGAATCTTAGCTAATATTTTGATGTCTACCTGTAACAAGGAAATGGGCCTATACGACTCCGGGTATTTAGGGTCCTTACCGGGTTTGGGAATTACGACAATTTGGGCTTCTCTCTCATAGATGGGGGTAGAACTCCTGAATCAAATATGGATTTATACAGGTCCTTAAGTTTAGGGATTAGAATTTCAGAATAGGTGGCATAGAATTCAAGAGGTAGACCATCCGATCCTGGGGCCTTAGATGAGGCCAAACAGGAAATAGCCTCGGAAATGTCCTCCTCAATAATAGGGGCTTCCAAAACTTCAAGCTGGTCGTCGGTCAGTCTAGGGAATTGAACTCCCGCTAAGTAGTCACTGGTATCTTGGGAAGTGTGTGTTACCCCGGGAAGTGTAGAGTGCCCGGTAGAATCTCCCAAGTTCCTCCGCCACCAGTTGCGGATCAGTGATTTCGCTCCCCTGTGGGTCGGTCAAGGACACCACCACAGGGGGACGCAAATCCAAATGGGCGAGATACGCGAGTAGTTTGCCCGATCTTTCTCCATACTCAAACACCTTCTGTTTACAGAAAAAGATACGCTGTTTAGCCTTCTCTATGTGCAATTGGGAGACCTGGCGCGCCTGAATCTTGAGCTTGTTAGCCGTAATGGGTGAGGGGTCCCGATGGAACGCCTCCTCCAGCACCTGTAGGTGTTCTGCAGCTTGCTGGACAATAAGTGTTGATGACCGTTTAAGTCTGTTGATACGCGTGGAAAGCAGGGAACGAGCGTGGAGTTTAAACATTTCCCACACCATATCATACGTGGCAGAGCCCCTGTTGGCCGTAAAATAGTATTGCAATTCTGTGGGGATGTCATCCTGGTCCTGCAGGGCAGTCAGCCAGAACGGGTTTAGCCGCGAAGGAGCAGGGGAAGCTTTCAGGAGCTGGATCGCGATCCAGTAAGGGGCGTGATCCGAGAGTACTCTCGAAGCAAAGCCCACATCTCCTAGTTTAGGCAACAGGGACATCGAGATAAAAACAAAATCAATTTGTGACATCGTGTCGTGACAAGCTGGAAAGCATGAGAAGACTTTAGTGTGCGGGTGTTTGTGGCGCCAAGTGTCGACAAGAGCGAAGTCGGTCATTATGCGGTGCAGTCTGGTATGGGCCGGCGGATTAAGGGGGGGTCCAGCGCACCCATGCGGTCCAGAGCGGGGATTAGGGTCATATTAAAGTCCCCCATCCACACTGCCAGTACAGAGGGATATTGGGTCATAAAGGCAAGGCCCTCCTTAAATTACAGCTGAGTTGTATGGGGGGGGGGGGACATAGCAAGCAAGTAGCAGGATAGGAGACCCATTAATGGTAGCGTGCATAAACACATCTGCCCTGCTGGTCCGTGCGGAGCAGCACTAGATCAAATGGTACCCGTTGGGCAACCAGGACCGATACTCCTCTGGAATATGAGGTGTGGGTGGCGTGGTAAGCCCACCCTATCCAAGGCTTTTTGAGGGAGGATTGCAAGTGGCCTGTGACATGGGTCTCGACTAGTGTGATAATGTCAGCCTTCTGAGATTTGAGAAATGTCAGGACAGCTGTGCGCTTAATCTTATTGTGCAAGCCCCTAACATTCCACGTAAGGAACTTCAGGGAACTCATGGTGGGCGTGTATGATAGACCGCGGCCGGACCAGGACCAGCAGAGGACACATCAGATAGCATAAAACATAGTGGGAACCAATATCGATAGTGCATGTAGGACAATAACATAGTACCTTTAGCAGAAATAAACAAACAATCGTAAACATAGTGGCAAATAAAAAACAATCACAACATTTCCCTTCCCTCAGTCCATTGCCACCCCAACTCGGCATGAACATAGTACCCCATAACCAGGTATCAACGGGGGACATCCAACGTGAAAAAACCATTGGAGGCGAGGGACTTAATTTCAAAGGGACATATATACCCGTGATGAAAACAAAACAAAAAAGGAGGAACAAACAGTCAGGTAAACGGGGGGGGGGGGGGGGGGGGGAGTCCAGAGGGATCCTAGGGGGGGGGCGACTTCTCTGATAAGTGCATGGGGTGTAGGGGCCACAAAAGTGCAGCACCATTACATCAATGCAGGAGGGGGCCCCGCCTGCCATCAGGGTGGTAGGTATAGTAGTATAGGAAGTTCCATCAACGTTCGATAGACTGCCCTCTACAAGTATCTCCCATGTGTGGGAAGACCGGGGAATCAAGTCAGTTAGGTCGCCCGGAGGCGGCGAGCATGCTGCGAGATCCAATGAAACATGGAAAAAGAGTTCAGATCCGTCCCCCTGTCCCGGTAGAGGGTACACACTAGCAATATAGCTACTGAAGGGCTAATGCACCAGGATGAGGACAGGGAGCATTACCGGTACAGGGGGAAGCAGGGGAGAGGAAAAAAAGTACTCACAGCTTGCAGGCAGTGTGGCGTGCTCAGTCTCGCTGATCTCTGGTCAATCCAAGTGGATGCCAACTCGGGGTCCTCGAAGAAGTGGGTTCGACCATCGCATTCCACGCAAAGCTTTGCAGGGTACAGCATGGCGTATTTGAGGTGTAAAGCGCGGAGGCGCCGCTTAACATCTTGGAACCTGGACCGCTGCCGTTGCACCTCATTGGAGAATTCTGGGAAGATGGCTACATGTGTGTTGGTATGGGGGATATTCCCCTTCTCTCTGATCAGGCGGAGGATCTTGTCGCGGTCCCTGAAGTTGAGAAACTTTGCTATCAGGGTACGCGACGGAGATCCTTGGGGAGGAGGACGGGCAGGGATTCGATGTGCTCTCTCCATTGCGAACATTACCGAAAATGCGTCTCTGCCAAAGGTTGATGTCAGGAGGTTTTCAAGGCAGCTCGCCGGATCAGTGCCCTCAGACTCAGGAAGACCGATGAAGCGGAGGTTACACCTCCGAAGGCGATTTTCCATGTCGTCCTGTTTTGCGCTAATCTGTTGCAGCTGGCGGCGCACTTCATCAGAGGTATGTTGTAGAGGGTGCAAGATATTTCGCTCTGCTAATACGGCTCTCCGTCTCGGTCACGCGGTCCCCTGAGGGTAGAGAGATCCTGCCGGATAAGGGAAACATCAATTTTGACCTCCTCAATTTTGGTGGTGAGCTTACTCTGAGACAGGTCGATGGCATCCAGCAACTTGTTAGTAGCCACCACAGAGTGTTCGTGCCCAGGGATGCGTCAGCGCCATCTCTGGCCTGTTGGTCTTCGTCAAGCCGGCTGTATTTGGCCAGCTTGTCGGCGGCCTCGGAATTCTTTTTTGATGGGGACATATTGCAGGGGCGGTCAGAGGGATCCCCAAGTGTACCAAGATGGCCACAGCTAAGTAGGCCGGGTCCTCAAAGACCCCCCTTCCCACCACTGTCCAGGGGTGACTTAATGCGATCCGCAGGTAGTGGTCAAGCAGCTGCACTGGCCTTAGGCTGTATCCGGGGGAATAAGGGCTCGGGGGAGACAGGGGGGCCTGTAATACTTGCCCAGGTCGTCTCCAGGTGGAGCAAGGTGGCTGCCGCTCTGGGAGTCAGGCCGAGGCCGCCCCCACAGCAGCTGCAGTTATGAGGCACCTTGGCAACGGTGGTAGGTAGTCCGGAGGCCTATGCAGGAGGAAATGGGGCAAAGGGTGTGCAGAGATACCAAAAGAAGCTTCCAGGGCCGCCGACGGGAGGACCAAGATGGCCGCTGTACCATGAACTAGGCCGAAGCCGCGGTCTTTCCTAAGGCAAGTTGCCGGGAAGCTCCGCGATGGCAGCGTTCCAGTGGGCTGACAGGCTTCAGGAACCGCGGGGGGAGCAGGACAGGTCCCCGGGTGTAGAGGATGGCAGAAACTACTCAGGATTCGGGCAGGATTGTAAGGAAGGAGTGTGGGCAAGCGGAGCTCTCCTTACATGCGACCTATCCCATTGCTCTCCAGGCCATGCCCCCTGCCTTCAATTTTAATATTTCAGAGACATACTATATATCAAAATGTAGGTCTGGGTCTTGTGATTCTCACAATATATCCTACTTTGCTGTAGGATTTACAGTTTTTATACGACCATTTGAAGAATGACAAGTATTCAGGAGTGGCAAAATACTCTTACCTGTGCTTAAAGCCTGCATAAACAAACATTGGTTTCCTGAATCATTTAAAAAATATATATATATATATATATATATATATATATATATATATATATATATATATATATATATATATATATATATATTTTTTTAACAAAAATCATTTTGAAAAAAAAAAAAATTTTAAAAAATGTTCCGCTCTTTCAGCCAATGAGGGGACTTAAAAAAAAATTCTACTATTTATACTTTGAAAAGTGTTAAAGCTTAATATTTTTAACAGTTACTCCATCCACTCCAACCACACAACAGTTACTCAAGCCACTCCACCCAGTTACTCCGCCCACTCCAGTTGTAGACTACTTGTAGAGGCAAGAACACTTCACACAATTTCCCCAGAAATTGTAGCTTTTCTAGTTAAAGTGATACTAAAGTCCTTTTTTTGTCAATAACATGTCATACCTACCTGCTCTGTGTGTAGTAGTTTTGCACAGAGCAGCCTAGATCCTCTTCTAGGGTCCCTCTTCGGCGCTCCTGGCCCCTAACTCCCGTTGAGTGCCCCCACAGCAAGCAGCTTGCTATGGGGGCACCAGAGCCGAGCCACAGCTCTGTGTTACCATTCAGAGATGAAGCCATGGCCCGGCCCCCTCTCTCTCATTGGCTCAATTTAATTAACAGCAGTGGTTGCCAATGGCATTTCACTGCTGTCTCAGCCAATGAGGGAGAGTCTCTCGTGCAACATGGCTGGATCGGATGGAGCTCAGTTAAGTATTAGGAGGGCTGCTGAATACAGGCTTTTTATCTTAATGCATAGAATGCATTAACCACTTCAGCCCCGGAAGGACTTACCCCCTTAATGACCAGGCCATTTTTTGCGATCCGGCCCTGCGTCGCTTTAACTGACAATTGCACAGTAGTTGTACCCAAACAAAACGTCCTTTTTTTCCCCCACAAATGGTGGTATTTGATCAGCTCTGCATTTTTTATTTTTTTGCGCTATACACAAACACAAAAAAAAAAAATTTGAAAAAATATATACAATTGTTTCTTTTTTGCTATGACAAGCATCCCAAAAAAAAAAAAAATGTAAACACAAATTTCTTCATCGGTTTTAGCCAATATGTATTCTACATATGTTTGGTAAAAAAGAATCGCAATAAGCGTATATTGATTGGTTTGCGCAAAAGTTATAGCGCGCGCGCACATACACACACACACACTTTTTGTTTTACTAGTAGTGGCAGTGATCAGCGATTTTTAGCGAGACCGACATTTCGGCAGACAGATCAGACACTTGGCACTTTTCTGGTACCAGTAACATTTATACAGCGATCAGTGCTATAAAAATGCACCGATTACTGTTTAAATAACACTGACAGGGAAGGAGTTTAACACCAGGGGCAATCAAAGGGTTAAGTGTGTCCTAGGGAGGCATTATCTAACTGTGGGGGAGAGTTGGCTGACTGGAAGTACAGAGATCGCCGTTCCTAATCACTAGGAACAGACGATCACACTGTACTCCCCTGACAGAATGGGAGTCTGCTTTGTTTACGTTCGCAGATCACCATTATGCCTCTGTGGAGCAATCGCGGCCGCAGGCATCGGCTCTGGCACCGCATGTGCCCGCTGTATCTATTACACAAAGTGCTATACCGTTACGGCAATTCTCCCATTACAGCTGCGGTGGCTAGTCAGCAAGTGGTTAAGATAAAAAGAAAGACCTTCTGCCCAACGACAGCCTATAAACGGCAGATGGAAAGCAGCGCGGATTGAGGTTAACATACCCGTCAGGGTTGCAAACTTTCAGTAAATTTACAAACCGTTTGTAAAATCCATAATTGTTGCATCTGTCCATGAATGCCAGTTACGGACATGCAGCCTACTTGTCTGAAATGGACATTCATGGACAGATGCAAAAAGTACAGATTTTACAAACTGTTTGTATGTTTACTGAAGTTGGCAACCCTGATACCCGTACGCAGGGCCGCTGATAGGGGGGGACCACCAGCCCTCCAGTAGGGGGCCCAAGCACACATGGGGGCCCGAACAGGGAGGAAGATCGGTGCGCTGTGACAGTTACACAAGCAATGCTGTGTGTGTCTCTCTCCCTCCTGTCGGCTTTCAGCTGCTGGAGGGAGAAATACACGGCATTGTTTCTGTAACTGTCACAGCGCACCGATCTGCCTCCCTGTTCGGGCCACATATGATCCTCCCATACGTTCCTGGTCTTCCCCCAGCGCTGCCTGTTTTCCTCTCCCTGAAAGCAGGGGGATTCATCAGGACACAGAGCGGGGGAGGGCTTGCTTGTCCTAATGCACAGGCACTTCTGCGAACTGCCCAGGGGTCCTAGGTGCACGTGGGGGCCTTTGAAGTTTCCTCCCCGCAGTTTTGGGCAGTGATAACAGTTCTCCTCACTTTGGCTGTCTCTTTTGCTAGTAGTACAGGTCAGTTTTGTTATCTGTCTCTCTGATGTCTGCAATGCTCTCTCTCCCTCCCCGCCTCAGCCACTATCCGGGCCGTCCTGCTCCCTTTCATCCTCCTCACACAGATCCATTCATCTTTGCCTGTCACACTGCTCCTCTCAGATGGCTGCTATCTCTCACTCGGTCACTCCCCCCTCCCTTCCCTGTATTTTCCTCTGCAGACACATCAACTTCACACGTGTGTGTCCCGGGATCTACAAATGGCAGGAATCCCCCACCCTGCACACCCAACACTGTCTCTTTACTAGGCACTGGAGATCACTCCCTCTCCCCTCCCTGCCAGACAGCCCATTTACTTTTCTTATACTATGGGTATTTCTTATACTTATTGCTTCAGGAGACCATATCTGTATTCTACATTACTGTTCTATACTGTACCCTCTTGCCCCCTGTACTATGTCCACTTACCCTCCCCTTGTTCTGTACCCTCCGGCTCCCCCTGTACTGTATCCTCCTAACCCCACCATACTGTACCTTCCTGCCCCACCCCCCCATACTGTGCCCTCGTACTGTACTTTCCTGTCCCTCCTACCGTGCCCCCTGTACTGTACCCTCCTAACTGCTGTACTGTGCCCTCCTGCCCCCCTGTACTGTTCCCTCCTGCCCCCCCCTGTACTGTGCCATCCTGCCCCTCCCCCCACACTGTACCCTCCTGTTCCCCTGTAAGTTTATACGTTTTGTTGTGTTTGTGTATGCTAAATGATTTTTGTGGTGTATTGTTAGCAAAAATATTGTTTGGATATTTTTTTGGGGGGGGCCCTGTCAGGTAGGCTGTACGGGGCCCCGTGATTTCTAACAGCAGCCCTGCCTGTACGTCAGCTTGCATCAGCAGCTCCTGCATGAACACCCTCAGACTGCAATGGCAGCCTGCCCCAGTGTGCCTGATAACTGCACCTGTAAAATAAAAAAAGTGTAGTGTGCAGCCAGCCCATCACCTGTTCCAGTGTCACAAGTTCTCATATGCCATACACCATAGCAACATCCTAATCACTGCCATACACTAGCAGGGCGTAAACCATGTAATGCTCTTCCACTGGCAGTGGTTTCAGCAGGAAGCATAGATAAAATTTCAAAAAACTATTAGATAGGTTATTGTCGCTCAGGTGCCTAACAAAAAGGGATATGTCAGTGTCCTGATCGCCGCCATACCAGCACTAGTGTCAGAGGCAAGTATATTGTTGTTTTAAAAAATAAAAATTACTTTGAAGACTGTGTGCAGGGAAGATCAGCCTCTGAACCCAGAGAATGTGGAGGCTGATAGACTGGAGGTAATAGAAGACATTACAATTACAGTAAACTTTTACCAGTATTGTGCATTATATTTAAAATGATCATATCCATGAAAAAATAAAAAAAAATAAAAAAAAATAAAAAAATAAAAAAAAGTGTCCGCTTGTAGTACTACTTTAATATTAAACATTTATATCTCACTTCCACCCTTCATATAGCTTCATGTCTGAATGGCAAGATCGATTATTACTGTCACTTTTTCACAGTATAAACAAACCCCTTTATATTAGCGATTATCTGTTCTTTTTGTACTATAAAAGGGCTAATTTATATATTTTTTTAAACACCATGACGACAGGTGAAACAAAAAATGCATGCTGCTGCTACCAAGCGTCTGTTTTTTGGCGCTTTTTGCAGAAACACACTACAGTTCATTTAACATGGTTTGCTATGGGACACGTTCACAGCTATGCTTTTTTTTAGTCACTGCGTATTTGGAAAGGGTCAAGGACTTTATTCAATGCAAAACGGTGTTTTGTTTTTTTTGCTTGTTTGGTTCAATAGACTTACTTGACGTAATTGTAGCCGTATTAGTGCAATTGTGACAGAGAAAATTAAGTACAGTCCGTGATACTTTTTTTATTTGCACTAACATACAATTTTTCAGGACAAGCTTTCGGGGTATGTCCCCTTCTTCAAGGTCCAAGCAGTACTGCTTGGACCTTGAAGAAGGGGACATACCCCGAAAGCTTGTCCTGAAAAATTGTATGTTAGTGCAAATAAAAAAAGTATCACGGACAGTACTTAATGTTCAATAGACTTCAGAGAAGCTGCAGAAAAGCGTTTTTGCAGCGATTTGCCTTTTTTAATCTGCCCAACAAATTGGCCAAAATAAGCCATAAGAAATGCATAAAGCAAAATCACAGCAAAAGCACGTGTGCAAAAAATGCAATAAGCACAGTAGAAACAGAATCAAAAGCAAACTGCATAGGTGTGAACAGTGCCTTATGCTGGCCATACAAGTATCAATTTTCGGCCGAGAATATTCACATGAAAAATCTTTGTACAATCGCTGAAAGAATGTAGTTTGTATATTTCATTTTTTTTAATATTAAGTTTTAAAAATAATGTAATTTCTGAACGAAACCCACATACACTCTCCGAAAATTCCTTTGACCAAGAAGTTTTCTATTCTGCTCCTTCGATTTTCCTGTCACTGTGGTCGGAAACTAACATTGATTTGAACCCCACTAACAATTAGAAAAAGAACGTTCTTAAAATTACTTTTTTTGAAGGAAGACTTTTTTTTATGGCCAGCATACAATATATTACAGTTCTGTCTGAAAATCAGCAAAACAGTCTAATTTTTTTTTCTTTTATAAAAAAATTTGATCCGAGTCTGATATTTACCAGATTCAACCTTTAATAGTATATAAAGTACATCTCTTCTGTCTGTTCTCAGAGTGGATTCAAGATTTTGCTCCCTAACCATATAGTTATTTATGGTTAGCACTGCATATAGATATTGAAGATTAAATTGCCTTTTTTTTTTAACGTTGAACAAAGGTTTTTATTGATCAAAAAGGTGCATACATGTCAAGTATATTTTGCATATAAATTTGGTAACTGGTATCTACCTAATGTATGACATTCAGTGTAAGATAACAGGTACATTGTTGTTCCCATGTGAGCACGTTCTACAATAATACATTGTACACCCAGAGACTACCTAGGAAAACATGTGTCTGTGTTAATTTCTGACTGATGTGGTTTTGTTATGCACAGGTATCAGACTCTTGAAGCCAGCGGTCCCAAATCTTATATTTGTCAGGACAACCTCTGTTGAAATATATACATTTCTTGTATGGCAGGGTATTTACTTCCATTTTCCATTCTACTATTTTGGGGGGTGTTAGTCTCATCCATTTTTTTGCAATGATTTTCCTGGCTGAAAACAGCATCTCATGAAGAAATATTTTTGCATATTTATCTGTTGTGTCTGGTAACATTCCAAGAAGGCATTGTTTGGGGTCTAATGCTAACGGTGAGCCCATTTTGTCATGTAGAAATGTCACGGTTTCCACAAACCTTGTATCCTAGGGCATGCCCAGATCAGGTGAAAAAATGTGCCCGCCTCTTGCCCACACATCAGACATGTACAATGGGTGCGTTTCTAGCTTGCCACTCTGAGGTGTGAGGTACGCCCTATGTAGGATCTAAAGTTGCGAAAGTCGATCGGATAGCTTGGGAGACACCACTTTACAGGACTCCAGTGCCTCACCCCACTTCTCATCCTCTATTGGTCCCACCTCCCTATCCCATCTGGGTTGCAGATCGTACGCTAGTTTGGTGGAAATGGGGGTGGAAAGCATATTGTAAAATGCTGAGATCAGCTTGTGGGGGTCCGTACTCTTAATTACTGCCATAATTACATTGGGTGTGGGACAGAGTCAGGGAATTGCGATCGTGTCGCGTGGTGGATTTGTAAGAATCAAAAAAACATTCGGTTTTGAAGTGTAAATTCTTCTCTGAGTGAATCAAAGGTCCGTTTTTCAGGAGGTGATGGAGATAAAATAGCCCGTGTGGACCATGTACTTGTATCATGTATTTTGGTGGGAGATTCATATGCCATAGCGGCGTATAGTCATATCGTGGAGTACCGAGTTTGGAAGAGGCCAAGTCCCATATTTTCCTGTAGTGATATAGTATGGTATGCCTTCTGGTCCCTGGTTCCGCCCCTCCCGAGCCCGATGCTATTGCATATATCGAGTCTTTGGTGTGCTGTGCCCACTTTGGGCATAAGAGATTGAGGAATCTCACTGTCCGTCTTGTCCAAGTGAAATAGCTGTGACAACTGTGATGCAACGTAAAATAGATTGAAGTCAGGGAGAGCCGTGCTGCCAAGATCAGTCGGGTTCTTGAGAGTTTGCCATGCTAATTTGTGTCTATTCGCTCCCCACACAAAGGGCTTGAAAAGGGCCGCCAGAGATTTGAAATGTTTCAAGGGTAGATATACTGGGGTATGCCACAAAACAGAGTATCTTAGGGAGTAAGATCATTTTAATTAGATATATGCAGCCCCAAATCCGTACTTTGGTTTTAACCATAGAGAGAAGGGGTTCTATATTAAGGGAAATGTAGTCTGCTGGAATCCTAGATATATGAACCCCTAGGTATTTAATGACTGACTCTTTGTAGTGGTAATCTGATTTGGGATTCCGGAGGTGGGAAGCTGTCGACGGGCAGGATTTGGGACTTGTTTTTTCAATCAGGGAGTGCAGTCTCAGACCCCTAATCTCTGGGTTTGCTCAGATGGATATCGCAAGGGGTTCGGCCGCAAGAGCATATATCAGCGGGGATAGAGGGCAGCCCTGTCTCGTGCCTCTACTGAGGTCAAACATTAGAGACGGCCACCACCTTGGCTGTGGGTGCCTGATATAGTGATTGAACCCACTAAATGTATTTGGAACCGAAGCCATATCCCTCTAGGCATCTCCAGAGATATTTCCACTCTACAGCAAAAGCTTTCGACTCGGTGTACAGAGACACTTTAACTCGTGACCCAACCTCCTCATGCGTGGCTTGCAGATTTATATATAATTTCCTAAGATTATACAAAGTATTACGGCCGGGCATGAAACCTGCTTGATCTGTGTGTATTAGGGACAAGATGACCTGATTGAGCCCGATGGACAGTACTTTGGCTAGTATTTTGATGTCAACCTGTAATAGGGATATGGGGCGGTATGATTCTGGGTATCCCGGATCTTTTCCAGGTTCGGGAATGAGGATTATTGTAGCCTCTGTCATGGATGGAGGTAGTACACCAGATTCGATGACATGGTTGTATAAAAGCTAGTAAATTGGGAGCGAGAGTTTTTCTAAATTGATAATAAAACTCAATGGGGAGTCCATCTGATCCCGGGGATTTAGACCTGGCAAAACTAGCAATTGCCACTGTGATTTCGTCTGTGGTGAGGGGTGCCTCCAAAAGTCCCATCTGTTCCCTGGTCAGTTGCAGGAAAGCGACCCCCTCTACAAAGAGGGACATTGATTCATTCAGTCTTGGTGGGGGCTGTCATTTTGTACAAGTCAGCAAAGTCGTCTCTAAAACATGCAAGTTACCGTGGGAGGGTCCGTAATGTGTTGTCCTGCAGGGCCATGTAATGTGATAACCACTGGGGGCCTGTCTTCACTGTGTATCAGATACGCCAATAACTTGCCCCCTTTCTCCCCCATGTTCAAACATTTTTTGTTTAGAGAAAAATAGTTTTCGTCTTGCTTTTTGGAACTGAAGCTGGGTAACTACTTTAGTGTGTAGTAGGGTTGACCCGATACCGATACTAGTATCGGAACCGATACCAAGTAGGCGGGCGGAGTGCGAGTCCCTCACCTGCAATTTAACTTGGTAAGCTGGCAGGGGTGTAGGGCGCAGCCGCATCAGGATCAGTGCTGTCACATTCGGTCACCGTCTCAACGTCCCTACGCCCATCTTGGTACACCCTGCATTCGGCTGCAGTAAGCAGCAGCAGACATCTTGTTACACCCAGCCCGAGATATATGGGCTGGGTGTAACAAGATGTCTGCTGCTGCTTACTGCAGCCGAGTGCAGGGTGTACCAAGATGGGCGTTGCAGCATAGTATTTTTTTTTTTTTAAATAAATCCTGTCATTTTTCGCAGCATTTCAGTGCCACCTATCAGTGCCCACAAGTGCCACCTATTAGTGCCCATCCGCTCCAGTGACCAGTCAGTCCCCATAAGTGCCGCCTATCAGTGCCATCCACCTGTCAGTCCCCATCTGTGAAACTGTCACATGACATTGAAAAAAAAAAAGGATCGGTATCGGCGAGTATTTAGAAAAAAAAGGTATTGGTACTTGTACTTGGTCTTAAAAAAAGTGGTATCGGGACAACCCTAGTGTGTAGTTTGAGCTGGCTTGCCTTTGAGGGAGTCGGGGCGGTGGCAAAATCTCGCTCAGAGGAAGACAGGTCCGCCATCGCCTTATCAAGGGCGGTGGCGGATTCAGTCTTAATTTTGTTAATTCTGCTAGTCAGCATGGAGCGAGCGAACAACTTAAAAAAGGAGTCCCACACCACAGAGGGTGATGCCGAGCCGCCATTCTCTGCAAAGCATAGTTTCAACTCATTCGCAAGCTCGTCATCCTCCGGTAGGAGCGAGAGCCAAAATGGGTTTAGGACGCCAAGATCTAGGTGGTTTATTAATGGGTATGCTTAGAGTTATCCAGTAGGGACTATGATCTGAAAGTATTCTGGGGCAGAACGCGGTCTGAATTAATCGCGGTGTCAGTCTATGAGATATGAGTATAGTGTCGATGCGAGACAGAACTATGGGAGGATGAAAAACAAGAGTATGATTTCGTATGTGGGAACATGTGTCTCCATGTGTCTATTAAGTGAAAGGTGGAAATGAGCTTCGTTGGAAGCGTTCGGGGCGGGAGGAGTCAGTTGTAGTCTGTCCAAAGTGGGGTTTAGCGTAGTATTAAAGTCACCCAACCAAACTGCAGATATGGCAGGGTGACGGGCCATAAATGACAGTTATTTTATTTTATTATGGTGATGTTGAACTGGGGTGGTACATAAAAGACCAGTAGGAGGATGGGTTCACCATATAGTTTAGCTAGGAGAAATATGTATCGCCCCTATGGGTCACTGGATAGTTCACATAATTCAAAATGTACAGATTTAGCTATCAAAATTGAAGCTCCCCTGGCATGGGATGTGCAAGTAGAATGGAATGCCCATCCAATCTAAAAACGGCGTAATGTCATCTGAATGCTCCCCTCAACATGCGTCTCCACCAAGACTATCACATCAGAATATTGTTTGAGGAATGTGAAAACTGCCGCGCGCTTAATTTTAATTGTGCATGCCCCTCACATTCCATGTAAGAAATTTAAAAGATGCCATAGGGTGAAGGTGTCGGAATCAAGTAACCCAGACCTGTCATGCAATGTTACCCCTGTGCAGGTAGCCCTTAGGTTTCCCATAGTCGGACATAAATTTAGCGGTGCTTTTTCAAACAACATATATGAACACACACAAACATAACTCTCGTAACGTTACCTGTTCTCTGAAGTTTGCATGCAAAATCAAGTTCAACAAAACTATAAACAGATTAACCCCCAACCCCCTCCCTGCCCTGTCCCCAACTTGTGCGGGCATATTCCCTTAACTTGCGTGTCCCAACTGGGAAAAACTCTGCCTTCAAAGGTGCATAAAGGAGATAATATAGCCGATGGGGTCTCAGATCTGGAGGGGTCAAGGGACAACTGCGGTGTTTGTAGATCAGGATAAGTCAAAATAGTTTGGTCCCCACATTTTTTTAAAGAGGGCACCGATCGTGCCTGAGGAAGAGCTCCAGCAAACATGAGAATGATTCCCAGGGGTGTATGGGGCAAAGTCTCGCTGCACCGTGCTGGCAGGACCTTTGTATCCCCCGGAACTCCTGTGATCAATGTGGTCTGAAATATTACTCAAAGTCTGAAAGATATAGTGGGTAGAAGTGCTTGGACTCCTGTATAGCAAATGCCTGGGATTGTGTTTTTGTACTCATGTTGGTGCACGATCAGTTCCATGTCACATCGAGTACGTTGCGTGCGGCACAAGACGTTACACGTTCAAAAGTAGATAATGGCAAGGAAAGTTCCCTGCGGCTTCAGGGAACCACGAAGTTATGTGTCTCTGGAGAAATATAAAACTGGAAATGATTGTTAGCATAATTAGTCATAGTTGTATACCTGGGACTTGGTCAATCGGCTCTCTCGTGGACATCGCAGCGTTCCAACGAGGATACCACCTCCTATGGATCCTCAAAGACAGCACTGCCATCATGTTCTTTTCTGAGGCGGGCAGGGAAAAGCATGGAGTACTTGTAGTGTTTGATCTGTAGGCTGCGTTAGACCTCCGTGAAGCTCTGGCGGCGGCGCAGCACCTCCGCCGAGAAGTCAGGAAAAATTGCTACTGTAACATTTCCCATAGGGATGGTTTCCTTTCTCCCTCGCCATTCTCAGAGCTGCATCCCGATCCTTATAGTTGGAGTTTGACTATGAAAGTGCGGGGGGGGGGGGGGGGGACTCCCTGTGGGGGGGTCTGGCTGGCATGCGGTGAGCCCGCTCTACTGCAAACATGAGTGAGAAGGCTTCTCTCCCATTAGGTGGTAATTAGGAGTTGCTCCATGAACGTGGTGGTGTCCTTACCCTCAGCCCCCTCTGGCAGACCTATGAGGCGCAAGTTGCATCTTCTAAGCCTGTTCTCCATATCATCCTGTTTAGTGAGGATTTGGTGTATTTGCTGTTGCATGTGGTCTAAGGGTGTTTGTAGGGGTGGAATGGTGTCTTCCACTGTGCTCAGTGTAGTCTCAGTCTCCTTCACCCGGTCTCTGAGCTTTTGAAAACCTTGCCTGAGAAGGGAAATGTCCACCTTTACCGCCTGAATTTGTGCTTTAACGGAAGTTAGGCATAAGGTAATTCGCTTCAAACTGTCAGTATCGCCTGCTGCTAGTTGTTCTTCTCCTCCTCCTCCTCCCCACCTTCTCAGGGTTGCCATCTTCCTCCACTTCTTTCCCTTCTCGTCGGGCGGAAATTTTCAAGTTTCGCCGCCGCCTTCTGAGCTTTAGTTGGTGACATACTGGTGGAGTCTAGGGCACCGTACCGAGGCACCCCTGGCTCGTGAAGGTGAATCAACCAAGCTGTAAAGTCAGGTTAGCGCATGGGCCGAGGGACCGAGAGGATCAAAATGGCCGCTGATCTTCTGAAGTAGGCCCCAGCCCCAGACTTTCTTGATCGTGGCGACACGGGACGATGAATGGCTAAGGGCCTGCAAAATTCAGGAAATACGTGTGACTAGGTGCTCCAGGGGGTTCTTCGGCATTAGGCCGCCCGATGACAGAGCCAAGACACATCGCTGGCCTGGGGAGTGAGTATAGCAAGATGGCCGCGGACCTCTGTGCGTAGACCCAAGCTGCGGACTTTCCTGAGTGTAGCCGTGCAGGCCAATGGGCGGCTAAGGGCTTGCACAGGCAAAGGCTAGGTGTGATGAGGGGCCCAATGGAGGTAATCAGCGTTAGGCTGACCGGTGGTAGCTCTGGCCTGGAGAATGGATGCAGCAAGATGGCCGTGACCTCCATGTGTAGGCCGAAGCCGCGGACTTGCCTGAATGCGGCCGCAGTGCGGGAGGATCGTCTGTCCGGTCAGGCCGCTGGGTGCTTTGGGGTCAGTGAAGTCCAAGCAGGGTGTGCACAGGGTCCCTAGGCAGTTGTCCAAAATGGATGTCAGGATTTGCGGAGTGCAGGATGAGTTAGATCAGGGTATACACGTCCTACTCCATGATGCATCAGGCCACGCCCCTAAACTTTGCATATTAAAGCGGAGCTACGCCGTAAAAAAATTAAAAGCCAGCAGCTGACTTATTAGGACACTTACCTGTCCTAGAGTCCAGCGACGTCGGCAGCAGAAGACGAGCAATTGCTCGTCCCTCGGCAGCCCCCACCGACATCATGGGTGAGGGAAATGGGAAGTGAAGCGTTGCGGCTTCACCTCCCGGTTCCCTACTGCGCGTTTCACTGGTCACAACGGGGGGACGGGAAGTGACACACTACCCGCAGTCTACCCTCAGAGTGTACCCCGGAAGTGGGTGCAAATACCTGTCTATCTGCACCCCCCCTCCCCCCGAAAGGTGCCAATTGTGGCACCGGAGGGGGGGGAGGAATCCGATGAGCGCAAGTTCCACTTTAAATTATACACAACTGTTTTTTTTAGTTTTTTTTAAGGTTAGTATCTGATTAATCGAAACCATAAAAAAAATAAAAATAAAAAAAAAGGCCAACGAATCGATTATGAAAGTTATCGTTAGTTGCAGCCCTAGTTGAAACCTGGTTACACCCAAGACATTTGGCTACTGCTGGAGGTAGCCTAAAATGCCAGCAGAGCAAGATTACCCAGCAGGGTGTGTATGGAAGAAGAATGCATATCAGAATCACCTGGAAACAAGGATTCACCCATACCACCTGGTGGTGGGGTATGGGAACAGCAGAGCTTTGCATCAGACGAGCTGGTGATGGAAACATTCAAGTGCCTAATTGGCTTGCCTGTAACCAGGACATCAAAAAGGCATGCTCTTGCTGGGATGTTGACCTGGGCCAAGGCAAGGTGTTCACAGAATGCTACTCCCCCCCCCCCCCCGGTTTAAGACCGTAATATATTTATGTTTGGGGCAAGAACATACTCCCTGGTTATTAGGAAGGAAGAACAGACCCTTATAGTTTCTTATTTGACAGTGAACTACAAGGGGCGGGCAGAGGGCATTTATGCGGGTTGTGTCTGAGAATGTTTTATAAGACAATGGCCAGTGATGGTCAGTCTTTTTCCTGGAGCCCAGCCAGCATACATTACTAGAAAAGAAGAAGGTCGTACGGTAGCGTATCACCCCTGCTCTTTTTTCCGTCGATCCCCGCTGAGCAGGCAGATGACAGGTCTGTCTCTGCACACTGTGCAGGGACCGACCTGTCAGAGCGCCGCTCTCCTCTATGGGGGATCGGACGAAGAGTCAGTTTTCATCCGATCTGCCAGACGGATGGAAAAATTAGATTTTTGTACTCACCGTAAAATCCTCTACTCTGAGTTCATGGACGGACAGCATCTTATTCTTGACCTTAGGTAATTCGCCTTCTATCAGGAGAGGACTAGGCAGAAAAGCATGTTAAGTGTTACACACATCAAAACTGAACAGTACCACCCTGGGGGCGGTCCCTCTAGGTACAACCCGTCTACCTGCATCATGCAGCTCAGTTCGTCAAAAAGCAGTACAAACACAAAAAAGGAGGGGTGGGTGCTGAGTCGGTCCATGAACTCAGAGAAAAGGATTTTATGGCGAGTACAAAAATACCATTTTATCTTTCGTTCATGGACGGACACATCATCTTATTCCTGACATTAGGGACGTCCAAGCAGTGTCAAAAACCAGGGGTGGGAACAGCAAACCAACTTCACCCCAAAAAAACTCCTCAACTAAGGAGTTGCAACTTTAAACAGTCGCATGCAAAGACTAGCGGCCGAAGCAAACATCCGCAGACGCATGCTGGTCAACCTTGTAAAAGTTAGCGAAAGTGTGAACGGACGACCAGGTCACCGCCTACACACCTGTGAAACAGACGCTTGATGTCGGAAAGCCCAGGAGGCACCAATTGCCCTCGTCGTATGCGCTGTGACAGGAAAGGGAGGCGCCCGCCCTTTAAGGGCCAAAGCCTGAAATACAATCTGTCTGATCCGAGACACGGTGGCCAACGAGACCACTAGTTACCGACACAGAGTTTGTACCAAGCCCAAGGAAAGCAAGCAACCTCTTCGGAAGCAACGGCTGAGGACACAAAGATGAACACAATGTCCTCATTTGGATAAAAAGGCCAAAAGAACCTTAGACAAAAAGCTGCTACGCAGCACCGCCTTATCCTCGTGGAGGAGTAAGGAGACTTCCAAGACAAGGCCGCCAACTCAAAAAACCCTCTGGTAGAGGCAACAGCCCCCCGAAAGAAACTTGCCAAGAAAGTGTAAACAGGGGAACCTCTCTATGTTCTTTTAAAAAATGGTGGTTTCTGAAAAAACACCCAGGGTACCAGATTCAATCCCACGAAGACAGCAGTGATTGAACCTGAGGGGGTCACATGTCGAAACCCTTTGGACAAACGTACTCACCAGTGAATGAGCCAAGGGTTGCGGGAGAAACCAGCTAAAGCGGATATCTGCCCCGCAATGGAGCGAAAATAGGATTTTTTTGTACTCCCAGTAAAACAAAAAAAATTCTGTCGTCCATGGATGCACACAGCTCCTTAAATCTTGACAAAGTTGTTTATGTTCCTGTTCATAGGAGAGGACTAGGCAGAACATGTTAGTTATCTTAAAACATGTAACTTTAACAGAGTTGAACAGTCCCACCCAGGGGGGCGGTCCCTCCGTACATAACCCTCCACCCTGTAGTCAGCAGCCTTAGTTCGTAGAAAAACAGTACAAACTAAAAAAAGGAGGGGTGGGTGCTGTGTCCGTCCAAGGACGACAGAGAAAAGGATTTTACACCGAGTACAAAAAAAAACAGTTTTTCTCTTTTCAAAACCTTGCGGCCAAAGGTAGCATCCGAAAATGCACTCACATCATCCTTGTAAAACTTTGAGAAAGTGTTAACAGGCGACCAGGTCGCCGTCTTACACACCTGTGAGACAGATGCTCGATGTCAGAAAGCCCAGGAAGCACCAATTGCCATGGTTGAATGCGCCGTGACAGGAAAGGGAGGCGCCCGCCCCTTAAGGGCATAGGCGTGGATGACGGTCTGTCTGATCCACCACGAAAGGTGGCAGACGAGCCCGCCAGGCCCTTCTGTGGACCAGACACCGACACGAACAGTGAGTCAGAACTCCGGAACGGAGCAGCAGACAGGTATACCCGTAAAGCACGTACTACGTCCAAGGTATGTAGCACAGCCACCTTGGGATGAGATGGCCGAGGACCCAAGGATGGATGTACGAAGTCCTCGTTTAAGTGAAAAGCCGAAACGACCTTAGGAAGGAATGAAGGCTGCAGGCGTAGTACCGCTTTATCCTTATGGAGGACCAAGTAAGGTGACTTGCAAGACAAGGCCGCCAATTCAGAAACCCTTCTGACTGATGTAATGGCAACTAGAAAGGCAACTTTCTGAGAAAGCGTTGAGCGGAATCTCCCTGAAGTTCTCAAAGGGAGGTCCCTGAAGTACCGAGAGCACCAGATTTAAGTCCCACAGAGGAAGCGGTGGTCTAATCGGGGGAACCACGTGTCGGGCCCCCTGTACAAACGTACTTACCAGTGAGTGAGCCGCCAGGGATCGTTGGAAGAAGACAGCCAAGGCTGAAATCTGCCCTTTAATAGTGCTTAAGGCAAGTTTCAGATCCACTCCGCGCTGTAAGAACAGCAGGATCAGAGAAACCGAATATGCCCATGGGCGCCAGCCAAGCTATCTCTTCACACAGAGATGTAGGCCTTCCAAGTGCGATGGGAGATCGTCTGGGAAGAAAATTTCCGGGCCCTCAACATGGTGGAGATTACCGAATCTGACAGACCACTGTCCCTTAGTACAATAGCCATGCCGTTAAAGCCAGCGACTGTAAAGCAGGATGAAGTATGGGACCTTGAGACAGAAGGTCCTCCCGCATTGGCAGCCACCATGGAGCGTCTGCTACCAGTCTCACGAGGTCAGCGTACCAGGGACGCCGGGGCCAGTCTGGGGTGATCAGAATCACCAGAATCCCCTCGGTCTCCAATCTGAGGAGCAGACGAGGAAGCAATTTCATTGGGGGAAAGGCATAAAATTAGCCGATACTGACACCACGGAGCCACCAACGCGTCTGCCCAGGGATCCCTGGACTTGGCCACAAACCGATACCTTGCGATTGAGTCGAGAGGCCAGGAGATCCACAACTGGTGTGCCCCATTTCTGACAAAGGAGTTGAAACACCTCCGGGTGTAACGACCATTCCTCCCCTTGGTCCAGCATCTGGCAACTCGGATAGTCCGCCTGCCAGTTTTATACGCCCAGATTGAAACAGTCGATGGGCCGAAAGGAGCGTGTCGGCTCTATCTTAGGACGTTAGCGACTGACGCTGCAGCCAAGCTCCTTGTTCCTCCCTGATGGTTGACAGAAGCCACCGCCGTGGCGTTGTCTGACTGGATCCTGACCGGACGCCCTTAAAGTCTCTGCGACCACTTGGGAGCGGCACAGTCTGATCGCTCGACGTTGAAGGACATTGATCGGCAGGTGAGATTTTTCGACCGGAGTCTAGCAACCCTGGGCCGACTGGACCCCCCAGACTGCCCCCAAACCTGCGAGGCTGGCGTCCGTCGTGATCACAGTCCAATGTAAAGGAAGGAACGACCTCCCGGACTGAAGAGCCGGGATCTCAGCGACCCTCTCAGGGAAGCCTTGACCAGGTGACTTACCTGAATCCAGAGACCATGGAGATCTGTTCCATTTGGACAGGATCTCCTTCTGCAAAACTCGTGTGGAATTGGGCATAAGGTACTGCCTCGAAGGAGGCCACCATGAGGCCCAGAACTCGCATGGATAAAACGGAGAGCGACGACCATTTGCGGGATGCTAACAATTTCACCGCCAACTGGAGCGTCTGCAACTGCTCGAAAGGAAGACCTTCGCCTCCGAGGAGTCCAGGATCAAGCCTAGGTACTCCAGACGCTGAGTCGGTACCAACACAGACATCTGTGTGTTCGGGAAATTGGTTAAGTACTGGAGGGTCCGACTGTCTATAGACATGTCCTCCTCTAATTCTGAGCCAGAAGCAGCTCTCAGAAGATCGTCCAAGTAACCCACGATAGCAATGCCTCCGTCTCAGCAAAGCCAGATGGGGGCGAACATCTTGGTAAAAACGATTGGTGCTGAGGCTATACCAAATCGCAAAGCGCAGAAACCACTGTTGCAGATGGGCACATGCAAGTATGCGTCCTTGATGTCCAGGGACGCCAGAAAATCCCCCGGATGGAGCGCAGCAACCTCCAAACGAATGGATTCCATCCTGAACATTCGCACCCTCACAAAAGGTATTGAGGGCCCTGAGGTCCAAGACTGGACGGAAACCGTCGTCCTTTGGGACTACCAACAGATTCGAATAGAATCCCTTTAACATTTCCTCCAGGGGCACAGGTAAAATTACTCCGCACCTGAGCAAGTCTTGTACTGCTCCCATCAAAGCAGACTGATAAGTCGGAAGGAGAAGAAGATTTGAGGGAAAGATCTGTTTGGTGGACAAGAAATAAACTCTTGTACCCCGAAGTGACCACCTCGCAGACCAACTCGTCAGAAAGCAGGGAGGTCCACCAAGCTGCAGACTCGCTAAGCCGTCTCCCCACCCTTGAGTTGAGTGGGGGCAAAATTTCATGCGGAAGCATGCTCGTTAGCCGGCTTGTTCGGCTTGCGCACCCAGGGACGCTTCTGTCGCCCAGCTGGAGCCTTGTCAGTCTGGGAGGATCTGCCGGCTGACCCTGACTGACGAAAATACAGCTTCTGCACGGAATAGGAGGGCCCCGGCCAACGGCACGGCTCCTTCCCCTTAAAAGGACTGTGGGAGAAGTGTGCTCTTACATCCAGTGACATTCTTAATGTCGTCCAGCGAGGTACCAAAAAACCTCTGAAAGGCAATCTGCCAGAGCTTTTTTGGATGCTTGGTCAACGGACCAGCATTTCAACCAAATCAGGCGGCGCAGTACCACCCAGACTGCAAACCACAGAAACCTCTGACGCATATGGGGGCTGCAATAAAAAGCGTCCTTGAAGTCCAAGAATGGTAGCAAAAAATCCCCCGGATGTAGTGCAGCGAGCACAAAGTGACAAGCTGCCATCCTGAACCTTTGTGCTTTCACAAAGCTGTTGAGGGTCTTGAGATCCAGGACTGGACCGACCCCTCCCTTCTCTGGGACTACAGATTGTAGATTCCTTGAAAACTTGTTCGGGGCAGGCACAGGTACTTTCCCCTGCGCATGAGCAGGTCCTACACAGCCCCAAACAAGGCGGCCCGGCAAGCCAGAAGGGGATGAAGGTTGGAGGAAAAAAATCGGTCTTTTGGTGGACAAGAGAAAACAACTCCATCTTGTACCCAGATGAAAATACTTCCGACTAGTGAGTCTGAAGTAGGGAGACCAGCGAGCTGTAAACGAGCTGTAAACTCACGAGGGCGACCCCCCACCCATAGACGGGCGGGGGCAAAACCTCCACGTCGCCGCAGATTTGCTCGCAGGCATGTTTTGCTTGCGACAAACCGCAACGCTTACCTACGGGCCCGGCAGAAGGAAAACAAAAATGCTGTGAGCGGAAATAAGGAAGGCCCTGGCCTACGGCGTGGCGCCTTACTTTTGGAATTTGTGGGAGCACCGTGCTAAATAATGTCGTCCTGTGAGGCTCCAGAAGCCTCTAACCCTGGCAGGGCAATCCGCCAGAGCCTCCTTGGACGTCCGCAGACCAGCATTTCAGTCAAATCATGCGGTGTAGCCCCACCGCAGATACTAATGTACTGGACAGCCAGTGAACAGTATTCTAAAGCAGCATTGCAGACATACTTAAGGCCATGCACCAACTGGTCCGCTGTCATGCAGACCGGGGAAGCCAGTCGCTATTCCAAACATGGTGCCGCAATCTGTGCCCATTAAGGGAGCGTCAGTGACACCAGGGTCGGACCAACAGTGGCCGCAACGCTGACCACAATACCAAGGACCGGGTCACCGCCTCGGTCCTCCTGTCTGCAGGGTCCTTAAAGAACAGGGGATCCTACCGCCGCATCGTGGTAATTCCCTAGATCTCAGAGGGCCCCATCGGAGGAGATGTCCATTTTCAGGAAAAGACTCCTCCGAGGGATAACGGACAGCCATGCGATTTTTTGGAAACGCTGCGGCCGTTGCCATTCGTAGCATTTAACTTACCAAATAAGCTAAGTAGGGAAACCTAGCGGTGTGGGCCGGTCTGTGGGACCCAGAAGGGACCGGCACCTTAATAGATGCCCTCAGCCGTATCCTCCATCTTATTGAGGATCCCGCACCCGGTGATAAGTGCTCCACCAGCGCCTTTTGCGCTGACCCAGACAAAGCAAGGGAGCTGTTCCGCACTGTCCGAAAGGTCCTGGTCCTCATCTTCTGACATGTCAGAGCAGGGGACTTAGCCACAGCAAAACCCGAGTCTGAATCGGAACTTCTCCAGAAGATGGTGGGGAGGGGGGCGTTTTTACCCCCTGCGCGCCCGCACACCCCTTCCACCCTGGCAAGAAGGGATTCCAGGATCACTAACAAGGTGTCCATAGGCATTGCAAGTGTAGGGGCAACGGTTGTCACCACAGGGATGTCTGGGGAAGAAACCGCCAGCTTCTGACGCTATGCAGACACACTTGCCTGACTTCATAGGGAACAAGACAAGGCACACCAAAAAATACCACCCACCTAGCTGCTCCGACTGAGGGCCCCCCCCAGGTAACTGCACAGCGCCGCCGTACGCTCTCCCCACATGCCTTCCATCTGGTATGTCTGCGGTGTCTTCCTGTGCCTGAGGTGTCCTGTGTCGTTCGCAGCCATCCAGGACCGCTTCCACATCTAGAGACAAAAACTAAGCTGGTGACTACAAGAAAATGGCTGCCGCTCCACAGCATTAAAAACCCAGCGTGGCCACAAGAATATGGCGCCAAGCGCCGCCGAAAGCGTAACTAAAAGAAGCAATGGCTGCGAACACGCGCAGAGGGCCCCCCCCCCACATGGCACAAGACAACCCCTCACATGGAGAGCAGACCCAGACACCCAGCGCAGCCCCCGCCAGGACACGGAGCCCCCGAGAGGACCCCCGGACAGTACACAGCATGGAGAGGAGGGAAGGAAGGGAGAGAAGAAAGGAAGGGCAGGAACCCCCTAATAGACCTTCCCGAGAATGCCCAGCTTGTTCCCATCCTGCCGGAGCACTGCGTCCTGTGTGGACTAGCTGAAGGCATTCCTGACAGACCCAACGTCCGCACGGTTACGGCATGGCTGTTGGCCCGGCAAACTGACAGACAGAGCCCGGTCATATGTGTGCCCGGAGCATATAGCTCACCGGCCACCCCTGGAGCAACGGGGAATGACGTGGACGACCCAGCGCGTTGCTAAAAGGTCGGCACATGCTTAATTGCCGAACTGGGGGGACTACAAGGATTGGGGATCCAGCCTGTCACCCAGTCGGCAGTTGATAGTAGATCTCAGGATCAAAAAAGTAGAAAAAAAATCCCCAGGCTACAGGGAGCTAGGCAGAAAAAAAAACTGGGCTGCATGATGCAGAGAAAGGGGTTGTACCTAGAGGGATCACCCCCAGGGCGGTACTGTACAGTTTTGATGTGTGTTTAACACTTAACATGCTTTTCTGCCTAGTCCTCTCCTGATGGAAGGCCGATACCCTAATGTCAAGAATAGATGCCCGTGTCTGTCCACAAACAAGAGAAATAGTGTTTTCCTCCGTCACACTTAGCGGATTGGAGCGGGTCGGGTGTCAGCGGATATGTCACCGCTGACATGCGTCGCTCCATAGACCTCTATGGAGCGCCCATTCAGGTCTGCCTAAAAAACTGACATGCGGGCCTAAACGTCCGCCCGTGTGAAAGGGGCCCAAGTATTAATTTACATGATACAGAAAGAATACAAAAAGCTACTCAACTGGCTAATACTAGAAATAGCATACGGTAGACCCAGAGTATATCTCTGTAACAGCAAATTGGACCATGCCT